>OY728159.1:1307998358-1308681676 GCA_963277665.1 Viscum album
ATCGAGAAAAGACCGATATTCTCTGAGAAGGGGATTGATGATTTGAAAGAGTCCCCAGTCTCGTGAACTGGGGATGTTCCTGCTGATTCCTCTCAACTCCTCGAATCCCATTTGTTGACTCTGAGGGTTGGGTTAGAGAAGTCCCCAGTCTGAAAAGCTGGGGTGGCTCTTGACATGCTACGTCTGAGATCTTCTTAAAAGATCTCTTGATCTTGCTAATCTTAGTTCGGAAATTAGCTGGATGCATTAACCTGTATCCACTTTTATCACCTGGTTCAACAGACCGTTGGATGATTTCCGAGACTTCTGTCATTTGATGACGTGTTTGCTCCATACGAGAGGCTTGTGCAATATTCTCGCCTACTTGATGTAGGAGCAATTCAACAACTTGTTCTCTATATGCTTGATTTTGAGAGGAACTTGTTGAAGCATGTTCTTGAGCAAGCTTTTGATTATGAACAAAGCCCATTGACTGTGGCCGGCCATGGGCAATAACATTGCATGAGAGCATTTTCGGCGGGCTTTGCTGACTGGAAAACACTGTGAAATGTAGTGCTCCGTGAACACCCCATCCTCTGATATGAACATCAGATGGAGCATTGGAAATTAACTGATGAAATTTTCTTAGTGCGCCAAGGCATGAACGTTGAAGGGTTCTCTGTTGTTTTTCAGCCTTCGGATACCGAGAGACTGATAGAGATTCCAAATCAATCTGACGTTGTATCCCTTCTATTATCTTAAGATGATTTTCATATTCATCATAAGATAATACCTTCTTCTTTAATTGACAAAGATTTTTCCATATGTTGAGACGAATATCATGGATTCCATCATCTGTTAACATCTTTGGAATGTCGTACTGGGAGTCAGCCAAAGGCCAAAACATGACTGGTACTTCACCTTTTTCCAGTTTTTTCCTCATGTTCAGCATTTCCTCTTTATCATTAAATGAAGATTCTTCTACCTGTTTTGACGAGAGTTGGTGTTTCCTTGTCGCTTCATCGGATTCAACAAGATTGGTAGAGAGATCATTGATCAAACTAGAAGATGCATGACTTAGGGGTGGTTCGGAGAATGACCTACACCCTGGGATATCTTCTGATTGAGAAAGTATTTCACTTGTTAGCGATAAAGAATCAGACATGACTGGTTTCGCATTTGCAAGTGCCTCAAGATAAGAGGGCTTTCTCGGCACTACATTGTCCACTGGAGCATTTTCCAGGCAATGTGAATCACTACTGCGGAGAGGACTTTCGCAACGAAATTCATCATCATGGGGAGGACCACCATAATGGGTTACAGCAAAAGATGAGATCTCTTGCTCCTTGGTCTTTTGCCCACACAGAGGGTTCCTGTGGCTCCCATCTGAAGAAGAAACTTCAAGATTGACCGAAATTTCATGAAGCAAGTTTTCATGAGGAAGTGTCTGTTGAAGACCTTCAGAATTAATGTTACCGTTATTGGGAACTGAGGGAGTAGAGTCTTGAATTCCGACAGATAAATGTCTGAGGGCTTCAAGAACTCCAGCATCGAGCAAGGCCTTATTATAGATTGGCCTTTGATATCCTGACTGTGTTGGGAGGATCTTTTTCTTAGATGCCTTCTTACTCACTTTAGAAACCACTTGATGACGAAAGTGATTTCTCTGAGCAGGTGTATGTGCCTGATCAGGAAAGATGGTCAGGTTAGGCTGGCGATCTCCACTCAAATCAAGTGTATGTGCCTGACTTGGTTGTCCGTATGATATGGGGGAGTATGCCCCATGACCCTCTTGGACTGGAACAGATGTGTGTGTCTGTTCCGGAGTGAATCATTGATGTTTCACTCCACTTCTAGGGAGAGATTTATGTGTCTGTCCCTGAGATGATGCTGAAGCTGTTATGATATCCTGGCAAGCATCCAGAATATGAGCAGGAATTTGCTTCTGCTCTTTCACCATTGATAAAATATGTTTGGTGACTTCAGTCGCCGGAACGGGGATATACGTCCATTCCGGGTTTGGAGTAGGTGTATGTGCCTTCTCCTGTCCTCCTTTTCCTGTCAGTGAATCCTGACAGTACTCAAGTGTGGAGGCAGAGAGTTGAGTCTTCCTCCTGTTTGTCGTCGGGGATTTCCGACTGACTTCTTCGTGCGCTACCAAGCGAGACTGTTGGTAGGCTTGATTAGTATTAGCAGGTGTATGTGCCTGCTGATCACACTTCGCCAAACGCGGTTGACAAGATCCATCATATGTAGTCAGACAAGCTTGCTGACTAACTGGTGATGTATAAGAAAGTGTATGTTCTTGCCTATAATACTCCGCCGGAATTTCCTGGAGGGATTGGCTTGATGCTCCCAGACGAGTCTGCTGGACAGCGGAATTAAAACGGACAGGTGTGTGTTCCTGCTCATTGTTTGCCACCAAGTTAGCTTGGTGGACTTCTCCGGAGATGGCAGGGATGATAACCTGCCCATTGTTAACCGGATTCCGTCTCTGGCAGTTCATCTTGCCTGCTCGGGTTCGAAGAACCTGAGCTACATGCCTGGAGTCGGTACCCTCATCATGTTGAGGGTGCACTACCGTATGAGTCTAGAGGCGATTATTGATGGGATCCCTCATGAAGGACTCCTGTATTTTTGAATTAAGGCCCTGAGGGACCTGCTCATTCACTTCCTCAGAGTAAGGGAGTGAATGGAAATTGCGTTCCGGGGATAACGACCCGAAACGGTTAGAGACGGCAGTCAGCACCGCCTGCTTCTTGATTGCTGGCCGCCATTGTCCGGACGACCAGGTTGATTTGTTAACTTGGAGGGCTTGACGAGCGGCCTCCAGAGTTGGGATAGTACCGTTGCGACGGTACTCCTTAACCATTTCATTAGAAACTCAGCGTTGAAGACGCTGAGTTGGTAATGTCATCCTTAGAGCGGACGACGTTCCAGCAGGAGTAGCAGCATTGGTTTTCACAGTAGTAGACCTCACAGTAGAGGTGTTTACAGCAGTAGTATTCACAGGGGTGAATTTAAGGAAAGCCATTTTTCAGAAAATCTTGAGAAAAGAGTGCATGTTCCATATAACAGACATAATCAAGATGAATCCGGCCACTGCATCTTTTGGATGAGCATATGTCATTGATTGCTTTGTTGGCCCAAGGGGCCTAACAAATAAGAAGAACATCACTTTAACTTGGTTAAGGATTCACGTCAGGTTCACCATTTTTTTCACATGGAATCCGGGGATGACCTCCTGGATGGGAGATTCAAACGTTCTGATCGGTTTCTAACGGGTACATTCGTAGAACCGGAAACATCCAATGATTCCATATCCGTTTGGACCTACTTTCCAAAGGTAGGCGCTCATTAGTTTGTGGGATAATGAGGCTTAGGAATTTGCATTTTTCGAGAGGATGGGAGGTCGGACTCATCACACCTTTTTGAGGGGAATTATTGTCTACTCCGGGACTCTCTTTATAGATTTAAGTTATGTTCGTGTATCCTTATTACATTACCAAGTATAAAATGATCTTTCCTTCAGTTTAACAATCAATGATTAAATATGAAAGAAATTTAGAGAATCTTTTATATGTATTCGAGGTTCTTCATCAATAGAGAATCATCTGTATCTATTTAGAGATTCTTGGTCAATGGTATCCTTCAAAACATTTAAAAAAGTCTCTTGGTCATTATGATGACCAGGCTGGTTTTAAAGCCACTCAGTGGGGCACTTGAAGTTTATCATCATTCAGAAGGACAATGAATTACTTCAGAGTTGGGATCAAACCCATAGATGGGCTACCTACGTATCCTTTGTTTTGAAAAAGGAATCAGAAACCACATAGTTCGAATAAGGGTATGATGTTTATGATTGATGGTTCAAAGCAGGATGTCACAATTACTTTTACACTCTAAGCTCACGTGAGTCATGCTCGGTGTGAGAAACAAGAGGTATTAGTAAAATTCAGACAATTGTGCCATGAAAGATGCAATCATAAGAAATGGTTTGGGGATTATGTATGTATGACTGCCCAGAGGATTTACTTTTAGGGAGAAAATCCATGAACAGGGTCCATAAAAGTATATGTGCTTCATTGAGATTTGAATACTCTAATCTTGGGGCTTACTTTTAAGGAGGATTCCCAAGTTAGGAGGGGACTTATGATTGGGTTTTACTCCTGAAAAGGAAACTCAAATCAAGGGTAAATTAGGACTGGTTAAAGAGAAATTAGGGGACTTAGGGCTTATTCCTGAAAAGGAATCCCAAGATTATAACTGGGTTTTATACTTGAAAAAAGGAGACCCAGGTTAGGGATTAAGGTTTGGGGCTTATTCCTAAAGAGGATGCCCAAGTTACAGGACTCGGGGCTTATTCCTAAGGAGGATGCCCATATTTGATATTGGGGCTTATTCCTGAGGAGGATGCCCATATTTGAGATTGGGGCTTACTCCTGAGGAGGATGCCCATATTTGAGATTGGGGCTTACTCCTGAGGAGGATGCCCATGTTTGAGATTGGGGCTTACTCCTGAGGAGGATTCCCATGTTTGGGAACTTTAAGAATTTGGGACTTACTCCTGAGGAAGATGCCCAAGTTAAAGGACTTATAACTAGGGATTATTCCTGAAAAGGAGACCCAAGTTAAGGATTTTCTCATCTTAAAGGATGAGGTTTAATGAATGAACTCTCCATATTTAGTGACATAATGATACTTAAATCACTAGGTTTTGAGAGATATTCCACAGAATTCCTTTCAGATAATGAAGTCAAATCAAGAAATCATGCCATAAATGGCTTTGAAGAGTGTCTTGAAGACTGAATATTGAAAAGGAAAGGTGTGATGGCTTAAGAGGGGTGAAATTGGCAAGATGGGCACCCAAAAAGGTTGGGGCGAGCAAGTCTTGAAAGGCGCGCAAGTATTTCGGCGGCGCGCAAGTATTGGTCGCGCAAGTATACTTGCGCGACATGATGGGTACTTGTGCGATTCTCAAACATCATTAGAATATTTGAGCGACTCTTTATAAATCCCTTTAGAATCCTCTTGAGGTTCTTCCAAAAAAGGGACGCGCGAGTTCTATTGAAGGAATAAGGCGGCGCACAAGTGTTGATGAGTTTCAACACTTAGGCCTTCCTTCTTCTCTTTAAATCTTCCATTCTAGGTAAAAAAAATTACCTTTAGAAGTGTTCCAGAAGCTTTGAGAAGAGACTTGGGCGTCGGGAGCTTCAATCCGAGTTTCTGGAATAAAATCTTCTCGAATGGGGGGCCCACAGGGTCTATTTATAGGCAGGAGAAGACCCCGGGCGGTTACCGGGCGGTTATCACTTAGGCCGCGCAAGTCACTTGCGCGACCAAGAGCATCACACAAGTGTACTTGCGCGATAGTGATATAACTTGCGTGGTGCAGTTTCTGTTGGTCCTTTGTTCATGCCTTTGTCTATTTTTGATATTTTCTTCAAAGGTTGAATCACTTTGAGCTCAGATATTCCCCTTTTCCAATTTTTTAGATTCTGTGACAAAAGGAGCGTCAACAACCATGTTGATCATTATTTCGATAGATAATCATGTCACTGAAGCTAGTTATCTGGTCCCATGACCCATACATAAAATATTGGTCCCATCGTGGAACTCACTATAAATTGGGACAGTTGAACATTGGGCATTCTGGTATGTGACATCATCAATGTGTATCTCTCTATCCAACTAAGTAAGATTGTATGATGCTTGGGAATTAGGAATTTATTTCCTGGTATTCTTATTGATAGAATAATATTCCTAATTTAAAATACCCAAGTTGTAGGAAAATCTTCACTCAATACCCTCCATTGTGGGGGAAAGAGAAACATCAATACAGAAATCTTGCATGACCTCAACTCAGCTATGAAGTACACTATGCCATTAGTTATTGGGCACCAAAACCCCATATAACCCTTTGAAATCATTCATATGAGGGTGATAAACACACTTGTATGATGGAAATAGTAGTAGGGATTTATTCCCATGAGGGAAATGTCTCTTGAGGATCTAGAGGCTTATGTGCCTTTCCAATACCACCACCCCCCAGGGCCATGAAGGGATCCACTTCTCCCTACTCCAATGATGAACCACTTTAGGAACCTCTCCCTAAAGAGATCAATTAACTCATTCCCCTATGAAGATGAGGTAGGGGATGCTTGGGTCATCCCAGTAATGACTATATCATGGGAGTCACCTAGGAGGGATCCCACTAGGACACATTAACGCCACCAACGACTAGTCTTCTAGGCTGAGGAGTTGGTAAACTATTCCCCTTCTTTATCAACCTGGATCTGACTAACCCAACGCTAAAGTTGGTCCAAGGCTCAAGAGTATTCCCATCAGGCGCCATCATCTTCCACATCTTAAGTGGATTTAACCATCCTCAATGCACTCTTTAAGTTCCCTGCTACTTAAGATCCCGGAACCACCAATTCTCGGTCCAAATCGAGACCTTAGATTCCCCAAATGTAGGTTATGTTGACTCTTTTGATTGTTGGAACAACCAACAACCATTGTGGGCTGACTTGTGAGGAATAAATTCAATATGGAGGTCCTACACGTACCACCACTAGTTATAGTGGAGATCCTCCCCACTCTCATACCCAACATGGGGGACCTCCCCATGTTTCTAGTATTAGTCAAAGTAGATGTCCTCATTGATTCATCGATATCCATCATATAGGTCCTCCTTATCCCTATGGTTCTTGATATAGAGTCCCACTCTATGTCCCATATTTTCAACACTAAGTTCTACCTCATTCCATTCCTAGCTCAAGTGGAGGTCCTACCCACTCTATCATTAATCTAAGAAGAGGTCCTCCTTGATTCATCACCAATAGGTACAGAGTCCCTCCCCGTACAACCATCGAAAACAAGGAGGTCCTCCCCATTAAATATCAGACCATCATGGAGGCCCTCCCAATGTTTCCTCCAGCTCCATCGGAGGTCCTCCCCACTCCAGCATCAATCTAAGCGGGCGTCCTCCCCGCTCCATCAATTTTCAATATGGAGGACCTCCTCGTGTCCAGTTTGATTGGTGTAAAGGTCCTCCTCACACTTTCACTGACTAGTATAGGGGTACTCCTCATGCTATTTCCACCAATAAACATAGAGTTCCTACCCATAATATCACCAGCCAAATAATAGGTCCTCCCTACTATATGAGCATCCATAGTGGAGGCCCTCCCCACCCTCACTGTAGACCAAGCATAGGTCCTCCCCACTCCGACAACAACAGATATGGAGGTCCTCCTCATATCCTAATTATCTAAAGAGGAGGTCCTCCTTACTCCATCACCAACTAGCATAGAGTTCCTCCTCATTACAAAGAAATTTCCTACCCTGAAGATCCATCTCGAGGAAGAAGGGTGAATCACCACTGATGAAGGAAAAACTATGAGAAACACAAATTTATTATCAATCGCATTCTCTTTTAAAGCTCTGAAGCAAAATGTGATTCAATGATGGATCCTTCACCCCAATGATCTGCATTAGAGTCCAAGAAAGAATCCTAGAACATGAGATTCTTCATCCCAGAAGGTGAGATCTAAAAGATCCTTGAATCCCTTCACATGTACATAGTGGAGGAGAAATATTTGGCTCCCTTCCAGGGTCTCACAGTGTAGTCATCTCTATCATCACCAGTTTCATTCTCTACCTATACATGAGATAAAAGAGAGTTATTCTAGGATTTTATAGACAAAGATCCCTCAATGGACTTGTAGATAACTACCAATTCTATCGCACATTAGGAAGGGACAGGAAACCAATCCTATAGGGATGTGATGATAAGGATAATACCTCCTCCAAGAGACGACCCAGTGTGTAAAGATCAGTCAGTTCATACAGCGCTCTCTCCACCAGCTTCCCACCACCACTGAGGTCTAAATCTATATCATTTCCATCAAGTATAGAGGCCCTATCTATACAACCATCAACCAATAATGAGTTCATCCTCGTGAAATATCCAACCAGTATGGAGGCCCTCCCCATGTTTCCACCAACTCCATTGAAGGTCATCCCCACTCTAACATCAATCAAAGAAGAGGTCCTCCCTACTTCATCAACGGTCAATACGAAGGACCTCCCCATGTCTAGTTCAATTAGTGTAGAGGTATCCTTCACGCTTTCACCAACTAGTATGGAGGTCCTCCCCATGACTTTTCAACCAATCAACAATGAGGTCCTACCCATAATCTCACCGATCAAAGAAGAGGTCCTCCCTCGTATGTCATTATCCATAGTGGAGGCCCTCCCCACACTCATAGCAGTCCAAGAATATGTCCTCCCCACTTCAACAACAATCGATATGGAGGTCCTCCCCATATCCCAATTATCCATATCAGAGGTCCTCCTTTACTGAAGAACTTCCCTACACCATAGATCCATCCTAAGGAAGAAGGGATAATCACTGTTTCCAAAGGAAAAACTCTAAGAGGTGATAAGTTCTTTTCAATCCTATTCACTTCTCAACCTCTGAAATCAAATTTGATTCAATTATGAAGCCTTTACCCTAATCATTTGCATTAGAGTATGGGGAAGAACCCAGTATGAGAGATTTTTCATCCTAGACAGTGAGATCCACAAGATCCCTAAATCCCTTCACAAGTACATATAAGAGGAGGAAGATTTGTCCCCATTCTATGGTCTCAAAGTGTAGTCATATCCTTCATCACTAGATTCATTATCAACCTATACCCAAGATAAAATAGAGTTATTCTAGGATTTGATAGATAAAGAGCACCCAATGGACCCTTAGAAGTCTAAAATTTCCATCACACATGGGGCAGGGGAAAGCACCCAGTCCTATAGGGACATGATGATGAGGTCAATACATCCTCCAAAATATGACCCAGTATACAATGATCTGTCAGTTCATGAAGTGTTCTCTCCACTGGTCATGCAACCATCATAGTGTTTTTCATCTGTTTCATTATTATTCTCTCAACTAGCCTTGATTAGAGATTGGGTTATCCAAGAACTGGGACTTGCTTCTGAATATGGAATCTTGTACTACACTCTGGCTGCCGACCATTTTTCGTTGTTTTTCTAGATGAATGCAGATCCAAATTTTGATGTTTTGGAGTCCTTCTCTCAGTATGAGGTCATAGGATTTCACCAGACCCTCTGGAAGACACATTTTTTCCTCCATTACTATCATTTGGTCTACCTGAAGAGTTGATAACTCTTCAATGACATCATCTAGCATTGTTACGTGATTGAGTTGGAAGCACTCCCAATGGAACGACATCCTAAATCACTCGGTTACCACCAAAACCTTCAATTAATATGTTTTATTATCTTCAGATTGCTCTGAAGAATAATTAAATAAGAATCTTCACATGTGTAGATCTGTGGTTGGAAAAAGTTTACTGCTCTCCATTTTAGTCCCATCAAGAGGAATCCTGATTCGTCAGAGATATTTAGTACATGCCCCTATTTGTTTTCATAGTGAATATGGATGAGCTTGTATTTACAAAGGATAGAGACACCAACATAAGATCTAATGAAGAGGACCATCCAACTTGGGTATCATAGTATCAGGTGGACCCTCACGCAGGTTTACTCACACACCTAGAACGGCATGTACTCAAGCTTGGGGAACCCTCCACATCATTTTCCATCACTCAGAATCTAAAAAATGGTAAGGGATATCTCGAGCCCTTATATCTTCCTGATGAAGCATAGAAGATAGAGAATGATCCCACCAAGTCCACTCTATGAAATCATATTTCATATAAGAACCATATCTTCAATTAGCTCTATGCCAAGAGGTTCCTGGACTATGGCTCCCCTCGACAGGATCATTATTCTCCTCCACCAGGATTGTAGGGTAATCCACAAGTCCTTCTTAGCCAGTTTCCCTTAGTAAATCCCAGCAATCCCGCACATCCCGATAGGGTATATACTATAGTTTATAGAAAGAGACATTGGTATGTGTTTCCCAATCTTCTTGAATAGCGTGAGAATCTACCACGTGACCCAGATCAAGACGCTCCTCAAGCAACTTCACAGATCACTCCATGAGCCACTAAGCCTGCCGACTATGTTGATGATCCAGTCAACACACTCTAAGTTAAGAATCATAAATGAGATATGAATCCCTTCTATGATGATTTTTCGCATTCTCTCACTATTTGACTTGAAGCCCTGGAAATGCCACCAGTAGAAATCCCACTGAATGGTAAGCCATATCGAGTGTGGGTGGAAAACATGTGAGCACCCCGAAACTTTGGGATTCTAAATTTATCCCATTTTAATGGGATGGGTGAACCATTATAGCTTCTGTCCCACTTTATCTCTAGGTGAAGAACCATGTTGGGAACCCCATAGTAGTAGGAAACATCAAAGCTCTAATGTTTCATTCAGACATTGGAAGGTAATATGTTCATATCGTACATCCAGTTACCCATTGGGTCTATCACCCACTGGGAAGACCTCCATATGTCGTTTCTCTACTAGTTTAGTTACACTACATGCAATACATGTATTTATGACCTCTTCAAGTGAAAGAAACTTCCGAATGAGCACGTTTCAAACTTCATCGCCAGGTGGAAGTGCCTCATATACTCGCTCAACATGCCACTGACTCGGGATCATTTGTTGATTATGTGTATGGGAAACTTAAAGACTGAATTGGTTCCCACCATCATCACTGAGATTTTCCCAGGTGGGTTCCATGATTTCTTAGACAAGACTCAATGCCTATAGGAAGCCTTATAGAAATCCATGCAGGTCTGTCCCATGCATCTTCCAACTCATATGAAAATATCCTGCAAAGTAGAGATTGCCACTACAGTATAGATAGGAACTCCAGATTCACTATAGGTGTCGCCTGTAGAGCCTTTCCATGAATATCCTCATCAAGGACATAAAACTCTGCAAGCTCGACCTCACCAAACTCACAATTGGCAGGTACCACCACACAGAAGAGAAAATGTGGCTCCAACCCCTCATCGGCCTCCAGCCCCTCATCAGGGCCAAGCTCCCAGACCTCTCTTTCCAGATAGTAGAAACAAAACATTCTCCTTTCTATAGACCAAAGTTCCGGATTATTTTCAAATTTTTCTAGATAAAGGCATTCTAAAGCTTCCAAAATGTAGAAATCCCCATGAGGCTAAGTTCACTAACCATCCTAACCAATTTCCTTACCACCGGATCCTTGGAAATAACATCAATAAATTCTATGTGTTCAAGGATTGGATTCAGGACTAGGTAATCAATTGTGTGGTAAAATTAGGTGAAGTTATGGTGTAGGTATCACACATATACACCAATTTTGGTAGTGACAGTGAGAGTTCCAATGAATGGAAATAGGTTTCCAACCATGGGAATTAGAAGTATAATTATTTTTTTTCCTGAAGGGAAGTCACTTGTTCTCACAACGTCATCTGTTCTAATTTAGTCTTGCCTAAACCTCATAAAGTTTTTGTGCCTTATCTGGAAAAAAATGTTGTATCTACCTCTCAGTCTCTGAAATCTTGGATGAGTTGGCACCAATGGTTCAAGGGAACGAAATTTCCCCTGCTAGTAAGAAATTTGTATTGTACTCTCAATGACATCATGCCTCTGGATATAATAATCACACCCAAGGTTCTCCCAATAGTTGAATACTCCTCTGAAAATGATGATAATTGTGCCTCTATAAATACCATCAATGTGGTGGACCTCTACATGGTTCCCAATGACTATGAATATCATAAACTCCCTCCAAATGTCCCCAAAAGTCACCATAAATGGAGTCGAGGACATATGAACTGCCAAAATGCTTAGTTTAGTGCATCAAGATGGGACGTTTATACCATAGAGACCAGATTGTAGGTGTTGTGAAGAGATCAGTAAACATAGTCCTTCTATCCCATCCTACTAGATCCACCACCACCACTGACCATATTAACTAACTAGGAATAATAGACATATTCACATCGTGATCGACCATGTCTAGAAATCCTTAGTCAGTTGATAGTCAGCAAGTGGTAGTTCTAGGTAGTTTGTTTGATGAGAAGCAAGATATTTCTAGCACCATCTGAAATCCAGTGGTTCATCCAGAATTGCATGTCATGATTCCTTCCAAGGATAAACCCCCTATGGGTAGAAATGTGTTCTTGGTATGGAAGTATGATGTATTGAAGAACATTTCCAGGATTCATTCCTTGATTTTGATCTTCAAGGCCCTCAATCTATCATAATAGATACATTTATCCCTTGTATATTCCTTGAAAATCCCCCTCCATTTTGAAATAGAGGTTACAGTAGTTGAGCCTTTTTTCTGAGGAGGTTGAGAAGTCAAAATGCTAGGTCATCATCTCTCTCTCCAGAGAATATGAATGCTCCCTCGTGAAAGGGAACATCTGGACATTGTACAACACCATCCAGTTAAATGAAATATAGGTCCATCACTATCTAGTTGAATTAGGTTTCAGGATCAATCTCATACCAACCTAGACACTCCATAGGCTAGGGATGACTAAATCTATTTGACTCCTTCAAACTGGAAGATTCAGGGGTACGACATGACTGAATAGAGATCGTGTGGAAGGATCCATTTGAAGACCCAATTATGATGTTTCATATCAAACACTATATTCATGGTTTTCTTGTGGGAAACCTCCTACATTACATTGATGGGTAGGCCCTAGTTCTATATTCATGTAGTAGTTACCTCTTCGTATCATGAATCCCTCAAGTTCTCCCTCAATGGTCGAGTAGGAATACTCCAAGGTGATGATTCTCCCTTTTACTCTTGTGAATCCCACTATAAAGATGTATATTATTACTAAAAAAAGAATAAGAAAGTGAATAACAATGAGGTTGAGAATATATTCATCACAATCATCCCGTGGACAGATTTGAATGATGCATTCATCCTCTTGATCCCCTATTTATAGACTACAGTGCCAGACATGGGGAATATCTTTGTTGTTTTTCAGAGGAAAGGTTGTTGTGTCCCTAATTACAAAAAATATTTGAATATTAACTCGTAATATTACACAGGAAATTCTTGGGTAATAAAAGAACCCCTTAATCCATTCAAGTATGAATATGTTCACCCCATGGATATAGTTGTATGTCATACCTGCTTACTATGTTGAGCTGGGTTGAACCAACACAAACCACCCCATCACAATTTATTTGATATCAATCATGGACCTCATGGTCCAATGCCTGATGGAATCAGCATGACATCCTCTATATTTTTTGTCTCAGTTGACCAGGAGTATACCAATAAAGGTTCTACCTCCGCCCAATCAGGGACCGATGTCCCCCCAGGATCAGTCAGTTTGGAAGAACTGTATCCTCCCAAAAATCCCCATTCCTCAAATGATGAAGAGGAATTAGAGGAAACTCCTCATACATTTGATGAAGACATATCCAGCACTGTCGATGAGATGGTTCAAGTGGACCTTGGTATCGAGGTAGATCTAAGTCCAACATTGATCAGTGCATCCAGGCCTACAGAGGAATAACTACAATACCTGAATTTCTTGAAGCAACAATGTGATGTTTTTTCCTAGAGCTATGATGAAATGTTAGGGCTGGACCCTTAGGTTTTCATCCACCATCTTGGTTTCTAATTAATCCATCATAAGTTAAAGTATCCACCCAAGAAGATGCACCCTTATAATGGTTCCATGGTCGGGGCCAAAGTTGACAAGCTTATCAAATACAGCTTCATCAAGGAAGTTCATTACCCTAAGTGGTTAGCCAGAATCATCCCAGCCAGGAAGAAGAATTGGAAGATCATAGTCTGTATCAACTTTTAGGATCTCAATTTCTACTATAAAAAGGATGATTTTCCCCTTCTTCTGAAAAAGTTGTTGATTGATGCCACAGCTGGGTTCCAGGCTCTCTCCTTCATGGATGGGTACTCTGGGTACAATCAGATCCACATGGACCATATATATGAGGATTATACCACCTTTATATCAGTATAATGTACTTTATATTATCATTTGATGCCTTTTGGCATCATGAATGCAGAAGATACATATCATTGGTCCATGAACTTCATCATGAAATCGGTCCTCAGGAAGCTAGTGGAATGCTATGTGGACAATTTGGTGGTCAAATCCGTCCAATGCCAAGAACATCTCAGATATATTGATAAGGTTTGAAACATCCCTATTTACCAATAGCTTAAGATGGACCACTTGAAATGTGCTTTAGGGTTTACCACTAGAATGTTTCTCAGTTTTGTTATCAAATATAGAGACATTGATATTAATCCCAAGAAGATCAAGGACATTAGGCAGATGCATCCTCTGATGTAACGTCCCCAACCTGGGACCCACTAAACTGGTGCTCTGAGCCAGGTGGTTACATGACCATAAGCACGCCTCCCCTTCTGGCCAAGGTTGCTGAGTAGCAGTGGGGGTCACAATAGTCAATTTGGGAGACTATTCCCCTTTTTTATCAGATTAATCCATAACAGAAGATAAAAAAATTGCAGAATAATAAATAATAATACCAGAGTATACATAAACGACCATTCCCCAAACAGGGTACAACCATGTCCAAAAGTAAATATAGCATGCCATTCTACAAATGAAAAAGTGAACAAAACCCAAAATATAGACAACTGAAAAATCCACAAAATGGTCTCGAAAACAAGTCTGAGTCCTCCTCCACGTACACCCATTCCAACCCAACTTCCTAGCAAGGGACATTTCCCTTCTCCTGACTTGAAAACATGAAGTCTTCCAAGGTACCCAATGGCGGCCCGAGCAGGGTGTTAGTAGAACTCAGTAGGCCACCACCAACTTTGTCTACAAAATATCTAGTATAAACAATTGTGCATGAAAAAGGGAAATGAATAATAAATAAAAATAAAAATATT
This sequence comes from Viscum album, assembly GCA_963277665.1. Classification (NCBI taxonomy): domain Eukaryota; kingdom Viridiplantae; phylum Streptophyta; class Magnoliopsida; order Santalales; family Viscaceae; genus Viscum; species Viscum album. The sequence goes on from OY728159.1 coordinate 1,308,013,180, forward strand.
AAGTGACTTTACCCATTTTAGGTCCATTAACAACATTTATTACCATTTCCATATCTTACCATTTCATCCCATTTCCCATTACATACCATTCCCAACACATTTAACATGGGTTAATCAAACACAACAGGCTACACAGGCTCAAAGTACACAATCACATGCATGAGGAAAAACACATGGTTATCCGGTCTCACTAGGACTAACTTCCTCATGAAAACCATATACTCACCTTGAAGCCTCAGTGTAGGTGGATTCAACCATTAAGGAAAGAGATTCTTAGTCCTCTTCCCTAACTCGTGCATTTTCGGTGGAGTTTAAAGCCTTTGTCCAACTCAACCCGTGGGCATAGAACCTAAAGTAAATACCCCACTCTATTAATCCATGCCCACATGAATTTCATATATGTATCCATCATCCATTCACACAACATCACAACCATTTCCCAAGGCAAACATAAATCATAACAATTACATAAGAGTTAATACCATTCCTTAACTCATTAACACATTTACCACATTTCACATCATTTATCTACTTAGCCTGATTCCCCTTTTGTTATGCTTATCTCACTAAGCATTTATTCATTGTGCATATCACCCTATGATTAGTTCATTATGCCTAACTTATTAGGCTTCATTACCGAGACCGTAATCCATTTCATTATGGTCTTTAATCATTTCCATGCTAACCCAATATACCTTAGGTTATTATTAATCCAAGGTGAATTGCATAACTTCTACTTCTGTACAATCAAACACATCAATATGTTTATCAAGGCTCTATATAACTACATAACAATTCCACTTGTTATTTACAAATCCCTAGGTCCGATAGAGTCGGTACACCCCATGGGTGGCCCTAGATTAGTCTCATCACCCTCGACACATCCCATGGGGATCGTGATGGTTTCCATTTACCTTCTTAATAACCATTTTACCTAAACATGTCGAGGGTGATCAAAACATAACAAGAGACATCCAAGAACAAAACCACACATGCACAATTTCATAAATTAACCATGGGATATAACTTGTAGACCACTTAACTCGATTGCGTGGGTGAATGAACTCTTAATTGAGCCCTTATATTCTCCTTCAACTAACCTTTGAAGTATCAACCTAAATCTCACCCAAAAATTAGGGTTTTAGAGCTTTTAAAAGATAGGATAAGAAGACACAAACCCTAAAATCAAAAGTGATGTAAGGATGGGTTTATCCTTACTTGGATCTTCAATCCGCAACCAACATCACCGAAAATGACTTAAAAATGATAGAGATCGATATCTTGGATCTCTTGGGATATTTTGTTCATTCCTAAGGTGAAGAGGGGTGAATGTGGAAGAAATCTCAATTAGGTATTAAAATTTACAAAGTGGAAATTTTTGATTTTTTTAGAAGTTTTTGGGCCACACAGTTTACCCGCCCGGTTTTCCAAACTGTGTGCAAACCATGCTGAGGCCACTATCCAAAAACCCAACTCCTACACAGTTTCCTAGGTTCTCTACACGGTTAGCACTAATTGTGCACAAACCATGCGATCTACCTAGAAAGCCCCCCCTTTTCTCTATTTTTCATGTCCTGAACCCTCAGATCACCCCTCGAGACTCTGTAAGAACATGGGTAACCACTTAATTAACCAAAATAAGGGATTCAATCCAAAACATAAACGATAGAATAACTTTATAAATTATGGGATCCTACAACCTCCCACCTTATAATGGCTTGTCCTTGAGCTGAGCTCCCAAGCATCATTGCATTTCCAGGGAAAAGAGATTGGGCCACTGAGCTCACATATCTGATTACCGCTCCAAATTTTCTTCCTGAACATTCCCATGCTTCCACGGTACTTTAACTAATGGAATAACATTTCCCCAAAATACTTTTTCACCACAATCTACCACACAAACCAGATGCTCCTCAAAGGATGCATCAGCCTCAAGCTCAACGTCAGCAACATCTTAAACATGGGATGGGTCAGGGTGATACTATTGAAGTCGAGACAATTGAAAAACATCATGCATCCCTCTATACCAATGTGGAAGATCCAATCTGTATGCCACCATCCTGATCCTCTCCACAATCTGAAATGGTCCCACATTCCTGGGTGCCAAATCGCCCTGCTTCTAAATCCATTGGTGACCCAATCTTGGTGACACCCGAAGGAACATTCTATTGCCTACCTCAAACTCAGGAGGTCTATACCTACAATCCACACAAGACTTCTGCCTACTCTAAGCCATTACCATTTTTTATGAATCAAATAAACATTATCTAAAGTCTCCTACGTGATCCTCAGTCCCAACAACTAGGATTCACCAGCCTCTAACTAACACAACATAGATCTACACAGTCTCCCATAGAGATCCCCAAACAGTTCCATCTAAACTATATTCTGGAAACTGTTGTTTTAGGAAAATTCAATAAGAGACCTTTGCTTCTCCTAGGAACCACCAAAATCCAATACAAAAGCCCTCAAAATATCTTCCAAAACGTGGATTGTATGCTCTGGCTTCTCATCCATCTGTGGGTGGAATGTCATACCAAGAATCACCTGTGTACCCAATGCCTTATGAAACCCTTTCCAAAAGTGTGATGTGAAATGAGGATCATGATCTAAAACTATATTCAACAGTACACCATGAAACTATACTATTTTCTAAACATAAAACTCACCTAACTAGTCAACTATGTAAGTCTTCTGAATTAGTAAGAAATGATCCACTTTCGTTACTCAATCCACAACCACCCATATTGCATTATTCTTCTCAGGCATCCTTGGAAGACCCACCACAAAATCCATCATCATATCATCCCACTTCCATTCCGTAATGGGGAATGGATGTAACAAACCACCTGGTTGTTGACACTTTCCCTTCACCTACTGACAGGTAAGGCAACTTCCACAAAGCCCGCAACTTTATTTTTCATTCCAAGCCACCAAAACTATATACGGAGACCATGATACATATTGGTAAAACTATAATGAATTTTCCATTTTGATTCATGGAACTCATTTATCATCTCTTCCCACATTCATACCGGCACAACCACTCGACCATGAACACAAATAACCTCGTTCACACCGACAACCCAACCAGAAGGTGGCTCCCCACCTTTAATTCTTTCCTTCAAGGCCAAAAATTCAAGATCTTCAAGCTAAAATCCCCTAACTCGACTCAAAATCATCTTCTCAACCTCCACAGAAGCAACATTCACTTGACCGTTTTCATCCTGCACCCCCAGGTGAATCTCCGCAAAGATATCCATCACCTTCCACTCGGTGATGGATTCCTAAACCACTTGTTTCTTAGCCTTCCTGCTCAAAGAATCAGCAACACGGTTCCATTTCCTTGGTGTATATACCATCTCAAAGTTTAAATAGTAGATACACTCAACCCATATTCATTGTCGAAGGTTCAAATCACACTGTGAAATGATATACTTTAGACACTTATGATCGGTACCACCATGAACTGTTCCCCCAACAAGTAGTGCCTCCATCACTTTAAATCAGACACTAATACAGCCAACTCAATGTCATGAGTGGGATAAGTCTGCTCATGGGGACTCAATTTCCTCGACCCATAATCCACATCCCACTCATCTTTCATCAACATATCCCCATGACCGATACAAGACATATCACAAAATAGGACATACTTCCTACCTGGATCATGTAAGATCAAGATCGGTGTGGTCGTTTATCACTTTTTAAACTCTTGAAAGGTATTCTCACAGTCCTCAGACCAATAAAACCTGATTATCTTCCTTTTCAATCTCTATAGTGGTTCTACTAAGCGAGAGAAATCCTGGATGAACCTCTGGTAATACCCAGACAAACCCAGAAAACTCTAAACATCTGAAACACTCTTGGGTTCCTCCCAAGACACAACAACCTACACTTTCTCTGGATCCACCGACACACCTTCCTCAAAGATGATTTAACCCTTAAAATTCAATTCTCCAATCTAGAACTGAGACTTTGATAGCTTGGAATATAGATGATGCTCTCTTAGTGTACTCAGAACAATGTAAAGATGTTGGGCATGATTTTCATGAGTATTCGAGTAAACCAAGATGTCATCAAAAAAGACAACCACAAATTGATCCCGATAAGGATGAAATATTTGGTTCATCAAATCCATGAACACCTTTGGTTCATTGTTCAAGCCAAAAGGAATCACCACAAACTCAAACAACCCGTACCAACTCCTGAAAACTATCAGTGGTACGTCAGAAGGCCTCACACTCAACTGGTGATAACCTTATCTCAGATAAATCTTAGAAAACATTGATGCACCCATCAACTGGTCAAACAATTCATCAATTCTAGGAATAAGGTACCAATTTGTCACCGTCATCTGATTTAACTTCTGATAATTAACACACAGCCTTAATGACCCATCATACTTCTTTGAAAAAAACACAAGAGATCCCCAAGGAGACGTACTAGGACGTATGAACCCCTTACGATCCAACTCCTCAAGATGAACCTTTAACTCCTGGAGTTCTACTAGTTCCATTCGGTATGGAACAATAGAAACTACCTCTAATCCTAGATGTAACTCAATCGTGAACTCAACATCCCTCTCTGGTGGAAACCCTGATAAATCCTTAGAAAACAGAACAAAAAATTGATCCACTACTGGAGGGAATACAAACTATTACCCTCATTCATCATCAAGCACATGGAAAGCTACTTGAGTCGTGATCCTACCCAACTGCTGAAGAAATGGTCCTACATGACCTGCTCGAACATCCCACTCTCTGCGATGGACATAAATGTCACCCTCAAGTGACCTAAACGATACCCTATGACGGTAACAACCTATGTGCAACTGATACAACACCAACCAGTCCATACTGAAGATTAGGTCAAATCCTGACATCTCGAGAATGAACAAGTGCCACAGAAAAAGATAGCCACTGACTTCAAGAGCACATTCCTTAAAATTCCTAATATCTTCCTTTTTCACCCCAATGGAGTTTTAGTCGACATAATCCCACACTCACTCTCCACTGGAAAACCCAATGCTACCAAAAACTGAGAAAAAATAAACGAGTGTGTGGCACCATTGTCAAAAAATTTACTAGAGAGTGTAGAAGATATAAAGATCATACATCGAACAATCGATGGACCAACCTCGTCATCATCAGGTGCAAGCTGAACTGCATGAAGCTAACCCACCCCTCTACCCTGGGCTCCAACCTACATGTCTTACACTGCACTACCCTGTTGACATGGGTGATACTACCCTGGAATTCCACATCCACCGCCCCTATCAGTACGGCCCGTGGAGCTCCAACTTTTTACCTGATATGGAGAAATTGATCCCTTGGCTTCGCTTGGAATTTACCTTTCAACAACATTCATGCTCACATGCTGGTGGTTCATTTAGAACCTCTAAATGTGTTCCAATATTCCACATGATTAGAACTCAACTAGAGGTTGAGGACCCTGGCCACACATGTTCCCCGACCTGCCACACTAATAGTAAAACACCTGATCAACACCCTGATTGGTTGACCCTCTCTTCTGACCACCTTAAACACATTCTCCCTACTAAAAACATACAAAAAGATTATTCCAGCCTTCAGAAGATTCACCACATGTCCATCTAGATGGCACGACAAGCACACTACCAGAATCTCCCTTCAAGTTCCATTCTGAGATCAACACTTGATCCAATACCTTTGTAATCCTATTCAAGCAAAAGATATTCACATGTGACCTGATCTCATGTCTCATACCATCCTAGAAACACCTCTTAACTGCTACATCACCCCCCCCCCCCCACCATTGCTGGAACAAAGCATCATAGATCAATGAAGCATCCATCATACTCCATCACCGACATCGATCCCTCAGTCAAGATCATGAACTCTACAGCCCTCTCTTTACTCAAAGTCTATCGGTAAAAATGCTACAGAAACTTTTCTTGGAAATTGTTCCACAACATCCCCTCAACCCGCTCAGTTTTAGCTCGGATATCCCACCAAAACTTCTCCTATACCCACAACATATAAGCTTCCAACTTGACTCACTTCCCAACAGGAGTCTCCATATGATAAAGTATTGTCTGGACTGACTCTATATAGAAATTTGTTTCCTCTAGCCCACCCTCTCTAGTAAATGTCAGAGGGTGATGTAGTTTAAACCCTTTGGTCATCTCAAACATACTTATTGCAACCCTCCCTGGGTCCCGATCCATAATCTTCATAAAACGATCTAGGTTATCTCAGAACTTCTATTCTCTACTTTCTTGGATCACAACATTCTCTTGCTTCTCTACTGGAGGAGTGTTCTTATAAACATTCTCATGTTCTCCAAACAGTGCTCAACATCATGGTGGAATTTCCCTACATTTCCAAACATGAAGTTTAAAACACATATCGTAAAACTTTCACAACTTCATAATAAGAAGGATCTTCACCATTCACAGTAACCCACCAAACAGGAACCATCCCAACAAACCATAACATTCCGAAAACATCAACCTAACCATCCCTATCGCAACCCATGGTCCACAAGGGGTAAACAACCATACACTACGAGAAGTCTCACAAAACAGGTTACAAAAAAAATTCATTACAAGCCTTTAATTACACATATTTCATTAATCATCACTTATAATTATTTTATCTTCACCCAATTGCATTATTTCATTTATGACATTTTCCATTTTCAATTTTCAAAATGCAATGTGTGTTCTATCTTTCCTACCTCACACACCCAACTCATTTTTACCTACCATGATGCATGTCACCTATCTCTCAAGGTGCCTACCCTGATGCATGAATGCAAAAACTCGTGCATTTGAATCCATGACCCAAATATCATAAAACCATCACATCACACAACATGTGAGTCACCTAATTGTGATATATCATCAAATGTAACAACGCATAATCAAGAACCAAAATTACTACCTTGGGTGACATGGGCTTTCCCTCGTACATGGGTTAAATACTCCTAGGAACGAGATCATTATCAAGGCCCTACACATCCTAACACTCATTTACCATCCCAAAAAACAAGATTCCAAAGAAGGAGAAGAAAGACCTCTATGATACCACTTTGTAACATCCCCAACTTGGGATCCACTAAACCGGTGCTCCAAGTTGGGTGGTTACATAACCTTAAGTGTGCCTTCTCGTACGCCAAAGGTTTCCGACTAGAAGTGGGGATCTAAATAGTAAATTAGGGATACTATGCCCCCCTTTTTATCAAAGTAAGCCACAACATAAGATAAAAAAATAGTGGAATAATAACCAATTATACCAGAGCACACATAAATGACCATTCCCCAAATGAGGTACAACCATGTCCAATAGTAAATATTCCATGCCATGATATAAGTGAAAAAAGGGAAAAAACCCAAAATTTTGAAAACTGAAATATCCCCAAAATGGTTCCAACACCATGTTCAGGTTCTCTTCCACATACACCCATGCCAAACCAGTTATCTAGAAATTTCATTTTCCCTTCTCGTGACCTGTAAACATGAAATCTACTCAAGTACCCAATAGTGGCCCGGGTAGGGTGTCAGTACAACTCAGTAGGTCACCACCAACAGTTTTTACCAAATATCTAGTATAAATAATTGTGAATGTAAAAGGGAAATAAATAATAAATGACAAGGAAAATATTAAGTGCCATTATCCATTTTAGATATATTACTAACATTTATTACCATTTCCATATCATGCCATTTCATCCCATTTACCATTACCTTCCATTTCATACAAATTTAACATGGGTTTATCAAACACAACAAGTTACATGGGCTCAAAGTACACAATGACATGCATGAGGAAAAATACACGGTTATCCTATCTCACTAGGCCTAACTTTTTCATTGAAATCATATCCTCACCTCAAAGCCTTAGTTCGATTGGATGCTACCATTAGGGAAATATATCCTCAAACCTCTTCTCTAACCCGTGCATTAGGGGTGGAGTTTAGATCCTTAGTCCAACTCGACACGTGGGCGTAGAACCTCAAGTTAATACCCCACTCTACCAATCCATGTGCACATGCTATTCATATATGTATCCACTATCCATTCACACAACATCACAATCATTTCCCTAGGAAAACATAATTCATAACAATAACATAAGAGTTAATACCATGCCTTAACCCATTAACACATTTAGCACATTTTACATCATTTAGCCACTAAGCTCGATTCCCCTATTATTTTTCTTATCTCACTAGGCTTACTTCATTATTCCTAACTCACTAGGCTTCAATACCAGGCTCATAATCCATTTCATTATGGTCTTTAATCATTTCCTTGTTAACCCAATATCCCTTAGGTTATTACTAATCCTTGGTGCATCACCTATCTTCTACTTCTATTCAATCAAATACATCAACATGTTTATCAAGGATCTATATAACTATACAATAATCTCACATATTCTTTACAAATCCCTAGGTCCATGAGAGTCGTCACACCCCATGGGTGGCCCTAGATTAGTCTCATCACCCACGACTCATCCAATGGGGATCGTGAGGGTTTCCATTTACCTTATTAAAAACCATTTTACCCAAACATTCCAAGGGTGATCAAAACATACCAAGAGACACCGATGAAAAAAACCACACATGCACAAATCCACAAATAAACCATAGGATATAACATGTAGACCACCTACCTCAATTATGCGGGTGAACATGCTCTTAATCGAGCCCTTAGATTCCGCTTCAACCAAACATTGAAGCTTCAACCAAAATCTCACACAAATAGTAGAGTTTAAGAGCTTCGGAAAGAGAGGAGAAGAATATAAAAAACCCTAAACTCAAAAGGTATGTAAGGTTGAGATTATCCTTACCCAGAGCTACGATCTACAACCAACGACACAAAAAACAGCTTATAAACAAAGTAGATCGATATCCTAAAGATCTTGGTATATTTGGTTCGTTCCTAGGGTGAATAGGGGTGAATAGAGAGTAAATATCGAATGGGTATTATAAATACCATAGTGGAAAAATTTTAATTTTTTAAAAGTATCTCAGTTGCATGGTTTACCCGTACAATTTGTCAAACCGTGTGGAGGCCACTGTCCAAAAACCCAACTCTTGCATGGTTTTCTGGGCTCTCTACATGGTTAGCACTAACCATGCATAGACCATGCAGACTACCCAAAAAAACCCATTTTCTCCATTTTCTCATGTCTTGAACCCTCAGAAAACCTTAGAGCCTCCTTAAGAACTTGGGTAAGCACTTAATTAACCAAAACAAGAGATTCAAACAAAAACTTAAATGAGATCATACCTTTCCATGATTCGGGGTCTTAAATTTTAGCTACCTTTGGGAGTTCTGAGGCCTCTAAGGCCAATTACCTTAAATATGCTGATTTATTGAGAATATAGCTATAAATTTTAATCCCTTTTACAGGATCATGAATAAAGGTGTCGTCTACCAATGGGATGAAGAGTGCCAGACCATGTGCAATGTGATCTAACTGTATCTGATGTAGCGTACAATTCTAATGCCACCCATCTCATAGAAGTAATTATTTATTTATGTGGCTTCCTTGGAATGATCACTTGGTTCCCTTCTTGCTCATAAGAATAAATAATTGATAGAGAATAGTTTAACTATCTCAGTCACATGCTCCTAAAAATAGATTCCAAATACTCTCCTATCGAGAGGAGATTACTCATGCTAGTTTTTATAGTATTGAAGTTTCAAAATTATTTACAGCATCATGATAACATATGGTATCTTTTATGGATCATCTAAAGTATTTCCTGAATTACCCAATTTTTACAAGATGACTAGAGAACTAGGTTGTGATTATTCATCATCTTGACATCAGGTTCATTCCATATAATTTCGTTAAGGTTTGGTCACCATAAGACTCTATGGCCACTCATCTAGACCTTTAATAAGTACCTATGGATGTTGATTTCCCATATGAGTCTATCATCTTACTTTAACAATCCATTTCATTCAAGAAAATGCATTTTGATGGTTCTTCCCAAAGAATAAGTGGTAGAAGTCTCAATGATATCAGACTCAACAGAGTAGTTCTAGGGATTTTCTTCATCACTCTGACTCAGGTTGCTCTACCATACTCATTTCTGTTGTCATAGGGATACACCAACAATGATGTAGAGTATCGGTCTCTCAATATTGGTCTTGATATTTACCTTGAGATTTATATTCCATAATTTCATGTAAAGGGAGACTCTAAGTTTTTCATCAAGAAAATAAATGGTAATTATGTCGTTAGGAAGCCAAGTCTCGTGCCCTTGCTCAATAATGCTCTCCGCATGATGGAATGGTTACCTTCTCATCCAAAGGTGACTCATGTTCCTTGGTCATAGAATGGATGAGCTGATTCCCTAGCTAGTATATCCTCTTATCTCATAGAGCGTCACCATGATGATTTGTTCATTCATGCAGTACATTGAAGATTAATCGCACCCGTCATTTCAGGTGATGATGAGAGTTAGTAGGTAAACCACATGAATACTTATTTTTTCACATTTGGACTTATGTATCACCCTACAGCTAAAGATATATCCAATTGTATAACTCCCTTCATCGAGTATCTCTATCATGGTTCTCTCCTATCAGACAAATCTGAAGGTGAGAAAAACTGTCGGTATGCCACTCAGTTAACCCTCTAGAGAGGCCTCAACCTCAACAAAACTCTCTACATATATGGTTTTGATGGAATCCCCCTTCTTTGTATCCAAGTAGATGAGATCACTCAAGTTATATAGGAATTTCATGTTAGCTCCTTTTGTTCTCACCAAGCAGGGATGAATCTCTCCCACCATATTTGAAGGCTCAGTTACTTATGTCCCACTATAGCCCATGACTATATCAAGTATTCCAAGATGTGTCACACACGTTTGATTCATTCCATCTTTGTGCATAAACCACCAGAGCCCCTCCATACTACAAAGTATTCTTGTCCATTTGTATTCTAGGGACGTGATGTAGTGGGACCATATCCACCAACAACAACTCACCAGTGCAGGTTCACTCTGACCATAGTGGATTTATTTTCCATGTGGACATAAGATATTCCTCTCAAGAAATTAATGGCTCGATAAAGTCGTTGAATTGTTGTTCTCTATTATCTTTCATTGATTGAGAGTCCCTCATGAAATTCTCACTGACAATAAAACTAACTTCTATGCTACTGAGATGAAGAAGTTATATGCCAAGTATAACATTCACTCCAACCATACCTCTCACTATAACGTGTAAGAAAATGGATAGATCGAGGCATTAAAAAAATCATATCCAAAGTTCTTCATAAGATAGTGGTCCAGAATAAGAAAATTTGGCTGGAAAAGCTCCCCAATGCCCTTAGGGATTATCAGATGATAACTCCGAATTCCACCCAGGTGACCCCATACTCCCTGGTGTATGAAAAAGAGGTGCTCTTACCCATAAAGATCTAGTTTCAATCACTCCAAATAGTTTTCTATGATGAGAATACATCAAATAGAATAGACAAGGCCAGTTAATCTAAACTAGAATCCATTGATGAGATTAGGATTTGATCCTTGCACAATCAAGAGAGGAACTAGAACAAGGTAGAAAATAGTTCAACAAGAAGTTTTTTCTTCTGCTCCTTCCTCCAAGGTGATACATCATGGGCTCTCAAAATTCCAATGATACCAGTAAGGAAACCACCAAAGTTGGAACCCAAGTGGGAGGGATTGTACATCATTCACAAGATATATACCAATAGTGAATAATCTTTGGTCACCATGTAATGGGATACCATTACTCCTCTTACCAATTCCAAGTTCCTCAATAAGTACTTCACAAAATGAGTTAAACACCCTAGGAACACATTGTTAAAATAGGTGCATTATTCCAAAAATTATTAAATTAATCTATGTGTGGGTTTTTCGTTGGAAATTTGTTATGTGAAAGAGGCCTCCTTTGGCCCTCTTTCATGTCAGGTTGTTCCTTTTATGTTATTTATGTAATATTTCTCAAATACCCCCTCTCTTATAGTCTGGTTTGTACAACTTTAAACTATATATCCCTATTCCAAGAATCATGACTTTAAATTTTGTGTGAGTTCTTCTCATGAATGTGTTGTGTAGTGTTAGACCTTCTTCAGTCACATTAACATTGTATTTTTCATGACACCACACGATATATTTCCATTTTAAAATCCTCATAACATGGTCTAAAATCTATGAACTTAAACTGTGAGCCCCTAAAGTCTGAGTTGCAGGACTTTAAACTGCGTAACAAACATTTTCCAAGTATCATGATGATAAACTGTGTAAAAATCATCATTTTTGTTATACGATGATAAAAAACAAAATTAGATAATGTTCTCGCCTGAGAGTAAATTTCCCCGGAAATCGGTCACCTACCATGCCATCTTCAATAACTATGTACATCTTGATTCCTATCCATATAGGATACATAGTGATGCCTTGATTCTATATCCTAGTCCAAAAATTCCAAGAAAATATTCCCTCTTTGTGTATAGAACATACCTATAAGGGGAGGTTTCATGATCCAGAATAACATGTGCCTTGATTCCCATTTTTTATGGGATACGTAATAATGACAAAACATTTTATCTTTAATACTAGCCATACATCATCAAAATTTTGGCCCCTTGTCCTAAGTATAGTCCACATTACATGAATTTAAACTATATATGGGGTTTCCTATGGAATATATAGTTTGGTTTTGGGATTCCTGGGCCACATTCACTTCGTACAAGTCATAAAATCACATTATACACATACACTTGAGATACCCTCCTCTTTGGTCCAAAATCTATGAACTTAAACTAAGATACATCATCCTCAATACGTGATGTTAAACTTCAACCATATACTTAATAATTTCAGGATGTCCCATGATATTCATGGGATGGCTCAGCTCCCTCTCCATATAGGATTTCCTGCACTAGTTTCAGTCTTCTACCACTCTTTATTCCAAAACAATGTGTGGCTTGATTCCCATCGCAGTGAGATATGTAGCGATGCTAGTATATTTTTTCTTTAGGCCCAACCACAAGTTCCTCCAAACCCTCATCCCCTTGGCTTCAACTATGGTCTAGAAAATATGAATTTAAACAATTTTCAACTAGAATTAGGCTCATTTCACGTAGTGTAGGGAATTTATGGATCATTCACATCGGGATTTTTAACTCTCACACTATGTGAATGTCTCTGAACACCTCTTTCATTTAGGGTCTAAGAATTATGACCTTAAACTTTTTTCAGTCTCTATAAGTCCAATAATCATAACTTTAAACTATTTTATATAGTCTGAAAACATGAATTTAAACTTTTTTCACTATCCAGGTTTGAATTTCTCTTTTTATGTTCACTATTCAACACTTCAAGTATTCCTTGATTTAGATTCCCATCATCTTTTAAATCTATATGAAACCCTTAATGGTGATGGTTTCATTCCATTATGGCTCACCTATCATGTTAATTCAACACCCTAATGTATTTATGGTATCAAATAGTGAATCCTTTGTTTTGAACTTTTCAAAAGTTTATTATGTGTTTGCTCACTCCATTCTTGGATAGTGTGTTCATGGTCCCTGTGTTTTGAACAAGGTTCTAATTCAATCCTTACTCATCATTCAATCCCTTATCTAGAGATTAAAAGTCTTGAAATCTCCCATTTATACTCCCCGGAATCATGGTGGAATTCCACCCTTGGCACCACCTCTAATGTGCACTCCCACATGTCAGGTAGACCCCCTATACCAATCCTCGGTTCCCACACCAAGAATGACTCACATTGGTTTATGAATTTTGGTTGGGTGGGTACTGATGTGGTCAAGCCATATATGATCTCTTCATGGTCAAAACTCTATGGCCTTAAACTAAGGGACTCATTGGGAAATGTGGTGTGGAACTTGGCCTCCTAATACCTCATTCATGTCAGATTCGTCTCTCACCACATCACATATTCCTTCTTCCCATCTATTCCTTGATAAGTTTTTGGTGCACAATATTTATTTGGATAATTCATGTAAGGTTCATTTCCTCCATGTCACAAAAATATTCTAGGAATATACATTTTCACATTTTGTGATACATGACTTTAAACTGTTATCTTGGGTCCAGGAACCATGACGTTAAACTATGTGAAATGCCTTGGTCACGTGATGTTAAACTACAGGATGCATCTTGATCACATGAAGTCAAACTATACCATGAATCATGCTCTCTATATGATGTTAAAATGCATGCTCACTATCCTCAATTACATGACGTAAAGAAGAAAGGCATCTTATCCCTCACATGAGAGGTCCTCTCCCTTGATGTTGGTCATCTACTGAATTGTTAAAAATTTTAGCTTTCACTCAGCATCTGAGAAGACACTCCCCAAGAATATAGTTTTGATCTTTGTTCAGACCAGTGAACCTACACCAATGTTCTCTAATTCATGTGTTATAATTCATCCAAACATTCTATCGCTCCATTCCATGGTTTAGATACCCTTTATTTGGATCCTCATCCTCTTACATGTATGAAGGGGACCCCTATTGATTTTTTCTCATGCCTCTTTGGCTCACCTACCATTCTCGGATAATTTTTCCAAAGATTTTTGATGACATTTTGAGACAGGTTCTATTTTTCAAACATGGTCATCGGTTGAACCTCTTTTTTTATCCCCATTTTATGTTGACGATTTTAATTTTGTGTCTCAAATTGGGTCAATAGTTATCCCATGTCTCCATGCTTCTCTCATTGTGTTCCAAGATAGTGGTTATTGTGATTTACAGTTCTCATTCCCCTTTGTTTGGGTAGATTCCAACACCCATGGTGTTATACCATTTGTTCACTAGTTCACATCAGGGAATAAAGTTTCCTACTCCAAGAGAAATATTCTATACCATAGCCTCCCTCATCATGAACACTCTCAGTGGTAATTCAACAATATCAGACCTAGAGTGTTTGATGGTTATCTAACATTCTCATATAATGTGAAAAATTATGTGTTTGTCTCTTGTTTCTCACACCGAGCATAACCCGCATGAGCTTAGTGGTTATCCATTACTTACATCTAAAATATGATTGAAATTTGATGATTAAAGAAGTTAAGAGAATGTTTCCATTCACATAGAAATGTGTCAAAAATGTTCTAGAAAGCTATGGAATTAGAAAAGGACATCTACATGATGTATCCTCTAATTAGTTCTAGAAAAATCACACTTATAGCTATACTTATAATATTGACTACTTCAGTTCCTCAAAAATTTGGTATGTGTCCTCTAAGGCATTCTCTCACCACCGAAGTTTTGTTTCTTCCTCATTAGATATTGGCTGAAGATCATAATCCCTAATCTATTCTCGGTCTCATTCGGATTGGAGATCATCCACTTGACTTGACACCTATTTTATCTGATCCTCTTCCGCCTCTAGTTGAGCCCTGAGTTAGATGACAAGCCTTGATTGAGTGTTGATGAAGGAGAAATGATTTTCCATTTGTTCTTCTAGGTTATGAATCTTCTATTTGGCCTCATGAAGCTTCCAGAAGCTCTTGGACTTCTCTTAATTCTATGAAACATCCAAATGTTGGATTCCTTCCCACATTTTCTCATCACAAATTGGTGAATGAATGCCTAAAGAATCATCCCCTCTAGAACATAGGTTATGTAGAAAATGTATTAAAAACTCCATGTGGCCCACTAGTTGTGGTGATGAGGTATCTTTAATGAAATTTTTGATGCACTTCCATGATTGGTGCCAGATAATGCGGCTCTCCCCAACCACATCAGTGTTAGAATTGTCCATCTTTTCAGGATCTATAGGATTTAATTATAGAAACAAGACCAAGAAATCAATAGTAGGATCATCCTTTAGAATATTATCAGATGGGTTGGGATTCATTTCATGAGGTTGGTCATCCATGTTTGATCCCACCTCAATAATTTTTCCCCTGTCAGCTGTGAGTTTTTTTCCACCAATGTTGTTACTTGATTCCATAACTGATCATTAACCAAAGGATATGTACTGATTATCTCAAGTGTCTAGATCCATATATAATAGAACCTCTATTAGAAAAGGTATTCTAGATACTCTAGTCATTTATGATAATAGATAATAAAATACCCCCATTACTGTTCAAGAAAGAATCATGTCATCCAATCTGATTAATAAATGGCCAATATGAATTCATAAAGATAGAGGACTTAAAGTTGTATAACACCAATATATCAGTATCCTAGGTCTCTGTAATTTTAATTCCATGGTGTGTCCCTCCATGGATTATTGGGAGCTCCAGGGATTCTATGTTGGATACTCTAACCTCCCCAACTTCGGTCGACCCTCCAACCCCTTCTCCCCCATGTGCAGGCCCCAAAGTATGCTCCCCCACACCTATTTTTGTACTTTTTTCCCCAATGGAAGGGGTCCTCTATGCATGATACTCTTGTACAAAACAAATTTTAGTTGGGAATTCTAGATAAAGCATGAAGGAAGGTGAGACATGTGGAGATGAATTAAAGCTTACTTCAAGGAGTTCAGAAAATTCCTCTAAGGAGGGTCAGATCTCTCCACTCTTATGGGGATCCATTTATTGGAATATTCTCCCCAATATTCATATGTTTACATGGGAATGGGATAACACACCACCAGCTCAACAGTTTATAGTTGTGGGGGATAGGTCATGTCCAGTAGTACCGTAACTCGATCTATCATCGGGAACACAATGCCTAAGGAATGCACTAAATCTGTCAGATCTATCAAATATTGTACCCTCTCTTCCTGAGGCATGAGGAAGCCATACTTGGTATAACCAATCCCCAAAAGTTTCATGCCATACCTATTGAGGTGGCCCCATATCCTATCAGGGTTGAGAAACTACCTATTGACATCCCATGTTTCCTAAGACTCAAGGTAGACAACATCATTGATAATATCATCCCAACAAAACCACGTACTAGGAGCTTGAGAGGGAATCCTGTAGAGCCCTCTAAATGACTCCCATTCCTCATGAGTATTCTTGACTAGGAGCATCAGACTTGGGTTACTGGTCTTTTTTATTGGCTTTTATCTAGTGTTGGATCCTAAACTATTGGCTCCACTACTGCAGGTCCACCACCATGATGTCCCCCAGCCTTTCCAATATGACAATCTATGTCCACCATTCATCCCAGGTCCTGAGGTAGAGATACCACTCTCTTATTGGATCAAATGGTCCATTGCCTCAGCATTACCCCTGGATAGGCATCCACCCAACTCTTCTCATAACCCTGATTAAGCACATACGCAGTGGTGGATGATGGCAGCTCATTCTGCATCTTTCCATCTTCATGTTTAAACAAGATCCAGAGCTACCTCATCACTGAAGGGTGGTGTTCATGAGGTACCTCCAAGTACCTCTACGAAGTTAGCCTCTGTAGGCACCTAAATTTCCTAGTGAATTGATGTGGGGTATATGGATCATATTATAACCTTTTCACCAGCACTACAGCTCAAAAGGCCATTATATTTAATCGTTGTTGCTTAGTCCCTGAGCCGTCATCAGTTATTACCCTCATTGGTAGGGGAAATGGGTGGAAGGTAAACTGATTTGCCAGCCTGACCGTGCTCAAAACATCCGTCAGAACCAATGTGAATGGGAAACCTCTCGAAATATTTATAATCACCATCTAAAACCTTTTCCAAATAGGATAAATCTAGTTTGGATACTCATATCCTCCCATGTACGCGACTACCCATCTATACAGAAAATGGAATGGTATGCACACACGCAACGATGTATTTCCCTCACTAATATGTTGAATTAGTTTATATAGTCTCTCCATCACCAAGATACCATGATTGACACACATCCTCTTTTCAAGCATCACCTTCATTGTGAAAGTGCATGGTGAGACCCCCCATGTGTGCATCTCTCCCCAGTAGCATACACCCACATATGAGTTCTGTGATGAATCTATCCAACCTAACTATGGTTTGAGGATCTGTTTTGATGCTATAACCCCATAACTATAATTGGATCTTTTCCAATATTCACCAATATGATCACTCCTTACCTTTTTAACACATATTAGTTAGGTATGAGGCCTTTTTGGAAATTTATTGGTTGGATCCACACCATTGGAAGGCTCCCCCATCCGGAGATTCAGAAAATTAACAAACCATTGCTTCAATTGGATGTCCCTCATCCCCTGTATTTCGTTACCAATTCCCACAACTAGATATGGAAAAAAAATTCCAAAATCCATAGATCCTCTCAATCATCCCACACATACTTTATGGGGGGGGAAACTCGTTATGCATCACCCCTAGGATAGGCATCCCATAGATTCTATGAAGGTCTTATAGGCTGATTTCGACCTCCCCATGATTCAAATGAAATATTTTGGTCCCTAAATACCACCTTTTCAATAGCTCCAACATGAATTCATTTGGCTGGTACATATTGAATTGATATGACCATGAAACTTAGTAGAGGCCTACCAACCTCATCTATGCCCCAAATTCTATGCATGATGTGCATGCCTAGTGTCCTCAGGCCCATTCATCGATGAATTTACCACCTTGTAATAGATCTCAGTCATCAGTATATCCTTTCTCTAGGTTACCTAATCCTTCCTTGATGATGTTCTGATATTTTGGTGTAGACACATTATCCTCTAGCTCCACCCCACATATATTGTTTGTATGGTTGTAAAATAATTTGGTTGTGATGGGTGTGTGATCCTTCATAATATGGTCTGAAGTGTCCCTATACCACTATTATTGTCTTGGTACTCCCATGAACCAATAATCTAGTTCATCTCCATTTTGTAGTGTGATGAATACATCATCCCTCGTACTAAAGACATACAGAGAAAACCTATTGCATAGGGGATACTTATTCTAAGCTTTTGATAGCATCTCGAGCATAGATTTATGGTTTGAGTGGCTTATAATGTAATCCCCAATCATAATCTCATTATCTCTTTCATCCCTCTAGGCGTCATCAGTAATGAAATCCTAATAAACTTCTTGAATGGCCATCAAATATGGTACTTAGATGATTTTTTTATTCTATATCATGGAGTTCATTCATGAAGGTCATACATGGAGTAATGGATCAGAAAGAACTTAAGGACATTTCACATCCATACAAATTCAATTTTTATTTCAAACAGAGAGGACAACAAAACCCCAAACTAAGGGGGCCTGAAATAGTGCAGGCCAAGGGAATCCCCTCTAACAAAGACCAGTTCATTAAGAATAATTCATAGAGCTAGGGTATGAGATTTCTGGTTCTCAAATAATTTATTCATGGAGTATGTATTTTGGAGGAAATGTGATTTGAAAAAAGGGAGCTTTGGTAATTCTTTGTGTGAAGATTTCATATGGTGGGAGGGGCCCATGTTTTATTTATAGGTGCATAGATGAATTGGTCCTCACGAAGGCCTTAATTCTTGTGACCCTCATGAGACATCCATCATGATCTAGATTCATGAAGGAAATCATATTATTCATAATATCATCATTTGTCTCTTAGAATATGACCCTCCTTCATCTATCATCTCCCATTATTAGGGGGTCGTTTTTTCACTAAAATACATTCTATGGGGTTAGTAAAATAGGACCCAACTATTTGGAAGTGAATAAAATCTCAAATAGATCCATATAAACCTATAAGGGTCTAACTCATGAAGCTCTTTCGCAAAGATCCCTTCCACACTACAAACGCACAAGGCCATGGTGGAACTCTCCATAACTCGGATGGTACTTCGTGCCCATGATGAAAGTTTACAGAAGGATTCATGAGTTTGATGGATCCACCTCTATTTTTAACACCCACATTTCCTTCATGGAATGCCTCCTACCATCATGATACCCATTTTCCTATAAATACCCAACTCATTCCACCCTAAAAGGTACAAAAACCCCAACCTTTTGACTTTCGATTTCCCAATTTTTGAATCACCTAAGAACCATGAAATAAATGTAAAATGAATCATTCAAGGTATTTGATCATCACAAAACCCCTTTTTTCATGTTCCTAGATAACTCCACCTAAGGTGGGTATGCCCTTCGTGGAGTTATACACCCTTCATGAAAGAAGAAGTAGTTATGGGGTATTTGAGGCTTTATAGAGTATTAAGACTTTTTGAAGCACTCCTTTACTAATTATTGAATTCATTAAAAGGTAGGGTCACCATGTTTCATGAAAACCATTCCTTCGCGAATCCCCTGACCTCTATGAATAAACCTATATTCATGAAGAACCTCTCAACAAGGCCCCCTATTCATAAAACCCTTCTCTTATGCCTCATAATATTGCCTACTTTATGTTGACACCTATCTGTGAAGGTTGAGTGCACAAAGTCTCCATACCCATATAGGATTGGTTCATCTTCATTTAAATTCCTCATGAAACCAATTCTATCAACTCATGTGGCATACTCCACTTCAAGTGTGGCCCAAGATTCCTATTTACCTATTACTTTTATGTATAGGTATGTTATTGCCTCTTTCTTTTCAGTATAGGCATGCTAACATAGACCTCATGAGTGATCAATACTACATGATTTTAACACCTATAATTGATGAAAATATTCCCCTCCCAATGGTTGATGAGAGACGATTATGTAATCCTAAGGGTGAGGAGTGATTCCCCCACATCCAAGTTGTTGGACATAAATTTCCTAGCACCAACATCCTAAACACATGACGTTAAACTATGATCCCAACCTATGTGGAAAATATAAGATCTCTCTATATATGATAGAAATGGAATGAAATCCTTAGAATAGGATCGAAGAAGGGATGGGAACCAAGGACCCCCCCACCTATTGTTCTCTCAATCCTCTATCCCTCTCCCTTTGGGTTGTGTCGACATTCCCTCCTCAGGTATTTTACATGATCAATCCCTGAACACCTTTGATAGGATGCTCTCTATATGATTGAAATGTAATGAGATCATCCTCACACTGAATGAGATCCTCCCCATATAGAAGGATGTCCTTCTTAGGAAGCTTCTATGTGTAAGCCCTACACCATCTCTCATTGGTGCATATTTAATGACACAACATTCAGGTATAGTACTTCCTTTTGTTTCTCACACCAAGAATGAATCACATGGGATTATAGGTTAGCAAAAACCATGGCATCCAACCTTCATAGGTTCCACTTCCATGTGTAACCCCAACATGTTTAATGGGTGGCCTTCCAGGTGTAATCCCCATCATTCCCCCCTCCATGCGAGCAGCTTCCATGCATAATCCCCAACCATGTCCTTTCAAATGGAAATTTTCCATGCATAATCCCCAACTATATTTTCCATTTACATAGGCATCCTATTTAGGTTTAATCCCCAATCTCCCTCTTCGAACAACATGGACTTTGATCCTTGCCTCCAAGGTGGGGTACGTAGGAAGCCTCCTTGACTTCCAAACCTGGCACCCCCAAACACCACATCCATTCCATCCACTCCACCCAAAAATTCGTCCACTTCATCGATACCACATCCTAGGAAGATAATTCCACCCATCTGGGCCATTACAACACATAAGACCATTCCACTTCATCGCTACTCACAACAACATCTGGGCAGCTCCCATGCATAAGTCCCACACAATCCACAAAATCCAACCAACAAAAATCCTCTTGTGAAGGTCACCTCTCAGGCGTAATACCTACACCTTAAATTTAAATACATGGGTTTTGATACCTATTTTCTAAATAGGGTTCTTAAGACACCTCTTTAAGGTTCAATCCTGACCAATGATAAACCTTGGTGTCCCCCTCCTAGGTGTGAACCTCCCGGATACACCACTAGTGGTGTTTATGTCAGCATTCATTGTGTGACATATTCATTTATGGGACACACCTCCTAGGTCTATCTCTATGAGGTTTTATGATTCATCCATCAGTAAACCTTCTAGGTGAACTCTCCTAGGGGTGTACCTCTCCAATCCACCTCCAGGGGGAGTTCTGATCAATCTTGTTTCATCTCCGCAAAATGTTAAACTCATGACCTATCACACTGCTACCTCATGTTAAAAATGGGATGACTAAGGTAAACCTTTTAATATATTACATTAGCATTAGATACCCCATGACTGACATGGTATTCCTCAGTTTCTATACTGGAGATGCCTCCATGATATGCCCTCCTATGAGGAATGATACAGGTGACCAAGTTCTGGCGTCAAGACATGCCAGAGATGATGAACATGAATACTTTAATAAACAAAGGTTTATTATCTATCAATAAATCATGGAATGACTAGAAAAAATCAGTGTAATTAACCAGCATCTACAACGAGATGACACTAGTAAGGAGTTTCACAAACATGTCTTAATCTATGAGGGAGACCTGGATTGGGTGAAAAGTTCCAAGGAGGAATCCATGGAAAGAGGAAATGACATCCCATTATCCCATTTCAATCAAGGATTATAAATCATTGAGAAATTTATGAATTCTATATGCCTTTGGAAAGTGGTAATGTGGGGGTGACAATGAAATGATAACGTCATGATGAAACACAAGGTGGGGTGCCCCAATGAAAGTGTCAGAAACAGGGGTGAAGTGGCCTAGAAACATTTCCAACACCCATTTAATGAACATATTTAGAAATTATCTCCTATAATGTTTTATAATTACCCATTTTTTATCCTTTTCTGATGTGAAAAACATCATTACACTTTATTCTTTTAAAAAATTCCATGTGTGTCCTCTGCCCCACTTATAAAAGGTCACTCACTCTCCTCTCCTCTTCACACATAAAAAACCCTTTGGTTCAGTGAATACCTGACCAAATATATCCATTTAATCCATACCCTCATATTATAGTTATTATTTTTATTATTAATACCTCTTAGAAGGATTTGGTTGTAAACCTAAATAGGTTCTCTGAAGAAAATTTATAGTTTTTAAACATGCATTTTCATTTAATTTCATCCTCTAACTCTTTAAAATATTATTAATATCTAATGATATAATAATACCAATATATATACCACATAAAGATATTTTATTTTGTTTATTTAATAACCTATATCCATCTCCTCTTCCATCAAATGGTAAATTAATATGTTGATCATGTGTATAGTGAACTACCGCCTCGTGAACTGATGTGATGTGTTTTTCATCTATGTTTTACTAGGATGGTAATAGGGATATATTAAATGAATATATATTATATTTGTATCATAATTATAATTATGTAATTATAATATCATATATACCTTCTTACTTTCCATTCTATTAGGGATACGATAATGTCCCTCATGTGTATGGTGGACTACTGCCTCACAAAGCAATGAAATTCGTTTTCCACTAACGCTTTTCATGGAAGGTAATAAGGAAAAAAGTTAATAATTATATTTAATATATAATAAATTATAATTATTTTTTATTGGTGAATTATTATTTATATTTCTTTCCCATCCATTAAAAATGGAATTAGCGTTCATGCATACGTACAACCTTTCATCCCTATGAACAGTGGAATTCATTATATATATATAACATTTATAGATTAATATAAATGAATATATACTGAATATATATGATATTTTTATAATTTATATCATTATGGATATGATGTAACCATGATCAATGTAAAATATCAAAAATACCAAATCAAAACATACATGAAAAGCAAAGCAGTTATTACCCAAAATGTGATTTTAACAAGGAATTGTTAATAAACATGTTCTAAAATATCATAAGTAAATAGTATATTATATGATATATATAAGTATTTTTATGTAATATATTTATAATAAACCTATATTTATTAAATATTAGGTTCAAACATGTACTAAGTAAGTCCACACATAAGGTAGGGTATTTTTATCTCAATTTGTATTCTTTGGGACACATGTTATATTATGCACCAATATTCTTTTTTAAGGTATATATATATCCCCTTTGAAATTTAATATCATAAATTTATTTATTATCACTATATTATATGTTTTATTATATTTTATTCTTTTATTGGGATTACTATTCAAAGTTACCAAAATGGTAAGGGTTTTATGTTACAATCTCATCATTTATCGGCATTGTTTATAGTTATGCTTCCAATGATAAAATATTATGATATATATCTCAATAAACATAGGTAATTTATTATCATATAGTTATTTCTAGAGAATAATTTTTTTTCCTTTCATTTTCCTCTTTTAATATATTTAATATACCAAAATAATATGTTTAAGAAAATTTGTCTTTATTTTTTTCTTTGGTCAAAAATACTTTTTCTTTTATATACATATTTTCTAAAAATGTTTTCATAAATTTTTTAAAATTATAAAAATGTTTTATTATATAAATTTTTACCCATTTTTGAAAATTTAAAAAAAAATTAAAAGGAACTTTCATGCCATTTTCCAAATAAGGCATGTTTTGATTTTACCAAAAATGTGAAAGGAATCTTTATTTTCAGGTTTATAACATGAAAAAAATCCCGAATTCATGAACACTGAATGTTTTAAAGATTAATTTATAAGTTTTTAAGGTAATTTTTAAGGAAAATTATTTTGAAAATGTTTTATGAATTTTATTTTTATTTTAAAAAGTGATTTTCAAAGTGAACAGTTTATTTTCATTAAGAAATGTTCCAAGTGATCTTTCAAAATAATTTTCTTTATAAGATAAATATATATTTATTTTACTTATACTTTATTTGGGATATGATCAAAGGATACCATTCTTATTATTTCTCTAGATGGTTTATGTTTATGGTGATAATATATTTATGAAATGTTTTTCTCTTCCATGGGTTATACCATGAAAAAATGCTTATGAAACCCACTTCTTTTTCCATGGGTTATGCTTTGATGAAATGATGAAATGATTATGAAGCCTTATTCTTTTACATGGGTCATTCTATGATGAAATTTTTATGAAACCCATTTAATCTAATGGTTTCTAATATAATTAAGGTTGTATGATCTTATGTCACACATATGTATGATTTTCATCATGTGACAGCTGATACCTATATCTCTCCAATGCATTTGGTAAAGATTGATATCTCATGAAATAAACATATCTATAATGGGGAGTGAACCCAATTAAGTAAGGGAATTTTTCCACTATAATAGTCTTGTGATTGAACATTGACTACTATGATGGTTTGGGGAGTTTACCCATTCCACTATGATAGCCTTATAAATGAGACTTGAATACTGTAGAAATGATTTTATTTGATTATTTGTATGCCACAATTCCATGTGCTATGTGAGTTTTATGCTCTCATGGATCATGTTCTTTGATTTCCATTTTATTCATGTCTTATGAACTACTAATATTTATTCCATGACTCAATATTTTTATCTTTGATATGTCAGGTAAGGTTTTCATATGTTATGACCATGCTGTCATATCCTTTTTCTCAAGTTATGTTCATGTATTTTCCATTTTTACCCTTACTGAGCATTTGATCACACCCTTTCTTATGTTTTTTTCTCTAGTTTATGATGATAGGTATTACATGCGATATGTATAAGAAGGGTGTTAGTTATGAGGAGCTAAGTGGGAGATAATGTATAAATCTTATGAACTAGTTATTTATGTTTTTTTATTTACAAAGGCACTATACCTTTATGACCCTTAGGCATGTGTTTGTGTAATGTAATGTATAATAATCTAAAAAGATGTAGTATCCATATATGAAAATTTTGGGTCACTATAGGTGTTGTCAGACTTATTCTTTGATGGAGATAGACACCATATCAAGGTTTAGTAGGTTTTGGGCATCATATTGGACGCAAAGCTCCAATATTTCCCCATGAGGTATGTAGATTTAGGTTCATTACATCCTAATCCCTATATATGTAGAATTTGAAGGATTTAAATCCCTTATATAGATTCTAAAGATACCCTGGGGGTATATTTTTGAGTAATTGGTGGAAATAGGCGGTTTCAGGAGGATCACAATTATTTTTGAATCAAAAATCCTAATCACACAACATGTAGTGTTTTAGTACACACTATGTGTTCTTCCTATTCAGTGAAGATGAACTTTAGAAACTACCTGCTATATATTGTGGTCACAAGCAGTGTAGTGATACTTTCCCACGTAGCCGAGGACATAAGAAAAAACCACGTAGAAAAGGTACATGGTCGAGTAGAGGCACACAACCATGACACTTAGTGTACATGGTATGGAGGACACAACTAGGTACACTGACACATGTTATAGCACATGGTCACAGATTTCTATACATGGGAATAACCAAGGACATGAGATTTTTTGGGATACAAGGTACACATCATGTTCTAGCATACACACTATGTATAAAGACATGGATAACCAAGATTTGTGTGGGAGAGTACACTACCAGGTGATCTAGTGAGGTTACACACTCTATAACCATATTTACATGTCATATACCACAAGGGGACTATGTACCCTTGGTAGACACATTATGTACTCCCCTTAGAGACTTATCCCTTTTGCATATCCATCTTCAAGATTCAGATGGAGGCCCGCATGTAGTCTATCCTGAGTATTTTTTCACATATAATGTGATGTTGTCCATAATTTTAGCATGAGATTTATGACACAAGGTGATTATAGAAAAATTATTTTGTGAGAGATGCATAGTTTAGTTCTTATTGGGTGATTTCCCTTGGTCTTTCCATTTTAGGGTACACTGTGACATTTTGTCCTAAACATAGTATTGTGATCCCCTCGATTAGAATAGTTTGGGTAGAGTTCTTGTATCCCTCTGAGAAGCTTGGGGTGGTATCCACTATCATATAGTCTTAATTAGGTTGGTTTTGAGGTATCGACATGACCAAAATATATAGGTTTTGATCCCATACATAGAGGGTTGTTCCATATGGAGTTTCTGGTCTCCCCCAATGTTCCTATTTGTGATCCCATATCTGTGTATCCCTAGTTTGTGTCTCAAATTGGGTTTGAAGCATCCACCCATTGGTCCTAGGTGTGATCTCCTATTTGATTGTTGAGATATCTGGGGTTATATATGGGTTCACGGTGTCCCCTAGTAGTCCTAGTTGTGATACCCTATCTATGTTTTGAGATCTTATGAATTCCAGTTGGGTTTGTGGAGTCCCCCATGAGACATGGGTGTGATCCTCTTTCTGAGCATCGAAATCCACTAAACTATTGTGTGACTTTAATCCTGGAAAGGCCCAATGATCATGTTCTCTTGGATGAATTCCATCAGGGATGGGCTCGTACAACTACCATCAGGGATAGTAGTTCTATACCGAATGAGTGAGATCTCTCAAATGAGTGTCATCGTGGGTGGTAGGGCTCATGGAGTGAGTACACCCAGACAAGTAATACCTTTGATCCTCTAGTAGAATCCTATGGATATATTGATTATTGAGACCTCTAAGACACTTGAATTTTATGATGAGCATATCATGGTTATTCTAGGATTCCTTTTCATTATGTGTCATATTTTTATTTACATACCTTGTGGTGATGAGATGAGTAGTCTTGTATAGCTGAGTTGTGGGGATGGTGATTCATATTCTCTCTCACTTGGGTTTTTATACCCTCTATCTATGGGTTGAGTTGACATTTTACTTTCAGTTTCTCCTTCTTATTTTCGGTTTTTAGGGAGCATACTAGGTATTTTTATACTCACCCATATATTAGTTCTTCCCACACATGTCATATCTTATTCAAATGATGATATTTTTTATGGAGGCCTAGGAGGAGTAGGAGTAGGAGGATTATAGTGGGCTATACCAACTGAGGTGTGTGCCAGTGGTTTCAATTGGCAACAGTCCCCTCCTAGGTATGTTGAACTATTTTGTAGCTTTTTGTTGTATTTTATTTTTCCCTTATTATTTCCAGTACTCTTATCATGGGATGTATACGTATGAATTTATTTAGAATCATTTTTATTATTATCTCTACACTGTTTCATATAGATGTATGTGTTATCATTTATACAGGTACCATAGGCTAAGGCTCCCATGTGTGTGATATTCCTACTTGGTGCTGGTCATCATTCCCTAGCCTATTGGGTGTGGGCTTGGTATAGTCATACTTGACTTATTACTATCTAGGTGGATCCAGGTGCGTCAGGTAGTGATGTGTATCTTGACTATCAACTTCATTGAAGTTAATATTTCCCCAAATATTACTTTTATAGATGTAATCCCTATCAAGAAATATGTATTTTATTTCCCATATGGATTTATTATCTCTTGATTCATATAGATAATATCACATCATTTAAATAGTATATCCTATAAAGATACACTTCATGCCTTAGTGTTCTAGTTTTTTTTAATATTTTTCCTTAACAGACACCTCACAACCCCACATATGAGTATATGAAAAAATGTATTTCATTCTATACATCAGTTTGTAAGGTATTCCATTTTTCCCCTAGTCGGTACTCATTTTGGAATGTTTGTTGCAAACTATAATTCATATCCCTAAAAGGATAATGGAATATCTATATGACTCATACTCGACCTTACCATGTAAACAAGGTATGGTTAATATATTCATTGACACCTTCCACTATGGTATATGAGGAGTGAGTTGAGGTAGAATCCCAAATTTTGATAAATAATCAATGACCACTTATTTATGATACTCACAACCTTGGTCAAATAAAAGCTTTTTTATATTCGTACCAAGTTGATTCACTATATAATTTAAAAAACCATGAATTTATAAATGGAATAATACTTATAACACATTAATTAAAAACTTATATGTCTACTCAAGTCATCATTAATAGTGATTATATAAGAATACACACCTCCAGATTCTTCTATAAAATTTCCACATACACCAATTTGTACCAATTCTAGGAGATATTTGGATCTTTCACCATTACCTCCAAAAGGTGGTTTGTTCATATTTTCTTAAAAAAAACTAGACATCAACCAATTTGTTTTAGTTTAAAATATCTAAATATCCATCTTGATAGATAATTGTCAATAACATCTTGTTTTCATGACCAAGGTGGAGATAGCACACCATGGTGTGATATGATTCATGAAAATCTAATTCATTATTAATTTCCAATAGTTAGTTTTCATAATATAATACATCAATACCATTATTTAAATGTTCCATACCATAACATATACTATCTTTTTTAAAAAGGATCTTTCATTTCAAAATTTTAAAATAAAATCATCTGTATCTAGGAATGATATAGAAATTATTTTTTTGATAATGTTGGGTACATAATAATAGCTTTTCAAAACCAATATCATCCTAGTTGGTAAAACAAGGTTGTAGTCTCATATACTAAGGAAACAATTTATGCTCTATTGGAAACTCAAATATCCTCCTATCCTTTTAAAACCGTTCTAAATCTACTTAGTTCATGAATTTTTATACAATAGTGTGTAACAAAAGCTGTATCTAATACCCAGTTAGTAGATATGAAATTATTACACTAAATAAATAATTCACTTAAATCTTATCCATGCTTATTTAATCGAGTGTAGTTCAAGTTCCAATATCTTATATTTCTACAAGAAAAACATATTTCTTCACATTTATTAATGTATCTTTGGATATTACATTTCTTTTTAGGATAGTGTTAAAGATCCTTAAAATTAGAAAGATTCATGGGGTATATTTACTTACTCTTCATCTTATTCACCATAAGGATCACATGTTTCTCACTCCTCGTATCCTTATTAATTTAGAGAATCAAGGTAAGGAGTTTTTTAAGACCCTTAAAATTATTTCTCATATTGTAATTCATAATGAAACTTGAGTATCTTGGACGTAGTGAGGATAAGATGAGATTTTAGTGAAACGAATATGGAAGATTAATAACCAAGATATCTGAATTTTATGTGTATCTAATCATATTTACTACATGTAACCCAGCTAGTCCTAACTATCCAAGCCTTCATGTGAATAGATCATTAGAGATCCCATATCTATCTTTTCTCTCCTTCTCTTGATAAAGATCAAAAATGTGAGAAAACATGATATAAGCATCAATTTCCTCATGTTTTCTTAGGAGATCACTAGACATGGATGATAAAATGAAACACTATAAATCAAACATATCATACGGTTTTTTATATAGAGATAGAGTTCTTCCTCACAACCCTCTTTACTAAGTGTTTCAATAATAGAGGTTTCTGGTACATATAATTTTCATTCATAGTGTAGTATGATGTGCAATAATCTTTACCATTACTAAGAATTTGAGATGGTGAGAAGATTATCCTTCTATAATAGAGATAACGCTGATAAAATTCAATGTTGTATGGTTTTCCATTTATATAATAAGAGGATATTTTACTACTTTATTAGGATTACAAAATATATAATAAAATTTAATACATTTGTCTCCCACTATTTTATCAAAACCAAATATCCCCCAATATTGGTTTCAGAATATCTTATAACATGAATACTCTAGTAGAAAATATCCATATGTTCTTTCTCATAACCCAGAAGGGGGACTAGAATTCTATTCAAAGGTATTTAGGTAGGCTTAACTTTCCAATTGCATTATTTTATTTCTTAATGATCAGTTTACTAGGTTACCCATTCCTAAAATCTTAAACTTGTATTTCCTAAAAACTTTCCTACTAGATTCACTAAGTCTCTTTCAAGTGATTAGCCCTTATTACGAACTAGGCTATGTTGACCCAAAACTCAAGTTATATTTTACCTAATAATTGAAATCATCCCAATAGATATTGGTCAAGAACTTTTAACTATGTCATGATTTCAACCAATGTAGTGGTAGGCTATTATTTCTTAATAATTTGATTTGATAGATTTTTATATTTATGCATAAATTACCCATGTTATCTTATTTTATTCTTGTTAATATTAAGCGGATTTTACTTAATTTATTATCCACATCTAGATAAAATTTATGAATAATATAATTTTATTTTAAATAAATATTACATGATTTTTTATTCATTTATATAATGATAACGAATCTAAATATAGTAAACCATTAAACTAGAATAAATAATAAAAATAAATTGATATGAACATGGTATTTTTTAATGGTTGTTGTAACACCCATAGATTTTAGAATATATTTCTCTATAATAAAATTATATGTGTTCGATAGCTTGCGATGCACGTAAAACCAAAATTAAGTGAATAATGAGTTATTAAAACATAAGTTAATTCATAGTTAAATGAAATTGATAATGTTTAAGTAATAAAATCAAGTAATGATATTTAAGAAATAGTTTAGAAATCCTTTGGAATGTTAGACTAGTAATTATTGGCTAAACATAAATGTTTTATTAAATTTTTTTTTATTATATATGTTTTATTTAAAATTTTATTTCTTTTATTTATAGTATTAAACATATGGAAAATTATTTTTTAAAAATATATAGAAATTAGTGATGATTCATAGATTTTTTATCAAATGGTTATAAATGAATATAAAATCATTTGAAGGTAAATGTGATATATTTTTTTAAAAAAATTGTGTTTATGCATGTAATTTAATTTTATTCATAAATAGGTTGGGGACAAAAACCTTTATTAAAAATAGAGAATAAGAGAAACCCTTTTCTAAATAGGTTAAGGGAGAACCCATTACAATTCATAGACACCAAAAAAATAAATCTTGAAAGCCCAAATATAGCATGGCCCAAAGGCCTATAGGTATATAGCCTTAAATTTCAGTTGCCTAATAACCCATTAGTTCATATTCCATTACAGGTAAACCAATTTTAACATGCTCAGACTGGACCGATGAACCAAGGTCCACTAAATCCTTAACCTAAAGTATCTTCCTCCTCCTTCGTCACCTCTAAATCATCCATCAATTATCAACATCTCCACCTCCCTTATCCCCATTTGGTATCCATGACAAGACACTATGACTCGTGTTACTGATATTGTCATTCTGAAGTAACCAAAACAATATTGAAATAAAGAACCTATCATCTGAATCTTCCACCCAGCTACCTCTAACCATGGATATATCCTGGTAATATATTAATTTTACTCAAACCTATATCAAAACCCTCTAGAGGATGGAATGACAAATATGCATGCTATAATTAGAAGTTTCGATAACTGTTTCTTTCCGAGGTCACCAAGTTTCCCCTACCATCAGTCATGATCAATCATTGGGACTCTCATCACCAACACCATTAGAGTAAAGAAACCATCAAAATTCTAAATTCTACCTTGATCATCCTATTAACCTAACACTTTACACTACCTATAATCCACGTAATCACCTAGGGAAACCACCACTCAAACACATGTTCCCATGTCTTCGTGGTCTAAGTGAAAGGGTGACACGAAGTCACACTGGACAAACACATCCAATAAAATTTGGTGTCTATAGATGTTGAGATAAATATGATCTCTGAGTAAGGGTAACATCAATGACAAAAATCTATAAGTTTAACAAATTATCTTGGATGACTAATGGTATCTCACTGGAGAACCCATCATAGCTCAAAAATCTAGATATTTGTGACCATGGGAAAGATCCATGTGATGAAGAATTCATGGGAACATAAAAAAGTTAAATCTATCCAATCAATTTCTATATTAACCATTGGACCCTAAACTATGATTCTGATCACCAAAGATTAATATAATAAGAGATGATATTTCTCCTCATCAAAGAATCCAGGAGAAAATATGCAAGTTACGAGATCCTAAGGATGAGATCTCCACATGTGTTTAAATATTAATGAATTAAATTAATCATTATAAATGAATTAATTTAATTAAATACATAGATAATATATTCAATGAAATAAATTCTCATTGATATAATAGTTATTACTTAAAATTAATGTGAATAAAATCATTGTTATGCTTAATTTTTTTTTTCTAAAAATGGTTTTTATTCATTTTTTGAATGGATATTAAAATTAATTTATAAAGCCTCTATTAAATGAATCAAGAAAAATGGATTATATATTTGTAATTATTATAATAAATATTATTGAATAAATTCAACTTAATTTTTATCCATATTAAATAGTTTCTTTGGTAAAAATGTTATTACCATGGTAAGTGTTAAAAGGGTTAATTAGGGGGTTAATCTAAGAGATAAGGCTTCAAGTATCTGAAAAACATTTCTAATTTTATTTGATGGGTTTAATTTTTCCATCTATTAAACTATCTTCAAAACAATTTCCATTTGGTGAAAATTTTCAAATAAAATAACTTTATATTATTTTTTAACATTGAATATTTACAAGGGTGTTACTCCCCTCACATGTAAAAGCTAACCCACTCTTCTCACTTCTTAACATGATTTGAGAACTCTAGTTTATCTAATCCATACCCAAATATCTTCAAAAATTTCCTCCCCATGTTCTATAGTTCTTGGTCTCACTAAAAGTTAGTCTTATGATTGATTAACGTGTAATATAAAGGAAGATACTCAAAGAATAATATAATGAACCATCCTAGTTTAACTTGAATCATCACCCAGGATGGCCCCCTACATAGCCCGAAGTGTGTTCCCGATCACCATGGGTTGGAAACAGGAACCAGGAATAACCAACCATTTATTGGGAATGATTTTACACTAGTAAATTGGTGTGACCCATCCATAAAATGGGATTACCACAATAATGTCATCAGAGTCAAGATAAGAAGAATGAGAAGATACCATAAACCAAAACATGCATCATAGTAAAAACATTCCATAACATGACATATATATAGTGCCTCAAAATAAATAATCCAAACTCAATGGAAAGTGTAAAATTCCAAACAAGTCCCAAGTAAACCCCAATGGGTAAAAAATCCAAAAATGACTCCACTTTATTCATCCTTGAAAGACCATTTCTCCTCTACAAAAGACTAGACAACAGTAATCAAGAAGAGACACCCAAGATTATGGTGCCCTTTCCCTTACCTTTCTCCTACAAAATAAAATCTTCAAATACCCAAACTCCCAAGTAGGGTGTGAGGCATGAATCCTTGTAGGATACCAATATGAATCTGTTTATATATTTTACCAATGAAAACTAATAAAATAGTTTGAAAATAGTTTCAAAACTAAACCACTTTGAAAACATAACATTTTCAAATAAACCATTAAAATCCCTTTGGGTTTTCATTAAAACAAACTGGTTTTCCAAAAAAAATCCAATATGGATCAAATAAATAAACAAGGCCACAAGGAACCACTTTCTCAACAAATCCATGATTTCATAATAAGGGTTAGAGTAAACATCAATATCCTATAACCAAATAAATGAAAAATTAAAAAATGGGAATAATACATCTCATCACATCAAAATAGAACTAATAAAATGAATAAGCATATAAAACAATCCAGCATGATAAATGTGCACCCATGTATCTAACCATCAGTCCTATCATGAGTGAGTAAACAAGTATGCTAGTTAGCCAAGAATGTTGGAAGATCTTGTTGTCTTCCCTAATCCTAGCTTAAAGAGCTCACACAATTTCTCGGTAATCAACATGGAAGTTCACATGGTATTCTTACCCAAATAAAATTTCAGTACCTTGGGAAAAAATGGAATATCTCATGGTATTTCACCCCAAAGGCCCTCAAAATCCCTCAGACAATCCCTTGTTCACATCTCAGTAAACCCATGTGCTACTCAATGCCAACATAATCACTTATAAGTGTTAATCAATAAAAATATATATAAAAATACAATTTAAAAAAAACATTCCAATTTTATCTTTAAAATTTTATAAGGTAAAATAATTTCTAAAATCACTTTATAAATCCATAAAAACCCATAAAACCCCTTTGAATAATTTTAGAAAACACCTGGTGTAAAAACAAGCCACACTCATTTGAAAACCCTCACTTTAGACATTCAAATTGCTGAAATCAATCCATGAAACACATCAAATGTGGAATTCACACTAATAATAAATAATTTAATTGAAAATTTAATCAAAAAATAAAAGGATATTGTAAATTGAAATGTATTACAATGAAACACCCTTAAATAGAGATACATACCTCAGATTCTGTCCAAAGCTCATCGACTCTAATGAAAACCTCTCGTAAGAGGTATAAATTAGCCTCAAAAACTAATACAAAATAAATCAAACTAAAATCCCTAATAAAACCATATATTTGATCAATACCACCCCTATGGTTCCACACTTCCACAAAAATTAAATAAAAAGGCTTGAGGAGGGAAAAGAGAATAAGAAACCATGAGGAAATCGACTTGCCTTAAGAAAAAAAGAATCCAAGAGGAAATCCACAACTAAAGAGAGGGAGGATCTCTAAAACCAAGGAGGATTCGTTGAAAATGTGGGGTAAGAAAAATGATCCCCAAAACAATAACAACCCAATAATGTTATTTTGGAAAAAACCAATTTTTAATGAGTTGGAATGGTCACAGGGTTTGGCTACACAATTAGAAAAATCATGCACCAACTGTACGGGTTCCATTGTCCACCCAAAATAGGTTGCATGGTTTACCCTAGGGTGTCACATTCTTTGAAAAACTGTGTGAAAACCATGAAAAAACCCACTATCAAAGATATAACACCCCCCACATGGTTATTATATAGTTTAGAGAAATAATGCGCTAACCATTCACCCTAGTTTATCTCCCACAAAACTCCCTATTTCAACCCCTAATACCCAATAACTCCATGAACACAGCAAAATATAAATAAAAATCAAAATTATATATACTTGTAACCCATCCAGTCTCAATGACTCCCCACCATGCCACTTTCTTCCCCTAGAAAATCATTAGGATTCATTAGAATAAAATAGGTGGGGCCACTAATACATCACAAAACCTTCCTACTCCCATGTCATAGGGACATCACCACCATACTTCCAAAGAATATGAAATAACTAGAATACCTCCCATAGAGAACCATATTATGAACATTCATGATAAGAACAAGATACCCCATAATGGTTTCATTAGACTCTACCTACAAATATTCCCACTCTAAAACATGATATGGGTCTAGATTTTATCTCTTCAATTGGGAGACATGGAAGATTTCATGAATCAAGGTAATCCTCAGTGGTAGATCAAAATAGTAGGGTGCCTTCTCTAGATTATCTACAATACAGAATGACCAAGCATAACATGGATCCAAATTCAATTATATTTCCAAACGGTGGCAACCCAACTGAATTGATACCTTAAGAAACACATGATCACCAACCTGAAATTCCAACAAATGATGAAGATGGTCATCATATGACTTTTGGTGACTCTAATTTGTCACTAGCTATTTCTTAATTATATAAAATATATCTGTTATATCCTATACAAGGATAGTCCCAACCAAGGAACACGTATCTACCACATCCCAACACTATTGAGATTGGAATGACCACATGTACAATGCCTCAAATGGGGCCATCCTGATCAAGGCCAAATAATTATTATTATAATAAAACTAATCCAACCATAGGTTCATTTTTTACCAACTTCCAAAATCAAGAACACATGCATATAAAATATACTTGAGTGTTTAGATGGTCCTATTTGCCTATCCATCTATTTAGGGGTGATACATGATGTTCAACTTCAACTGTGTTTCCAAAGCCTCCTAGAATCCCTTCTAAAAACATGATTTCAAACTATAATTCTGATCTGACACTATTTCTGAGGTCACTCTATGAAGCCGAAAAAACTACCAAACATATAGGCGTCTAAGGTACTTGTAACACCCCAAGTTTTTTTTTGGAATATTTTTTTAATTAATTTAATCATTTTGATATTCTTCATTTCAAAAAACATTTAATATATATTTTGTTACATGAAATCACTAAGTTTGGATTGTGTTATATGCAACACCAAGTTAAAATTGCACTACAAAAAACACTTTGATTATCTTTCGGTACACACAACACTATGTCTAGATTGTATTACACACAATACCGAGTCTCTTTGATATCATGTTTTATATTCAATGTAGAGTTTTACTGAACCAAAATATACTATTAATATTGTTATTAAATAATTATTATAGTTACAACCCATCCGTTAGAATGAAATTTAAAAATAAGAACAACTAAATTGTGAAAATATGATTTACATACACACAAACACATATTTATATATATAATGAATCCTTTTTTATCAATTTTTAGAAATTAATGTAAGGACTATTTGAAAATAAATAAATTAATTTTCTAAGAAAACTATTTTTCTATGTATAAAGATGATTTTATCCCAATTAATTAAAAAACAAATTTTGATGAATTTTTTTAATAAAATTTACATATAGTATATTCAATAAATATTTTTTATTCTCATCCAATAGATTTTATAGGTATGATAAAATAATAAATCTAATTTTATGAATGAAAGTAGGTATTTTTCTGAAAATTAATTTCACCACCTTTTAATGGTGAACCCATTTTAAATATAAATTTTGAAACTTTTATAATTTCTATTTGACCGAATAAACTTAATTTTTGAAATAATAATATCAAAATTTAAATTGATTTATTTTTTTGGTATTTTTTTGATAATTTTCATTTTTTTGAGGAATAGTAACAAACATTAAATTTTAATTCGAAATCACGTTTTCATCTGATTTATTTATATTATTAAATTATATATTAATTTGGTTTTAAAGTTTAGTTAGACAAATTGTAAATAAATTTAACTAATTTATGTCATTTTAACCAAATTAAAATTGAAATTGGATATAAAAACCTTTTAAACTTTTAGATAATTACACTTTAAAAACCCACCATCTCATCATGTTTGTAGGATTAGTTTTAAATTAATTTCATCCAGTTATATATTTAGAATTTGGAAAATTTTATTCCATATTTGGAATTAGAATAATTTATAACTTCAAATTAGTTCAAATTATCTTTTGACCAAAAATATTAGTGAAGTTAATTAAAATTAATTACATTGATTAAGGTAAAAATGCGATTAATTAATGACTAAACATAGAAAATAAGCTGTAGAATGACCATACACATGCATAAAAATTATTTTATAGGAATATTTAGACTATTTCACATATAATTATATATAAAGATCTATATTTAACCCTTTGGGGTCAATTAAAACATGGGGATCATTTAAATATTTTCTAGAATACCCAATGAGTCCTTTTTACCACTTATAAAAGGCCTCCTCTCTTACCCCTCTCTTTACACCACTGAGTCCATTTTTATAGGAAAAATACTCCCCAATTATCCTCCAAAATCCCATAAATTTATCCTAAAATACTCACTTTTAGAATAAATCCATCTAAGGAAGACCTTTGGTGAAAACTAAAATGAGTTACCCAAGGAAGAGGTAACATCCTTCCACAAGATCTTTTGTTTTATTTTCATTCTCCACCCACTCAAATATTCTTATTCCATGGTTATATAATAACCTCAGTATAGTTATTATAATAAGATTTTTTTATATGGTTTTTACCTAAAACTACTCACATTTCCATCAAATGTGTAACGAATATACAGTTCTTGTGTACCGTGAACTATCGTCTCACGAAATGATGTTGTTCATATTTCCTTCACTACCTTTCATGGTTGGTAATTATGATGGAAACATTGTTTTTATATGATATATATTATATTTATGATTTCTTTATTCTTATTTAATTATTATATAACACATAACTTCATGCTTTTCATTTTTTGTAAATATGATAACATCATTTGTGGATGTGTGGACTATCGCCTCCTCAAAACAATGTGATTTTTAAGACATTACATGGAATATATTAAGGATTGGTTTAGTAAAATTATATGATATATATGAAATAATAATTATACTGTAATTATATTATATATATTTATTTATATATGTAATTTACTTGCTTTTTTTAAATACGTAATTAAACTAAAACATCATTCAGGCGTACGTACGACCTTCCATCACCAAGAATGATATATTCCATTACATATTTATATATTTTATATATTATTAAAAATATTTATATAAATAATATATAGGATATTAAAATCATGTTCTACATTCTTAAAATAATTAAATAAATATCTATGTAAGAGGATAAATAATAAAAATTCAAAACACATATGAAAAACAAAGAGGATATTACCTGAAATGTAACATTAATAAGAAATTATTAATAAAAAGGAAATATAAAGTCATAATAAAATCATGTATGGTATGATATATAATAATATCGATATTTGGTATATTTATAATAAACTTCTATTTATTATATTTTAGTTTTCAATGAGTGTAGAGAGTCAAGACCTAGGGTAAGGGATTTCTAGTCTCACTTTTATTTTCGCGAGAATTATTCCTTATTCACCACTCATTTCTTTTGTGTGGTGTACATACATTACATTATTGTATTATATGATAATTATACTTAAATTTAGGATTATTTAAAAATTTATTTTATTAACTCTCTTTCAATGAGTTTATGTTTTAAAAGTTACCAAATCTGTACAGTAATTTTGTCTCGGTTTTCTTTTATTGAGACACATGTTCTGTTATGCACCTATATTCCTTTATAACGTATATCTAATATCATTTGACAAGTTATAATATGAACAAATTTTTTCATTATATTTTAATATCCATTTAATTCCATCTTATTACATGGGTATTATG
The DNA here is from genome assembly GCA_963277665.1 of Viscum album. NCBI lineage: Eukaryota > Viridiplantae > Streptophyta > Magnoliopsida > Santalales > Viscaceae > Viscum > Viscum album. The sequence continues at coordinate 1,308,052,640 of OY728159.1, forward strand.
ATTCAAAGTTACCAAGTGGTAACAGTTTATAGCAACAATCTCTTTATTTACCAAGATTGTTTATAACTATGCTTTCATTGATGAAATATTATGATCAATAATTCAAGAATCTCATTAATTTTATTCTCCTATATTTATTCATAATATCTTCATTTATTAGTACCATTTTTCACTATTTTTTCCATAAGATAATTAATAAAAAAAATTTAAGAAAGTCTAACCTCATTTCTTTCTTCGTCCTGAAATCTGTGTTATTTCAAAACCATGTTTTTTAAAAAAGTTTTCAAATTTTTTTTAATATTCTCCTATGATAATTAAATTAAATTTTACCCGTGTTTTAACTTATAAACAAAAGGGTTTTTAAAAAGGAATCTTCTTGTTATTTTCCAATCTAGGCACTTTTTTAAACTATTTATGGTGTAAAAGGAATGTTTGGCATATACTGATTTATCCACTTTTATGACCATCATTTCTTTGAATCTTCCTTTGAAAGTTTAAAATATTTATTTTTAATAAAAATATTTTTAATATTATTTGAAACATTGTTTTTTTTAAAATTTATTTTCATAGAATATTTTTTCAAAATTATTTCATGATTTCTTTATAAGATTACAAATGAACTTTTAAAGAGAAGGTTTTCAAAAAACGTTCAATATTTTTTTGTAAGTTTTAAAAAATATTTTCAAGGAAAAGGTATTCATAAGGTTTTCAATATTTATTTATAATTTTTTAAAATATATTTTCATGGAATAAGTTTTTCAATTTTTTTAAAGCTTTCTTTAGAAGTTTTCATGAGCTATTTTTAAAGAAAAAGGTTTTCAAAATATTTTTAAACTTTCCTTATAAGTTTACAAATATATTTTCAATGAAAATTTTTTCAAAATGTTTTCAATATTATTCTTGGGTAATATGATTATAAAACTCATTTATCTTTCACAAGTTATATGTTTCTGAATTCCATTTCACTTTCATGGGTTATATACTTGTGAAACCCGCTTATTTTCATGGGTTATATGTTTATGAAACCCATTTATTTTCATCGGTTATGATTTGATGATATAATTATGAAACCTATATATTTTCCATAGATTATTATATGATTACTTGTTTATGATACCTATTTCATTTCATGGGTTATGATATGATGAATTTTTATGATCTAGTGGCACACATATGTATGATATCATTTTGAGATGTGTGGGACCTATATCTCCCTATAATACATTGGGTAAATATTTATATCTCATGACATAAACATGCCTAGAATGAGGACTGAAATCGGTTTAGTAAAGGAATTTTTCATCTAAGATGGGATTGGGAGTGAACCTTAACTACTAATATAGTTATGGGAGTGAACCATGACTACCAAGATCATATTGGGAGTGAACCCATGCTACTAATATGGTCTTGATTATAATTCTAGACTACTATGGAAATATTTTTATATACTTATGTGTATACCAAAATTCCATGTATTATTATAATGTTATGATTTCAGGGATTATTCACTACTAGAAAACTAACATATACCAACGGTTTGGAACTGTTGGTATAGGCCTCCAAACCGTTGGTATAGCCTATACCAACGGTTTGGAGAACCGTTTCCAAGTAAGGTGTTGGGATAGGTCTATACCAACGGTTTTGGAAAAACCATTCGTATAGACCTATACCAATGGTTTCGGAAACCTTTGGTATAAGTAATATGAAAATCTATACCAACAGTTATGGAACCGTTGGTATATGTTTTTAAAAAAAACATTCGCTGGGATTTGATCCCAGGACCCCTAGTTTATCATTGAACGACTTAACCACTAACCTAACATGACTTTTGTGAACATAATTACATAAATATATAAATGTATTCTCATAATTATTTTAAATTTTGATTTATATAATGTTCTCGGTAAGAAGATCTAATAAAAAATCAAAGAATCTATACCAACAGTTATCAAAACTGTTGGTATAGATCCTTGATTCTGGAGCAATTCTGGGTGGTAGGTTGATCTTTGTGTCCACCTATCCCAATGGTTTTGGCAAACCGTTGGGAAAGGTGGCCACAAAGTGGACTTTTTCCAATTGTTTGTCCAAACTGTTGGGAAAGCCATACCATTTCCCAACGGTTTGACAAAACCATTGGGAAAGGTGGCCTCAAAGTGGGATTTCCCAACGGTTTGGCCAAACCGTCGGGAAAGGGGACCTATATCAACGGTTTTTTAAAACCTTTGGTATAGTAGCATTGGGAAAGGTCATATTTCCTATAGTGATTCTCTTGATTAACTTATGATTCATATATTATGAACTTCCAATATTTATTCCATGATTCATGTTTATGATATTTGATATGTAGGGTTTGATCTTCTAATTCAATGTTCACATTATCATACCATTATTCTCATATTTATTATTACATATCTATTTTATTTATGCTTATTGGGAATCTGATCTCACCCCTTTCTTATATTTCCTTTCCCCATATTATGAAGAAAGGTTTTAAGTAGAAGCACTAAAGTTGAAGATATTTGTGAGAAACATTGAATATCTCTCACCAAGTTAGAATATTTTTCCATGTTTTCAAAGACAGTAAGCTATTATGGTCCTCAAGAATGTATATTTAGAGTGTGATGAATATTCATCTAAAATTATGTAATGTCCATGTATGTTAAGACTAGGTCTCTATAGTTGGTATCAAAGGAAAGGTTTATTCAACCTTTTGGAAAATAGGATGAGAAAACTTTAGTGGGATCCCTATAGATATTTATAAATAAAATGTCTAGGGATGTCTCTAAGGAGAAGCCTAAGGTGTTATATATTTTAAATTTGTTGTCATAATTTATACATCCTATAAGTGATTCATCGTGATCATGTTGTTTTCCGCTACGATAAGTATTACTCACACTATTTTTTATAGTTTTAGCCAAAGGTGGAAACCATAAGGATCTGGGTTAATGTTGCATGTGGTAGTTAATTTATTAATTAGTAGTCAAAGGGGATGATCAGTAGAGTGAAGGACGTTATGATCATACCTAATTAGTTTTCATAGAACATGACTAACAACATACACCTTAACCAACTCTCAGACTCACCAAAGAAGATAAAGAATGTGTTTGATGAGATTTCAGGTAATGGAGACCATAGAGGAAAGAATATTTAGTTTATTTTATGTCAATAATGTTGGAATAATCACACAAGTTAATATCTTAAAGGAGAAATAATATGTTTTGACTATGGAAAAGAAGAACACAAAGTGAGTAAATACAGTGGAAAAATGAAGAGTTTAGTTAAGATAATGGATATGAATATTTGCCTCCATTATACTTCATTGACAGTAAAATGATTAATTTGTAGAATGAATGGTAATTATACAAATCAATGTCCTAAGTGGAAATATTTCAAAGAAAAACATCAATTTAGTATGAGTAATGGTTATATTACTAATGATGTTGATGATACTATAGATGGAATGTGAAAGAAAAAAAGTATTAAGTAATTGGATGAGGTAGAATTATTAATGGCTCAAGTATGATGTAGAATAATCAATTTTTTATGTATTTAGATTCAAGAATTATGAATGGTGAATTATATAAGTATTGTTCAGTCTATGTTTTTTTTCTAATAATTTACAAGAATATGTTGAATGGTTCTAATGGAATAGAAAAGTGATTTAATGGAAAGGTGATATTCATGGAAAACAAAATATTAAGGGAAAGATAACACTTAATATGTCCCTAATGTTGAGATATTTTTGTTTGGATAATGATATGTATGATATAAATAAGTAAATTGGATTGTGTCGATTACCTTGGAAATGACTAAAGATTTTTTGGAAAATTGGTCTATGTAATCATGGATGAAGTTTAAAAATTTTTGGATTTAAGGAATATAACCATAAGAAAGCATGCATGTTTTCAATAAGTATGTATGTTATTTTAGGTTATTACCATGTTTCAAGAGAATACACGATAAAGGTATTCACATGATTCGAATGAAACAACCAAGATCTACTTTATGATATATGGGGGATAAATGCTAAGCTTTTTTTGAGAAATTTATTGACCTTATGTTTTAGGCTTTCATCCTTTGGATGGGTTATAAGGTTAACCATTTATGGAATGGTTTATGACAAACTTCAGATGTGGTTTTAGATATTAATGTATTATCTCTTCATATAATGATTTATGCATATTGGATAACAAGTGATAACCCTTTTTTTGATAGATAAAGGCATATGGAATTTCCCATCATTCTATTTATGGATCAAATGATATATTAATTCTTCAGGAATAACAAATTCTCCTTCATTCATTGGAATAAGAGATGAAGTGGAAAATTGATCAAGGCACAACAAAGGGTGAGGTTGTCCTGAAATCATAGATGTATATCTTCTCATTAAAATTATTTAACTTTAGATAAAAGGGTATGGAAATAAAATGTTTTCCTATTATCATTATTTTTTATGATATTAATGACCTCTTTCATGGTTATTCAGTTTCTAGTTTTGTGATTGTTAACTTTCTTTTGATCACCCACTTTCTTATGATCAGTGATCTTTATAAATAACTATAGTAATTTATAATTTCCTTCCATTTCTATGTTTTCACTTTCCACCTATGTTATCCTATATGGAAACCTAGTTCGGAGGTTCTTTGGGTAACCATTATGTTTCCAACCTTCCCTTTTTAAAGGAAGTTTTTTTATTCATTTTAATGATGTGGGTTTCTACAAAATAAAATTTCAAGTATTAAACCTTTGATAACCCATATGAATTTTGAGGGTGAAATTCATTTTAAGGTGAGTAGAATTTACCAACCTAATATTTTGTGAAATATTTTTCTTTCAAATTAATTTAATTTTTTGATATTCTATATTTCAAACAAAACTGAATATAGATTTTTTTATAGGAAATAACTAAGTTTGGATTACATTATAAGAAAAACCAAGTTAATATTTCACTACACAGAACCAAATATTAGATTGTTGTACATGAAAAACTATGTTTTTATTTTATTATACATAATAAAAAGTCCCTTTTATATCATGCATTACACACAATATTGTGTTTTACCGAACTAAAATATACAATTAATATTTTCATTTAAATATTATTTTTGCTACTACCTAGATGTTGGAATTGATGTTATGAATAAGATTAAATAAATTGTTAAAATATTATTTACACATACGTATAAAATAAATCCTATGTTTATCAATTATTAGAAATGAATTTAAGACCTATTTTCAAATAAAGAAATTACTTTTCTAAGAAGAATATTTTTTATCTACAAACACCGTTTTGTCCCAATAAATTAAACAAACCAATATTGATAAATATCTAAATAAAATTTATATATTATATATTCAATCAATATTTTTTATACTCATCCAATAGATTTTATAGGTATAAGATAATAATAAATCTAATTTTATGAATGAGAAGATGTATTTTTCTAAATGGTAATTTTACTGCCTTTTAATGGTGAACCCATTTTAAATATAAATTTTGACAATTTTTTATTTTTTATTTGAAAAAATAAACTTCATTTTTGAAATATGAATATAAAAATTTACTTTGGGTGAATTATTTTTATTTTTATAAGAAGTTTCATTTTTTATGAATAGTGAAAAACATTGAATTTTAATTCAAAAAAATTTTCCATCTAATTTATTTATATAGATAAATTATATTTTAAAGTTTAATTAGTATAATTTTATATTAATTAAACCAATTTATTTCATTGGAATCAATTTGACATTGAAATTTTATATAAAAACATTTCAATCTTTTTGAATTTTTCACATTAAAAACTTGTCATCTCTTCTCGTATATAGGATTAGTTTTAAGTTAATTTCTACCACTTCTGGGGTTATAATATGGAAAAATTTTATTTCATATTTGTAGTAAAAATATTTATAATTTATAATAAGTAAAACTTATTTTTTGACCAAAAAATATTATTGAAGGTAATTAAAGTGAGTTACATTGATTAAGATAAAAATGGGCTTAATTGATGATGAAACTTAGAAAATAAGGTGTACAAATGACCCTAAAATTTTCTATATGTTATTTTTTATAAATATTTATACCATTACACCTATAAGGATCTATAATAATTCATTTTTAACCATTGGGGTACAATTAAAACATGGGGAGCACTCGAATATTTTCAATAATCCCCAATGAGTCCTTTTCCTCACTTGCAAAAGGCTTCATCCCCCCCCCATTACACCTCAAAATCCATTTTGGATTAGAAAAAACCTGCAAAAATATCCCCAAAACTCTCATAAACTCATCCTATGAGCCTCTATTTGGGCATAAATAAATCAAAGGAATCCATTTGATGAAAATAAAAAGTTGTTACCCAAAGAAGAGGTGACATCCTTTCACAAGCTACTTTGTTTTATTTTCATTATCTACCTCATTAAACCTTATTATTAAATGCTTATATAATAAAATAATTATAATAAATATAATTATATGGTGTTATTATAAATTTTATACCTACACCTACATAGACTTCCATCTTATGGGTAGTGAACTTAACATTCTTGTGTGTAGAGAACTACCACCTCACGAAATGATGTTGTTCATTTTTCCTTTAACAACTCTCATGGTTGAGAATAATGATTGAAACTATGTTTTTTATGTGATATATATGATATATATATGATTTATTTATGATTTTTTAAATAATAAATAGCACATACCTTCATGATTTCTATTTTTTATAAATGCGATAACTTCGTTTTTGGACGTGTGGACAGCCTCCTCCTCAAAGTGATGTGATTCGTTCACACTTTACATGAAATATATTAAGGATAGTTTTAGTAAAATTATATGATATATATGAAATAATAATGATACTATAATTATATTATATATCTTTATACTTATATTTCATTTACTTTTTTTCTTTCAATATGTAATAAAATGGTAACAAAATTTGTGCATATGTACAGGCTACCGTCTCTATGAACGATGTATTCCATTTCATATTTATATATTTTATAGATAATTATAAAAATTTATATAATAAATATTTATTATTTTTACATAATTTTTTTCATTTTTTAAATAAGTAAATAATTATATAAGTAAGAGGATCAGAACTGACAAGTCAAAACGCATATGAAAAACAAAGTGGATATTACCCGAAACGTAACATTAACATGAAATTGTTAACAAACAGGTAATATAAAATCTTAATAAAATAATATATGGTGCTATATATAACAATATTTTTTTTATATTTATAATAATATTATATTTATTATACAATATGTTTGATTGATTATGAAGAGAGTCAAGACAAAAGGTGAGGGATTTCTTGTTTCACTTTTATTTCCTCAAAACATATCACTTGTTCACCACCCTTTTTGTGGTGTATATACTACCGATGAATTTATTATATTATTATTATAATTAAATTTATTTTTATTTATATATTTATTTTATGATCTCTCTTTCTTGGGGTTTATGTTTCAAAATTTACCAAATCGGTAATGTAATTTTGTCTCAACCTTCCTTTTTTGAGAGACATGTTTTGTTATGAACCTATATTATTTTACAAGGTGTATATACTAAAATTTGACATGTTATATCACGAATATACTTATTTTCATGATATTTTAAGATTCATGTAACTTCATTTTATTACATGGATAGTATTATTCAAAGGTACCAAGTGGTAAGAGTTTATTGCAACAATCTCATTGTTTATCGGGATTGTTTATGATTATACTTTTATTGATAAAATATTATGATCCATCTTTCAATAACAATCATGAATTTTATTCTCCTATGGATAGTAATTATATCTTCATGTATTAGTAAAATTTTCTGACTCTTTGGTACTTAAGATAATTAAGAAAATGTTTTTAAGAAAATCTATCATCATCTCTCTCTTCAGTCAGAAATATGTGTTCTTTCAAAACCATGTTTTATGAAAATTCTAGAAAAAATGTTCTATATTTATACAATGATATTTGAAATAAATTTTTACCTATGTTTTACCTTTTAAAAAAAAGTTTTTCAAAAACGAATGTTCTTGTCATTTTCTAAAAAATTCACTTTAATAAAGTTTTTACAAAAGAAAAGGAATGTTTGGAATGTACGAATTTATCCACTATCATGACTGTCATTTCCTTGAATCTTCCTTTGAAAGTTTTTACAATTTATTTTTAAGAAAAATGTTTTTCCTAATATTCTGTAAATTCATTATTTTTAAATAAATTTTTAAATAAAAAATTTTCAACAAAATTTCAATATTTCTTTATAATTTCTCAAAGCTATTTTGAAGGGAAATGTTTTTAAAATGTTTTTAAGCTTCATTTATAAGTTTTCAAAGCTATTTTAGATGAAAAGGTTTAAAAAAAATTAATACTTCAATAGTTTTAAAATCTATTTCAAAGTAAAAAAATCAAAATGTTTTCAAGATTTATTTATAATTTTTAAAATATATTTTCAAGGAAAATGGTTTTCAAAATGTTTTAAATCTTTCCTTATAAGTTTTCAAAGATATTTTCAATAAAAAGGTTTTCAAAAAATTTTTTGGATTCTTTTATATGTTTTCAAATATATTTTCAAGGAAATGGTTTTCAAAACATTTTCCCAATTACTTTAAAAATTTTCAAGATTCATTTTAAAGAATTTGGTTTTTAAAAGTTTTTATGTTTTTAAAAATAATTTTTCAAAAGAGAAAAAATATTTTAATTAGAATTGTTTTTATAAGATATTTATATATTATTTCTCTTCTATTATTACATATATTAGATTTACTAATTCCTTTATGTGGTAATTTATAGCATCTCTAGCCTTTTACCCATAACATTACATGATTTTAAGCATAATTATACATCATAGTACAAGCCAAGGATCATTAATTCCAGTGTCTTGGAAGACTAGGTACATAAAACATAAAACATGGGGCTAAAAAAACCTTCTTTATGTAATCTCCATAAAAATATCCTAAATTCCTTTGAGCCCTTACATCTACATAGGTTACCCTAGTAAACACATTAATAATGGGATGAGATAAAAATCCCAGTAAGGTAATGAAACTAAAAATAAATCTTAAGCACATGAGCTAGGAGACATGACATAATGATATCAAAATCATGGAACATTTTAAATCATAACATATAAACATGGGATCATATAAAAATGGAATCATATAAATATTGTATAACATTAAAACATGTCTTTAGTAAGAATCAAGGCTAACCACCAATATTGTTTCCCATAGTAGTACGGGTCAAGGATAACTGTCAATCCTATTTCCCATAGTAGTACAAGTCAAGGCTAATCGCCAATCCCATTTCACATCGTATCTCATGAAACTTAACTTTACCCAATGCACTAGAGAACTATCTAGGATCACACATCTCAACATTTTCCTGAATATACTTGCAACATAAATAGTCACACGTAATCAACCATACATAAATATAAGGGTACCCATGGAAAGAATTGGTACCACAATCGTGACATAAAGCATAACCAATGGGCATATCATGAAGGTCTTCATGAAAGAAAGGGATTATATCATACATGTATGTTCATAAGGTAAAATAGTCATATAACATGGTAAGTAATTTCAAACATAATTGACAACATATAATAATTGTATTTGAGAATCATTAGTATTAAAACATTTTTTTACGGTTTTAAAGAAAATACTATATAGATTTTAAAATAGAAAAGAAGAAAATATTTTATATAAAACTAGAATTGAGAAAAGAAGGTTTTAATAATAAAAGGAATTATTTTATAAAGACAATTTTTTCTTAAAACATAGGATAGATTGCACTTGGAATTGGGTAAAAATTTAAGAAGTTCCCTTAAAAGAGGTTTGCTTATCGGAAAGTTCTAAGGATGGAATATTTTAAAAACATGTATATCCCCAAAATGTAATGATGAAAGGTTATTCATAAATTAATTTTGTAAAAATACATAGAATTTAAAATATGTACATAAATAGAAAAGATAAATCTATTTTGATATAAAGAAAGATAAGGCAGCCCAAAAGAACAATGAATGTTCAGGTAGAATTCGTTACGGTTTATCGGCATGGTGTCAGGTGTACCTAAGAGGTATTGATGAGAGAGAAAAGAGGTTTATCATAACTTATAAATAATAAGGGAATTATGGGGGGTGTAATAATACCCAATAATTAGTGATTACACCTAAAATGGGATATCATAGAGGACATCTTGATTAAAAGTGAAATGGAGAGGATCCCTCACCTTAAGTCCGGTAGTGTTCTCCACTTGTTATTAATGACCTGAATAAAAAAATTAGGTTTATTAATTAATAATTCCAGAACCTCTTCTATAATAAATTTATTTATTGTAACCATTTTTAGTTCATTCAAGACATTTTTTATTGGTTATAAGGTCCAATTTAATTATTTAGGTATGTTTGCTTCCTTGGTTTTAAGGATCGGTTCAAGTTCGGATAAAAATGTATAATGAATGTGGTTGAATAGAATTGATGTTATATTTTATTATTAAAAATCCATAAGGTTACATTTTTATAAAAATTCATTCAGTTATTGGTATTGAAGATGAATTATTACATATAATCTTAGTGATAACTTTGTTGGATAATATGTGGGTTTTGATTACAACAAACATGTTTTGCTTTATAAATTAATACCATTTGTACAAAAGGATTACAGAATTTTTACTATGATATATTACATATATAATAATCTGGTTCAACCATAACAAAAATGGTTTCATGACTAGACTTAAATATGATAATAGAAACTTATAAACGGTTGTCCTTGAATGTGCTAAATTAACACATCTCAAATGGTGTTTTCATTTATTTCAAATAAAATGTGGGGAAAGGAGAAAATATAATGAATTATCACATTATAATAATATAATTACATTAAATTTATGTTATTGGAGTTATAATACCATTTGGGTGAAGGGAGGTTAGTAAAGATACAAGAAAAGAAAAGAACTTAAAAGAAATGAAAGAGTTGGAAAGTGGAATTTACCTCTTGATTCTACCTCCTTTGAGAACCTATTAAGGGGAGATTTTTTTGTATTTTATAGATAATAGGGGCATTTGGATGTGTGGGAGGATATTGAGGGGATATTTGAGCAGAATTTTTGCAAGTCGCAAGGCTTGATTGTAGTGAAGAGAAGGGTGAGTGGGGGGGGGTAGTAGTGGAGGAGAGAAGGTTTTTCATAATATTATAATCATTAGTTTGTTATTTTTTTATAAGACAAGAAATTGTGTGTATTTTGTGACATAAAATATTAATAAATTCATGTGATTTCTAACCAATGGTCATTTACATCATCCATGACTCAAGCATGATGCATAAATCCAGGTTTTAGCATTTATCGTGAATTATCGAATATTACTATTCATAAAAAATTTAGGTATTTTAGAAAAAATCCAAAAAATCCACCCTGACCATTTTCAGTGTGTATAATCCAAAAATGAAGTCCATTTTTCAAAAATAATGTTCTAAATATGATTAATTTAATATTTAAATAAACACATAATTTATTATTAAAAAACCAATTTTATAACATTTATTTACTTATTCTAAAATATAAGTACATCATACTTTCACTTGAATATTATTTTTATACTATAATAGGTAAAGTTACTATTCATTTGTTTATATGACTATTCATAAGGGTCTGTTACTATTCACAAGGGTATGTTACTATTCACCAAAATTACATTTTTCTTATCAGACTACAAATTACTTACTGATCACAACCGTGTATATCAGATTTTCAAAATTCCAAACACAAAAGTGAAAAACTTATGTTTAAAGGTCACATAGAACTTAGTATTTCATTATGTTGTGATTTAATGTGATTATATTAAATATTTGTAATAAAGTAATTTCCATTGATAAACCATTGGGTTGTTACATTCTTCCCCCCTTATGAAATTTCACCCTCAAAATTTCATTTTATATTCTTGCCAAAAATAGGTGAGGGTACTTTTCTATTATTGCCTCCTCTAGTTCCCATGTTTCCTCTTCTTACTTGTGTTTCAGCCACAGTACTTTGACCAGGTGAGTAGTCTTGTTACGTAGAACTTTATCTCTACGATCCAAGATCTTCATTGGCTACTCCTCATAAGAAATATCATCCTCCAACTGTACCACCTCTGATGATAGTAAATGAGAAGGGTCTGGTATGTACTTTTTTTAGAGGGATACATGAAAGACATCATGTACTTTGGCCATGGTAGGTGTAAGTGTTATTCAATAGGCCATATCCCTGACATGGTCAAGAATCTCAAAGGGGTCGATGTACCTAGGACTTAACTTCCCTTTATTTCCAAACATCATGGCCTTCTTCCAGGAAGATATGCATAGAAATACCATGTCTCCAAATTTGAACTCAAGGTCTCATCAACGATTGTCTGCATAACACTTCAATAGATATTGGGCTAACTTGATATATCGCTGAATGGTTTTCACCTTTTCCACCATTTATTCAACCATTTCAAGTCCTAACAGCTTACTTTCACCGACTTCATCCCAACACGTCGGTGTTCTACACATTTTCCCATAAAGGGATTCATATGGTGTCATTTGAATGATTGAGTGGAAAATATTTTTGTAGGAGAATTCAACCAGTGGAAGATGTTAGTCCCATACTCCTTTGAATCCCATAGAAAATGTTATCCACATATATTACAGTGTATGAATAGTTCGCTTAGATTGGCCATCAGTGTGAGGATGATAGTCCATATTGAAGTTCATTTTAGTTCTTAGTGCATGTTTGAGACTTTTCCAAAACTTTGAGGTGAATCTTGGATCATGATAAGATAAAATAGATTGTGGTACTCCATGAAACCGTACCACTTCTTTGATATATAACCATGAAAGTTGATCCAATGAGAAGTCCTCTCAAATTTTGATAAAGTGAGAAATCTTTGTAAGACGATCCAAAATAACCCATATAGCATTATTTCCTCTGGATGTCCATGGAAGTCTAGTGAAAAAGTCTATGGTAATGTTCTCCCACTTCCACATTGGTATGGGTAGTGGTTGCATCATCCCCTTAGACTTTTTCCTCTTAGTCTTCACTTTCTGACATACCAAGAACATTGATGTATATACAGTAATCTCCCTTTTCATATTGCCCACCAAAAGTTTTCTCAGAGATCTCGATATATCTTTGTGCTCCCTAGGTGGATAGAGAATGTCAAGCTATGTGCATCATTCAAAAGATCATTCTTTATATCTAGATCAAATGGTACACATAATCATGACCCAAATCATAAAACTCCTTCCTAATCAATTTTGAAATCGGAGGATTTTCCATTTCTAATAGCTTCCACCCTTTTCTGAATTTCCACATCTTTTCTTTTAGCATCATTTATTTTCTCCCTGAAAGATGGTGAAGTAATCATTTGAGAAAGGATTGATTATTTTCCTACCTTAATGATTCCCAAGTCCATCCTCTTCAAATCTAAGAAGATTGGATCCTTTTCAATTCTCATCGATGATAAATATTCATGATCTTTTCTAGTTAGAGAATCCACCACCTTGTTTGCCTTACTGGGGTAATAGTGAATTGAGCAGTCATAATCCTTGATGAGCTCTATCCATCTTCATTGGAACATATTAATCTCTTTCTATCATAATATATATTTGAGACTCTTTTGATCAGTATATATCTCACACTTATCCCTATAGAGATAATGCCGCCAGATTTTCAACGCAAAGATCACAGCCACCAACTCCAGATCATGCGTGGAATAGTTTTTCTCATGGATTTTCAGCTGCCTTGAGGCGTAGGCTATCACTTTCTCATTTTTTATTAGCATACATCCTAATAACTTTTTTGAAGTATCACTGTACACAACAAAGAGTTCTCAACTTATTGGGAGTGTGAGTACTGGTGTAGTGATAAGACTATTTTTCAACTCCTTGAAACAGTCTTCACATTCTTGATTCCATACAAACTTTACTCCCTTCTACTTCATCTTGTTCATTGGGTTTGACAATCATAAAAAGTTTTTCACAAATCATCGACAATTCCTGGCTAGACCCAAAAAGCTATGGATCTCCGTTACAGATGTTGGTTTGGGCCACTCTTCAATTGCATGTGTCTCGGAAGGGTCCATATATATCCCTTTTCTTATGATAAAATTCCCTAAGAATGATAATTCCTCCATACAAAACTCACATTTATGGTACTATGCACACAAATTCTCCCTTAAAAATTTTTTTAACACATTAATCAAATGATACTCATGTTCCTCCTTACTCTTAGAGTATATCTGAATATCGTTAATAAAGACTTCCACAAATTTGTCGAGGTAATCTCTAAAGAATCTATTAATTAAATCCATGAAAATTTATAGATCATTAGTGAGTCTGAAGGTAATTACTATGAACTCATAGTTTCCATACCTCATTCGAAAGGCAGTATTGGGAATATCTTCCTTCCTCACCTTTATTTAGTGATATCCTGACCAAAGGTCCACCTTAGAGAAATAATAGGCCCCACAAAGCTGATTGAACAAGTAATATATCTGATTAAAGGGATACTTGTTCTTTATCATGATTTTATTGAGCTCATGATAATAAATGTAGAGGCGCATTGATCTATCTTTCTTCTTGACGAAGAGGACTAGCGCACCCCATGTTGAAGAACTCGGGCGTATGAAACCCTTCTCCAGATTCTCCTGTAACTGCTTCTTCAGCTCTTCCAGTTCTACAGTGTCCATTCTATAAGGTGTTTTTGATATAGTAAGAGATCTAGTAATAATTTCAATTGATAACTCAACCTATTAGTTAGTAGTAAGACCAAGAAACTCTTCAAGGAATACATCAGTGTAATCCCTCACGATGGGCATGTATTTAAGCATGATTCTCTCCTTTGTCTCAATAATTTGAGCTAGAAATTATTTATAATAATGAATTAATACCCACACTTGAAAAAATGATTCTAAATAAGATTCATCTTTATCCTTAAAGTTGTAAAGAATTGGAGGATGCTTTGGTATGTGAAGTGTGATCTCCCTTTCCCGAAAGTTGATGTTGGATTTGTATAAAGATATAAAATACATGCCCAAGATAGCATCAAACTCCACTAAAGGAAGTATGATGATATTTTTTGGGAGGTTCAGTCTACAAACGTTAACTAGGGTGGAGTTATAAACCATGGATGCAATGATTTCCCCATTCATTGTTCTCACAGATAACCTTTACTCCAAATTTTGAGGTGGTATTTGAATAGTTATACTAAACTTACAAGATATGAAATAATTCATCGAAACAGAAACAAATAGTATGTTAGCTATTATGGAATGAATAACTAGAATACCTATCACCACATCATTCGCTATCTACACCTCCGCAGTAGTGATAGAATAATCCCTTCCTTATTGACATGGAGGTTTTTTTTGATTTCCTTAGACAACCCTTGGCTTAGGGAAATTGTTTGCATAATTACCATGCTCCTTGAAGTTGTAACATTGCACCACTGATTGATCATTGATCTAAACCTTCCTTTATTCTTCAAATTTAGCGGGATTTTTCATATCCCTTCGACAGTTTTTTTTAGATGACCAAACATTCCATATATGAAGCAATTCTTGGTTCCCCTCAGACAGTTCCTAGGATACTTTTTCCCATAACTTTTACAACGGGAAAATTCAGGATTCTTTTCATCATGGGTTTTCTTTGATGAACCACCCATGTTGTTGTCCATTTTTCATTTCTTGTCACCAGGCCCATGTGACCACTGAAAGTCTCCAATCTCCATTTCATCCTTTAGGGTGCAACGAACAATCTTCTCATAACTTTTAAAGTATCAAATCTCCAATGTTTTTTGTATACTTGGATTTAGTCTTCTAAATAAGCGATCCACCTTGCTTTTGTTGTTCAAGAAAAAGCCAGAGGCATACCTTTCAAGCCTTGTAATGTTTTCTTTATACGCCCTGATGGACTCATCCTCCTTCTATGTGAGTCTGAGGAACTCTCTTTCTATCTTGAGACAGATGGTTCAAGGAAAATATTTGTTGAAAAACATCCTATTGAATTCCTCCTAATCCATGGAAACAATTTCCTCTTAAGAATTTTTATTATTGATTAGTTTACACCACTGATCATCTTCCCCATCAAAACTATAGACCACGAGTATGACTTCTACTTCTTCTAATCACTAGAGGACGGAGAATATCTTTTCAATAAAGTTAATCCATTGTTCCACAAGGAGGGGATCAGAAGATCTGCTAAACATGGGAGGCCTTTTCCACATGAATTATTGTATGGAAACTTTCTCTTTCCTTGGAGGAGGATGGAATTCCACATGATTCAAGTTATTGTTCATAACTTGAGCCAACTGAGAAAGTACTGTCATGATGTTTTAAGCACCCATTCCCATCATATCAGTCATATCATTAAGGAAATCTTCACATTGCCTGTCACATTTATTGTTGGAACATGTTCTTATATTTCCCACTATTAACTATGAAAAAGAACATATAATTATAGGTCTTGAATACTTAGGTATTGAATATAAAAAAGGAAACTTTTGAACAAAAAAGGATAAACTTGTAAAGGAGAAGTATATCCTAAATTTTGATTCCCTATGTTTCAAATTAGATTATCCTTGATCTATTTCTTATCTTATATTCTTATGGGATTTTTTTATTCCCTTAATAATTTTTTTTACTATGCTCGTGAATTTATTAAAGCATATTCCTTTGGAGTATCAATACCAAGAGTGTAGCAAGGCCAATTTTCGTGTACCAGGATACCCCGGGTCAAGCCCGAAACTTCTTGTCAGAGTTTTCACTCCTAGGTACATTTGTGCCATAGCTGCCTCTATCTATTTGTATCAAGAAAGGGATGTATTTTCATGATAAACCACTTACTCTATACTTACCAAAATTTAGGGATGTTTTCTTACACTTAGTATCCTCCTTAAGGATCTTACTAAGTTGTTATATTCCTAATCCCCAAAAATAACTAGACCATCCTATGATACAAACTATAGCATCCCTAGCCTTTTACACATAACATTACATGATTTTAAGCATAATTATACATTATAGTACAAGAAAAGGATCTTTAAGTCTAGTGTCTTGGAATACTAGGTACATAAGACATAAAACATGATGTTAAAAAACACTTATTTATTTAATATCCATAAAAATCTCCTAAATTCCATTGATCACTTACATATGCATAGGGTACTGACGCACGACTGTCGTAGGGCGTGGCAAAACAATTATTTCCTAAGTTAAAATGTAGTAATGTGGTTGACCTAGGATGTCTCCCGAAGAGGAGTGCACACAAAATGGGTTGTCACTTTAAAAACGGGGGTAAAAATGTTGTGAACGGAAATTTGAAATTCAAATGATTGAAAAACAATGAAATTTAAAAGGGTGATTAGGTAGGGGTAGGTTTCCTAATTATAATGCTATCCTTGTTCAATTTAATTCAAACCTCTTCTTCTTAGTTGATTAAAGTGAGTTTCCACAATCGTTTCCTCTCACTTCCTTGGTGAAATTATTATTGTGAGAGAAAACCTTACCAAGATCTTGGTTTGGTCAACTCTCCTTCCATGTGTAAAATAGTTGTATTGAATATCCTTAATTGAAATGGGCAATTCCCGATCGGGTTTTGTTTATCCCAAACAATCAAGAACATTCACTACACCTTTTACACATACTGACGATCGTCGAGTACTTCACCACTAATTCCTGGTTTATTCCATCGTAAATAAACCAGAAATTAGTGGAGGGAGATATTGATTATTTTACCAAGGCAAAAATAAATAACAGAATTAATATTCAAGAACGATCGCACTTGATTATTAAATCCGCTATAATAAATTGAAAACAACTTTGAAGAAGAAAGAAATTTATTCAATTGCACACAAGAACTCAAGCATTATAATGTAGAAAACCAACCCTTCCCCAATCACTCCAAAAGTTTACCCCACCATGGTAAGGGTAATCGAGTTGAATGGGGAAGAAGAAGGCATTACAAAAAAATTAAAAAGAAAATAAATAAAAGAAAAAGATGAAAAGTTCTCCTTCTTGGTGTCCCAGAAGGAATGGGGTGGAAAAATGGATGCTTTGAGAGGGTGGAGCTCTCCTCCTTTTATAGCCAGAATTCTTCCCCCGAATGTCAACGCGTTGTAGCCCCATTAAATGACATCTTCACGCGTTGATCCCTTCTTTAATGTTGTTCATAATTCCCTTGGACGTGTCCCCTCAAAATTTCAGCGGATTTGGACATTTATTCCGAGAGTTATGACCGTTTTACTATGAGCATTTATTCTGTCCAGTCAGACTCTTCAAAACGAAATCCTCCGGATTAGGGTGATTTAATGGCCCCATAAACGGCCAATTCACTCGGTTCTTCCTTCATAAAAGATGCTCCAAAACTTCTTGCGCGTCCACCCACCGAATTTCACAGTCTTTGGGCCCACAGTGGATGAGTTATGGATCCCACATCAAAATTAGGCAGAACTGAAAACAGTTTTCTTGAGCCAAATGGTGAGCTTTTTTTGAGCTTCCATATGGCCGATTCAGATTTTAGTCCAAATATATTAAATGAAGCCCTGGATGTATAAAATCTGGAAAAGAAATAATTTTTCAATTTTGATCAGTGTAGATAATGTTATGGCCAAACCACCGAAATAATTTAAAACTGTTAAAAATCCAAAATGGCCAATTTTTACTATTCAGCTCAAAATAACACCATTATCAAAAAAATGAAACAATTCATCTTAGAGGAACAATTTTGTGGGTTTAAAACAATTATATTTAATATAAATTAATTGAAAATATTTTCTCTATCAGGTACCTTAGGGAACACATGAAAAAAGGGGTGAGCTAAAAATCCTTGTAAAGGAATGAACATAATAATAAATATTAATCACATAATCTAGGAGGCATGACATAATGATATCAAAATCATGGAACATATGAAATCATAACATATAAACATGGGATCATATAAACATAGAATTATATAAATGTGTAATAATATTAAAAAATGTCTTTAGTAATATTCAATGATAAACTCCAATCTCATTTCCCATAGTAGTATGGGTCAAAGCTAACCGCCAATCTTGTTTCCCATAGTAGTACAGGTCAAGGCTAATCGCCAATACCGTTTCACATCGCATCTCATGAGACTTAACTTTACTCATTGCATTGGAGCACTATCTGGGTGCACCCATCTCAAAATTTTCATGAATATTATTTCCACATAAATAATCATACATAATCAACAATACATAAACATAAGGGTACCCTTAGAAAGAATTGGGTACCACAATTATGACACAAAGCATAACCAATGGGTGTATGATGAAATTTTCCATGAAAGAAAGAGATTAGAACATGAATGGACGTTCATAATTTAAAATAGGCATATAAAATGGTATGTTATGTCAAATATAAGTGACAACATATAAGGAATTTATTGGGTAAATATTAGAATTAAAACATTTTTGTGTCGTTTTAAAGAAAATACTATAAATCTTTTAAAATAGAAAAGAGGAAAATCATTTATATAAAACCATAATTGAGACAAGAAGGTTTTCATAATAAAAAATACTGAATTTATAAAGACAATTTTGTCTTAAAATAGAGGATATAGTGCACTTGAAATAAGATACAAATTTTGGAAGTTCCCTTAAAATAGGCTTCCTTATCAGAAAGTTATAAGGAGGTAATATTTTAAAGACATGTATATCCCCAAAAAGTAGGGATGAAAGGGTCTTCATAAATGAATTTTTTAAAACTAAAAATAATTTATAATATTTATATAAATAGATAATATAACACCATTTTGATATAAATAACGATAAGGCAACCCAAATAATAAAGAAGGTTCATGTAGAATTCATTACAGTTTATCAGCATGGCGTCGGGTGTACCTAAGAGGGGTTGAAGAAAGATAAAATGTTTTTATCATCAATTATAAATCATCAGGGAATTATGGGGGAGGTTTTTAATCATATACCATCATTAGGGATTACACATAAAATGTCATAGAATAGAGGACATCTTGATTAAGAGTGAAATGGAGAGGATCCCTTACTTTAAGTCAGGTGGTGTTCTCCACGTGTTAGTATGACTTGAATAAAAAATTAGGTTTATTAATTAATAATTCAAGAACATATTATATAATTAATTGATTTATTTTAACCCTTTTTGTTTCATTCAAGACCTTTTTGATTGGTTATAAGGTTTAATTTTGTGGTTTAGGTTCGTTTTCTTCCTTTGTTTTAATGATCAGTTCAAGTTCGGATAAACATGTATAATGAAGGTTTTTGACCAGAATTGAAGTTATATTTTACTATTTAACATCCTGAAGGTTAAATGGTTATGATAATTCATTCATTTATTGGTATTGAAGGTGAATTATTATATATAATCTTAGTGATAACCGTTTTGGTTTATCGGTCGGTTTTGATTACAACAAACCTGTTTTGATTTATAAAATAATACCCTTTGTAAAAAATAATTACATAATATTAACTAGGATATATTACATATATAATAATCTGATTCAACCATAACAAAAATTCTTTCATGACCAGAATTAAATATGATAATATAAACTTATAAACGGTTGTCCTTGAATGTGCTAAATTGACACATCTCAAATGGTGTTTTCATTTATTTAAAATAAAAGGTGGGGAAAGGATAGAAGACAATGAAGTATACCATTATCATAATATCATCCCATTAAATTTATTTTACTGGAGTTATCATACCATTTGGGTGACGGTATGTGAGGAAAGAAATAAGAAAAGAAAATAACTTAAAAGAAATGAAGGAGTTGGGAAGAGTAATTTACCTCTTGAGTCTACCTCGTTGGGAACCTGTTAAGGGGAGAGGTTTTGGTATTTTGAAGAGACTAGGGGCCTTTGGATATGGTGGGGATCTTGGGGATATATTTGGGAAGAATATTGGCAAGGAACAAGGCTTGAGAGTGGTGAAGAGAAGGGGGAGTGAGGGGTGTTTTATAGTAGAGGAGAGGAGGGTTATCATAATATTATAATCATTAGTTTATTATTTTTCTATAAGACAAAAAATAGTGAGTATTACATGAACTAGAATAGTAATAAATTAATGTGAGTTCTAAACAATGGTCATTAACATCATTCATGACTCAAGAATGATGCAGAAATTTAGGTTTTATCATTTATCATGAATTATCGGATTTAACTATTCATAAAAAATTCAAGTATTTTAGAGAAATCCCAAAAATTCAACTTAACCATTTTTCAACATGTAGAATTCAAAAATGAAGTAAATTTTTCAAAAATAATTTTCTAAATATTATTAATTTAATGTTTCACAGAACTCATAATTTATTATTAAAAAGCCTGTTTAAAAACATTTATTTACTTATTCTAAAATATAGGTACATCATACATTCAATTGAATATTATTTTTATACTATCATAGGTCAAGTTAATATTCATTAGGGTATATCACTATTCATAAGGGTATGTTAATATTTATAAGGGTAGGTTACTATTCACCAAAAATTACATTTTTCTTATCGGTCTCCAAATTACTTACTGATCGCAACCGTGTATGTCATATTTTTTAAATTCCAAACACAAAGGTGAAAAACTTATGTTTAAAGGTCACATAACAGATAGTATTTCATTATGTTGGGATTTAATATGATTATATGAAGTATTTATAATAATTTAATTCCCATTGATAAAACATTGGGTTGTTACATAATTATCCAAAGGTTCTATTCATATTCTGTCTCTAAATGGTTTATGTTTTGAAGGCATGATCCTTATAAAACCCATTTCTCTTTCATAGGTTATATGTTTATGAACCCTGTTTCTCTTTCATGTGTTATATGTTCATGATACTAATTTATATTTCATGGGTTATATATTTATGAAACACTTGTATCTCTCATGGATTATATTCTTATGAAACACACTTCTTTTCATGGGTTATATGCTTATTAAACCCATTTCTCTTCATGGGTTATGCTTGGATGAAATGATTATGAAACCTATCTCTTTTCCATAGGTTATGATATGATTACATACTTGTGATACCCATTTCATTTCATGGGTTACGATATGATGAATTTTTATGATATATTGGTACACATATTTATGATTTAACTATGATATGGGTGAGACCTATATCTTCCTCTAATGCATTAGGTAATGATTTATATCTCATGAGATAGACATGTCTTGAACGAGGAGTTAACTTGGATCAATCATGTACTTTTTCCATTAATATTCTTGGAAGTGAATATTGACTACTAAGATGGTCATAGGAGTGAACCCGGACTACCATGACGGTATGGGGAGTGAACTCGTACTTCTAAGATGGCCTTGGAGATAATCCTTGACTACTATGGAAATCATTTTATATGGTTATGTTTCTACCACAATTCAATGTATTATTATTGAGTTATTATTTCATGGTTTATTCTATTTATATATGTTATTATTAATGTCTTATTTACTACCAATATTTAATCCATGGTTTATTTTTATTATCTTTGATATTCGTTTTATGATCTTCTAATGTTATGTTCATTCTCTCATACCCTTATGCTCATGTTAATGCTTATGTATATCCTTTGTTTACCCTTACTGAGCATATAATATCAACCCTTTCTTATTTTTCCTTTACCTTGGTTATGAAGAAATGTATTAATTAGAAGTACTAAAGGGGGGATCTTTGTGGGAAATATTGAATATCTTTTACCATGTTATAATATTTTGTTCCAAGATTCCAAAGACACTAAATTGTTATAGTCCTAGGGAATGTATCTTTATAATGTGTTTAATATTAATCTAAAATGATTTAATGTCCATTTATTTCAAGAATAGGTTTATATAGAAATATGCTCTCACTGTATCTATGATGGGAATAAATTAGGTTGACTTCATCAGATGATTAATGGTCACTCATGTGGAATCTCTCAAACACTGAGTATGAGGTAGTCTGATCATGAAATCCATAAAGATCTCATCTCACTTATAAATAGGCTTGGGATGTGGTTACAACAACCTAAATGGTCTCTAATTCTATTCTTTGATCCTATAGTAGGTCAAGCGCCTAGAAACAAGTTCTGCTACTACACCTCTCATCCTGGTCCACTAATACTAGTCTCCCAAGGTATAGAACATCTTGGTCACCCTGGGGGAATTAACCCACTAGAATGATGCACATTATGAATCACCTCCTAACATAGACTCAAAGGAACAACCATATACTTCAGGAAGATAAGATATCCATTGGAAGACTAAGATGAATCACTTGAGGTCTCCCTGCTATTTAAGGAACTACTAATCTACTGGAACATGGGGTTAGATTCCTACTCAATCCACACTTGATCGATGAGAGAGGCTGTAAAATACAAACTATCTAAGAATACCTACCTATGTCCTTATACATATCCAATATTATATCAATAAACAAACATATCAGACTATAATAATCTGTTGATTCTCAAACGACTTGTACTGGAAGCTTCTTGCTCAATGCATCAGTGACCACATTTCCCTTTCCGGTCATATATGAAATCTAGAAATCAAAATTTTATAGATATTACACCCTACATATCTATTTAATGTTTGGGTCCCTTGGGGTGAAAATATACTTTAGGATTTTAGTATTGGAATGTTCTATTAAATTCTCCCTGAAGATGTAATGTCACCAAATTTTAGCACATGCATAAAAACTACCAATTCTAGGTCATGGGTGGGGTTATTCTTCTCATGTGGGTATAGATTCCTAGAGCCATAGGACAACACATGCTCATCCTACATCATCACACAACCAAAACCCACACCGAAATTATCATAATACATTGCATATGATCTTCCAAGATCAGGAAGAATCAAAATATGTGTGGATGTCAAACAGGTCTTTAGCTAGTCAAAATTATTCAAACTTTTCCTATTTTCTAGTTAAATACAGTAAGGGCGAATATATCTAGAAGAAGTAAAAAAAATATAATAGAATACCCACTTTTTTTAAAATATACATATCTTGAACACATTCTTGGGATGCTCCCAAGACATGACTACTCAAACATTCTATGCATCCACGGAAACTCCTACCTCAGGAATCACATGGTCCAGAATCTTCACTTCCTAAATAAAAAATTATAACTTGGTAAACATGAAATATAGACGATTATCTCTCAAAAAAATAAAAAACCTCCATATGGTCATTTTTCTCCTCCCCTGTCCAGTAATACACCATAATTTCATCTACAAATAAGAATACTAAGGATTTGAAGTAGCGATGGAAGATCTGGTTAATCATCTCCATGAAGGTTACATGAAATTATTAAGACCAAATGACACAAAAAAATACTAAAAATTTATATACTAGATTAAAAAAGAGGTCTTTTTAAGATTCACTTCCTATATCCTCAACTAGTGGTACCCTGATCTCATATTGATCTTTAAAATCCAACAGGACCCTCTGAGATGGTTAAACAGATCATTAATTCTAGGAAGCGAGTATTTATTATTTTTTATCACATGGTCAAGTTTATGATAGTCTATGAAAATTCATAGGCTTATATGCACATTATTTGAAAATAGTACTAGGGAAGCCCATGATGACATACTGGGATGGATAAATCCCTTTCCCTCAAGATCATATAGCTGAGCATTCAACTCCCTCAACTCGGATGGATCCATCTGATAAAATTGTAGGTAAATTGGTCTCATCACAATAATCATATTAATGGTAAACTTGATCTCTCTCTGGGATGGGAATATTGAGAAATTATCTATAAACATGCCTTAGTACATTCTGATGACCATTGGAATTTTACCCACTGAACAATTCACAACATAATCAAGGAACAACCTTGAAAACTATCATGAGATCAACCCCAACTCTAAAGAAATTGGTCCTACATTCCTAGATTATGGATCCCAATCTCTCTAAAATGTTTGAGTAATCTTGTCTGGATTAAGGAATGAGACCCTATGGTGATAAAATTCAACCATTTCCTTGAATACGATCAATAAATCTAGGATTATAATGAGGTTGAAAATCTATAGTTCCAAAATAAGTAAGCCCTAGATGACTTCCACACTAGCTACCACAATACAACACTTCGGGAACTTGGAACCTTTCTCCTTCCTACCCAACAGGGTTAGTATATGACATCAACTCATCCAAAATACCTATATAATAAATTAGTTTAAGTGAAATGGAATAATGGGATACATTGATGTCAAATAAAACTGATTCCATAGAAGAATCAATAAGAACCATACCTCTAATAGTGAACATCCTAGAATCTAATTCCTCTCGTATGACCTCCATTACATAGAGATTCTTTGTCTTAGACCTTCCCATAGTATTCTTCCCCTAATGATAATTTCCCTTCCCATGAGGTTGATACCCCCCCCACCCCACCCTTGTAAGCCTTTGAGTACACCTGAGTTCCCTTATAAAAGGTAGAACCCACACTACTCCCCTACAATGCCAACTAAAAGAATTGAATGATATTACCTGACTACCCACAGATGTGAAATGTCTTCAGAGCCTCTAGGAACTTCATCGTAGTGTTTCCTTCCTTCCCACACTGATAACATATAGTTGTTTTATTCCCTATAGGATCCATGATAGCTGAACCTATTGACTGTTGGACACTCTTTCCATTACCCCTGTGAGACTTATCCTGTAACACCCCAGGTAAATAAAGAGTATGAAATTTTCACATTTATCCATATTTGTGAATAAAATATTAATATAACTTTAAAGGGGACTCTATGCTCGATGGCGTACCCAACACGCAACAATGAGTTTCTTGGGAATCTTACGTTGCACTCTAATAATAAAATAATATTATTTTAAATAGTAGTTAATGCCTAACTGTTGTAATGGCGGGAATGAACAGAACTAACTACAAAATTATTATATATGTTTGTCAAATATTTTTACTTTTTACAATAAATGTTAGAGGATTAAAATGTGAATGAATCCAATTTTTAAGCGTAAACATTCTAATATTCTTTAAAAGGTCGATTAACCGGCTTTTGATGGAGAACCTCTTTTAAATCCACTTTTTGACAATTTTATGTGTTATATTTGACAAAATAAAATTCTTCTTTATAATCGGGACATCAAAATTTACTTTGCGTAAATTTTTGGTTTTTTTCCGAAAAAGTTCAATTTTTAATGAATAGTGAAAAATGTTGTATTTTAATTCCAAACCACTTTTTAATCTGATTTATTTGTATGATTATATTATCTTTTCAATTGGTTTTAAAGAGAAATTAGAATATATTTTTACCATTTAATCCAATAGTGGTCGTTGAAATTAATTTCACTTTGAAATCAGACTTAAACTAGTATCAATCTTTTGATACATTTTGTTTCATAAAAACATGCTATTTGTTTTGACAGCGGGAATTAATTATTAAATTAATTAATGCAACTTATATGTTTTGAATTTTTTAAAATAGAAATCATTTTTGAATTTGGAATATCAAATATATCTTAGGGTGAACTTTTTGTAATTTTCTGAAAAACTTCAATTTTTGATGAATAGTGAAACCACTAAGTGGTACTTATAAAAACTGATTTTTTCGTTTAAATGAAATTTTTCCATCTTTGTGTTTTGAATTTCAAAAATCTGACATACATGGTTTTCATTAAGAAGTAAAATGTGGTTCAATGGGATTAGAATAATTTTTTGGTGAGTAGTAACTTATTATGTTTTTAATCGCGATTAGAGGTAATTAGTGTAGTTTAAGGTAAGAATAATGCTTTAATAAAATTAAATGACCTAGACACATGTCCTACCCTCATTTTATGTGTCATGGACGACTAAGAAAATCCATGGGTCAACTTGGGGACCCCATGGAGCCACTTTGGTTGTAAAATGACCTAAATACCTTTTTATTTAATGTTAAAGTAAAAATGAGACAAACATAAAATGTTTTACTAAAACAATTTTTACCTGGGGTTATACAAGTCAGAATTTTGACTATAAATATTCATTGTAAAGTTAACAATATTTACTACATAATAGTATTTTTTTTATAATTTTTAGGCATTAAATAAATTAAATTATTTATGACATCATGATGATACAGCGATGACCTCATTATTTAACGATTTAAATAAAATGAAATTATAATGTAATATATATGACCTAAACATGTCCAAAACCTATTGGATGAGTGGATTTAGAACCCTTATCACCTTACCCTCGAATTATATCAATGTGGAACCTTTTTAATCCGAAACTCATTTTAAAATAAGGTAACATTTCTTTACTTTCCAAGAGTGCCCCTCCTCTCCTCTTATAAAAGGCCCCCACCTATACCTCCTTACCCACACTTCCAAAGCCTTTGGCTCGGCCAAACCCTGACCATTTTGTCTCTACACATCCCTATCTTACTCCTTGAAGACTCACTTTGGGCAGAAGTCTTCCCAAGGAAGCCTTTGAGCTCAAACCAAAGGGAGTTACCCGATTTTAAGGTAATGTCTTCACTTGAGTCCTTTTGTTTTATTTTTCTTATCCAACCCCCTAAACTCTTTTTATTCATTTATTTTGTAACAAATAAAGTATCTTAAATATACTAGGATGTTGTTATAAGAAGTACTCGAGATACACTTACACACACCTACATCTAATGGTTAAAGAACATATTGTTTCCGTGGATGGTGAATTGATGCCTCCCGAAACGATGATTGTTCAACATTACTTTAACACCTTCAAAGGTGGCCATTAATATGACACTATATTTATATATTATATATAATATGTTTATTTTTTCCTTAAGCTTCTGTATTTTTCATTTTGGGCATACCTTTATGGTTTCCATTATGGGTAAACGCAATATCTTCATTTAAGGAAGTGTGGACTATCGCCCCCTGAAAGTGATTTGATTCGTTAATACCATATGTGGGACGTATAAAGGATGGAGTTATGATATTATATATGATATTACACTATAATTATAATATACCTTTATATCATTATGATTCCATTTCATAAAATACAAAATAGAAATGGAAGCAGCGTTCATGCGTACGTACGGCTTACCGTCTCCATGAACGGTGCATTTCATTTCTTACCTCTAAATGTAATATAATATTATAAATGCATGAATTTACTGGATATATATGATATATATGATATCTAAATCATGAATACCATTATGGATATAATGGATACATGAACAACTTGTAATTATAAAGGGTTTATTTTTGACTCAAGTACCAATGATCATTAAAACGACCGTTATTAACTTAAATAATTACATAGTGTTCATGACATGGAAATAAGTGATATAAAAGGAATAATGAACTTGAAAAAGGTTCCTAAACAAGTAGAAATTAACTCAATTTTATTATTCAGGAGATTAAAGAATGACCGAGTCAAGTCGGACCCGAGGTATGGGACTTCGTCTCAATCTCCTTTCATTGAGGCATATTTTGTTTTTTACACAACCTTATTTTATACGGTGTATAAACCCCTTTGACTTTTACGTTTATTCAAAATGAATCTTTTTTATATGAAGCGTTTACTAAATGACAAAAGGGAATGTTTTTGTCGTACGTATGCGGCGACAACGACTTCTCCGCCACCGTGACCATTATTTGAGTTTCGACTTCCTCTACAAGCCATACTTTTTTAAAAGAAAAATAAATACCATGTTTTACTTTTATTTTATTTTGGTATTGAAAATGGTTTTCATAATTTTTTTATATCAATGTATTGTATTTATATCTTGTGATTGAAATGTGAAAATGTTATGTTTCCTTTATGCATGTTTTATGTGATACGATTATGTTGAGGTTCTTGGGCATTATTATGAAGACGGGTGGTTCCGTGATAAACTAAGGGCAGGTGAGCCCGATATAGCTCTCCAATGCATTGGGTAACGCAAAGGAGTGAAACGTTAAGGTTTCTCCGAATATATTTTGGGAATATACTATGATGGGTATTCCAAACGTAACCAAGAGGGTTGCTCCCTACGTAAGAATGTTATTAATGCCTCAAGTTACCATTATGTCTTATGATTTCTATAATTTATTCATGATTTTATGAGGTATGTTAAAGTGCTTATGTTTTATGGGTAAAGTATGATTTCATTCTTATGTATATATATACCCATGTTTCCTTTCCATATTTTTATATCCCTTACTGAGCTTTTTATGCTCATCCCAAGTTCTTGAAATGTTTTTCATAGGTCAAGGGAAAGGTACAAGATATGATGATAGTGTCAAGGAAGTGTCAAGAAAGAATCCGTGTTTTATTTTAAATATGTTTCCATTTATGGGAAAAATGAATATTATCTTTTATGTAACCACTTTGTTTAAATGTGGAATGTAATGCATGTTTTATGATCTAATTATCTAAAACTCTAATCCTGAAAAGATCCTCAAGGTGTAATCTTGTAATAACTAAAGATTAAGTAATGTTTAAGGCTGGGGCCTTATAGTTGGTATCAGAGGTCGGTTTAGATAACTTTAGAGGTTAGGGTATCCTCTAAGAATAAGTGACATTACCATAATGGTTAGGATTTCAGAAAGAGTCCTAGTTTTAGATAAAGTGAATAAGTAAGTATATCTTAGTGGTTATCTTACTCATTAGTACATGATGGTTTTGTTGATATACTCACACTGAAATTTTTATTTTTAGTGAATGGATGGATCTAGCAGGCACCAAAGTGACAATAGGTTTAAAGGAAACTGTGGTGGTTCTCTGATTAAAAGACTGGATGAAATAGGGTATTCAATGAGGAAACTCGTGGTTGTTCTAAACCAACTATCAAGGAGTCATGATCATCCACTTGAACCTTGCTATGTTCTGTAATGCATCATGTATGAGATGAACAATTGATGGGGAAGTTCTGGTAATAATTATAAAGATAACCATTAGGGTTTATATGATCCTTACTTTTGAGGTAATTATGGGTAATTATATGTTATGATGGAAAATGAAAGGCATGAGATAAACTTGAGGTTAAAAAATTTTATGATTATTTTTTTTTGAAGATTTTATCTCGTTTTGGGGAATGTTTTAAGAATTATATAGATTTGAAAAAAGGACATCACGCAGACCGTGTGACAACCCATCGCTGACTAATTATTTTTAGTTAGATGATTTTAGGAATCAAGAGTAAGTTTATTTTGGGTTATCTATGGAAATGATTAACCTATCATCGAGGATATGTGATTAGGTTAATTACTTTTCAATATGAGAATTTAAGAGCAACTGATGTTATTGGGAGGTAAAAGTTAATTTCTACCTTAGAAGACTATGTGACTTAATCCTTCAAATATTTGGGTTTCAATCTTGGTTTGGTTTACTTTGATGAATTTTATGGACAAATTTTTTATCAAATGGTCCTCGTTGAACTTTGGGTTTTGTTGGACAAATTTTGGAGATTAAGAATAGATTTTCTTTTTATAAAGGGTTATCCTTTTCTGGATTATATGATCTTGTGCTAACCATTTTGGTTTTGGTTAAAGTCTAAAGACATGGGAAGTATATAGTTCTCCTTTGTGTATTAGGTGATTCTCTAGAAGTTGATTATAGTGAAGAAGTCTTCCTAAATACTCGTCTTTTGGAGAAAATATGATTTTGTGTAAGAAATATAATAAAAGTTGAAATTCAAGATGATAACTAATTATTTTTCCTTATGAATAAGTTCCGCAATAAAAAAACAAAAAAGTTGTCTATTAAATTTTCTTACTAAGGAATCGAATACCGTTTAACCCATCACAGGTTTGTGATTTTCTTATGGTTAACTTTCTCCTAGACATGTTTATTATCACTATCCATCAGAACATGACCCCTTTTTTTCCTCCATGTCCATATTTTCATACTTGGAATCCTAGTAAGGGTTAACTCGGGTGAACTTTGTACTTATCTTTCTTTATTTTAAAGTGACTGTTTTACTGACTCTTGTTCCGATGTGGGATTTTCAATGAAGTTTCCAAGCCCAATTTTAAAATTGCGAGGACGTAATTCCCAAAAGGGGGGAAGGATGTAACACCCCAGGTAAATAAAGAGTATGTCATTTTAACATTTATCCATATTTGTGAATAAAATATTAATATAACTTTAAAGGGGATGCTATGCTTGATGGCGTACCCAACACGCAACAACGAGTTTTTGGGAATCTTACGTTGCACTATAATAATAAAATAATATTATTTTAAATAGTAGTTAACGCCTAGCCGTTGTAATGGCGGGAATGAACAGAACTAACTAAAAATTTATTATATATGTTTGTCAAATATTTTTACTTTTTACAATAAATGTCAGAGGATTAAAAATGCGAATGAATCCAATTTTTAAGCGTAAACATTCTAATATTCTTTAAAAGGGCGATTAACCAGCTTTTGATGGCAACCCACTTTTAAATCCACTTTTTGACAATTTTATGTGTTATATTTGACAAAATAAAATTATTCTATAGAATCGGGACATCAAAATTTACTTTGTGTAAATTTTTGGTATTTTTTCGAAAAAGTTCAATTTTTAATGAATAGTGAAAAATGTTGTATTTTAATTCAAAACCTATTTTTAATCTAATTTATTTGAATGATTAGATTATATTTTCAATTGTTTTTAAAGTTAAAATGTAATATATTTTTACCATTTAATCCAATAGTGGTCATTGGAATTAATTTCACTTTGAAATCGGACTTAAACTAGTGTCAATCTTTTGATACATTTTGTTTCATAAAAACACGCTATTTGTTTTGACAGCGGAAATTAATTATTAAATTGATTAATTAAACTTATATGTTTTGAATTTTGTAAAATATACATCATTTTTTAATTCTGAATATCAAATATAGCTTAGGGTGAACCTTTAATAATTTTCTAAAAAACTTCAATTTTTGATGAATAGTGAAACCACTAAGTGGTACTTATAAAAACTGATTTTTCTGTTTAAATGAAATTTTTCCATCTTTGTGTTTTGAATTTCAAAAATCCGACATACATGGTTGTCATTAAGAAGTAAAATGTGGTTCAATGGGATTAGAATAATTTTTTGGTGAATAGTAACTTATTAAGTTTTTAATCGCGATTAGAGGTAATTAGTGTAGTTTAAGGTAAAAATAATGTTTTAATAAAATTAAATGACCTAGACACATGTCCTACCCTCATTTGATGTGTCATGGCCGACCAAGACAATCAATGGGTCAACTTGGGGACCCCATGGAGCCACTTTGGTTGGAAAATGACATAAATACCTTTTTATTTAATGTTAAAGTAAAAATGAGACAAACATGAAATGTTTTACTAAAACAATTTTTACATGGGGTTATACAAGTCAGAATTTTGACTATAAATATTAATTGGAAATCTAAAAGGATTTCCTACATCATAGTAGTTTACTTATAATTTTTAGACATTAAATAAATTAAATTATGTATGACATCATGATGATGCAGCGATGACCTCATTATTGAATGATTTAAATAAAATGAAATTATAATGTAAAATATATGACCTACACATGTCCAAAACCTATTGTATGGGTGGATTCCGAACCCTTATCACCTTAAAATCGAATTATATCAATTTGGGACCTTTTGAATCTGAAAATCATTTTATAATAAAGTAACATTTCTTTACTTTCCAAGAGTGCCCCTCCTCTCCTCATATAAAAGGCCCCCACCTCTACCTCCTTACCCACACTTCCAAAGCCTTTGGCTCGGACAAACGCTTCCCATTTTGTCTCTCCACATCCCTCTATTACTCCTTGAAGCCTCAATTTTGGCAGAAGTCTTCCCAAGGAAGCCTTTGGGCTCAAACCAAAGGGAGTTACCCGATTTAAAGGTAATGTCTTCACTTGACTCCTTTTGTTTTATTTTGCTTCTCCAACCCCCTAAACTCTTTTTATTCTTTTATTTTTTAACAAATCCAGTATCTTAAATATACTAGGATGTTTTTATAAGAATTATTCGTGCTACACTTACACACACCTACATCTAATGGTTAAATAACATACTGTTTTCGTGGATGGTGAATTTATGCCTCCCGAAACGATGATTGTTCAACATTATTTTAACACCTTAAAAGGTGGCCATTAAGATGACACTATATTTATATATGATATGTAATATGTTTATGTTTTCCTTAAGCTTCTGTATTTTTCATTTTGGGCATACCTTTATGGTTTCCATTATGGGTAAACGTGATATCTTCATTTAAGGAAGTGCGGACTACCGCCCCCTCAAAGTGATTTGATTCGTTAATACCATATGTGGGACGTATAAAGGATGGAGTTATGATATTATATATGATATTACACTGGAATTATAACATACCTTTATATCATTATGATTCCATTTCATAAAATATGAAATAGAAATGGAAGCAGCGTTCATGCGTACGTACGGCCTACCGTCTCCATGAACGGTGCATTTCATTTCTTACCTCTAAATGTAATATAATATTATAAATTCATGCATGTACTGGATATATATATGATATATATGATATCTACATCATGAATACCATTCTGGATATAATGGATACATGAACAACTTGTAATTATAAAGGGTTTATTTTTGACTCAAGTACCAATGATCGTTAAAACGACCGTTATTAACTTAAATAATTACATAGTGTTCATGACATGGAAATAAGTGATATAAAAGGAATAATGAACTTGAAAAGGGTTCTTAAACAAGTATAAATTAACTCAAGTTTATTATTCAGGAGATTAAAGAACGACCGAGTCAAGTCGGACCCGAGGTATGGGACTTCGTCTCAATCTCCTTTCATTGAGGCATATTTTGTTTTATACACAACCTTATTTTATACGGTGTATAAACCCCTTTGACTTTTACATTTATTCAAAAGGAATCTTTTTTATACGAAGAGTTTACTAAATGACAAAAGGGAATGTTTTTGTCGTATGTATGCGGCGACAACGACTTCTCTGCCGCCGTGACCATTATTTGAGTTTCGGCTTCCTCTACAAGCCATACTTTTTTTTAAAAGAAAAATAAGTACCATGTTTTACTTTTCTTTTATTTTGGTATTGAAAATGGTTTTCATAATGTTTTTATATCAATGTGTTGTATTGATATCTTGTGATTGAATGGTGGAAATGTTATGTTTCCTTTATGCATGTTTTATGTTATATGATTATGTTGAGGTTCTTGGGCATTATTATGAAGACGGGTGGTTCCGTGATAAACTACGGGTGGGTGAGCCCGATATAGCTCTCCAATGCATTGGGTAACTCTAAGGAGTGAAACGTTAAGGTTTCTCCGAATAGATTTAGGGAATATACTGTGATGGTTATTCCAAACGTAACCAATAGGGTTACTCCCTACGTAAGAATGTTATGAATGCCTCAAGTTACCTTTATGTCTTATGATTTCTATGATTTATTCATGATTTTATGAGGTATGTTAAAGTGCTTATGTTTTATGGGTAAATTATGATTTCATTCTTATGTATATATGTACCCATGTTTCCTTTCCATATTTTTATATCCCTTACTGGGCTTTTTATGCTCGTCCCAAGCTTTTGAAATGTTTTTCATAGGTCAAGGGAAAGGTAAAAGATATGATGATAGTGTCAAGGAAGTGTCAAGAAATAATCCGTTTTTTATTTTAAATATGTTTCCATTGATGGGAAAAATGAATACTATCTTTTATGTAACCACTTTGTTTAAATGTGGAATGTAATGCATGTTTTATGATCTAATTCTCTAAAACTCTAAACCTGAAAAGACCCTCAAGGTGTAATCTTGTAATAACTCAAGATTAAGTAATGTTTAAGGTTGGGGCCTTATATATCCCACTTAAACTTCTACCCTCAATAAGAACTCTAGCAACCACCCACTAAAGGAAAACCTCTAAAACCAAATTTTCTTATCAATTTTTCATCTTCTATTGCTTTCTTTTCAACCTTATCTCAATAGGTCAATAGACACATAAAGATAAGCTTATATATGATCTATGGCCTCAACCCCTTCTCAAAACACCATGCCTTGAGTTAATAATTCATGAAGATATCCAATGATACATGAACCAACCCATTAATTATAGAGGCATACTCCATCACTTAATGATCTCCCTTATCCAATTTAATTAACTTATTATCCTTCACTACTCTCAAGGTCTATGGGTATAATTTATGGTTAATATCCACCTTGAAAGTGATACAAGTGAGGTACCCATGATTTCACAAAAGCACCACTGACTCCCACCACTTTCTATCTAGTATTTCCAACACATATGTGTAAAATCACACTTTATAGGTCTCAGGGGTCTTCAAGTACTCAAATATATACTCAATAAAATCTAGTCACTCCTCAGGCTCATTACATCCCTTATTATCATGAAACATTAGTATATTCTACCTCAAAAAATCTTATGCATGGTCCCCAATCTCTATCTTCTCATGACCACCCACTTGACCCAAGGTTTTGATCATATGAATCACCAACTACACCAAATCTAGATAAATCGGAGGGAATGCCTATTTAATACTCTATGCTACACCCTCTCTATGCCTAGACGACGTCCTACTATGATGCATTGTCTACAAGACACAAGAACACAATCTCTATCAATCACAACTCAATCTTAAATAAAAATGAAGATCTAAAAGAAACCCTTAGGATGGGTATCAACAAGAAGCACTAATATCATAAGAAACTGTAAATAAGAAAGGAACCAAAACATAGAAAAATTTAATCATTTTCTACACTACATAGTTTTTCTACATGGTTTGGAAAACCATTTTACAAACATGTGGGTGTCACTAGAGTTGAAGGAAAGGTTGTTTAGGCGGTGCACAGTTACTACTAACCATGTGCACTAACAATGTACGTTAACTATGTGCCTCCTCCAGACCTCCCTGTTTCACCCCCAAAACTCACAATAGCTCTCAGGATTACCTTGGGGATTTCCACCAACTTGTAAATACATTGAAATTTAATCCAAAAAACCCATAATCATGTTTAAAACATAACCACAATCCAAAACCACCCATAAAAACTAGAGGTTCAATATAAACAAGATTTTTCTAGGCACTACCCCATTCCTACCACTCATTTCATGACGATCCTATATTTTATCAACCACTGACTCCAAAATAACCTCTTATATTACTATTTTGTAACAAAACAACATGGTTTGACCCAACTCATCGACTAATTCTTCTTACTACATGGCCCGAAGAATGTTTCCAACTACCACGAGCTCGAAATAAGCTCCTAGAAGAACCAAACATTTCATGGTAATGATTTCACCACAGGTAAACTGGCATGACCCATCCATAAAATTAGACAGCCACACCAATATCATCAGATAACTACATAATAATAAGTATATACCACAAACTAAAACATAAATCACAGAACAAAAAATTCCATAATAGGAAATATACATAGTATCTAAAAATAAATAATCCAAACACAGAGGAAAGGTAACAATTCCAAACAAGTCCCAAATACAACTCAATAGGTAAAAAATACCAAAAATTACTCCACATTAGTCATCCTTGTGATTCCACATCTCCTCCACAAAACACTATATGATTATAATAAAAAAGAGCCACCCTAGAACATGGTTCCATTTTCCTCACCAATGTCTTACAAAACAATTTTTTCAAAATCCCAAAAGGATAAAGATGGGTGTGAGGAAAAAATCCCATTAGGATACCACCATGAATATATTTAATTATTTTACCCATTAAAACTAATAAACTAGTTTGAGACATTTTCAAAACTATACTACTTTGAAAACATACCTTTTTTAAATACACCTTCAAAATCCCTTTGGGTTTTCATTTAAAACAAAAACAGTTTTCAAAAAAATCCACCATGGATCAAATAAATAAACAAGGCCACAAGGAACCAAATACACAAAATAATCAATAATTTTTAATTAGGGTGAGCATGAACATCATCATCATATAACCACATAAACGGAAAATAAAAAAATGGTCATAATACATCTCATTACATAAAAATGATGCTAATAAAATGCATGAAGCATATAAACCAATCCATCATGAGTAATGTGAACCTAATAATATAACCCTAAGGAATATCATGAGTGAGTAAACAAGTATTCTAGTAATCCAAGAAAGGTGGAAGCTCTCACGATCTTCCTCAGGCCCAACTATAAGAGCTCACACAGTCTCTCAGTAATCATCATGGAATGTCACAAAGTCTTCCTACTCAAAGGATCTCTTGGTCCCTTGGAAACAAAAAATGGATACTCTCAAATTCTTCCTCCCTAAAGGCTCTTTAATCCCCTCAAATAATCCCTCACTCACAACCTAGTTAACCCATATGTTACATGATTCCAACATACTCACCAACAAGTTTGAATCAATAAAAATATACATCAAATGTCAATTTCATAAATAAACATGCACATTTTATCAAAAAAACTTTTACAAGGTAAAATAATTTCTAAAACCACTTTATAAATACTTTGAAACCCATGAAAACCCTTTGATCCATTTTATCAAACACCCGATGTGAAAACAGGCCACATTCAATTGGAAAATCCTATTTTAAACATCCAAATTTCCAAATAAATCCATAAAAACATAAAAAATTGAATTCACACTAATAATAAATCATTTAAATATAAATTTAACAAAAAATCAAAGGTAATTATAATTTAAAGGTATATTATGGAAAATGCCCATAAATAGAGGCCCATTCTTTGAATTCGGCCCAAAGCTCATCACCCTTCATGATGATTTCCTAGAAGAGGTAAACCAAGCCTCACATATCTAATAAAAAAGAAATAAAACTAAAATCCCCATTACATATTCTAGATTCATCAAATACTATTCATAGGTTTCCACACTAACAAAAAAATGAAGAACAAGGCTTTAGGGGGGGAAGAAGAATAAATCATGAGGAAATCGACTTACTTAAATAAAAACACCAAGAATACAACAGTTAATACACCACCAAGGATAGGGAGTATCTTTATATATATGTAGGAGAGTATTTACATGTGGGGTAAGGAAAATAAACCCTAAAACCATAAAAACCTGATAGGGGTATTTTGGTAAAAATAAATTTTAGTAAAAAAACATTTTGAATTATTTTGAAATTTTTTCATGGTTTGGAGGCATGGTTAGGTAAACCATGTGTTAATTGTGTGGGTTTTACTTTCAACCTAAAATAGGATGCATGGTTCCTCCTAGAGCATTACAAAATTTGACAAACCATGCTCAAACCATGAAAACCCCCAATATCAAATTTTCATCACTGCTCCCATGGTTGTCGCATGATTTAAAAAAATTGAGAAACCTAGTCTATATCCCAAAAAACTCTTGATTTAGACACTTGGTACCCAAGAACTCCAAGAATACAAAAAAAAGTTAAATAAAACTCAAAATTTGATACACTAGTGACCCGCTGGTTGTAATAAAGATTTGATTGTCTTTACAGATCTATTTTAAGTTTCTTTCTTCATAAAACTAATAAAAACATATATAATTATCTTAATATAGTGAAATAAGTAAAATTATTATACTAAAATATTTTTTTGGTAATGGTACAACAATTTTCAAGATTCTTTCCATCTAAGGGAAAACGAAAGTGTTTTTCATATGTATGTACAGACCACCGTATCAATTAAGTGACATGTTTCATTTTTCATCACCACCTAAAATAGATGGTTATGTTTATGTATTTAATGAATATATATGGTATTTATGATATAATTATTATTCTAAAAATATAAATTATTATTTACCTTTCTTTATTTCTATCCATTGAAAAGTTAATGAATCACTCATGCGTATGTGTGGACTACCACTTCCATGAAATGATGTAATTAATTTTTCATAAACATATTACATGGATGTTTATAAAATTTAATATAATTAATAAATATGATATTTGTGAAATAATTAATAGTTTGGATATTATGAAACCATGAACAAAGTGTAAGGATCGGAACCATCAAATTGAAATACGCATGTAAAACAAAATTGTTTACACCAAGAATATTGATTTTATCATAAATTTATTAATAAATGAATGCTTATAAATTATAAATTAATCATAAATAATATTATAAGTATGAATAATATTCTTATATAGATTTATAATAAATATAACTTTTTATATATGAGTTTAGAGTGTGTACGAATCAATTCATGACTTGAGGTAAGGGTTTATGTTGCAATCTAATTTTTATTTTGTATTTTTTCATGTTTAAATCTTCATTAGGGAAATTATATTCTCTATATTTCTAGTAAACACAACATATTTTCTTATCCTATAGTCATTATCAGTGTTTTCAATTATTCTTTCCATTTTCCCGTCTATCTTACTCCAAAAGACCAAAAGATTTTTTTAAGAGAAGTTGAAATTATTTATCCCTTTTAGTTGGGATTTTTCTCTTCCATACACATGTTCTTAAAAACTGTTTTATAAAACTTTATGTCTAAACATAATTGTTTGATAAAGTTATTTTATTCTACATTTGGATTTTCTTAAAAATTATTTATAGGAATATTTTTTTAAATGTTTTCCCTATGACTTGCCTTTTCTTTTCTTTACAAAAGTTTAGAAATAATATTCTTTAACATATATAGAATGAAAATATTTTACCATTTTCATGGCCTATATTGATTATTTAACTCCCTTTAAAGGTTTTCATTGTTTCATAAATAAAATAATATTCCCATTTTCTTGAGATTTTTTATTTTTTAAAAGTGACTAGAAGAAAAGGATGTTTTCTCCTGATGTTTAAAAAATATTTTTAATGATTTTATAAAAATATTTTTCATCTAGGTCAGTAAAATTTAAGGATTTATATGCTTTAATTATGATGCTATTTTTGATAACATCCATTTTATTTATCTATGTGACTTATAATTATGAATTTTTAAGGTTGTTTTCATGAAACCCATTTCTTTAACATGGGATAATTAAACTATAATGAAATGATGATTTTTTATAGTATGGAAAACATGTGTATATATTTCATTATGTTAAAATTGGGACAAAAATTATTTATATCTCCAATTCATTGTGTATATATTGACATATTATGTGACAATATGGAATGGAATGGGGAGTGTACCCAATCTAATATGAGACTTTATCCACCATGAGTGAAAAGGGATTGGGGAGTGAACCCAATCCACTATAGAACTCTGTCCATTATGATATAATGGTCTTGTTAATAATCCTTGAATAATTAAATGATATTTAAATCTTATGATTAAGATACACTCTTATAACATGTTCTTATACTTATGATACTCCCTCATAGATCATGATTATTTATTGATTATTTCTCACTCTTATAACTTGTTTATTTTGTTATGATAATTTTTTATTCCATGACTAAATATTTATGATCAATGACTGATTGGGTGTGAATTTCATAAGTTATTATCAATATATAATACCCTTTTTCTTATCTTATGCTCACCTATGATATTTTATTTATGTCTCCCATATTTACCCATATTGATCATCTAGGCTCACCATTTAATATATTTCCATTTAACAAGGTTATGAATAAATTTATTAAGTTGGATAAGTATAATAAGGGTTATATATGAGAAAAAATTTGTGAGACATCTTGAAAATATTTAATGAAATATGTTTTCTATGTATCTAGTATTCAAAGACACTAAACCTTTATGGTTTTTGGGAATTTATTATTTTTATATGTATTTATTAATCATATAAAATGACAAGATATTTATGTATATAAGTATCAAGTCTCCTTAGTTTATATTAGAGTAGGGTTTAATTATTTTTTGATATTGGTTTATGAATAATATAATGAAAAAATATAAGAAAAAATATTATTAAATTAAATGTATATATAATAAACTTAAATGGTCATATGTTTATAAGAAGGTTTCCTAATTTAGGAAAACATAGGAATGAATTTTATAATTATATGACT
Organism: Viscum album; assembly: GCA_963277665.1. Lineage (NCBI taxonomy): Eukaryota > Viridiplantae > Streptophyta > Magnoliopsida > Santalales > Viscaceae > Viscum > Viscum album. The sequence goes on from OY728159.1 coordinate 1,308,093,540, forward strand.
TATCACACTAATTAATAATGATTTATACTTACACTATTATTTTTTTAGTAAATGGATGGAACTATGAGAAATTGTGTTAATAAAAATATTACATGAAATGTAATGATTATCCTCATGAGAAATTGAACAACATGGGGGTTGGAATGTAGAATAATTTTTTAATTCTTAAATAAATATATCAAGATATAAATCATGATGATATTTCAGACGATCAAATGAAGGAGCAATATAATATTGATTCATTTATAAGGAAACATCCACCATAATTTAGTGGGTCCTTTGATCTACTAATTATATAGAAATGGATCAGTACCACTAAAAATATATTTCCAGTTCTCTGGTTCTTGAAAAATAAAAACAATTTTTTTGTTATTTATCATTTATAAGGTGAAGTATATCAATAGTGAAACATTATTAAAAATATGAATCAAGATGAATTAATTAACTCCATATAATTTGAGGAGATTAAGATGTTATTTTTTAATAAGTACTTTCGTTGAACTATTCACATGATAATTGAAATGGAATTACTTGAGTTAAATAAGAATGATAACTAATTACTTAGTTTATATGAGTAAAATTTTACAATAATTATGCGGTTTTATTCTAGTTTTATCATTGACCTTGAAAGGAAAATTAATCAATTCTTTAGTAGCTTAAAACCAAGTCTCTGAAAGGTGTTATATATAAGGTACATTAGTAGATATGAAGAAATTAATTGATGTTCTCTCATTTTAGAAATGGATACTAGATACTCAAATTATTATAGTTAATTTAAGGAAAATAAGTGAGTGATATATTTTTGATGAAATTATTATAATAAAATTCACAGAGGAAAAAAATTAATCTTAATTCATGCAAAAAAATATGGAATAAATCATACATAAATTTTATTAAAGAGATTGGGAAATTTTTTAAGTGTGGAAAATATATTCATCAAGAAAATTAATGTTATAGATATTTAAATAGTCTATTAAATAAAATTAATGGATATAAATTTCAATGGAATTCACTACCCGCACACTAATACTTCAATTCAAAATAGTATATGAATTATGCTAACCAGTGAAAAAATATATGGGTTAATGATGAAAATTGGTGTTAGGAACCTCTTAAGCAAAGATACAAAAAGAAATATCATGTGATCACAACTATAGAATGGGGTCATGAGAAACCAGTGGTGAAAGGTACACTTATCAGCCACTCTAGAATTCAAAATTTCTTGTTTGATTCAGGCTTAACCCACAATTTTATATCTGAAAATTTTATTAAGATTATCACATCACTACCTAGTTGATTAGATTTTGAAGTATCTAAGAAAACTCTTAATGGTATGATGATTGCATCTAGTGTATCTATCTCATCTCTACTAAAAGTTTATGGTAATTTGAATCATATAAATACTTTTATTCCCCCTAAAGTTGAATTTTATGTGATTTTGATCAGGGATTAGATCTATCTATATGGAGGACATATCAATTTTAAAGGAAGGGAAGTCATGTTTGATATTATAAATCAAACTATGATCATATGTTGGTGTGATTATGAATATAATTTCCAATGGACATTAAATCCATTTTATGGACCTTAATAACTATTCTAGAGGGGTATTTACCTCAAATGGTTAGGTATAAACTCGACATTGAATATATTACAACTATTTTAGAATATATTGATGTATTTTCTAAATAATTTTCTATTCTTCCACTGAATAATTAAGTTGAGTTTTCAATATAACTCATAATTGGGGCTATAACTATTTTAAATAATCCTTATATAATGTAACTAATTGAGTTACATTAATTAAAGATACAACACCAAGAGAATATGGATAATATATTAATTTTATTAAGTACTTTTTCATGGGGTGCGCCTATTTTTTTAAATATAGATGGTCTAATTCATCACTTTATTGATTATCATGAATGTAATAAGATCACATTATATAATAAGTATCATATACCCCATGTTGATGATTTGTTTTATCAAATTCATGGAGTTGAATACTTTTTAAATATTGACCTTTTATCTATATATCATCAGTTAATGGTCAAAAGAGAAGATATACTCAATATAGACTTTCAAACAAGGTATGAACAATATGAATTTATAGTGTCTCTATTTTAACTTACCAATTTTCCCTTTATTTTTATGTATCTAATTAATAATATATGTATAGACCAATTTTATCATTTTTGGGAAATATTTATATACAATATTCTTATATATTCTACATGTATGGAAGATAGTGCATATTATTTGAGGATTATGTTGAAGACCTCGAGAGAGAATAAGCTAAATTATAAATTTATCAAGCCAGAATTGTGACTACAGAAACTATCATTCTTGGGTCATGTAATTGAAAGAGTGTAAATATCGAGGGATCGTTCAAATATGGTATTTATTAAACATTTCTCTAAACATACCTTGGTGACTAAGATACATAATTTTTTTGGATTGGTTGGATACTATCGATGATTTGTGATAAATTTATCATGGATATTAAATCCACTAACCAAGTTGAAATATAAGAAATCCAAGTTCATTTGTACTGATTAATGTGAAGATAATTTCAAGGAACTAAAGGGAAGGTTGGTTAGTGCACATATACTCACAGTACCTTAAAATGTAGAAGGGTTTTTGATTTATATTGATGCATAAAATTGAATATTGTGGGATGTTTTATCGTGAAAAATATCATAGTGTTAGTGTATGTATCATTCTAATTTTAAGGTTCGTGATAAAAATTACCAAATGAATGATTTTGAGTGAGAATAATTACTTTATTCTATGAATATATAGAGGAATTATCTTTATTGTAAAAGGTGTGATATATATACCAATCATAAAAGATTAATGTATATATTCACATAGAATTATTTAAATATGCACTAATACATGTGGTAAATTTTGATTAAATATTATGACTTCTCAAAACATTTCCACCCTATTATGCTGAATAATGTGTATCGTGTATTGATTCAAAAGGATCGTGCTAGCTTATCCAGAATGAGTATTGGAAGAGATCCAATATTTATTTATTTCTATAGGATAGATCTTGAAATCATGATGGATGCTCATAAATCCAATATTAATCAGATGAGTGTTCAACCTTCCATTTATCTAATGATTAAAGAGGCGTAAAAAGATGATTTGGAGTTATAAAATAAGGTACAGAATGTTCCTAAATTCAATTATGATAACTATGGAATGATTAGATTCAAAAATTGAGTATGTGTCCCATAAATCCCAGAATTTAAGAAATAGTTTTTGGATGAATCATATAGATCATCAGTATCTATCCATCCTATGAGTAAAAATATGTATAGAGATATCAAAGAGAATTTACAATGGGATAACATAGAGAGAGATATTTTGGAGTATATATCTCGATTACTAGTATATTATAATGTTAATAATGAATACTTGGATTCTAAGGGGGTGATTCAATTGTTATCATACCTATATGAAAATAGGAAAGTGTCACTATAGATTTCATCATAGGACTCCATAAGAAATATAAAGGCTATAACATGATTTGGGTTATAGTCGATCACCTTAAAAATTCGTCTCATTTCATTTCTATTAGGAATGATATATCGATTGAAAAACTTAAAAATATATACATTAAAGAAGTGGTAACATTTCATGAAGTACCACTCTCAACCATCTTGGATCAAGATTCGAGGTTTACCTCAAATTTATAGATAATTTAATATTTGTAATTGAATATAGAGTTGAACTTCAACATTTAATATCATTATCAAATAGTTGTTCAGTATGAGAGAACCATTCAAACATGATAAGTTATGCTGAGATATTTCTATGTATATTTCAAAGTATGTTGGGATCAACTATGGCATCCCACGTTTTTATTACATAATTTTTCATTACATTTTACAAATATAGGATCTTTAAAGTCTAGTGTCTTGGAAATCAGAAACATAATACATGAAAACAACATAAAACATTATTCTAAACTACTTGTAAGGATTCATCATAGGTTCATTATATGTACAATTACTATATCTCATATCCTGGAGACATACATCAAAGGAAAGGGTGAGCATAAGGCCCAATAAGGGTAAACAAGGGAATCAGTTTACTTGTGATATCAATAAGAACATGAAGAAAAAACATAATGACCTGATCAATTTAAGTATAGTAATATCATGATAAAAATAACTTGAAGAAATTGAAGAAAAAAACATAAAAGCATGAGCAATGGAAGTATAGTAACCAATCTCTTCTTCAGCTCTTAGAAAATTTCCTCACACTCCTTTTTCCAGATCAACTTGACCCCTTTTCGAGTTAACTTGGTTAATGGATTAGAAATTAATGAAATTTTTTTCACAAACCTCCTATAATATCTTGTTAATCCAAGGAAACTATGAATCTAAGTTACTATTTTAGGCTGAGGCCACTCCTCTAAAACTTTTTTCCTTTTAGGGTCAACTGTGATTACTTCATTGGTAATAATGTACCCGAAGAAGGCAACTTGTTCTAACCAGAATTCACATTTACTGAACTTTCCAAAAACCATCTCCGTGCATAGAGTTTGAAAAATAACCCTTAGATGATTCTCATTCTCCTCATGAGTTTTGGAATATATCATAATATCATCAATAAAAACTTCAACAAAGTTATCAAGGTAGTCCTTAAATACTCTATTAATCAAATACATAAAAATAGTAAGTGAATTAGTCAGTCCAAAAGGCATAACAACAAACTCATAATGCCTGTATCTTGATCGGATGACTATTTTTGGAATTTCTTCTTTATTCACCCTTAATTTATGATAACCAGATCAATGATCAATCTTTAAAAAGAATTGAGCCCCATTAAGTTGTTAAAATAAGTCATTAATTCTTGGAAGAGGGTATTTGTTCTTTATTGTGATCTCATTCAGTTCTCTATAATCAATGCATAGCTGCATCGATCCATCCTTATTCTTCATAAATAGAACAGGTTCACCCTAATGAGATACACTCGATTGGATAAACCCCCTCTCCAAAAGATCTTGGAGTTGTTTCATTAATTCTTCTATATCCACATTTTCCATTCTATACGGGGTCTTTGATATTGGATGAGATCCAGGTAGGATTTCAATAGAGAACTCTACCTCTCTTTCTGGGGGGGGTCTATGCAACTCCTTAGGAAATACGTCAACATATTCCTAGATGATGGGGACATTTTCTATCCTCAAACTCTCATTTACTCCATCTTCTTCACCGATCAATTCCATAAAGAAGAATATAGGTGGTTTTTCTAGACAAAGATCAGGTTGATATATCTCTCCTTAGAAGATAACTGCAAGTTTTCCATTCAAGACTACTGAGATTTCCTTACTTCTACATTTGATCTTAGCATTATACTTTGAGAGCTAGTTCATCCCTAGTATAATGTCGAATTCCTACATGGGAATGAATACCAGATTTGCGATAAGATTGTGCTAACTAAATTAAATACTAGAGTTTATAAACACTCATGATGCTTGGATAATCCCACCAGGAGTCTTGAATAATAACTATACTTTTAGAAAATCATAAGTTGATTCTATATTTTTTGCAAACATGGAGAAATAAAGGAATGTGTAGAACCAGAATAAAACAAAGTACTTTCTATATTTGAGATTACAACAAGATTACCTGCTACCACATCATTTTGAGCTTCAACTTTAGCTACTATGATAGAAAAAGCACGACCTTTATCCCTTGGCCTTTTTTGAGGTTGATGGTGGTTCCCCTCCACTGCCCTAGAATTTGGACAGTGATTAGAAAAGTGCCCAAGTTGTCCACACTTAAAGCACTGGACATTAGGTAGGTCCTTTAACATCTTCCCCTTGTCGTTATTGTTTGAAAGTGGAGGTTTTACCTCACTACGACAATTCCATGCAATATGGCCATCTCTTCCACACTTGTAGCATTTCCCACTCTCGAGCAGGTAGTTCCCAGAATGCTTCTTACCATATTTATTACACGTGGGACATTTAACTTACTTGCCTCCTCTTCCTTGATCAAATATGCTCCCTAATATTGGATCCATCGATATATTCTTTTCATTGTATTTATGAGACCACTACGTCTCACCAAACATCAGTTTGACATTCATCGCAATTCACACGATCTCCTCAATCTATCATAATCTCGGTTGGCTAGATTCTCCTATAGATGATGTATCAGTCCACTAAAGAATCTATCAACCTTACTATTTGGATCCATCACCAATCTAGAGGTTTAATTTGAAATCCTTGTGAAGTTCATCTCATAGGTTCCCACAGATTCATTTTCCTTCTACTTCAGCTCGAGAAACTTCTTCTACTTTCTTATTCTCATGGAACAAGGGAAATACGTATAGAAGGATATCCATATGAACTCTTCCCATGCCATAGATTCATCCTCCACTCTTTTCCTTGTGTTTTTAATCATCTCCCACCTCTGATCAGATTCTCCTTTTAAGCAATAGAGATCCAGGGTGACCTTCTCTTTCTCTGAACAACGGAGCACCGAAAAGATCTTCTCGATATAGCTAATCCACTGCTCAGAAATCAATGGGTCAGTCGATCCACTGAAGGTTGGTGGTCATTGATGCATAAATGACTCAACATAATGTTTTTCCCTTCACGGAAATATTGGTCTCTCAGCTTGATTCAAGTTATTTCTCATAACTGGAGTCAGTTGGTTCATCATCCGCATGAATGTTTCCATTCCGGCTTCCATAGGAGGGTCATCACTGCATGGTCCATTGCGATCACCATTTGCATGTTTCCTTCTATTTACCTCCATTTTTGAAGTAATAAAACCTTAGTGATATACTTATTTAATTTAAGAATCTTTTAACTATAAAAGATTTTATGTCTTAAAACTTTATGCTTAAACAATTATATTTCTCTATAATTCTTTCATAATGATTCATAAAAAAACATGCGATTTACGAAACATATTCCCTAGGAGTTTCGTAACCAAGAGTGTATCAAGGCCCATTTTCATGTACTAGGATACCTCGGGTCAAGCCCAAAACTCCTTGTTGGAGTTTTCACTCCTAGGTACCTTTGTTCTAGAGCTGCTTCTACCTGCTTGTATCCAGACAAGGATGTATTTTCTTGATAAACCACTTACTCAATACTCACCAAAATACCAGGAGGTTTTCTTATATTTAAACATTTCTGTAGGATTATTGATAAATTTTTTCATAGCCTAGTTTCCATAAATAAATAAACTATCCTTTGATACCAACTATGGCATCCCGCCTGTTTATTACATAACTTTTCATTACATTTTACAAAAAAAGGATATTTAAAGTCTAGTGTAATGGAAATCAGGAACATAATACATTAAAATAAAATAAAATATTATTATAAACCACTCTTAAGGATTCATCATATGTTCATACTATGTACAATTACTGCATCTCATATCCTGGAGAGATACATCAAAGGAAAGGGTGAGCAGAAGGCCTAGTAAGGGTAAACAAGGGAATCGGTTTACTTGTGATATCAATAAGAAATTGAAGAAAAAACGTAAAGACATGGGAAATGAAAGTAAAAGAATATTATGATAAAAAGAACATGAATCATAACTTTAATATTTGTCTATAACATTTAATTTAGACATTCGTGAACATATCACCAAGGTTTATCCCTGAGGTGTCATAAAAATTACCAAGGTTATTCACCAAGGTATCATGAAACTTGTCATCTCTAGAGATTAATTCTTTATCCAATGCATTGAAGTGCTATCAGGGCACACCCTTAATATGTATTTAATTTCATGTGATACACATATATCATAATCAAACATTACATAAATAACCCAAAAAGGGTAAAATAAATTGGTTTCACTTCTAAATCGTGACCTTTTAAATGTGCTTAAAAATAAGATCGTTATGTCATTTATAACCCACGAAAAGAAAGTGAGGGTTACATGTATGTCAATTCCAAAATAAAATATATTATTTTTGTGTATATATGAACACCCCTATAAACGAAATAGGTCTGGGTATTCCCAAAAATAAAACAAGATAATTCCATGAGAAAAAGAGAGAGAAATTTTGAGACGAAATTTCTGCAGCATAACGGCTATATAACATGGATTTAGAAAATAATATAAAGAGAGGTGATAGAGGTCACCCATTCATAAGAGATTAATTATATATTATAAGGAAATAATAACATGGATATAAGAATATGGTATGGATATTTGAATGTAATACCACATGAAAAGGAAACTTGAAAGAAAAGAAAGAAAACACGATTTCTTTTACAAAAATTTGGCAGCCTAATGACGTCACTAAAAAATTCAGAAAAATAAATTGATGAGTGTTGAAAGTGTCTCTAATCTTTTGGAAATGAAATGGACAGTATTAAAGATGTAGAAGAACAATCCCCATCATAATAAAATGGAATTATAAAATATAACATAAAGAAAGTCATGACTTAAAAGAGGAGGGTGAAAGATTCCCTTACCTTGAAGAGTAACATCGAAAGCTTGAAGTTAGGGACCTTGTGAGGCTTGAAGGAACCTTGGGAGGACTCCTTGGGAGTTAAAGAGCCCATAAATTCGTTATGAAATATTTTAAAATGAAATTAATGAGGGAATGTCTTGGTATTTATAGGAGAAGTGAGGGAATAAATTATTAATTTCCAAGGGACAGCTCATCGGTGGTATTGGAAAAACCATGGGCTTGCCCAATATATTATCCCATGGTATTGGAAACTTGGGACACCTCATAGAATATATTACTATTCATAAGTTGACCAGAATTATTACATAATTATTACATCATTAATGATGTCATTGAACACCAAAAAACTCAAAACTGTATTTTTACTATTCACCGAAAATTCAATTATTTTAGAAAAATCCCTAAAATTCACTCTAACCTAATATTGATACTCTGAATTAAAAAATGAACTCCATTTTATGAAAATTATTTTATAAATATTTTTAATTTAATTTTTAAATAAAATCATTATTTATTCCAAAAATACAACTTAAAACTATAACTCATTTCGTAACACCTTAATAAAGTAATCAAGGTCCCATAAAATTATCATATAACCATAAGACCATAAGGTAACAATTTATGATTAAATTTTATGAAAATACATTTACATTTTAAATTATTAAATTAATTATAAAATTTTACATAAAATATTTATCACATACAAATTACAAAAACTTATACTATGATCTTTTTTTCACTTTTAAGATTTTTAAATTGTATTTATACATTCATGGGTGAAGTTTATATTTTTTTGGCCAATTTACTATTCATTAATATTCATTAATATTCATACGGGTATGTTACTATTCATAATTTACTATTCACTAAAACAAGTTGATCTTATTAGACTCTAAATTTCTCAGTGAACACAACTGTAGATGACCATTTATTGAAAATAATTTCACATTATTAATTATTTAAAGAATAAAAAAATATTTTAAAATACCCTTTTTTTCTAAATTCCTCAATAATACACATCCTATATTTATCAGGATATTTGAAATTCAAAAACTTTTCCATAATAAGAAATAAAAAATTTATCTATATAAAAGGATTACACAAAGCAGTTGAGGTCTCGTTACATAGCCCCTTATAACACCAGCATAGGACCTAAGTTTAAGGTGTGTTATGGTGATAGAATGATGGGGTGGCTCCGACAAAATTGCATGAGTGGTGTTTTCTATCAGCTTGAACTTCTCCCTTAGGTGATTTCGTTCAAGCTTCATATGTAGAAGTTTGTCTTGGGCTTGGTCCAGAGTAAATCCCAGTGATGCTACCTCTTTCCCAAGCTCTGATAGATGGGATTCATATGGCATGAGTCTACTGGATTAGGCTATTCAATATTTTTTCTATATTAATTAACCAAGATAACTATATTTATAAAAATAGGACATTAATATTATAGTTTCAAAAGGTCATATTGACCAACAATCATATAACAGTCGAAACCCAACAGTTTCATTTTAATTATACCCACTTCATTAATAAATGATATATTTTTGTTGAGTATAAAATAAAATAACACACAAATTTAGGAGACAAATATAATTAAAAAGTTCAGGTCGTTATATTCTTCCCACTTTAAGAAATTACATCCCTAAAATTTTATCTTGTACCCTCTGATGAGAAAATTTGATGGTACTTCTGTCTCATAGACTCCTATAGTTCCCACGTGGCTTCTTCACATTTGTGGTTCCACAACAACACCTTAAAAAGGTGGGTAGTCTTGTTGCGTAGAACCTTTTCTCTATAATCTAAGATCTCCAATGGATACTCCTCATAAGAGAGGTCATGTTCTAGTTGTACCACCTCTAGATTTAGTACCTGTGAATTGAAACAACCTGAAATTTTGAATAAATATTGTTTCCTAATTTTTTGTGTTATTTTATTTTATACTCAACAAAATTGTTTCATTTGATAACATGAGTATAATTAAAATGAGACCGTTGGGTTTCGACTGTTATATGACCACTAGTCAATATGATCGTTGGAAACTAAATGTTGTTATTATTGTCTCTAAATACAAGTGATCTTGGTTAAAGATTTGATGGCTTCATCCAGTAGTCTCGGGCCAATTGGAGCCCATCTAACAGAACTTGGGAAGGAGGTAGCACCATTGGGCTTTTCTCTGGACCAAACCCAAGCCGAACTTCATCATGTAAAGCTATAATGGAATTGCCTTCACGAGAAGTTCAAACTGATAGAAATTACTACTCATGCAATGTTGGCCGAGCCACCCTCAGATTCTCTCAACTTAGCACACCTTACACTTAGGTCCTATGGTGGGGTTATAAGGGGCTATGTAAGGAGACCATAACTGCTTTGTTTAATCCTTTGAGATAAATAAAATTGTGATTTCTTCTTATGGTCATGTTTGTGAAATTTCAAATGTATGGATAATTTTAGGATGTATATTATTGATGAATTTTGGAAAAAGGATATTTTAAAATATTTATGTAAACCTTAAATAATTAATGATGTGTTAAGATTTTTAAAAAATGGTCTTCTACAAATATTTTCAGTAAGAAATTTAGAGTCTAATGAGATCAACTTAATTTTCGCTGAATAGTAATTTATGAATAGTGATTTTACGCTTAGGTTTAGTAATGTGACCAAATGGATTAGTAATCTCATTTAAAGAAAGTATTAATATAATATAGGCACCTTGATTAAGTAATATGATTCAATAAAATATGTAAATAACTGTTTCAGAAATTATTAGTCAAGTATTAGTTTTTTTAGGTGAATAGTATTTTTTAATTAATAATTAAATTAAAAATATTTAGAAAATTATTTTTATAAAATGGACTTTATTTTTCAATTCAGAACATTGATATTATGTTAAGGTAATTTTTGGGGATTTTTCTGAACAAAATGAATTTTTTGTGAATACTGTTTTTATTTAAAAATTAAATTAAAAATATTTACAAAATTATTTTTATAAAATGTATTTTATTTTTGAATTCAGAGAATTGATATTATGTTAAGGTAAATTTTTGGGAGTTTTCTGAAAAAGTTGAATTTTCAGTGAATAGTAAAAATACAGTTTTAGGGGTTTCGGTATGTTTAATGACATCATAACTATATCATGATGATGTAATGAGATATTTTAAGGGATTTTCAACTTTTTAATAGTAATATAAGGTATGAGGTGTCCCAAGTGGCCAAAACCATGAGGAAATATCACTTGTTTTTCCAATACCACCAATGAGGTGTCCCCTGGCCATTAATGCCTTGTCCCCTCACTTTCCCTATAAATACCAAGTCATTATCTCATCCTTTCAACTCCAAAATCATCCTTAACGAAGTTATTTTTTCCTTACCTCTCAAGGAGTCCTCCCAAGGTTCCCCCAGGCCCGCAAGGTTTCATCCTTTGAGTTTTAAGAGTTACATTTTAAGGTAAGGGATCCTACCTCTCTCTTTCTTTCCAAGTACTCTCTTTTATGTCATTTCTTGTATGCTATATGTTCTTATGTTGGGGATGTTATTTTATATTAATCCTACTGTCATTTTCATTTTCATATGATTATAGACCCGCTTTTCTCTCATCAATTCATTTTAAGATTGTTTAAGTGGCACCGTTAGGCTGCTGAATTTTTAAGGGATTCTTTCACCCTTCTCATTTTCAAGTTATATTTTCATGTCAAGTCTTTCAAGTTCCTTTTTATTATTTTGGGGTATAATATCTATATCTATAATACTGATATTTTATGTTCATATGATGAGAGACCCTATTTTATATCGTCAATTCATTTTTTTGAAGTTTTAAGTGACGACGTTAGGCTGCCGAATTTTCATAAGAGAAATCTTATTTTTGTCTTCCTTCCATGTTTTTCATTTCATATGGTATGTCTTTCAAATTTAATTACCATGTTATTATATCCTTTATATTTTGTCCCTATACTGTTCTATGTATCATTTATAAGTGGGTGACCCATGTACCCTCTCTTTTCAATATTTCTAAAACCCTGTAACATAGCTGTTATGCTGCAGAATTTCCGTCTCAAAATGTCTCTCTCTTTTTCTCAAATTATATTATTTTATTAAGTGAATACTCAAATATATTTCTCCTATAATTTTATTCATATATATATATATATATCAAAATTTTATATTTTAAATTCTTGTATTTACATACATGAAAACCCGCTTTCCTTTTCCATGGGTTTAAAGTGACATAAATATCATGTCTTTAAAGCAGTTTTTAAAACATTATGATTATGAAATGAAACCATTTTAATTTATACTATATGGTTTATTTATGAAATGTTTGATTATGATATATGTGTCTCACATGATAATAAAGGAAAATTTAAGGGTGTTCCATGATATCGCTCCAATGCATTGTGTAAAGACTTAATCTCTAGAGATGACCATTTTAACGATATCTTGGTGAATAACCTTGGTAATATTTAATGACACCTTGGGGATGGACCTTGGTGAAATGGAAATGACTGTCTATGTTAAATTTTGTAGCCACATCTTTAAGTTATGAAATACGTTATTTTTATTATGATATGCCTCGTGATTTCTTTCTCATGCCTTAAAGTTCTTTTTTCATGACTTTATTGATATATATCAAGTTCACATGTTAAATGTTTCCCCTTGTTTCCCTTACTAGGCCTTCTCCTCACCCTTTATTTTTATGTATGTCCCCAGGTTTTGAGATGCAATAATGAACCTAGGATGAACATAAGTAGAATCCTTTCAAGTGTTTAAGAAGAATGTTTTTTGTTTTCATGTTTTAATTTCTTGTTTTCCAAGACACTAAACCTTAAAGATCCTCGGTTTGGTAAAATGTAATGAAAAGTTATGTTATAAAAAGGCGGGATGCTATAGTTGGTATCAAAGGATGGTTTAGTTATTTGTGGAAATTAGGATAGGAAAACTTTAGGAAGAACCCTATAGAAAAGTTTAAATATAGGAAATATTCCTGGTATTTTGGTGAGTATTGAGTAAGTGAGTTCTAATCAAATAAATCCCTGTTTGGATACGAACAAGTAGAAGTGGCTCTGGAATAGATGTTCCTAGGAGTGAAAACTCTAAAAATGTGTTCTGGGCTTGACCCGGGGTAACCTGCTGCACGACAATGGGCCTTGCTGCACTCTTGATTTGACACTCTCGAGGGATATGCTCTGGTAAATTCATAATCTTTGTATGAACCATTATTAAAGGGACAAAGATAAAATAAAATAAATATTCACATAAGAATATATGATCATGGATAACCTAGATTGGAACCTAGGGGATCACAAGTTAGGGTATACTTTTCTTCTACAAGTTTACCCTTCTATGTTTTAAGTTTCCTTTTCATGATTATTGGCTAAGTATTTAAGCCCCTTAATTATACTTTCTTTTCTTAGTTAATGGAGGGAAATGGAAGAACATGTCCCAACAACCAATGTGATAGGAAATGTGATGATCTCCCTTTTAATATGATAGAGATAACGAGGGATCAATTTGAACATATTGTGATTATGACAAACCAGCTATCAAAAATCACAATTAATATTTGGTACCTAGTTGAATGCCCAAATTCATCAAGGAAGAAGAAGACGAAGTCTCAAGGATGTTCATCTGATAAATTTGATAAGGGAAAGAAGACCCAATTTCTTTTGTGAAAAAAGTGTGGAAAAGGGCACCAAGGAGAATGTCACAAATGAACTGGTAGATGTTTTGAGTGTGTGGTGATAGGTCATAAAGTATCCAATTGCCTTAAAAATGGATAATGTGATGAATAGATATAAGGTTCGATCTAATGTACCTTATACTTTTCAATGTCGTAAATGTGGAGAAGTTAGACATTATCCATGGAAATTCTCTCTTGTAAGGTATAAGAAGCATGATGAGCATCAACAATCTTCAAGGAAAAAAGAACAATACAAGTCCTATGCTGAGATGGATCATGATGACTAAAGTACATGTAACTTATTTGCAATAATTGTCTATGTCATGTTTTATTTTATTTCATGCCTTATGAACATATCTTTAATTTTTTCTAAGAACATCGAGTCACTACCTAAGATGGTTTTATATCATTAAGGAAAACATCTGTTGTTATGTACCACATGTTGATGTTGTGAAGTTGTTCTTCTTGAAAAAAAAAGTTGATTAGGGGATTAAAATATTATTATTATTTTGGAATACGTTCACTATTTTGGGAACCCTATATGATCGAGGTAAATAGATTACTACGGTATTTTCTTTGAGCAGTAAAAGTTGACTTATATTTTGAAGAATAAATGAATTTATGGTGAACTCATAGTAATTTAGGTTACTTATGGAAATGATTAACCTATCTTGGGGAAAATATGTGTAGGTTAGTTACTTTTGTTATAAGATGTTAGGAGTGGTTGATGTTTTTTGGAGATGAACTATAAAGTTTATCTTCGAAGACTATGTTATCAAATCCTTATTATATTTGGTTTTCAATTTTAGTTTGGTTTGTTTTGAGTAATTTTAAGGATATTTATTTATGGAATGGTCTATGATGAACTTTGGGTGGTACCGTGGAATTTTGAATATTTAAAAGTAGTTTCCCTTCCTATGGAGTTCTTTCTTTTTGAAGAGTTGTTTTATCTTACCCTTTCTATTTTGGGATAATGTTTAAAGATAGATGAAATAGATAGTTAATCTTTTGTGGATTATGTGATTCTCTAGAAGATGATTCTTGTGCTTTTGATGAGACCAAGTGTTTTTAAATGCTCATCATTTGGAGAAAAGATTAGTTTTGGTAGAAACTTATTAAAGGATGAAACTATACTTGAAGGTAGGTATATTTCCTTATGTTTTTATACTATGTAGTAAATGAATTCCTCAAAATTATGAAAAGGAATGTAAAACAAAAACATTGTTGGTTTACGTTTATTACTGGGTAATCAACGACCGTTTACACACATCATAAGTTTGTGATTTTCTTGTGGTTAACTTTATCCTAATAATTTTTTCTATCACTCTACATCAGAACATGACCCTTTGTTTTCTCTTCCATATCCATGTTTCCCTATATGGAATCCTAGTATGGGTTAACTCGGGTGACCTTTGTACTTCCCTTTCT
Organism: Viscum album; assembly: GCA_963277665.1. NCBI lineage: Eukaryota > Viridiplantae > Streptophyta > Magnoliopsida > Santalales > Viscaceae > Viscum > Viscum album. The sequence continues at coordinate 1,308,109,102 of OY728159.1, forward strand.
TTCTTTTAAAGTAATAGTTTTACTGACTCCTTTTCTGATGTGGGACTTTCAATGAAATTTCCAAGCCCAATTTTAAAAAATTGGAAGGATGAAATTTCTTAAGGGGGAAGAATGTAACGACCTGAAATTTTGAATAAATCTTGTTTCCTAATTTTTTGTGTTATTTTTTTTATACTCAATAAAATTGTTTCATTTGAAAACATGAGTATAATTAAAATGAGACTGTTGGTTTTCAACTGTTATATGACCACTAGTCAATATGACCATTGGAAACTAAATGTTGCGATTATAGTCTCTAAATACAAGTGATCTTGGTTAAGATTTGATGGCCTCATCCAGTAGTCTTGGGCCAATTGAAGCCCATCTAACAGAACTTGGTAAGGAGGTAGCACCACTGGGATTTGATCTGGACCAAACCCAACCCGAACTTCATCGTGTGAAGTTAGAACGGAATCGCCTTCGCGATAAGTTCAAACTGATAGAAATTACTACTCGTGCAATGTTGGCCGAGCCGCCCTCAAATTCTCTCACCTTAACACACCTTACACTTAGCTCTTATGCTGGGGTTATAAGGGGCTATGTAAGTGGACCGTAACAGCTTTGAGTAATCCTTTGAGATAAATAAAATTGTGATTTCTTCTTATGGTTAAGTTTGTGAAATTTCAAATGTTCGGATAATTTTAGGATGTATATTATTGATGAATTTTGGAAAAAAGATATTTTAAAATATTTATGTAAACCTTAAATGATTAATGATGTCTAATGATTTAAAAAAATAGTCTTCTATAAATATTTTCAGTAAGAAATTTAAAGTCTAATAAGATCAACTTAATTATTGGTGAATAGTAATTTATAAATAGTGATTTTACGCTTAGGATTCGTAATGTGACCTAATGGATTAGTAATCTCACTTAAAGAAAATATTAATATAATATAGGCACCTTGATTAAGTAATGTGATTCAATAAAATATGTAAACAACTGTTTCAGAAATTATTAGTCAAGTATTAGTTTTTTGGGTGAATAGTGTTTTTTAATTAAAAATATTTAGAAAATTATTTTTATAAAATGGACTTTATTTTTCAATTCAGAACATCGATATTATGTTAAGGTAACTTTTGGGGATTTTTCTGAAAAAAATGAATTTTCGATGAATAGTGTTTTTATTTAAAAATTAAATTAAAAATATTTAGAAAATTATTTTTATAAAATGGATTTTATTTTTGAATTCATAGAATTGATATTATGTAAAGGTAAATTTTTGGGAGTTTTCTGAAAAAGTTAAATTTTCAGTGAATAGTAAAAATACAGTTTTAGGGTTTCGGTATGTTTAATGACATCATAACTGCATCATGATGATGTCACGAGATATTTTAAGGTATGGTCAACTTGTGAATAGTAATATAAGGTATGAGGTTTCCCAAGTGGCCAAAACCATGATGAAATACCACTTGTTTTTCCAATACCACCAATGAGGTGTCCCTTGGCCATTAATGCATTTTCCCCTCACTTTCCCTATAAATACCAAGCCATTCTCTCATCCTTTCAACTCCAAAATCATCCTCAACGAAGTTCAGGTCTCCTTACCTCCCAAGGAGGCCTCTCAAGGTTCCCCTAATCCCTCAAGGTCCCAACCTTTGAGTTTTAAGAGTTGCGTTTTAAGGTAAGGGATCTTACCTCTCTCTTTCTTTCCAAGTACTCTCTTTTATGTCATTTCTTGTATGCTCCATGTTCATATGTTGGGGATGTTCTTTTATATTCATCCTAATTTCCTTTTCATGTTCATATGATGATATAACCCCTCTTTCTCTCATCAATTCATTTTAATAATGTTTATGTGGTGACGTTTGGCTGCCGAATTTTTAAGGGATTCTTTCACCCTTCTCATTTTCAAGTTCTATTTTCATGTAAAGTATTTCAAGTTCCTTTTTATTATGTTTGGTTATTATCTCTATATATATCATACTGATCTTTTATGTTCATATTATGAGAGACCATATTTGATCTCATCAATTCATTTTTCTAAAGTTTTAAGTGACGTCGTTAGGCTGCCGAATTTTCATAATAGAAATCTTATTTTTGTCTTCCTTCCATGTTTTTCATTTCATATGGTATGTCTTTCAAATTTCACTAAAATTTTCTTATATCCTTTATATTCTGTCCCTCTACTATTATATGGATCATTTATTAGTGGGTCACCCATTTCCCCTCTCTTTTCAATATTTCTAAAACCCTGTAACATAGTCGTTACGCTGCAGAATTTTCATCTCAAAATGTCTCTCTCTTTTTCTCAAATTCTATTATTTTATTAAGTGAATACTCAAAGATATTTCTACTATAAAGGTATTCACACATATATATATATATATCAAAATGTTCTATTTTAAATTCTGGGATTTACATACATGAAAACCTGCTTTCCTTTTCTGTGGGTTTAAAGTGACATAAACATCATGTCTTTAAAAAAGTTTTTAAAACGTTATGATTATGAAATGAAAACATTTTATTTTATTCTATATGGGTTATTTATGAAATTAATGATGATTATATATGTGTCTCACATGATAATAAAGGCAAATTTAAGGGTGTGCTATGATAGCGCTCCAATGCATTGGGTAAAGACTAATCTCTAGAGATGACCATTTTAACGATATCTTAGTGAATAACCTTGGTAATTTTTAATGACACCTTGGGGATGGACCTTAGTGAAACGGAAATTATTGTCTATGTTAAATGTTTTAGACACATCTTCATGTTATGAAATACTTTATTTTTATTATGATATGCCTCGGGATTTCTTTCTCATGCCTTAAAGTTCTTTTTTCATGACTTTATTGATGTATCTCTAGTCACATTTTAAATGCTTCCCCGTGTTTCCCTTACTCGGACTTCTGCTCACCATTTCTTTTTTATGTATGTCCCTAGGTTATGAGATGTAGTAATGAACCTAGGATGAACATAAGGAGAACCCTTTCAAGTGTTTAAGAAGAATGTTTTATGTTTTCATGTTTTAAGTTCCTGGTTTCCAAGACACTAAACCTTAAAGATCCTCAGTTTGGTAAAATGTAATGAAAAGTTATGTTATAAAAAGGTGGGATGATATATGAAGGATCAGGTATGTACTTACTCAAGAGGGATATGTGGAATACATCATGAACTTTTGCTATATTTGGAGGAAGTTCAAACTGATAGGCCACTGCTCCCACACGATCAAAGATTTCATAGGGGCCAATGTACCTTGGGTTGAGCTTCCCTTTTTTCACAAACCTCATGACTCTCTTCCAAGGTGAAATCTGAAGAAAGACTTTGTCACCAACATCAAACTCCATGTCCCTTCGACAGTTGTCGGCATAGCTCTTTTGCCGACTCTAAGCAGCGTTAATGTGTTGTTGGATAGCATGGACCTTTTTCATCTCTTGCACAAGATTAGGCCCAAATAGCATTCTCTCACCAGCTTTATCCCAACAAGTAGGAGTTCTACATCGCTTCCCATATAGAGCTTCATAGGGTTCCATTTGAATGCTCGAGTGGAAGCTGTTGTTGTAAGATAACTCAACTAAAGGGAGATATTGAACCTATCCACCTTTAAATTCCATTGATAATGTTCTTATCATGTCCTCGAGTGTTTGAATAGTCCTTTTAGATTGGACATCAGTTTGGGGGTGATAGCCCGTACTGAAATTCAATCCAGTGCTCAGATCATGTTGAAGACTTCTCAAGAATTTTGATGTGAATCTTGGATCATGATCAGATATGATAGAAAGTGGAACTCCATGCAGCCTTACCACTTCCTTCACGTAAATCTTAGAAAGTTGATCAAGAGAGAAATCTTCCCGAATGGAGATAAAATGGGCAATCTTGGTGAGATAGTCCACAATAACCCATATCGCATTGTTTCTTTTGGAAGTTCTCAGGAGACCAGTGATGAAGTACATAACGATATTGTCCCACTTCCATGCTATTATAGGTAGTGGTTGCAATACCCCTTTAGGAATTTGTTGCTCTGCCTTCACTTGCTGACATACCAGGCATCTTGAATTGTAGTCAGTAATCTCCCTTTTCATATTATCCTGCCAAAAATGATCATGAATGTCCCTATATATTTTTGTGCTTCCAAGATGTATAGAGAAAGTTGAGTTATGAGCTTCATCCATAAGATCCTTCTTTATTTCTGGAATAGATGGAACACATAGTCTTGTACGAAATTTTAGTACACCTTCTTGATCAGTATTGAACTCAGGAAACTTCCCATCCTTCATATCCTCAAACATATTTTGTAACAAAGGTTATTCTTTCTCATCTTTCTTGATCTTCTCTAGTAATGGTGATTGAGAAATAATTTGGGTTAGGGTTAATGATGTCCCTTCCTTTATAATTCCCATTTCCAGTTTTACTAGGTCATTTATCAAAGGATCCCTTTGATGCCTCATAATTGACATAACCACTAGGCCTTTCCTGCTTAATGCATCAGCAACTTTTTTTCTCTTCCGGGATGATAATGAATTGAACAATCATAGACATTAAGATGTTCCAACGATCTCTTTTGTCTCATGTTCAATTCTTTTTGTGTGAAAATATACTTCAAACTTTGATGGTTTATGTATATAACACATTTCTACCAATAAATATAGTTCCTACACATCTTCATAGAAAAAACGAGTGCAACCAACTCCAGATCATTTGTAGGATAGTTATGCTCATGATTCTTCAAATGTCAAGATGCATAAGCAATAAACTTGTCATTTTTCATGAGGATGCACTGAATCCATTTTAGAGATTCATTGCTCTAAATAAAGAATCCTTGTCCACTTGTGGGCAAAGTTAACATGATTTTAGTAACCAATCTCTTCTTCAGCTCATGGAAACATTCCTCACACTCCTTTGTCCAGATGAACTTGACCCCTTTTCGAGTTAACTTGGTTAATGGATTAGAAAGTCATGAAAGTTTTTTCAAAAACCTCCAATAATATCCCTCTAATCCAAGAAAACTACGAATCTCAGTTATTGTTGTAGGCTGAGGCCACTCCTCTACAAATTTTTTTTGTAGGGTCAATTGTGATTCCTTCATTGGTAATAATGTTCCCCAAGAAAGAAACTTGTTGTAACCATAATTCACATTTACTGAACTTTCCAAAAATCCTCTCCTTCCATAGAGTTTGCAAAATAACCCTTAGATGATCCTCATGCTCCTCGTGACTTTTGGAATATATCAAAATATCATCAATAAAAACTACCACAAAGTTATCAAGGTAGTCCTTAAAGACTCTATTCATCAAATCCATAAAAACAACAGGTGCATTATTCAGTACAAAAGGCATAACAACAAACTCATAATGCCCATATCTTGATCGAAAGGCTGTTTTTAGAATATCTTATTTCTTCACCCTCAATTTATGATAACCAGATTGAAGATAAATCTTAGAGAAGAATTGATCCCCACGAAGTTGGTCAAATAAGTCATCAATTCTTGGAATAGGGTATTTTTTCTTTACTGTGATCCCATTCAATTCTCTATAATCAATGCATAGATACATCGATCAATCCTTCTTCTTCAAAGAGAGAATAGGTGCTCCCCAAGGAGACACACTCGGTTGGATAAACCCATTCTCCAAAAGATCTTAGAGTTGTTTCTTTAATTCCTCAAGCTCAACATTTTCCATCCTATATGAGGTCTTTGATATTGGATGAGATCCAAGTATGAGTTAAATAGAGAACTCTACCTCTCTTTCTGGGGGAGGTCCAGGAAACTCCTCAAGAAATACGTCAACATGTTCCTAGATGATGGGGACATTTTCTGTCTTCAAAGTCTCATTTCCTTCTTCTTCTTCGTCGATCAATTCCATAAATAAGGATATAAAAGGTTATTTTGTAAAATGATCAGGTTGATATATCTCTCCTTGGAAGATAATTTTAGTTTTTCCATTCAAGACTACTGATATTTCCTTACTTCTACATTTTATCTTAGCATTATACTTTGAGAGCCAGTCCATCCCTAGTATAATGTCGAATTCCAGCATGGGAATGACTGCTATATTTGAGATAATATTGTGCTTACTAAAGTTAATACTAGATTTTCTAAACATTTATGATGCTTGGATAATCCCACCAGGAGTCTTGACTGATAACTCTACTTTTAGATAATCGGGAGTTGATTCTAAATTCTTTTCAAACATGGAGGAAATAAGGGAATGCGTAGAACTAGAATCAAACAAAGTAATTTCTAGCTTTGAGAGAACAAAAAGAGTACCTGATAACACATCATTTGGATATTCAACTTCATCTGTCAAGATAGAAAAAGCATGATTGTGCTCCCTTGTCCTTTATTGAGGCTGATGGTGGTACCCCTCCACTGCCCTCAAATTTGGATAGATATTAGCAAAGTTCCCAAGTTGTCCACACTTAAAGAACTGGACATCAGGTAGGGCCTGCACCATCTACCCCTTTTCATTAGTGGTTGAATGTTGAGGTTTCACCTCACTATGAAAATTCCTCCCACACTTGTAGCATTTCCCACTCCCGAGCAGGCAGTTCCATGAATGCTTCTTCCCACTTTTATTAAAAATGGTACGTTTCACTTTCTTACCTCCTATTCCTTGATCAAAGATCTTCCCTAATATTTTATCCATAAATATCTTCTTTTCATTAGATATATGGGACCAATGTGTCTCACTAAACTCCATTTCTACTTTCATCACACTTCGCACAATCTCCTCAAATCTATCATAATCTCAGTTGGCTAGATTCTTCCAAAGATGAGGTCTCATTCCACCGAAGAATATATCAACCATACCATTTGGATCCAGAAAAAATATAGAGGTGTAATGTGAAATCCTTGGGAAGTTCACCTCGTAGCTTCCCAAAAATTCATTATCCTTCTAATTAATCTTGAGAAACTCCTTCTCCATTCTTTTTCAAATGTAACGAGGGAAATACTTGCTGAAGAAGATCCCTCTGAACTCTTCCCACTCCATAGCTTCAACCTCCACTCTTTTCCTTTTGTTTTTAATTAGCTCGTACCGATGATCAGATTCTCCTTCTAAGTGATAGAGATCCATGGTGACCTTCTCTTGCTCTGAATAGCAGAGCATAGAAAAGATCTTCTCAATAGAGCTGATCCACTACTCAGCAATCAATGGGTCAGTCGATCCACTGAAGGTTGGTGTTTGCTGATGCATAAAGGACACTACAAAATGGTGTTCCCTTCATGAAAATATTGGTATCTCAACTTGATTCAAGTTATTTCCCATAACTTGAGTCAGTCGGTTCATCATTTTCATGAATGTTTCCATTCCGGCTTCCATCATAGGGTCATCAACGCATGGTCCATTGTGATCACCATTTGAATGATTCCTCCTATTTCCCTCCATTTTCTAAAGGAATAAAACCCTAGTGAGAAACTTATTTCATTTAAGAATCTTTTAACTATAAAATATTTTATGTCTTAAAACTTCATGCTTAAACAATTACATTTCTTTATAATTCCTTCATAATGATTCATAAAAAAGCTTACGATTAACAAAACATTTCCCCCAGGAGATTCATAACCAAGAGTGAATCATGGTCCATTATCATGTACTAGGATACCCTGAGTCAAGCCCAAAACTCCTTGTTGAATTTTTCACTCCTAGGTACCTCTGTTCCAGAGCCGCCTCTACCTGCTCGTATCCAGAAAGGGATGTATTTTCTTGTTAAACCACTTACTCAATACTCATCAAAATATGAAGAATTTTTCTTATATTTAAACTTTTCTATAGGATTCTTCCTAAATTTTTCATAGCCTACTTTACATAAATAACTAAACTATACTTTGATACCAACTATGGAATCCCTCCTTTTTATTACATAAATTTTTATTACATTTTAAAAACAGATGATATTTAAAGACCAGTGTCTTGGAAATCAGGAACATAATAAATGAAAACAACATAAAACGTTATTCTAAACCACTCATAAGGCTTCATCATAAGTTCATCCGATGTAAAATTACTGCATCTCATATCATGTAGACATACATCAAAGGAAAGGGTGATAAGAAGGCCTAGTAAGGGTAAACAAGGGAATCCATTTACTTGTGATATCAATAAGAACTTAAAGAAAAAACATAATGACGTGAGCAATGGAAGTATAGGAATATCATGATAAAAAGAAAATGAATCATAACTTGAATATGTGGATACAACATTTAATTTATACATTCATGAACATATCACCATGTTTTATCCCCGATGTGTCACAAAAATTACTAAGGTTATTCACCTACGTATCGTGAAACTTGTCATCTCTAGAGATTAATTATTTACCCAATGAATTGGAGCTCTATAAGGTAAAACCCTTAATATGTCTTTAATTTCATGTTATCCACATATATCATAATCAAACATTACATAAAAAACCAAAATATAGTAAAAGAAATGGGTTTCACTTCAAAATCGCGATGTTTTAAAAGTGCTTAAAAATAAGATCGTTATGTCATTTATAACCCATGGAAAGGGAGAGAGGGTTACATGTATTTCAATTATAGAATAAAATATATAATTTTTGTGTATTTATGAACACCCATAGAAACTAAATAGGTCTGTGTATTCACATAAATAAAAAAATAGAATTCCTTGAGAAAAAGAGAGATGAAATTTTGAGACGAAATTTCTGCAGCATAACGACTATATAACATGGTTTTAGAAAATAATATAAAGAGAGGGGATACAGGTCACCCATTCATAAGAGAGTCATTATATAGTATAAAGACAGAATAACATGTAGATAAGAATATTGTATGCATATTTGAATGACATACCACATGAAAAGGAAACTTGAAAGAAAAGAAAAAAATGTGATTTCTTTTACGAAAATTCGGCAGCCTAACAACGTCACTAAAAAATTCAGAAAAATAAATTTATGAGAGCAGAAAGGGTCTCTAATTATTTAGAAATGAAATTTAATGTATTAAAGATATATAATAACAATCTCCCTCATAATAAAATGTAACTATAATACATAACATAAAGGAAGTCATGACTTAAAAGAGGTGGGTGATAGATTCCCTTACCTTGAAAGGTAAATTTGAATGCTTGAAGTTCGGGACCTTTGGAGGCTTGACGGCACCTTGGAAGGACTCTTTGGGAGGTAAAGAGACCTGAACTTCATTGAGGAGGATTTTGAAATTAAATGAATGAGGGAATGGATTGGTATTTATAGGATAAGTAAGGGAATAAATTTTTAATTTCAAAGGGACACCTCATCAGTGGTATTGGGAAAACCATGGGCTTGCCCAAGTTATTTGCCCATGGTATTGGCCACATGGGAAACCTCATATAATATATTACTATTCATAATTTTACCAGAAATATAACATAATTTTTACATCATTAATGATGTCATTAAAAACCCAAAACTCAAAAACTGTATTTTTACTATTCAACGAAAATTCAACTATTTCAGAAAAATCCCAAAAATTCACTCTAACCTAATATTGATGCTCTGAATTAAAAAAAACTCCATTTTATGAAAATATTTTTATAAATATTTTTAATTTAATTTTTAAATAAAATCAATATTTATTTCAAAAATACAACTTTAAAACTATAACTCATTTTTTAACACCTTAAGAAAGTAATCAATGTCCCATAAAATTATAATATAACCATAAGACCATAAGGTAAAAATTTATGATTAAATTTTATGAAAATACATTTCCATTTTAAATTATTAAATTAATTATAAAATTGTAAATAAAATATTTATGACATACAAATAATATGAAAACTTATTCTATGGTCGTTTTTTCACTTTTAGGATGTTTAAATTGTATTTATTCATTCATGGGTGAATTTTCTATTTTTTGGCCAATTTACTATTCATTACTATTCATTACTATTAATTAATATTCATACAGGTATGTTACTATTCATACGTTACTATTCACTAAATACAATTTGATCTTATTAGACTCTAAATTTATCACTAAACACAACTGTAGAAGACCATTTTTTGAAAATCATTTCAAATTATTAATTATTTAAAGAATACACAAATATTTTAAAATACCAATTTTTTCTAAATTCATCAATAATACACATCCTATATTTATCCGGATATTTGAAATTCAGAAAATTTTCCATAAGAAGAAATAAAAATTTTATTTATATAAAAGAATTACACAAAGCAGCTAAGGTCTTGTTACATAGCCCCTTATAACACCATCATAGGACCTAAGTGTAAGGTGTGCTATGGTGATAGACTCTTGGGGTGGCTCGGACAACATTGCTCGAGTGGTGATTTATATCATCTTGAAATTCTCCCATATGTGATTCTATTCAAGCTTTATATGTTGATGTTTTTCTTGGGCTTAGTCCAGAGAAAAGCCCGGTTGTGCTACCTCCTTCCCAAGCTTCGACATATGGGCTTCATATGGCCCGTGTCTACTGGATGAGGCCATTCAATCTTCATTCTATATTAATTAACCAAGATAACTATATATATAAAAACATGACATTAAGATTATTGTTTCCAATGGTCATATTGACCAACAGTCAAATAACAGTCGAAACCCAACGATCACATTTTAATTATACCCACTTCATTAATTAAAGGATATAGTTTTGTTGATTATAAAATAAAATAAAACACAAATTTAGGAAACAAATATAATTAAAATGTTCACCTAGTTACATTCTTCCCCCCTAAATAAATTTCGTTCCTTAAATTTTATCTCGTACCCTCTGATGAGAAAAAGTGAGCGTACTTCTTTCTCATAGAATCCTCTGGTTCCCACGTGGCTTCTTCATGTTTGTGGTTCCTCAACAACACCTTAACAATGTGGGTAATCATGTTGCATAGAACCTTGTCTCTACGATCCAAGATCTCCACTGACTACTCTTTATAAGAGAGGTCATATTCCAGTTCTACCACCTCTAGATTTAGTACATGTGAAGGGTCTGGTATGTACTTCCTCAAGAAGGATACGTGGAAGACATCATGAACATGTGCTAGATTTGGAAAAAGTGCAAGCCAATAGACCACTGCTCTCACACGGTCAATGATTTCATATGGGAAAATGTACCTAGGGCTAAGATTCCTTTTTTCCCAAACCTCATAACTCTCTTCCAAGGTGAAATACAAAGAAAGACTTTTTCACCAACATCAAACTCCAAGTCCCTTCGACAGTTGTTGGAATAGCTCTTTTGCTGACTCTGAGCATCCTTAATGTGTTTTTGGATGACATTGACCTTTTCTGTCATCTCTTTCACAATATCAATCCCACAAGGATTTCTCTCCCCAGATTTATCCCAACAAGTAGGAGTTCTACATCACTTCCCATATAGAGCTTCATGGGGTGCCATTTGAATGATCGAGTGGAAGCTATTGTTGTAAGAGAACTAAACTAAAGGGAGATGTTGATCCCATCCACATTTAAATTCCATTGATCATGTTCTTAGCATGTCCTCAAGTTTTTGAATAGTCCTTTTAGATTGTCCATCATTTTTGGGGTGATAAGTTGTACTAAAATTCAATTCAGTGCTCAGAGCATGCTGAAGACTTCTCCAGAATTTTTATGTGAACCTTGGATCACGATCAGATATGATAGAAAGTGGAACTCCATGAAGCCTTACCACTTACTTAACATAAATCCTAGAAAGTTAATCAAGAGAGAAATCTTCCCAAATGGAGATAAAATAGGCAGTCTTGGTGAGATGGTCCACAATAACCTACATCGCATTGTTTCCTTTGGAAGTTCTTGGGAGACCAGTGATGAAGTACACAGTGATCTTGTCCCACTTCCATGACGGTATAGGTAGTGGTTTCAATACCCCTTTAGGAAGTTGTCTCTCTTCCTTCACTTGGTGACATACTAGGCACCTTGAAGTGTAGTCAGAAATCTCCCTTTTCATATTATCCCCCCAAAAATGATCACAAAGGTCCCTATACATTTTTGTGCTTCCAGGATGTATAGAGAAAGTAGAGTTATGAGCTTCACCCATCAACTCCTTCTTTATTTATAGAATATATTTAACACATAGTCTTGTACAAAATTTCTGTACACCTTCTTGATCAGTATTGAACTCAGAAAACATCACATCCTTCACAGCCTTAAACTTTTTCTTTAACAAAGGATATTATTTCTGTGCTTTCTTGATCTTCTCTAGTAATGACGATTAAGAAATCATTTGGGTTAGGGTTGATGATGTACCTTACTTTATAATTACCATTTCTAGTTTTACTTAGTCATTTATCAAAGGATCTCTTTCAATCCTCATTATGATAGAACAACTAGGTCTTTCCTGCTTAATGCATCAACAAATTTGTTTTCTCTTCCGGGATGATAATGAATTGAACAATCGTAGTCTTTAAAAAGTTCCAACAATCTCCTTTGTCTCATGTTCAATTCCTTTTGTGTATAAATATGAATCAAACTTTAATGGTCTCTGTATATATCACATTTCTCCCCATAAAGATAGTGCCTCCATATCTTCAAAGAAAAAATGACCGTAGCCAACTCCAGATCATGCATAGGATAATTCCTCTCATGAGTCTTCAACTGTCGAGAAGCATAAGCAATGAACTTTTCATTTTATATGAGGATTCACCCAATCCCTTTAATAGATGCATCACTAAAAATAATGAATCCTTATCCACTTGAGGGAAAAGTTAAGACGATTTTAGTAATCATCCTCTTCTTCAACTCTTGGAAGCATTCCTCACACTCCTTTGTCCAGATGAACTTGACCCCTTTTCGAGTTAACTTGGTTAATGGATTAAAAAAGTCATGAAATTTGTTTCACAAACCTCCTATAATATTCCACTAATACAAGGAAACTACAAATCTCTATTATTTTTGTAGGCTGAGGCCACTCCTCTACTACTTTTGTCTTTGTAGGGTCAAATTTGATTCCTTCTTTGGTAAAAATGTGCCCCAAGAAAGCAACTTATTGTAACCAGAATTCACATTTAATGAACATTCCAAAAAGCCTCTCCTTCCATTTTGTTTGAAAAATAACCCTTAAGTGATCCTCATTCTCCCCAAGACTTTTTTAATATATCATAATATCATCAATTAAAACTACCACAAAGTTATTAAGGTAGGCCTTGAAGACTCTATTCATCAAATCTATAAAAATAACATGTGCATTAGTTAGTCGAAAAGACATAACAACAAACTCATAATGGTCAAAATAATGTTGTTCCCTTATCTCAAATATTGGTATCTCATCTTGATTCAAGTTATTTCCCATAACTTGTGTCATTTGGTTCATCATTCGCATGAATGTTTCCATTTCGGCTTCCATCGGAGGGTCATCAGCACATGGTCCATTACGATCTCCATTTGCATGGTTCCTCTTATTTCCCTCCATTTTCTAAAGGAATAAAACCTTAATGAGAAACTTACTTCATTTAATAATTTTTTAACTATAAAATAATTAATGTCTCAAAACTTTTTACTTAAACAATTACATTTCTCTATAATTCCTTCATAATGATTCAATAAAATATTGTGATTAACCAAACATATCCCCCAGGAGTGTCGTAAACAAGAGTGCAGCAAGGCCCATTGTAGTGTACCAGGATACCCCAGGTCAAGCCCGAAACTCCTTGTCGTAGTTCTCACTCCTAGGTACCTCTGTGCCAGAGCCACCTCTACCTGCTCATATCCATACAAGGGTGTATTTTCTTGATAAACCACTTACTCAATACTCACCAAAATACCATGAAGTTTTCTTATATTGAAATTTTTATATAGGATTATTCCTAAAGTTTTAATAGTCTAATTTTCATAAATAAATAAACTATCATTTGATACCAACTATGGAATCCTACCTTTTTATTACATAACATTTCATTACATTTTACAAACAGAGGATCTTTAAAGTCTAGTGTCTTGGAAATCAGGAACATAATACATGAAAAGAACATAAAAATTTATTCTAAACCACTCATAAGGATTCATAATAGGTTTATCCTATGTAAAATTACTTCATCTCATATCCTGGAGACATACATCAAAGGAAAGTGTGAGAAGAAGGCCCAGTAAGGGTAAACAAGGGAATCTGTTTACTTGTGATATCAATAAAAACTTGAATAAAAAACATAAAGACATGAGAAATGGAAGTATAGGAATATCATGATAAAAATAACATGAATAATAACTTGGATATGTGGCTAAAACATTTCATTTATACATTCATGAACATATCACCAAGGTTTATCCCTGAGGTGTCATAAAAACTACCAAGGTATCGTGAAACTTGTCATCTCTATAGATTAATTCTTTAGCCAATGAATTGGAGCTCTATTAGGGAGCACCCTTAATATGTATTTACTTTCATTTGATCCACATATATAATTATAAAACATTACATAAATAACCTAAAGATAGTGAAAGAAATGGGGTTCACTTCAAATTCGTGATGTTTTAAAAGTGCTTAAAAATAAGATCGTTATGTCATTTATAACCCATGGAAAGGGAGTGATTTTTACATGTATATCAATTCAAAAATGAAATATATCATTTTTTGTATCTATTAACACCCATAGAAACAAAATAGTTTTGGGTATTCACATAAATAAAACAAGAGAATTACATTAGAAAAAGAGAGAAATTTTGAGATGAAATTTTTGCAGCATAACAGCTATATAACATGGTTTTAGAAAATAATATAAAGTGAGGAGGAAAAGGTCACCCATTCATAAGAGAGTAATTATACAGTATAAGGATTGTATAAAATAGAGATAAGATCAGCTTATGTATATTTTAATGACATACCACATGAAAAGGAAACATGAAAGAAAAGAAAAAAACGCGATTTCTTTTACGAAAATTCAGCAACCTAACGACGTCACTAAAAAATTCAGAAAAATAAATTAATGAGAGAAGAAAGGGTCTCTCATAATTTGGAAATTAAATGGATAGTATTAAAGATATATAATAACAATCCCCCACATAATAAAATGGAACTATAAGACATAACATAAAGGAAGTCATGACTTAAAAGAGGAGGGTGAAAGATTCCCTTACCTTGAAGTGGAACTTCAAAAGCTTGAATGTCGGAACCTTGGGAGGCTTGAGGGCACCTTGGGAGGACTCTTTTGGAGGTAATGAGAACAAAACTTCGTTGGGGGGATTTGTAAATGAAATGAATGAGGGAATGACTTGGTATTTATAGGAGAAGTGAGGGAATAAATTATTAATTTCCAAGGGACACCTCATATAATATCTTACTATTCATAATTTGACCAGAATGATTACACAATCATTAAATCATTAATGGTTTCATTAAAAACCCGAAACTCAAAACTGTATTTTTACAATTCACCAAAAATTCAACTGTTTCAGAAAAATCCCAAAAATTCACTCTAACCTAATATCAATGCTCTGAATTCAAAAATGAACTCCATTTTATGAAAATAATTTTTTACATATTTTTTATTTAATTTTCAAATAAAATCATTATTTATTCTAAAAATACAACTTTAAAACTATAACTCATTTTGTAACACCTTAAGAAAGTAATCATGGTCCCATAAAATTATCGTATAACCATAATAGCATAAGGTAAAAATTTGTGATTAAATTTTATGAAAATAAATTTCCATTTTAAATAATCAAATTAATTATAAAATTGTAAATAAAATATTTATGATATACCAAAATACAAAAACGTATACTATGATCATTTTTTAACTTTTAAGATGTTTAAATTGTATTTATACATTCATTGGTGAAGTTTTTATTATTTTGGCCAATTTACTATTCATCACTATTTATTACTATTTATACAAGTATGTTACTATTCATAATTTACTATTTACTAAAAACAAGTTGATCTTATTAGACTCTAAATTTCTCACTGAATACAACTTAGAAGACCATTTTTTGAAAATCATTTCACAATATTAATTATTTAAAGAATACAAAAATATTTTAAAATACCCCTTTTTTCTAAATTTGTCAATAATACACATCCTATATTTATCCGGATATTTGAAATTCAGAAACTTTTTTATAAGAAGAAATAATAATTTTATTTATATTAAAGGATTACACAATGCAGCTAAGGTCTCTCTACATAGCCCCTTATAACACCAGCATAGGACCTAAGTTTAAGGTGTGCAATGGGGATATAATCATGGGGTATCTTAGACAAAATTGCTCGAGTGGTGATTTCTATCGACTTGAACTTCTCCCTTAGGAGATTTCGTTCAAGCTTAATATGTTGAAGTTTATCTTGGGATTGGTCCTGAGCAAAGACCAGTGATGCTACCTCCTTCCCAAGCTCTGACAAATGGGCTTCATATGGCCCGAGTCTACTGGATGAGGCCATTCAATCTTTTTTCTATATTAATTAACCAAGATTTATGTATTTATAAAAACACGACATTAATATTATACTTTGCCATGGTCATATTGACCAACGGTCATATACCAGTCAAAACCCAATAGTCTCATTTTAATTATTCCCACTTCATTAATTAAAGGATATCGTTATATTGAGTATAAAATAAAATAACACACAAATTTAGGAAAAAAATATAATTAAAATGTTCGGGTCTTTACACCAACTCCTTCATATATTTGAATTTTCTTATAACAAAAGCTTTCACTCAAGAATTAAGGTGGATACCTATGAATCCCTCTATAGAAAGAAGTGAAGAACTATGACATGCTGAGATAAACATGGATAATGAAATATATAATGACCTAGTCTAGCTAAGTAAATGGTATATAATGTTAGATCTATTAAAAAACACATAAATGAAGATCAAAGTCAATAGAATAGTTTTTAAAAAAAACTATTAATGAGATATAGAATATGAAGTTGTATAGAAGATATTCTTATGGATATATCCTTGGAATAAGTTTGTGAGATTTGGAAGGAAATGTAAGATGAGCCCTAGATACATTGGTCCCTTCTAAATTCTTGATCTAGTAGGGATGGTATCTTATCCATTATCAATTACACCAAAACACTCCCATATCTGTTATGTGTTTCATGTATCTTATTTTTGGTAGAACATACATGATCCCTCATAAGAAATTAACTTATAGGTTATGTCATAGAAGTATGATCTTTCTTATTATGAATAATTGGTATAAATCATAGATTATATAGATAAAGTTATATGCAACAAGACTACTCATTTGGTTAAGGTTCTTTGGAGTAATTATAAATTTGATTAATCTATATGGAACTTGATGAGATAATGAAGAATATTTTTACTCATATTTTTCATCAAAGAAATGAAATTTCAATGGAGAAATTATTATAAGTGGGTAGAATGTAACACCCCAATGTTTTAGAATATATTTTTCTTTATAAAATTTAATTTGTTCGATAGCATGTGATATGTGAAGCACTAAACATAATAAAATAATGTATTATTAAAATATTAATTAATATATAGGTAAATAAAATTGATAAAGTTTAATTAATAAAATCAATTCATGAAATTCATGAAATATTTTAGAAATTGTAATTAATTTATTCTAGAAATTCTTAGTTAATCATAAATTTTTTGTTTACAAGCATTGTTTTTTATATATGTATCATTTAAAGATTAATTACACTAATTTTAAGTATTGAAATTATGTAAAATTATTGTTTACACATGTATTAAAATTAGTGATCTTTAAAATCTTTTTAATAAAATGGTTAGAAATGAAGATAAAATTATTTGAAGGTAAAAGATATATTTTTCATAAAACTATTTTTATACTCATAATGTGTTTTTAAGTTAATAAATTAAATTGGTGATTATTGATGAATGATTTTAATTAAATTTGTACATAATATATTAAATAAAATAAGTTAATATTCTTTTAATGGTTCTTACTAGTCATGGAATTATAATAAAATCATTTTTATGACTTGAAATACTTTTTTTTCTTAAATGGTTTTCCATATTTTGTGCACAAATATTAAAATTAATTTATACAAAAATTAGGAATTTAATATTATATATGAATACCTATTTATAATAATATTTATATGTATTAATTAAAATTCAAAGTTAAATTTTATCCATAATGAATAGTTACCATGGTAAAAATCTTTTCACTATAGTAAGGGTTAAAAGGGATAATGTGGGGGTCAAACTAAGTGAAAAGGATTTAAATATCTATAAATCCTTTCTAAAATTTATTAGATGAGTTTATTTCAATACTAAAATATCCTTTATTCAAAATCTTTTTCCATTTGGTTCCACGTTATAAATAAATTTATTTATATTATTTCAAAACATTGAATATTTATAATGGTTCCACTTTCCTCACATATAAAATTGAACATCCTATTATAATTTTTTACACAGTTTTAGAAATATGTTTCAGACAATATCTACCCAAATATATTAACATATTTCATCCTCACATTTTAGAGGTCCTAGAATCACCAAAATATCAACCTAATAACTCTTAATGTGTAAGTTAGAGGAAGATACTCAAAGAAGAGATGATTATCTTTATCGATCTATTTCAAGTTTCATTATTCTTCCACCTACTCAAAATATTCAATAAAAATATTAATATAATGAAATAAATATATAATATAATTAATTTTTTTATAGTCATTGTATAAAATCTTTCTATATTCATTCAATATAATGGAAAGTGAAAGTGTTTCTCATGCGTATGTACAAACTACAGTGTTTATGAAGCGACATGCTTCATTTTTCATCACCATCTAACATGGACACTTATTTTGATGAATTAAAGTAATATATATTAAATTTATGATTTAATTATGATTATATAAATATAAATTATTATTAAACTCCCTTTCATTCCATCCATTGAAAAATGAAATAAACTGTTTTGCATACGTGTGGACTACCGCCTCGACAAAGTTATGTCATTAATTTTCATCACTACCTTACATGGTTTTTTATATAAGTTTATGTAATTACTAAATAGGATATTTATATCATGATTAATATTTTTTAGATTATGAAACTTTTAAAAAGTTCCAATTATTGTAACCATAAAACTGAAACATTCATGAAAAAAGAAACAGTTAACACCTAGATTATCGATTTTAATATAGAATTTTTAATAAATAGGGGAATGGAAAATATTAATGAATTGTATATGTTAATATAATCATGGATATGGTTATGATATATATTTATAATAAATATAAATTTTGTATAAAAGAGGTTATAGTGTGTATGAATCAATTCAAGACTTGAGGTAAGGGTTTATGCTACAATGGCAATCTTAACTAGGATTATTCATTATTAAATCCCCATTGGGGAAACTGTTTGATATATATCTCATAAAACCATATATATTTTATTTTACACTAGTTATTTATGGGTTTCTAAATTATTATTTCCATTTTTCCCTCTTTGGCATACAGAAATATTAGAAGAGTGTTTTTAATAAAATTTGACTTTATTTCTTTTTTTTGGTTGGGAATATTTTAGTTCAATGTCTATGTTCATCAAAGTTGTTTTATGAAATTTTTTATCTATAGATAAATGTTTTATAAATATAATTTATAATATCCTTAAATTTTCTTAAACATTATTGAAATTAATGGTTTCAGATTTTTCTTTATGACTCACCTTTGACTTTATTTATAAAAGTGTAAAAATATTGTTTTTAATGTATACATAATGAATATATTTTTCCACAATCATGTCATTTCATCATGATTTTATTTACTTTATAAGTTTACATGGTTTTTAAAAGAAAATTATAGTTCCATTTTATTATGAATTTTTAGTTTTTGAAAGTTACCAAAATAAAAGGTAGTTTTCTCTTGATTTTGAGGACATATTTTTAATGATTTTGTAAAAGAATTTTTATCTTTGTTCACATACTTTATAGATTGTTATGCTTCACTTAGGATATGATATTTTATTACTATACAATTTATTTCTCTAGATTAATTATTATGATGATTTTTTAAGTTTGTTTTCATGAAACCCATTTTTTTACATGGGTTAATTAATTTATGATGAAATAATGAATTTTTTTATAATCTTATGGAACACATATGTATGGTTTTAATTATGTAATTGGTGAGACCAATATTATATATCCCTCTGATGTATTACATAATGATGTATATCTCACGTGATAATATAAAATGGAATATAAAGTAAACCCAATCCAACATAGGACTCTATTTATAATGAATAAAAAGGGAATGGGGACTGAACCCAATCTACTAAGGGAATCAGTACACTCTGTTATGATGGTAGTGGTAGTGAGTCTTAACTAATGAAATTATTTTATATACTTATTATTATATTAAGTTATTATGACATGTTCTCATTCTTATGATATGATTTCATGGATCATGATTTATTATTGATGATTCTGAACTCTTAGGATTCATCTCTTCTGTTATGATAATGTTTTATACCATGAATCGTGATTTATGATTTGGGAATGAATGAGTATTAATTTTGTAAGATATGATCAGTATCTCATACTATTATTCTTAACTTATGCTCAAATAAGATATTCAATTGATGTCTCTCTTATTTACCATTACTGAGTATCTGAGCTCACCCATTGTTTTGTTTCCATTTCCCCTGGTTATGAAGAAAAGTATTAATAAGGACGTTTATAAGAAGGGTTATATGTGAGAATAAATTTTTGAGAGATTTTGAATATCATCCATGAAATTAGTTGATTATGTATATATTCTTCAAAGACACTAAACCTTAATAGTTTTTAGGCAAGTATTATTGTGATGTGTATTTAATATTAGTCTAAAATGATGTGATATTTTTGTATGGAATACTCATATCACATTAGTTGGTTTATTTAGTGGATTATAGATTGACCCTTTACCCCAGGGAGATAACTCCTAGAACCAAGATAGTTAAATTTTTAGTATTCCACTTATTCTCCTATGTACCTCCTGGGGTGGTTTCACCTCAACTCTACACTTGAATCACCTCCACTTACCTGGGATCTCCAACATTTACATATGATTTTACTCAAATAAAGGTGAGGGGAATCAATGGAATGTTTTGGGGTTTAAATAAAAGAAACAATGAACATGTAGGTCTTATATAGTATATAGGATGGGATGACATGAAAAACATTGTTTTAATTCAACACTAATAAGTAAAAATAAACCAATCACTTGCATAAGTTGGTCTATATCATGATCTTCCATACATTCAATGAATATGAAAATGTAAACTATCTAGAATTCACATAAAATAAATATTTATTATTAAGATAAATGTGCCTGGATTAATAAATTAAATCAATTATTTTAATCTTCATCTGAATATTTTTGGAGATTCTCATCATCTATGGTAATGTGGAAATTTAATGATCTTCCCAATATTTTAAAAAATTAAATATAATTTACTAAGAATTTATTAATTCTCAAATAATTATTACATAGGATTCACACTATATTCTTTCAATATAATTTAATTTTAATGTTGTAATTAATTATCTTTCATGTAATTTAATTCTATTAATTAATAAGTGGAAACATGATGTGTACTAATGAGAAAAAAAATATGTATGATACATATCGTTTTTTTGGGATATATGCTTAGGGACTTGATGTGTATCTCGATTGGAATACATGTTATATAATAATGAGTTACACATTGTGTATACTATATTTCATGGGTCCACAAAATACACTTAAGGTTCTACAATGTATTTTGGGTGTGTACATATATGTGTTACGCATCTTGTATTCTAGCTAAATGGAATGAAACCTTGGAATTTCTTAGATTTTAGTCCCTTTCATTATGTATTAATACATGATTCAAATTTTAACACATGTATTGTGATAAATTCATTGTAAAAATGCATAGAGTAAATAGTGTGTATTCCATTTCATGTTGTGTGGTCCGACAAATCATGTTTTAAGTCTGGTTAGCTAATACATAGTCATGTAATCAATAACCATATGTTATTTTAGTTAGGTGAATTTTTTATCCTACAACACATCCTAATATGTAAAATCTTGTTCCACATCATGTAATTTTTATTTACACATAGTGTAACCATTTCACCCATTTATCACCTTAAGAACCCCCCCCCCCCCCCCCTTAATGTTATCCCTAATCATTCTTCACCTATTATTAACCTAGTTAGATTATATGAAACTTGAATGAATAATGTAAAATCAAAAAAATCATGTCAATTAATTTTCAAATTAAATAATAAATAATCTAAAAATAGAAAATTAACAAAAAAAATTATAATTGATCAATGAATAATGAGTGATTATAAATTGTTATGTATTCTTGATTTGATAATAATTAAAGGTTTTGGAGAACAATAGAATTGGTCAGGCCCATTCCTAACAAAGTAAATTCATTAAATTATTCATATTTATTCTTATAAATAGACAAATTTCAACCCTATAATCCACAAGATAGGATCAATACATATAATTTATAATTAATTCATATTAATAAAGAATATCCAGGCATTGAGATTCATTTTAAATTTTTGAATATGATAACTTATTCATGTTATATGGTGTTTGTGTCAGAATAATTAATTTTGGAATCCCTCTAGTAGGGATCTACACTTACACAATGAACCTTTTGATATCTCTATAAATATATCTAAAAGATATCATAGAATAATCTAATACTTCCTTGTTCATCATTAATTTTTTAAATAATTACTTTGATACTGAAAGTATTATTCTTATTATCTCTAGAGTTGAGAAAGTTGAGGAGGATAATCACTATATATTCTTGATAAAATTATAAATAAATATCTCTTTATGGAATGAGAGGACTCTTTTTATACTTTCTTTCTGCATAAAAATGATTATGGTAGATAATTATATAATCTAATTTATATAGAATTGGGATTAGAGAATAAATAATTTCACATGCTACCGTAATATTATCTTAATCCCAAAAGAACCCCATGTAAAAAATAATCATAATTTTAATACCCCAAAAACATATTTTAAATTAATAATAATCTAGATAGCTTGATTAACATGCAACAACGAGCTTTAAACAAGCTGAGATGTATTGTAAAAATATTATTATTTAAATATGAAATATCCATTGAATAGTTGAGTATGAATATGAGTAACCACATTGTGAAATATATGTATATTATTCCTACTCAATAAAATTTTATTTAATAATTATTATGAAATATGTACTTAATTTTTAGTGATGTCATTTTATGCTTCAAAAATGTATTTTCTTAAAAAATGATTTTTATTTAATTTTTTACATGGAAATTATAAATAATTTTTTCCCATTTAAGAAATTTTATTTTAAAAAATGAACTTAGTTTTTAAAATCATCATTCAAAATTATATAAGGTTGAATTTTTTATATATTTCTGAAAAGATTTATTTTTCTCTGAATAGTGAGAAATACAAATTTTTATAAAACCATATTTTCCTTTAATTAAAAATTATCTTAATTCTATTAATTTTATCATAAATTAAAAAAATTATTATTTATTTAAATATAATATAATTAATTACATAATAATCTATATTACACTTGATTTTTGTATATATTCATTTTTTTCTTAAATCACGTTTTTTCTAAAACTATTTTTGGTTGTATTTCACGCATTTATATTAAAATTGATTTCTTCCACTTATATAAATTGAATCCTGAAAATTGGGTTCTATGTTTTTAGTCTTGAGGTTCAAATTTAATAGATACGACCCTTTTATTTTTCGTCATTATGAATAGAAACCTTAGTTAATATTGTCACCTCGATAAGTGTAAATCAGGTGATTAAGTTTAAAAATAATATGATAAAGACTAAAAATAACCCTAAAACTTGTATTTAATATATTTTGTTAGTGTGGTTTAACCATTATCATCTAAGATTCAAATTTATGGAAATGTTGATCTATTTTTATTTGAAAATGACATATAATATATTTAGTAAATATAAAGTCAAAATTTTATTCTATTGATTTTAATATTTATATAATTTTTTTGGGATAAAAAATATATAATCAGTTATAAATGATAATTTTAAATATAAATTAATTTTTTATCATTGTATTTTTTTAATTTTTATTTTTGAAATAATTTTCTTAAGTTCTTATGCAACACTAACTCCATGCTTGTTAAATAAGTAGAAAAATCAACTAAATAATTTTTAAAACTCTATAAGTGATATTTTTTGGGGTTATTTAAATTTTCCCACAATTGTTTTGATAAAATAACATAATAGATATGTGTTGAAGGTTTATATTCTAATTATATTGTTTTAATGTTTTTTTCAAACTCAAGTTATGTGAATATTTCTTAAAATGAAACTAATACTATTTTATATTAAATATTATTTTATTAAATTATTTAAAAATAATAAAAATATTTAAATATGACAAATATGATGATAAATGAACTTAAATTTCATTCTTTTTCCATTTATGAGCTAATTGTAATCTTATACATAAAATTATAACTCTTTAATTCTAAAAAATCTATTACTACTATTAAGGTCAAAATTAGTCAACCAACAATTAATCTAAATTATAAGGTATAAAATGATATAATAAACTATAAAAATTTTATTGGGTAATTAAATTAAGACCATATCTTTTTATGTTTGAATCTATGTCATTTTGGAACCATTTAACATGACATAGACTCATATAATATTATAATATTTCATGTAATTCCAAAAATAACATTAATGATATTTATAATCATCAATATTTTAATAAATGATTTAAAATTAATAAAAAAATTAATATTGGGAGAAATTAATGAGATATGGTCGAAAATATCAAACATGTTTTAAGTAAGGATCACTTGTCTTTTTATGGTAACATTATAGACCCTAAAAGCGTAAAAAACTTTGATATTGTGGTAATTGTCAAAGGGGTAATAGGGGTTAAAACAAATAGTTAAGGGTGAAAAAATCACCTAAACTTGTAAAAAAAATTATTTTATGAGAGTATTTTGAATCATACTCATCATATATTCTACCTATATCAATTTTTATCCACCTGAAAATGAAGTTAATTTTTATTAATATAATAGTTTATGTGATTCCAAGAGTGCCCCTCTCCCTACGTATACAAGTGCACATATTCTCCTCTCTTAATCACACTCTTTGAGCTATATATATTGACCAAAACTTACCCAATTCTCTTATAAAATTCCTTATACATGAACTATAGGTCCTATAATTCATAAAATTTCATTCCTAGGGTATTTTTGAAGGGGTCTAATGGAATTCTACTGAAGAAGAGGTAATCATTTTTACCAACTCTTTCAAATTTATATCTTCTTATACTTACATTAAATCTAGTATAAACATATTAAAAATAATAAAACTAGTATCATAAATATAATAATATGTTATTATGATTATTTTATAACCAAATTCCATCTGTTTCACCATTAAAAAAAGATAGATCATTGCTCGTCTGTACATATGGCTTACCATCTCCATGTAGTAGTGAAATTTCTTTTACATCAAAATCATATTTATATAGATATAAATATGTAAATAATAAATATTTATGATATTTATGATATAATTATTCTTATATAATTATAATATAATTACAACCTTCTTATCTTTCAATCCATTGGAAAGTGATAATGTCGTTCATGCGTACATGTGGACTACAACCTTCATGAAGTGATGTGATTTGTTTTTCATTTTGGCTTTACATGGATTGAAATAATGATAGATTAAAAGAATATATATGATATATATTATATAATAATAATTCTATAAATTTTAATTATTATTTACCTTTCTTTCATTCCATCTGTCAAAAAGTTAAAATTTTATTCATGCGTATGTACAACCTACCATCTCCATGAATGGTCAAATTCATTTTTATATATCTACCAATTATAGATGAATATAAATATATAAATAATTAATATATATGATATTTATATCATGATTAAAATTCTATATATGTTTTTACCATAATCAATATATAGGGACCAGAACTACCAAACCAATTTTTTCTTGAAAAATGAAACAATCAACACTCAGAAATGATGATATTAATAAGGAATTATCAATAAATGGGAGTTAGAATATTATAAGTTGATAATATATGATATTAAAATTGTTTAAATGATTCAATATATAATTATAATAAATTTAAATATATTATAAAGTAGTATAGAATTATTTTGGAGGAATTTTAACTTGATGTAAGAGTTTATCATCTCAAATTGTCTTCTTTGGGACATTTGTTATGTTATGCACCTATATTCCTTTATGAGGTCTATATACAACCATTTAAAAATTTTATATCAAGAATCTACTTATGATTATTACATTTAATGTTTCATGTAAATTTATTATTTCATGGGTATTATGATTTAAACGTTACCAAGGAGGTAAGACATTTACGTTTCAATCACATGGTTTATTAGGATAGTTAATGATTAAGTTTCTGAGGATAAAATTTCATTATCAATTTATAAGTAATATCATAAATTTTATTTTAATCTGATTATTTATTGATAATACATGTTTTACATTAATTTTTCTCACTTTATGTACTCAAGATACTGAGATAATATTTTTATGTAAAACAACTTTTTTCTCTCTTTGGTTGAAAATACTTTTTATTCCATTTAAATTTTTCTAAAAATGTTTTCAAGGATGTTATTAATATTATCATATGATTTTTTAAATCCATTTTTACCCATGATTTAATTTTTACAAAATAATTTAAAATTAATATTCTTGTATTTTTTCAAACAAGACAATTTTCACTTTTTGTCGAATATGTGAAAGGAATATTTGTTTATCATACATGGTATGAATATAATTTATCACCATCATGAATACTAAATTATTTGAACCTTCCTTTTAATGTTTCCAAGGTTCTTTTCAAACAAAATTTTTTCTTTTATATTTAATAAATTTTTAGATTTTAAATAAGTTATTTTAAAGTGAAAAGGGTATTATCCTAGAGAAATGATCTAGTGATATTTTAAATAAATTTTTCATCTATGATAAAATACTAAAATTTTACATAATATTTACTGAGGATATAATCCAATGATACCATTTTTATACTTTCTCTAGATTTTTTATGGTTATGATGTTGAAGTATTGATGAAATATGTTTTATTTTCCATGGGTTATGTTATGATGAATGTTTTTATGAAATTACAACATATATATTAATGAGTTTGTGATTTTTTTTCATTGGTGGGCCTAGAATTATATAGCCCTAAAATTAATTATATAAATTTTAATGTTCAACTGGATTAAAGGTAACTTATTAGGTTTTCACAATCCTAAAAAAGAGGGTACA
Organism: Viscum album; assembly: GCA_963277665.1. Taxonomy (NCBI): domain Eukaryota; kingdom Viridiplantae; phylum Streptophyta; class Magnoliopsida; order Santalales; family Viscaceae; genus Viscum; species Viscum album. The sequence goes on from OY728159.1 coordinate 1,308,136,331, forward strand.
TGGGATGTTTCCCAAGCCTAAAAGAGGGTACACATGAGGTTATCCCAATACTAAAGCAGGTATATGGGTGGTTATCCCAATCATAATATGTTATTAATTAATGGGTGGGTATTATTAAAATAATATTTCTATGATTATGATTATTCCACATTTATTCTACTCTTTTATGACATGATCTTATGCCAATGTTATGTTCTAATGGATAATGTTCATTGATCCCTTTAAAATCCATGTCATATAAACTACCAAGATTTATAATATGACACATGTTAAGATCTAAGAATTTATGGGTGTGATTTTGAAAATTTAATCTTATGTTCTAATAATATTTATTATATTTTTGTGTTTAAATGATCATTTATATATTCCTTGTTTAACTTTATAGAGCATCTAAGCTCACCCTTCATTATGTTTCCTTTTCTCAAGGATATGAATAAATGTTTAAGGTATGATATTACTAATAAGGTTTCAGGTTATGATGAACTAAGTGTGAGGCAATTTAGACTTTTATGAACTAGTTTATTATGTATCCATGTTTTTTAATTCACTAAATCATTATGGTTATGGATTGGATCTCAATGTTATATAATGAATATTAATATAATAAGATGAAATATTTATGTATGAAAGGTATAGGTTGATATATTTGGTATCATATTAGGGTTTAGCCAATATTTTGAGATTAGGATTAATGAACACTGCTAAAAACCCTTGAGATAATTCTAAGTAGAGGATAATATCTTAAATTTTTGTTAAGGAATATATTATGTTATTTTCATAGAAATGCATTCCTATCTGGATACTACTAGTGGATGTGGTTTTGACATAGATGCATCTAGGCGTTATAATCCTAGAAAAGTTGGTTCAGTATATATTATCCATCATTCTGGAGCATAGTGAGTTTTCTATTATTATGCACTTGGTTTGAAACTCTTGAGGGATATTATTAGGCTAATTTAAATTTTATTCCAGAGCCATTATAAACTATTTGAATAGATGATGATTATAGATGAACTAAGTTAAACCTACGGTGTCATAGATTGAAAATAAGGTTCCACGATGTAGAAATATAATAAATTATTTTTCATAATTATGATTACTATTTATCCCAGCAAGATTTTTGGTTTTAGTCAATGGATGGGCTAGGGGGAATCATGTAAACATTTAATGTGGTGATTGTGAGTAACCAAATGGAATGAAAGATTAAGTGAAAGATATTTTTATTATTTCTAATCCATTATCACTATACATGAAAAACAACTTATACCTTAACCAATTGTAAGAATCACCAAAAATGATAAGAATAGAGTTTGTTGAGATCTCAAGTGGTAGAGACCATAGAGTAAAGAAGGATCAATTTCCTTCATGTTAGAAATGTCGATAGGGACACCCAAGATAATTTATCAAAGGAATAGTAAAAAAATTATTCATTGAAAATAAGGACATATCACAACTAATTATATAGAAAAAATGATAATTTTGATGGAAGGAAATAAATTTCAATATAGGGATACATTCATAGTTCCTTGTCTTAAATTTTGGGTACCTGGGAATTATCTAAGTAAATTACCACTTTTCATGGTTATCTCATAAATAATAAAGGACTTTTTATAACAATAATTAAAGTGAAAGTATTGATGTATGTATATATTTAGGTTCAAGAATTATGTTTTATAAGAACTTATATCAATAGTATTTTTGTTATAATAATCATAAAACATATAAGGATTTTTCTATGGTTGTTTTTATTTATGTATTTACAAGAATATGTTGAATGGTACTCACATACAAGAAATGTGATTTAGTGGAAAGGTGATATTTTTTTAAAACATGTGATTAAGGGAAACATAAACCTTAATATGTGTTTAATGTTTATGTAATAATTTTTAGTTGAGATAAAGAGATGATTGAAATTAATAAAGTAAATGGGATAGTATTGATAACTATTAAATTGGTTATTGATTTTATGAAAAAAATAGGTCATCATTTATTAGGTTTATTTTATTTTTAGATTTATCAAATATACTCAACAGTCTATAAATTTATTTAAGGAATAAGGATTTTTTTTAATTTTTGGAAGTATTTATTTTTTTTATTGTGGTTATATGGTGATTCGGGTTATTAATATGTTTTAAGTGAATATATGATAATAGAATTCCTGTGATTGGTATGTGACATTTTGAGTTTATTTTTTCTGAAGATAAATGTTAAATTTGATCTTGGAAAAAATGTTTGATAAAATCTTTCAAATTTTTGGGTTTTCAATTTGGTCAAACAAATTTTGGAGGAAACTTAAGGTTAATTATTTATAGAATGGATTAAGTTGAAATTTGGGGGTTATTATTTAGGTCCTAACCATTTTGGTTATGTTAAATATTTAAATAAAAATAGAATTATTTATATTCTTTTATGGATCTTATGATCCATTAAAAGTTAATATAAGTGTTTTATATATGAAAATTTCATCTTGGAATAAGAGATGAAGTGGAAATTCATTGACGTAAACCCAAAGGATGAAATCTTGCTTATAAAAGGGAATGAAATCAATTATGTAAATTTTATCATGATCTAAATATTGATAGAAAACAAATACCATAAATTTAGGAAAATTATCCTGAATTAAAATATTTATCCTTTTACCTTTATTTCTGATGAATTTATGGCCTTTTCACCCCTCATCTATTTATGGTTTTATGGTCATTAACATTCTCATAGCCATGTTCTTGGTCACTCTTTATCATTATTTAGACATTAATTTTTCTCCATGTTCATTTTTTCACTTCCAACTAATGTTCTCTAATTTTGAAATCTAGTTATGTGTTATTCTAAATAACATTCATATTTCCTTTCCTTCTTTTTAACAGGAAGTTTTATTAACCCTTTTTATGATGTGGGATTTTAATAAATATATTTTCAAATGTCAAAACCTTGATTACTGATCTCATGTTCAAATTAACGGGATTAAATTTATTTAATGGATTATAATTTAACACCATGAATATTTAGTTTAAAAGAATAATTAGATTAGTAGATTTCTTGACATGCAACACTGATCATTAAGAGAATTGAGATGTATTATAAAAATATGATTATTTAAATGTAACATGGACATTGAACTACAGGGTATAGATATGAGTAAATTTATTATAAAATATATGTATATTAGTCCTTCTCAATATAAATGTATTTAATAATTATTATTAAATACGCACTTGATTTTTAGTGATGTTATTTTATAATTCAAATATTATTTTTATTTCATTTTTCATGTGATAATTATAATTAATTTTTTACACTTTTATAAATTATATTTTAAAAATGAACTTCATTTTTTAACTCAATAATTAAAATTATCTTCGGGTAAAATTTTGGTATTTTTTAAAAAAGGTTTATTTTTTAGTGAACAGAGAAAAATAATGATTTTTATAAAACACTCTATTATTTTCATTTAAATGAATAATTATAAATTAATTTGATATTAAATTAACACAATTATTATTTGATTATATATAATCTAAATAATTACATAGGAATCAATATTTAACTTTATCTTGGTATATATTTATTTTTTGGGCTTAAAACACATTTTTTATAAAAAATATTTTTTATTGACTTTTACACATTTATTTTAATTTTTTTTATTCCACTCTTAGAAATTGAATCTTAAAATATAGTTACCATATTTAGAATAAGGAGGATAAAAGTTGAATAAATATGTACCTTTTATTTATAGGAATTATAAATTATAACCATAGTAAATATTTTCACCTCGGCAATGGTAATTTGGGTAATTAAGGATAAAAATAATATGATAAAGACTGAAAAACCCTAAAATTTTTATTTAATCTATTTGATGAGTTATTTTTTATTATACTCATCAAATATTCAAATTTATGGAAATTTTGACCCATTTTTCATTAAAAATATAGAATATATTATTTTATGTAAATATAAAGTAAAAAATTCACGCTCTTGATTTTAATATATATAAAATTTTGTGACAAGTATAAAAAAAATATTTGGTTCTGAATGATTATTTGAAATATTTATTATTTTTTGATCATGCTAATTTATTTTTAATTCTTATTTCTAAATAAATATCTTAAATTCATACACAACACTGACATATTTCTTGTGGAAGTAGTATAAAAATTAACTAAATAATTTTAAAAAAATTAAAAGAAATAATTTTTTGGTGAGTTAAATTATTGAAAAAACAAATAAACATAAATATAACTTATTATATATGTTTTAAATGACTATATTGGAATTATATTTTTTTCATTTCAAATTATGTTAATAGTGCTTAAATGAAATTAACTGAATTTTATGTTAAATAATATTTTATTAAATTATTTACAAATCATAAAAACAATGAAATAGAAAATTTATATTTTAAAATTGTTTAAAATACCATCCCTTGTCCATTTATGATGTAATTTTTAGCTTATAAATAAAATTATAACCTTTTAATATTAAAATAGTCATTAACACAATTAAAGTTTAAATTGTTTAACCAATGCGCTAATCAAACATATAAAGTATAAAATGATTTCAAAACCATTATAATTTTGATATGGTAATTATATTAAGACTATTTAATAATTATATTTGATTATATGTAATTTTTTAATCATTTTACATGAGTTAGTCCCATATTATATTACAATATTTCATGTATTGCCAAAAATGACATTAATGATATTTTATAATAAACTATACTTTATTAAATGATTTATAATGAATAAAAAATAATATATTTATCTATTTTAATGGTATAGATTTAATATATCAACTATGTTCCATTTATGGGTCATTTTTCTTTTTATATTAACATTCTTGGCCCTTAAATGGTAAAAGATATTTATATTATGGTAATTGTCAAAAGCGGTAACAGGGGTTAAAACAAAGAGGTAAGGGTGAAAACATCACAAAAACTTATCTAAATTTTATTGGATTAGAAAATTTTGAATCATAATCACCATATATTATAAATATATCAATATTTATCCACATGAATCTGAATATTAATTTATATTAATTTAATACTTTAAGTAATTCCAAGAGTGCCCCTTCCCTCACTTATAAAAGGATACATCTTCTCTTCTCTTCCACAAACCCATTCAGCCATGTATATCAACCAACCCCTACTCAATTCTATTATAAACGTCCATATCCATGAATCAGAGGTTTCAGTATTCTTAAATTACTATTCTAATGGTCCTTAAGAAGATATATAAAGGAAGAATATTGAAGAAGAGGTTATTGTCTTTACCGACTCTTTAAAATGTATTTCATCTTATAATTAATTTAAATATATTATACCCAAACAAAAATAATAACATAATTATCATAAATATACTAATATTTTATTATTATTATGATACAACCATTTTCCATCTCGTTTGCACCCTATAAAAAGAGAAAACATCGCTCATGTGTATGTATGACTTACCATCTTCACATAACGATGAAATTAATTTTTCATCGCCATTTTTTAATGGTTATAAAGATAAAAATATTAAATATATATGATATTTATTAAATAATTATTCTTATATAATTATAATATTATTTATATACCTTTTTACATTCCAATCTGTTGGAAAACGATAATAATGCTTATGCGTGCATGTGGAATATCACCTCCATGAATAGATGTGATCCATTTTCATTTATGTTTTACATGGATGTCAAAAATGATATATTTAATAAATATATATGATATATATGATATAATAATTATTTTTAAAAGTTGAATTATTATTTACCATTCTATCATTCCATCCATTGAAAAGTGGAAACAACGTTCATATGTATGTACGACCTGTAGTCTCCATGAAAGGTGTAATTAAATTTTTATATATACCTTTTATGGATGATTATAAATATTTTAATAATTAATATATATGATATTTATATTATCATTAATATTATATATATTATATAACCATAATAAAATTACAAGTACTAAAACTACCGTACCGAAATTCTCATGAAAAATGAAATAGTTAGCACCCAAAAATGATGATTTTAATAAATAATTTTTAATAAAATGGTCTAAAAATTTTATAAGTTGATCATATATGATATTATAAGTATTCACATGATTCCTGAATATATTTTTAATTTATTTAAATTTATTATACAACATTTTATAATACTTTTCAATAAAGTCAAACTTAAGGTATAGATTTATCATCTCAAATTGTCTTCTTTGGGTCATATGTTATGTTATACACCTTTATTCATTTATGAGGATAATATATTGAATTTGTTTCATGATATATCATTAATTTATTCATGATAATTATATGTAATGCTTCATTTAAATTTCTTATTTCATGGGTCGTACGATTCAAAAGTTACCAAAGTTGTAATAGAATTATGTTTCAATCTAGTTGTTTATCATGATTATTTATGATTAGTATCCAATGATGAAATTTAAAAATATATATCTCAATAATGTCATTAATTTTAATATACTATATTTATTTCATGATAATAAATTTTTCCATTTTTTTCCTCACTTTATATACTCACGAAACTGAAAGAATATTAAGGAAAAATGACTTTATTTCTCTCTTCGGTCTAAAGTACATTTTTAATTCATTTCTGTTTGTTATAAAAAAAATTATTAATGTTTTTAAATTATAATGTGATAATTTAAAGTCATTGTTAACCGTGATTTAATCTTTACAAAATGGTTTAAAATGAATATTATTTTTGTTTTTTGAATAAGGTTCTTTTGACTTTTTATCCAAAATGTGAAAGGAATATTTATTTTAACGTACACAACATGAATGAAATTTCCTAAAATTATGAAGAAAAACTTATTTGAAGCTTCCTTTAAAATTTTAAAATTTTATTTTAAAATAAAATGTTTTCCTTGACATTTTTGAAATTATTATATTTTAAATAGGTGATTTCATCGTGAAAAGGATATTTCCCTCAACAAATGTTCCAGTTATCTTTTAAATAAATATATCACCTATGATAACATCCATTGATAATAATTTTTATTTACTAGTTATATGACCAAATTAAATATTATTTATTATTTCTCTAGAATTTTTATGGTTATGATGATGAAATTCGATAAAACCCATTTTCAGTCTCCCTGGGTTAATTTATGATCAATATTTTTATGATCTTGTGGCACATATATGAATGTATTTATGATTATTTTATGGGAAATCCTATAATTATATAGCCCTAAAATTCACTAGGTAAAGATTAATATTTTATGAAATTAAATAATACATGGGAGGATATCCCAAGCATGAAAAATAGGGCACACAGAAGGTTATCCCATGCATGAAAGAGGGTACAGTAGAGGTTATCCAAAGCGCAAATAAGGTACAAGGTTAGTTATCTCAAGACTAGCAAGTTAGGAATGTATTTGTGGGTATCTTTGAACAAATATTTATGTGACTATGATTATAACACACTTATGACACTCTTTTATGACATGATCTTATATCAATATTATATTCTCATGGATCATGTTCTTTGATCCCCTTATGATACATGTCCTATGAAATGACATGATTTATTCCATAAAAAATATTTTTGATATAATAATTGATGGTAATTATGTTCTAAGATTAATCTAATGTTCTCACACCCTTTATTCTCATGTTATGCTTAAATGATCATTGATATCTCCCGTATTTACCCTTACTAGGCATCTGGATCTCCCTTTATTATTTTTCATTTTCCCAAATATTTGAAGAGAAGTTTTATGTATGATGTGTCTAAGAATATTTCTAGTTATGAAGAACTATGTGGGAGATGATGTAGATATTTTATAAACCATTTTTTATGTATCTAATTTTCCAAGGACACAAATACTTTGTTGTTCTTGTGTGAATCGTAATGTTATGTAATGGATATTCATCCAACAACATGTAATATTTATGAATGAAAATTTTGGGTTTCTATAATAAAAATATTATTTACTTGACATGCACTAAATTCATAGATAAATTAATATTATTTTTTTAATAAATAAATTAACATTTATTCAAATAATATTTAATATATAATTTCTCACCATACCATTAACTTGGCCAGACATTCCTTTAGGGTATTTATCAAAACTTGAATAATTACTATTTATTTAAATAAATAAATATAATGACATTATTCACCAATAAATATTTAAATATTATATTCACTAATATAGAGAATAGATATTTATTAAATATTCTACTCACATTTATTCTCTCGAATAACTAGGGACTAACTATTTAAAATCAACCAAACACTAATAATTATTAAATCATATACAATAATAATATTTATTGAACATGTCAAATTAATATAGAATTTAACTTAGATTCTATATACACTTAGTTTTTTCCTTCTAGGCCACTTTCATAGTGGAATTAGGTATATCCACATAAAATCCAAAGTTAGAATCTTGAAATATGCTAATAAATCCATAGAGAGAGGGTTTAATGTCGTAATGACATACATCCTCATACAAACATACATTGTGTAACATAATCCCTTTATCTCGATATCTCTATTCAAATAAGTTATATACTAGTTTCATTAACCTATGTGTTTGATGTAATTTTCTTTAACATTGTGTAAATTAACATGTTAGCCAATTTACAAGGCCATGGACTTGATCAGGTAGTTCCATTTCTATCCAAGGGAATTAGATATCCACTTTATTTAAAGAATGTAATGGAAAATCCTTCCTCACATTATTAATTAATATAATATATATTTGGATGCACTCAACATATCATACCTCAATATGAGCATATTTCATCGCAATTTTCATCAATACATCACATTACATTACTCATGACATGAAATAATATTATTATTAAATTATAAAGACCATTACACACTTCTGCAGATAGAAATATCTAATGACACATATAAATTTATATTTCCTACTAGAGGTTGAAGTTATTAAACATCCTTTCTTTAAATTATTGAGTGGAAACTTCATAATACTATGTCTCAATATTTTATGAGTATCCTATCCATGATAGCATGTATCATATGTGTCCTATTATATAGTATCATCTGAACATGGAACATAAATTTAAGAATACTTTCATAGTACTTCAAGTGTTTCATCATGGTATGGAACTGTTATGACATTTTTATGAGGAAATTTCATGTGAGACATTATCTCATACAATTACATATAGAAGAACAATCATTATGTGATAATAACTTTATTAATATTCAAAAACATAAATATAGGTAAATATAATGTACATATAAGTTGATCCTAATGAGGCACATGTCCCTATATGAATATTGGATTTGGTTACCCCCCACCCCCCCAAGATGGGTCATGGTTCCTCTATACGTTGAGTCAATACCACCTCTATCAATATACATTTACCGTGATGAGGCATAGTTTATCCATAGGATTATATACTACCCAGAATAACATGCCTATTACAAAGAGTCTTGGGTCCCTTGTTATAGTTTTTTAGTGGTGACATGGATGTTATGGAAGTTAAAAAAATTGGGTGTTGTATGACTTAAGATGTTTTAGTGCTTATAATTTCCTTTGAGATATGAATTACTTATAGGATATGGATTTGATACATCATTACAACATAAATATTATAATCCTAAAACAATATTTTAGATTCTCTATCTCTCCTTTTTTTCAAATACAACTCACTACTTTCATCCATTATTTAACTTTTGGTGCATCCTACTGGGTATTTTTATAGTCACCCATTTATGAAAATTATTTCCCACATGTGTTGTGTCTGTTAAATTGAAATATAATTTGAGGGTGAATTTAGTTTATATGAAGATAATGGAGCTATTTATTAGTGGTGATTCACAATATCATCTATTATGATAGATCATACTCGAAGTTACTTTAGAAAGGATATATTTTCCAATGACATAGGTTAAGAAAACATTCAGAAATTTATCCTATGTATTTGTTCTCAATTATAGTTTTTCTATATGGTGTTATTTTAAATATTTGGTGTCTCATACAAATTCATTTTTCTAATGTTTGGTGATTATTTTAATATTACCATTTTTGTTGGATTATATTTCATTTCATTGAATTTATTTTTAGATATATTTTTTATTTCTGGTTATCATTAGGATAATTCCTCCCATGTATGTGATATTCCTTACTAGTTCTAGTCACTAGCCTTTGGCCTCTTGGAGGAAGTCTTGTGGTGGAACACTCTAACTATCTACTAGACTAGGAAGGTCCAGTGGGTTGGTCATGAAAAAACCATAATGAACCTACTACTTCAAAACTAGGCCTACATAAGTAACCCAGACCACTAATTAACCATGTTTATGACCATAATTTAATGAGGAACATCTTTAAAATTACTATATTCATCACAAATTTCATCTAATATTAATGAAATAAATATCTAACAAATTAATAGTCTTCAAAAAACTCTATGTCACAATATCTTTTCAATGATTGTTTTAGAAGAAAACTATAGAAACCAAATGAAAATACCTTACTATCATATCAAATATTATTCATTCATAAATTTTAAAAATATACATTAATAGTAGTAAATAATTTCACTAATTCTTTTCATGGAATGTAATAAGAATAAATTTAGTGAACTTGTGTGATATAAATAATATAAGTATTATATTCATGACATATTTATCATTATTAAAAGATAATATATCATTTTAATTTTTTACACTAAAAATATGATAACATTGTTCGCAAGCATGTGGAATACTGCATTCACAAAGTAATGTGACTCTCTTTTCTTCACCACACAACATGAAAGATATATATAAGTATATTTAAAGAAATAATATGGTATATATGATATTATTATAATTCATGAAATATAAAATATTAATTACCTTGATTCCATAATGATAATTGAAAAATGGAAACGTTATTCATGTGTATGTACGACCTACTATCTCAATGATCGTAACGTATGTCATTTATCAAAACCATATTTCAAGATTGGTATTAAAAGTGTAATTGATTCATAAATATTATAATTATTCCATTATTATTATTCTGGATATTGTGGGTGTAAAAACCCAGTTTTTTCTTTAAAAGACTTTGAAATATTCTTGATGTTATTTCGGAGCTGCGTCTTCAGACAGCGTGCAATTCTGATCCCCGATGTGGACGGAATTAAATTTTTAGTGCGTTCACACTAGGCATGAAAAATAAATGGGATAGCTTCTAAACGGTAATTAAAATCCTAAATATGAGAGTATAAATGGGTCCGAAATGGGGTTTTTACCCCAGGAACGACATAGAACATGTCGGCACGGGACGTCGGGACCCCTCGCCCATTGATGGAACATTAAACGGATAAATAAAATAGTTAATTTATTCGTTTAATGGTTAAACTCAAGTAAGTCTTAAATGATAGCTCGGATTGGAAAACTGATGGCATGTTTGAGTCTGGAGCGTGTCGTTTACCCTAGGTGGGGTGTAACTTCTGCGGGCGCGGGCCCTCTGTGGAAAACGCCATGAGGGGCGTTTTTGTAATTAAGTGGTATCAGAAGTTGGATTTTATATCTTTTGAATTGAGACACGGATTAAAATTCTAAGACCACATTTGTGCTTAGGAGGTAGTTTTTACCCTAGGCGCTACCTAACTTTCACTGCGTTTGGGGTTTCAGACGCGGATTTAAATTGGGTTGAGTTTTTAATTAATTAAAGGTTTAATTAATTTTCTTTATTTAATTTCTTCCCTAATTAAACCAAATTACACCTCTCTTCCCTCCCCTTTTTCTCTGGCAGAAGCTCTTCCCAAGAGGAATTTCAAGTTCTCTCCGCCTCCTATCCATGGTGTTGCGACTTCCGATGGATCGCACGCGAAGCTACGGGCTACGCCCAACAAGGTAGGATCGTGTGTTTTTTGTTTTATTTTCTTGCACCTCCTTTGAATTCATAAATATGCATCGAATTGATGTTGTTTTACCAAGTGAATTACATATTTGTGTATTATATGTTATGGGATTTCTGTCACATCTTTCGGATTTAAAATCCGAGTTCCAAGGTGATCACAGTTGTTCGACGAAGATCTGTGGGTTTTGGGTGTTTTTTTGGCGAGGTTCTAGGGGCAGCGGGCTCAAGCGGAGGCGCGGGGCAGCTCGGTCCAGGGCGGCGCGGGCTCCCTTTAGTGGAGGCGGTCAATGGTCATCTGAGGGCGAGCTGTGGAGCAGCGGTCGGCCGGGTGGTTGACCGGTGCTGGGGTCGCCGGACCACCAGGGTCGCGCGACCCTAGTGGAGAAGAAGAGACCTGTTGTTATGGGTCTCTGCCGGAGGTGACCTGCAAAAGCAGGTGACCAAGAGAAAAAAAAAAGAGAAAGATAATGTTAGAAAAAAAGAGGTGCCGATTTTGATTTTGGGGGCTCCCTCTCTCCAATCAAGGAGAGAGGATAAAAAAATAAATATAAAAAACAACAAAGATTCCCGCGTGGGGGAAAGGAAAAAAAAGGGGATATAAAAAAAGGGTTAATAAATTAATAATATTAATCATATATTATTATTATGGTTAATAAGTGGTTTATCTAAGTAAAAACCCCCATACAGTTTCTGTTTGACACGTCGTATGCGGCTGCGTAGTCTCGACAACGAGACGGTCTTTTTGTGTCCAATATTGGATACTTAATTCGGAGTTGAGGTGTGGCCCGCACGGGCCGCCGTTCGAGCTCTGTGCAACATTTTATAACTTTTTCATCAGACGTTCATTTGGGGCGAATGAGTAGTCATTTCAGAGTGTTTTTTGAGGTCATTGCAATGGTGTAATCCGCCCACTTTAATTTTGCACGGTGGTGCGGGCCCCACGAGGGTCGGTTTGGGCGTTGATGGTGAATTTCTAACTCCTTCACCGGGTGTCCGTCTCAGACAAGTGGATAGTCAATATTGTGTAATTTTTTGAGAGGATCGCAATGGTGTAATCTGTTTGTAGCGCTTTGGGACAGGGATGTGGGCCCCATGCAGCACTGCTTGTGTGCAGTATGAAAATATGCATCTTTTTCTCCGGATATCCGTTCCACTCAAGTAAATAGTCAATTTGATGTGTTTTTCTAAGGGGATCAAAATGGTGTGATGCGCCCGACTGTTTTCGGGGCCGAGGCTCGGCACCATGGGACGTTGTTCGGTCGTAAAGTAGTGTCGGACGACTTTTCCTTCAGATATTCATTGGAGGCAAGTAAATAGTCTATCTCGCATGTTTTTCCACAAGGATTACAACGGTATAATCCATTTGGATGTGTGGAGATTCATTCGAGATCTCATTAAATTTGAAAGCATGAAAGGTGTACCGGTGGAGGTTCTTCCTGTGGTGTTTGTAGAGAACCCTAGGCGTGTGATTGCGTTCACTCTTGGGAGAGTGAAGTAAAAGCTTAAAGAGATGTGGTTGGTCATGCTAGGGCCATGGAGGAAGAAGGTTGGTGAAGTTATGTTTACACATTTTGGCGCTGACATTGGGTGTCATGTGCAAGATAGCCCTTGGGATGGAAATGTGGTATACTGTGAGAGTATACAGGAATACTTGGAGGTACATGTTGTAGTTTGTACCTAAGAACGTTTGTGCGCTTGGTTTAGAGATGAGTTGGTGCCGCACGTCGTGTGGGACCCATGTGTGGGTCATGTTCTACTATATGTACCTTTGACCTCTTGCGACGTAGATGGTTCACTTGTTCTCAATTGTTTATACCAGCATGATTGAGCGGTTTCCCCTGATTCTGTTCTCAATGGTTTTATCGGTGGGGTTGTTTGGGTTCCCCTTTTTCTTTTAGCAATGTGGGCTTTTAGTATCACGTCCCTTCATGTTCCCTGGTAGAGTTTTTGAGATTCAGTGTGACCAATAAATCACATGAGCAGCGATCCTCTACCCAGGAGGTTGTTTCGAGTAGGGATCGTAAGAGCAGTTCTGGGTTTACCCTCCAGCAGGGCTGGGAAGTGGGTTGCTCATCGACTTCTTTGGGTTTACCCTCCAGCGGGGCTAGGAAGTGGGTTTCTCATAAACTTCTTCCAGGTCTACCCTCCAGCAGAGATTGGGCAGTGGTTCTCTTGTCAACTTATTCCTGTTCTACCCTCCAGTAGGGCTGGGAAGTGAGTCGTCTGTCGACTTATTATAGGTCTACCCTCCAGCAAGGTTGGGTAGTGGGTCTCCTATCAACTTCTTCTGGGTCTACCCTCCAGCAAAGACTGGGAAATGGGTCGCATGTCAACTTATTCCAGGTTTACCCTCTAGTAGAGGCTGGGAATTGGGTCTCCTATCGACCTCTTAGGGTCTACCCTCCAGCAGAGACTGGGCAGTGGGTCACCTAACGACCTCTTAGGGTCTACCCTCCAGCAGAGACTGGGCAGTGGGTCACCCGATGACTTATTTCATACTTAGTCCCTTCTTCTAGGCTAGTATGTGGCTTTTCATCGTGACTACCAGAGCGGGACCCTTGGATTTTATGGGTCAATGATGTGACAACTTTGACTTTGAACAGACCTCTTGACTGTGTGACGGTGACAAGGTTTGGTTTGACTTTCCCCAAAAATCTCAAGTAAGAGGGTCACTTTCCCTACCAAGAAGCGTCCTTGTGACGCGACCTAAAACCGTACAGGTGAGTTAGTTCCGCTCAAAGCGGATAGTGTCAAGGTGTGGTGATTTAAGCCCCTTGGCTTGCAGTTTGGGGAAGACGTGTGGGATGCTGGGCATCGATGGTGTTTACTTCTGGGACTGTTGGCTACTCACTTTCTTGGGTTGAGCTACGAGATGGAGATCCCCTTGCGATCTTCTTCGGGTTTCCTGGTTGAGAATATGGATATGTATATACCTTGTTCCAGTACCCACTCCTTGGGTTTGGTTACACTCCTTCCAGGAGATGCGAAGACGCGTAGGGTATGCCACGTGCTTTCCGTGTCTAGCTTCTCATGGTTGGATGAGTCTACTATCCTACTATAGGTAGTGAAGACTCGATGAGAAGTTTCATCTTCTCACCATTTCTAGCTCCTTGTGTTTGGACGAGTCTACTTCTTTTCTCTTATTGGGTTAAGCTGATACTCTACTGTACTCTTTACTGCACTCTCGATTTTACTCCTTTACTTTTCTCTGTTCGATCTACTGCTCGCCTCTTCAGTACCTCCTTTGTTTCTCCCTCGATCCTTCGGGGCATCCTACTGAGTATTTTTATACTCACCCCTTCTTGGGAATTGCCCACACTTGGTGTGCCCTTGCAGACGATGGACAGGTTGGTCGTGACGTCAGAGGAGCTTAGGATTTTGGGAGATTGGACCGCGTGCGGTGGTCGTAGTTTGGTTCCAGTTGTGGGAATATTCCAGCTATTTCACTTTTTTTTACCTGTTGTCGGGTTGTGGAACTTTACTAGTTAGGCACGTGTTTTGCCACTTTTCTTTTCAGTTTACCTTCAACACTTGCTTTGTACTGTTTAGAGGTCGATGCACTATTGTGGTTTATTTATAGAAGTTGGTACTATACTTTTCTTTTTACTCCGTACTTCTGCATTAAGTGGGATGCGTGAGCATGTACAGTTACTTAGGCAAAGGCCTCCCTGAGTTGTCTAGACTTCAGTGCTTGTCGTCATCTCCTGCCCTATAGAGGCGAGCTTGGGGTAGTTGTGGCTCGAGCCTGGGTACGGTTGGGTTGTGACAAAGTGGTATCAGAGGTGGTTTGTTCCTTGGGATTCTATTCAGACATCCCTAAAAAGGAATTGGTTGGGATTTAGGGAAACAGTGTCAACATGTCTTGAGAGCGGCTCTTGAGCCAGGGAGTCCAGTGATGGTGCGGCGACCGACATATTCATTCACCAGGACCCTGATAACCCGCTTGTTAACTCGGCATGCTGAGACACTCATTGCAGGGAAATTGGTTTGTTCATCACATATGATTGAGTCTTTAACTTTCCTTCTTGAGTTAGCTCCCAATTTTTGTTACTGTTATATACATATATGCTCATCTAATCGTGGCACACCTTGATAACATTCAGGATGTCTCCACGAAAACAGTCAGCCAGGATACCAGCTTTGGTTCATGATGATGACTTTGTGAGCTAAGAGGCCTCAGTCCAGGACCCATCATTCGAGTCCCTTTCTCCAGGTGGGCTGGTATCAAGACCCCCACCTGGTGAGCAGCAGACAGCTTCAGCAGAGCAGACTGATCTTGAGCGCAGGTTGAGAACACTCCGTGAATTCCAGTGACAGAGACCACTGAGGTTCAGTGGTGATCCAGATCCTCAGAAATTAGAGGTTTGGCTCGGGATAGTGGTTTGCCTCTTCAGGCTTGCGCAGACACTGACAGGTCAAATGGTGCCTTTGGAAGCCAGCCTTTTCCACAGAGCAGCTGGGTTTTGGTGGAGTCTGGTGACTCAGTTACTCGACGAGTTGTCACTTTTATGGGTCTACATTCAGCTGCTGTTTTGTGAGGAGTTTCTCCCCCCTTTCTTTCGCTCTATTCGGATCCAGGAGCTTATACAGTTTTAGCAGGGAGGGATGACGATGACTGAGTATGTGACTAGTTTCACAGACCGTGCACGTTTTTACCTGGACTGAGTCCATGAAGGCAACTTCCGAGCGCGGAATTTCGAGCGGGGTCTCCGCAGAGAGATTCATGCTTTCATAGTATTCTTGGGCATTCTCACATATGCCGAGGTTCTAGAGCATGCACTAGTGATAGAGACCTTATTTTCATGCTCTATAGTTGGCGGTGGAAGCAGGCACGATGGAGCCGAGACGTCTTCCGCAGCTCGCGGGCATCGGCAGACAGAACCTCGACGCAGGTGGCTTTCCGATAACCGGACTTAGGGGCGTGTTCGTACACCACAGTGTCTCCGGAGAGCACCAGGGCATCCCAAAGAGTTCTGATGCTATGCTTGCGATGGGTGAGGTCACCTGTCGCAGGACTGCCTGACCAGGCATGCTAAGAATATCGGGCAGGCAGAAGGTGCAACACCGCGGTAGAGGCAGCACCGTGATTGGAGTAGCGCCCAAATAGGTGGTACTTTCAGAGGAGCGGGAGGAGCTGGAAGTGGAGGAAGACCTAACGAGGTCTTCCTGTCACCAATAGGCAGTCTAATTCAGGCTCCGGGAGCTAACAGTTGGGACCGCGGATGACCGTGAGCTTTGGATGTCTACAATCCTGCAGAGCATGAGGTGGAAAGAGGTATGATTTACGACTCTTCTACTTTTTTTAGTAGAATTGTTAGACTCTATGTGTGAAATTATTTTCTCCCTACTCCTTTCTTGAGTTGATACCAGGGTGACGTGGGGCGTCAGTGTAACCCTGTGTTGGTAGTGTAGAATGCATGGAACATTTTTCTTTAGTCGATGGTGTGGACTCATTCGCTCTCTGAGCGTGTAAGAGAGTCTGGGTCATGGGACATCGACTGTGAAATCTTCTGTGACCAGATATCCTTGGGTGTTTCACCATATGGATATTCTGAAGGAGGGAATCACCGGGCTTTGTCCCGGGTCCAAAAAGTGATTCCAGCCGCGGCGTGCGACGTGGGGTTTTGACTGGGGAGGTAAGCTACCCCAGAGGGCCTTCGGGCCGTTTGAGACCATGCGAAGGGATGGAAAGGTTCCCTACTGCCTTTCCCTAACCCCAAGGTTAGGAGTGGGTTCATGGATTCTTCCACGTGACTCACCTGAGAAGAAGTTTGTGTGATCCTATGCACATCATCGGCAAGGTCATACCTTGCGTGAATAGATCAAATCCTTTGGTTTGTGTACGGTGACGCGGGACTGTGAAAGAGTTCTTCTGGGTACGGGAGAGCCAAGTGTGGGCTTAGTACCATGAGTTTTTCCCTGGTTTTTCTTTTCAAGGACGAAAATATTGAAAGAGGGAATGATTTTAGAACCTGTTTTTTGATATAAAAGACTTTGGAATATTCTTGATGTTATTCTGGAGCTGTGTCTTTAGACAGCGTGCAATTCTGAGCCCCGATGTGGTCAGAATTAAATTTTCAGTGTGTTCACACTGGGCACACAAAATAAATGAGATAGATCCTAAATGGTAATTCGTATCCTAAATCTGATAGTACGGATGGGTCTAAAATTGGGTGTTTACCCCAGGAACGACATAGAACATGTCAGCGCAGGACGTTGGGACCCCTCTCCCGTTGACGGAACATTAAATGGATAAATAAAATAGTTAATTTATTCATTTAATGGTCAAACTCAAGTAAATCTTAAATGATATCTCGGATTAGAAAACTGAGGGCAATGTTCAGTCCAGAGCATGCCTTTTACCATAGTAGGGGTGTAACTTTTTCGGGTGTGGTGCCTCTATGGAAAATGTCATGAGTGGCATTTTCGTAATTAAGTGGTCTCAGACGTTAGATTTTATATATTTCGAACGGCACCTCGGATTAAAATTTTGAGACCACCTTTGTGCTCGGGAGGTGGTTTTTTACCCTAGGCATGACCTAAATTTCACAGCGTTTGGGGTTTTGGATGCGGATTTAAATTCGGTTGAGTTTTTAATTAATTAATGGTTTAATTAATTTTATTTATTTAATCTCTTCCTTACTTAAACCAAATTACACCACTCTTACCTCCCCTTGTTCTCTAGTGGAAGCTCCTCCCAAGAGTAATCTCAAGTTCTCTCCACCTCCTCTCCAAGGTGTTGCGACTTCTGGTGGATCTCACGTGAAGCTACGGGCTACGCCCGCGCCCAACAAGGTAGGATAGTGTGTTTTTGTTTTATTTTCCTACACCTCCTTTGAATTCATAAATACACATTGAATTTATGTTTTTTTACCAAGAGAATACCATATTTTCATCGTATATTTTCTGAGCTTTCCAATGCATCTTTCAGATTTAAAATCTGAGTTCTGAGGTGATCGCAGTCGTTCGACGAAGATCTGTGGGTTTTGGTTGTTTTTATAGAGAGGTTCTAGCGGCGGCGGGCTCAGGCGGAGGCGCGAGGTGGCTCGATCCAGGGCACCGTGGGCTCCCTTCCGCAGAGGCGGTCAGTGGTCGTCTGAGAGAGAGCTGAGGAGCAGTGGCTGGACGGGTGGTCGACTGGTGTTGGGGTCACCGGACCACCAGGGTCGCGCGACCCTGGTGAAGAAGAAGAGACCCATTGTTGCGGGTCTCTGCCAGAGGTAACCTGCAAAAGCAGGTGACCAAGAGAGAGAAAAAAATAGAAAGATAATGTTAAAAAAAAAGAGGTTCCGATTTTGATTTTGGGGGCTCCCTCTCTCCAATCAAGGAGAGAGGATAAAAAAATACATATAAAAAAACAACAAAGATTCCCGCGTGGGGGAATGGAAAAAAAGGGGGATATAAAAAAGGGTTAATAAATTAATAATAGTAATCATATATTATTATTATAGTTAATAAGTGGTTTATCTGAGAGAGAACCCCCATACAGTGTTCATTTGACATGTCGTCTGCGGCTGCGTAGTCCCGCCAACGACATGGTCTTTTTGAGTCCAATATTGGATACTTAATTTGGAGTTTAGGTGTGGCCCGCACGGGCCTCCATTCGAGCTGTGTACAACATTTTATAACTTTTTCATCGGACGTTCGTTTGGGGAGAATGAGTAGTCATTTAAGTGTTTTTTTTCTGAGGGCATTGCAATGGTGCAATCTACCCGCTTTAATTCTGCGAGGTGGGGCGGGCCCCACGAGGGTCGTTTTGGGCGTTGATGGTGAATTTCTAACTCCTTCACTGGGTGTTCGTCTCGAACAAGTGGATAGTCAATCTTGTGTACTTTTTCGAGATAATCAAAATGGTGCGATCTATTCGTAGCACTTCGGGACGGGGATGCGGGCCCTACGTAGCACCGCTCATGTGCGGTATGGCAATATGTAATTTTTTTCTGGATATCTGTTCCACTCAAGTAAATAGTCCATTTGATGTGTTTTTACGAGGGGATCGAAATGGTGCGATGTGCCCAACTGTTTTTTGGGCCGAGGCTCGGAACCACGGGACGTTGTTCCAGTGTAAAGCGGTGTTACATGAATTTTCCATCGGATATCCATTGGAGGAGAGTAAATAGTCTATCTCGCATGATTTTCTGCAAGTATTACAACGGTACGATTCATTTGGATGTGCGGAGACTCATTCTAGATCTCATTAAATATGGAAGCATGAAAGGTGTACCAGTGGAGGTTCTTCCTATGGTGTTTGTAGATATCCCTTGGCGTGTGATTGCCTTCACTATTGGGAGAGTGAATTAAATGCTTAAAGAGATGTGGTTGGCCATTCTAGGGCCATCGAGGAAGTATTTTGGCGAAGTTACGTTTACGCCTTTTTGCGTTGACATTGGGTGTTGTGTGTATGATATCCCTTGGGCTGGAAATGTGGTATACTCTGGGAGTATACGGGAATACATGGAGGTATATATTGTAGTTTGTACCCGAGAATGTTTGTGAACTTGGTTTGGAGATGAGTTGGGGCCACATGTCGTGTGGGCCCCTTGTGTGTGACGTGTTTTACTATATGTAGCTTTTACCTCTCGCGACGTAGAGGGTCCACTTGTTCTCGATGGTTTAGACCAGCAGGGTTCAGTGGTTTCCCCTGATTCTGTTCTCGATGGTTTGATCGGCGGGGTTGTTTGGGTTCCCCTTTTTATTTTAGCCATGTGGGATTTTAGTATCACGTCTCTTCGTGTTTCTTGGTAGAGTTTTTGAGGATTCGGTGTGACCAATACATCACACGGGCACCGATCCTCTACCCAAGAGGTTGTTTACAGTAGGGATGGCCAGAGTAGTTCTGGGTTTACCCTCCAGCGGGGATGGGCAGTGGGTTGCTCATCAACTTCTTCCAGGTCTACCCTCTAGTAGAGACTGGCTCGTGGGTCGCCGGTCGAATTATTCCAGGTTTACCCTCCAGTAGGGTTGGGGAGTGGGTCACCTGTCGACTTATTCTAGGTCTACACTCCAGCAGGGCTGGGCAGTGTGTCACCTGTCAACTTCTTCCAGGTCTACCCTCAAGAAGAGACTGGGCAGTGGGTCTCCTGTCAACTTATTCCAGGTCTACCCTCCAGCAGAGACTGGGCAGTGGGTTTCCTGTCGACCTCTACGGGTCTTCCCTTCAGCAGAGACTGGGCAGTGGGTTGCCCGATGACTTCTTTCAGACTTAGTCCTTTATTCTAGGATAGTTTGTGGCTTTTCTCCGTGACTACTGGAGTGGGACTTTTGGATTGTACGGGTCAGTGATGTGACAGCTTTGACTTTGAGAAGACCTCTCGACTGTGTGATAGTGACGAGGTGTGGTTTGAATTTTCCCAAAACTCTCAAGTATGAGGGGCGCTTTCCCCACCAAGACGCATTTTTGTGACGCGAACTAAAACCATGTGGGCAAGATAGTGACCCCAAAGTGGATAGTGTCAAGGTGCGGTGATTTGAGCCCCTTGGCTTACAGTTCGGGGTAGACGTGTGGGATGCTGGGCATCGATGGTGTTTACTTCTGGGACTATTAGCTACTCACTTTATTGGGCTGAGCTACGGGATGGGGATCCCCTTGCGATCTTGTTCGGGTTTCTTGATTGAGCATATGGATATGTATATACCTTATTCCAGTACCCACTCCTTGGGTTTGGTTACTCTCATTCCAGGAGAGGTGAAGACGTGCGGGGTATGCCACGTGCTTTCTGTGTCTAGCTTCTCGTGGTTGGATGAGTCTACTCTCCTATTATAGGTAGTGAAGACTCGACGAGAAGTTTCATCTTCTCACTATTTCTAGCTCCTTATGTTTGGATGAGTCTACTTCCTTTCTCTTGTTGGGTTGATCTGATACTCTATTGTACTCTTTACTGCACTCTCGGTTGTACTCCTTTACTTTTCCCTGTTCGATCTACTGCTCACCTCTTCAGTACCTCCTTTGTTGCTCCCTCAAGCCTTCGAGGTATCCTACTAAGTATTTTTATACTCACCCCTACTTGGGATTTTCCCCCACTTGGTGTTCCCTTGAAGACGACGGACAGGTTGGTCGTGACATCGGAGGAGCTTAGGAGTTCGGGATCTTGGACCACGTGTGGTGGTCGTAGTTGGGTTCCAGGTGTGGGAATCTTCCAGCTATTTCACTTTTGTTTACTTGTTGCTGGGTTGTGGAACTTTAATGGTTGGGTGCATGTTTTTTCCCTTTTCTTTTCAGTTTACCTTCAGTGCTTTCTTTGTACTGTTTAGAGTTCAATGCACTTTTGTGGTTTATTTATAGCACTTGGTACTATACTTTTCTTTTTACTCTGCACTTCTGCATTGAGTGGGATGCATGATTGTGTACAGTTACTTAGGCAAAGACCTCCCCAAGTTGTTTAGCCTTTGGCGCTTGTCACCAGCACCTGGCCTATGGAGGTGGGCTTGGGGTAGTTGCGGATCAAGCCTGGGTAGGTTCGGGTCGTGATAGTGGAACTATATGATATGAACAATGTGACATTTATAACAAAGCGCAAATAAAAAAACAAGGCAATTAACAATCGAAACAATGAAAATAATGAAGGATTATTAATGAATAGGTGATAAGATGTTATAAAAAGATAATATATGATCTTATAAATATTAATATGGTTCTATAATAATTTAATAACATGTTTAAAACAACTATACATGAGGTTAAATCATGTTCAACCAAAAGTAAGCGCGAGGTAAGGGATTTCTTAACTCAACTATCATTCATTGGGTTAAACTTATACTTCACTAATAATGTCATGATAAGATTATGTGTGTAATGACCATTGATTATTTTATATTTTATTCCCACTTTTTTTTACATTTAATACACATAATCAATTCATTGATTAATCCCCATTTCAATGAGATGATATTTGTAAGGAATTTTAGTCTCAATTTTTCTACTTTGAGACTTATGTCGTGTTATGAACCTATATTCCTTTATGAGGTATATATACCGAACCTTAGACATTTAATATCATAAATTTATTTATTCTCATGATATTTTAAGTTTAATTTAATGTTATCCTTTCACAGACCCAACGATTCAAAGTTACCAAATTGGTAAGAGTTTTACATTACAAGGTCGTTATTTATCGAGATTGTCTATGATTATGTATTCAATGTTGAAATATTATGCTCTACTTCTCAAGGATTATCATGAATTTTATTGTCCTATATTTTTTCATAATACTTTCAAGTAATTGTAATATTTTTCACTATTATATACTTAAAATAATTTATAAAAGTTTTTTAGAAAAATATTATTTATTTCTCTCTTCAGTAAAAACCCATTTTTCTTCATAAACTATTTTTTCTAAAAAAAATTACAAAGTTCCTTAGATTTTTTAAAATTATTTTTTAAATAAAATTTTACCCATGTTAGACTTTTTATAAAAAAAATTAAAAAGAATCTTCACGTATTTTTTTAAACAATACCCATTTGGATTTTATAGAAAATGTAAAAGGAATATTTGTTTTAATGTGTATGACATGAATATAATTTTATGCATTTATTTTCTTTAAAGATTACTTTATAAGTTTTCAAGGTTATTTTTAAATAAAATTATTTTCAAAACATTTTAATTTTTAAAATGTAATTTTCAAAATGAAAATGATATTTTCTTCAATAAATGTTTTAAATGATTTTTAAATCCTTTTTTATATATTTCCAAGGTTGTTTCTAAATAAATAGTTTTTGTAATATTTTTCAAAATGAAAAGAATATTTTACTCAAAATTTATTTAATGATAGTTTAATGGTATCCGTATTCATCAATGTCAAAAAAAAAATTGTTACTTATTCTCAAATGGGGATATTTTGTAATGATATCATTCTCATTATTTCTCTTAATGGATTGAGATTGTTTTAAAGTAATTATTATGCAACCTGTTTATTTTCCATGGGTTAATCATGTTTCAAAGATATTTTCATAGAATCCATTTATTTTTAATGGGATAATCAAGTTATGAAAATAATAATGTTTTTTATAGATTTTATGATAAAATGAAAGCTCTATATACCTTATCCATGATATATTTCTTGGACATTATATATGATGGGTTCACCCAAATAGCACTGGTTGGTCTCGTTATTTCTTATATGATTGGTTCACCTAGATAGCACAAGGTGATCCAGACATATATTATACATTGGGTGCACCCAAACAGTGCTCCAATGAATTGGGTAATGATTATATACTCCAGATAATTGTATTGGAATTAAAACATATAGTTATTCTATTTATAAGGGTTCAGTAAGGGTTCTATATGTTTTTTATGAAAATGATGTTCCAAGATACCAACATGTCTTATATATGATTTCATTTAGTTTATAATGTTTCCTTTAATAAATATAGATATCATATGGCTTCTGATTATTAATTCTTATGAATCTTTCCTTTATTAAATCCTTATGAAATGTTTCACAATTGATGATTCATGTATTAATGGGTATGAGTTATTTTATGATTTTCTCAATCACTCTGATCATTTCATCATACTCTTATGCTCTTCTTATATACACTAATTACATTTAATTGTTAATGGTTATTTTTATCCTTGATGAGCATTTGAGCTCACCCTTCTGATGTTTCCTTTTCCTTAGGTTATCAAGTATGATGTTGAATTAATTATTTCTAGAAGGTTTCACATGGTTTATTTTGATGACCTAATATGGAATATGAAAATTTTGGTATACTGGGAAAGATAATCTCTTGAATTCAACTGTTTTTTAGGTAATAGTTTGTCCTAATTCTCTAAAATTATAAACTTAAAAGGTCTTTGATAATGTAAGAGATAAAAATTTATCATTTCAATATTTTATATTTTGGATGGAACAAATTGGATCACCTCCATTGATATCAAATATGGAATTTTAAAGTTTATGATTTTAACACCAGACTCAGGAGGGTTTTTTAGGCTCTTATAGTTGGTTTCATATATTGGATTATATAACCTCGGTAATTGGGATGTTTTCATGTGATGTTATCTTAAGAGTTAAGGATATTTTCATAGGTCTATAATCTTAAGTATAATTTAAAGTTAAAATCCTTATACAACACTTTGAGGTTTTAATTGATGAGAAATTAAAGGGATTAATGATATTTTAGGAGATATTTTATTAGTTTTATGTATATTTAAAGAATTGGTTTAACATGAATTATGATTATAAATTTTTGTAGACATAATTTTTAAGGTATTGATAACCTTTATGGTTTATAGTAACATGGATATTGAGGTAATTATAGTAACATGGCTTTTGTTGTATAGATAACATTGGGATTGAAGAGTGATTTTGTGACTAAGTCGATAATGATATTTCAAAAGGATATCACCATATTTTTCTAAATGTAATCTGAAAATTATGGGATAACATTTAAGGTTAAAACTCTCTTTAAAGTTTATGTTGTTGAGGTTATTTGGAATATAGTGTTATTCATTCATGGAATGATTTAGTTTCAACTTTGGGTATTAACATTGAATTTTGATGATTAATATAACATAAGAAGGTTTATACATTTTGGGAATTATCTTATCATGTGATAACTATATTTTTTGGTTAATGTCTAAATATAGAGGGAATAACTTGATTATCCCTTTTATGGTTATGTGGTCTTTAAAAGTTTATTTCAGTTCTTCAGAAATGAAAAATCATCATGAATAATCATCATTTGGATAAAAAGATAAAATTATGGTAAAAATTGATAAAACGAGGAAATTATACTCATCAAGTAAGTATATTTCCTTATTCTCTTAGTCTATATGGAAAAGTAATTCCTCAAAATTAGTATAATGATCTTGAAAAAAAATGTAATCATATTACATTCATATTTGATAAATTATATGGTATTTTAAATTATCAAATATTTATGGTTTTGAGGCCCTTAACATTCCATTAATCATTTACATGTTTGTGAACAATGACCTCAATCACTCTCCATAATTATTCATGATTTTATTCCATGTCTAAATCTTCACTTCCAACATATTTTTACCTATTTGGAAACCTAGTATGTATTATTCCAAATGACCCTTACACTTCCCTTTAATATTTATCAAGAATATGTTTTATTAACCCTTTTCATGGTGTGGGTTTACCAAAAAACTATTTTCAAATGTCCATAATTTGATTTCCAAAATGAAGTTCAAATTGTGAGGATGAAATTTACTAAAGGGGGGATGATGTTACACCCTAAGATTTTAAAAGATGAAAATTATGTTAAGAGCATAAAGGATGCACAAAACTAAGATTAGATAAGAATATAACATCCTAATACTTTACGATATATTTCTTTTTAAATAAATTTAATCTATTAAATATCTTATGATACATGCAACCCCAAACTTTTTATGTCTTATAGCATATTCAACACATGACAACAAGCTTAAATGACCCATGATATATATAACCATCATAACCTTCCAAATCCTTTTTTTTGTTTTCCAAATATCCACTTTATGGGAAAGTGGGAACCTTACAAAGTTCCAGATTCAAAAAACAAAACATCCAAAAATCGACATTCAACCTCCAAAACAACCCACCCATATTTCCACATTCAAATCTCAAAATTTGAAATCCTGAAGCACTCCTCCATTCATGCGCCTTACCTGAATCGATTCTACACGACTCCATCTTCATCATCACCGCAACTCATCAACATTGACACTGTCATCTTTGGAACTGTCGCACCACACCAGTTACACTGAAACATCACAGAAATTCAAAACATGATCCAAAAAATAATTCACTCCAAACCGTATACATCCTCCATTTCAGTCTGAGAATTTTCCCCAAAAAAGAATCTACCCTAAAATAAAATTAATTTTTTAAATCATAATTTCAAAATTTATTATGGTTAATTTTTGAAAATTTTCTGAAAAGATTATTTTTTTATGAATAGTGAAAAATACAGAATTTTAATTAAAACTACCTTTTTGTTTAAATTATTTATAAAGTTAAATTATATTTTAAATTGGCTTTAAACTATAAATATTTAAATTTTATATCTTTTAATATAATTTAGTTCATTGGAACTATTTTCATATTGAAATTGGGTATAAAAACATTATGAAGTTTTGAAGTTTTTTTATTTTAAAACCTGCTTTCTCATCACACCTGTGGGATTGATTTTAAATTAAATTTTGTAAATTATATAAATTGAATTTTAAAAAATAGATTTCATGTTTTTAATCATAATAATATATATTACCTAACAATTTCAACTTAATTTTTCACCAAAATTAATAGTTAAAACATTAAAAAATTAATTACTACAGTTAAGGTAAAAATGGGTTTACCAAGGGTTAAACTTATAAGATAAGGGTTAAAATGACCTAATGTTTTTTTATAAAATCTATTATCTAGAAATATTTCAAATTTATTACTTATATTATCTAAAATTTTCCATTATTTGGTCCTTGTTTCATGAAAAAAAACAAGGTTCGAATTCACTCTTTTTAAAAATTACAAGTGTTCCACTCACCTCACTTATAAAAGGTCACCCCATATCCTCTTCTATCCACACCTTAAAAACTCATTATCTCAAATAATACATGCCCAAATAACTTCTATAATTCAATATTATAATATTAAAAGGATTATTTTTTTCATAAATTCAAACAAGGAAGGCCTTTGGTGCAAACTAAAAGTAGTTACCTGAAGAAGAGGTAACGTTATTCAACTTGAATTTTTATTTTATTTCTTCCTTAACTACCTTAAATTATTATTAAACCATGATTATAAAATAACATCAGAATATTAAATATACTTAGATGTTATTATGTTAATTTCAAAACCTAAATACTTCTCTTTTTCCATCAAATGGGTTATGAAATCATCATTCGTGTGTACAACGGACTACCACTTCAAGAATCGATGTCATTTTTTTCCATTACCACCTCTCACTATTGGGTGTGATGATATATATTAATTATATATATGATAATTAAAAAATAATTAAATATATTTATTAATTATATAATATATACCTTTTATTTTCATTTTATAGGTGATACGATAATTTCACTCATGAGTATAGCGGACTATCACCTCATGAAGCGATGTGATTAATCTTTCACTAACACTTTACATGGAATGTAATAAGGATAAAGTTAATGAATATATGTTATATACATGAAATAATTATGATATTAATGACATATATTTCATTATTAAAATATTATATATTATTTTCTTTTTTTACACAAAAAAGGTGATAGCATCGTTCGTGTACATGCAGAGTGTCGCCTTCATGAAGTTACATGACTCTCTTTTCATCACAATTCTAAATGGATCGTATATATATGTATGTATGTATGTATGTAAGAATGTATGTATGTATGTTTGTATGTATATTTAAAGAAATTATATGGAAAATATAAAAATATGATCATTCTATAAAGAAAAAATATTACTTACCTCATTTTCATAATGATCATCGAAAAATGGAAATGTTACACATGCGTGCGTATGGCCTAAACCTCCATGACTGTAACATACTTAATTTATCAAAACCATCCATCATGATTTTTATTAAATGTATATTTTAAGTATAAATATTATAATGATTTTATGATTATTATTATAGAGATTATGGGAATTTATAATATTCACAAGAACTGGAAAATTCATAACAAATAATGAATAAGAAAACAAGGAAATTAACACCCGAAATAATGAAAATAATGAAATATTATTAACGAACTACTTATAAGATGTTATAAAATGATAGTACATGATATTATAAATATTAATATGATTCTGTAACAACTTAATAACGTGTTTAAAACAACTATATAAGAAGTTAAATCGTGCTTAACCAAAAGGAAGAATGAGGTAAAAGATTTCTTAACTCAGTCGTCATTTAGTGGGTTAAACTTCTACTTCACTGATTATGTTAGGCTATGATTATATATATAATGGACTTTTATTATTTTATATTTTATTTCCAATTTTTTTATGTGTATTTACATTTAATATGCATATTTAATTAATTTATTAATCCCCAATTCAATGATATGATCTTTTTAAGGGATTTTAGTCTCAGTTTTCCTTCTTTGATAATTATGTCATGTTATGAACCTATCTTATTTTATGAGGTTTATATATATCCCCCTTGACATGTAATACCATGAATTTATTTATTATCATAATATTTTATGACTAATTTAATGTTATCCTTTGTTGGGGATTGCGATTCAAAGTTACCAAAGTGGTAAGAGTTTCATGTTACAGTCTAATCATTTATCGGGATTGTCTATGATTAAGTCCCTGATATTGAAATATTATAATCTATCTCTCAAGAATTATCATTAATTTTATTCTCATGTGGTTATTCATGATATTTTAAAGTAATATTACTAATTTAACACTCTTTGAAACTTAAAATAATTGAAAAAACGTTTTTAATAAGAAGAATATTTATTTATCTCTTTAGTCGAAAAACCATTTTTATTTCAAAACCATTTATTCTAAAAAAAATAATAATTTTTTTAGCATTTTTAAAATGATATATTAAATATATTTTTACCTAAGTATTACTTTTTACAAAAAAATAAATGAATCTTCATGTCATTTTCCAAATAATTCTCATTTGGATTTTACCAAAAATGTGAAAGAAATATTTATTTTAATGTGTAGAACATGAACCGAATGTCCACCTTTATTTTCTTTGAACCTTAATTTATAATTTTTTAATTTTATTTTCAAATAAATGAATTTTGAAAAAAAAAATAAGTTTTAAATAATATTTTTCACAATGGAAAGGATATTTTCTTCAAAAATGTTTTAAATAATTTTTAAATCCTCCTTTATATATTTCCAAGGATGTTTTCTAAGAAAATGATTTTCACTATATTTTTCAAAATTAAAAAGTTATTTTCTTCAAAATGTATTTAATGATATTTTAATTGTATTACCATTTATCAATGTCGAAAACCCTTGTTGTTACTTATTATTGAATGATGATATTTTTTAGTGATACCATCCTCATTATTTCTCTAGATGGATTAATATGTTTCAAATATATTTTTATGGAACATGTTTCTTTTTCATAGGTTAATCAAGTTTCAAATAGATTGTCGTGGAACCTGTTTCTTTTTAACAGGTTAATCATGTTCTGAAAAAATAAATATTGTTTTATGTGTTTTATGATAAAATTAAAGATCAATGTACCTTATTCATGTTTTGGTTCTTAGACATTATATATTATGGGTGAGACAAGATAGAAATAGGTTATCCTATTAAGCTTATATAATGGTTGAACCTAGATATCACTGGGTGATCCCAACATAACTTATACGATGGGTGTGACCATATATTTCTCTAATGAATTAGGTAATGATTATGATCTCTGGATAATTATACTGAAATTAGACTATATGGTTATTCTATTTATAATGGTTATGTAAAAAAAATTAAGTGTTTAATAAATATGATGTTATAAGATACCAACATGTTTTATCTATGATTTCCATTATTTTATAATTTTTCCTTTGATCAATATTGATGACACATGGCTCGTGATTATTAATTATTTTGACTCTTTCCTTAAATCCTTATTCCATGTTTCATGATTGATGATTCAAGTATTGATTGTTAGGAGTTCTTTTATGATTTTCTCATGCACTCTAATTATGTCATCATACTCTTATGATATTCTTATACTCACTGATGACATTAAATTTTTAATGATTACGTTTACCCTTACAGACCATTTGAGCTCACCCTTCTTATTTTTCATTTTCCTCAGGTTATCAAGAATGAAGGTGAATTAATTATGTCTAGAAGTGTTTTATATGTATGATTTTTCTGACCTAATGTGGAAAATTAAGGGTTAGGAACATTGGAAAATATACTCTCTTTAATTCATGGGTATTGTTTATGTAAAATTTTATCCAAATTATATAAAACTCTAAACCTCAAAATTTCTTGAGACTTTAAGGGGCATAATTTTTTACATTTTATACCATATGTTTTGGATGGAAAAAATTGGTTCACCTCTATCAGTATCAAATCTAGAAATCAAAAGTTTATAATTTCAGTACTAGACCCCGGAGTGTGGGTTTTGGGCTGTTATAATTGAAAAAAATCTCCTTTATATAGGATTTAATATAGATACATTTGATCTTATTTAGATATAATGGTTTAGAATGAAATCCGTATAAGAATAAATGGTTGATATATTTTCTTTAAAATATGTATATGTATTTTTACTCATGTAGTTTTTAGAAATTTATTTATAAAATATAAAAAATATAAAAATAATCTATAAAAATGGTTGATTAAATTACAATTAAATATTAAATAATTACCTCATAGTGAAAATATATAAACATTATTTAAAAAATATTTTCTGTTCATATAAAATTATTGGTTTTTAAAAAAATTTGATTGAAATAAATTATGAAGAAAATATTTTTTCCAAAAAAAATTAAACAAATGTGTGTTTGAAAAGTTTTAATGGTATGTTTTTGTATGTGAAATTTTAAGGAGATATTTTTGTCTAAAAATTTATAAGGATGGATATTTGTCTGAAAATTTTAATGGAAAAATACAAAAATTAATAAAATTAAAAAATTTCACAATTTAGTAAAAATATTCTCCCCATTTTTAAGGAGTTATTATTATAAGGATATGGCTAATAAAAAAGTAAATAAATTTTATTTTTTTGTTGAACATTCCATGATTTTATTAATATATTCAAATATATCATAATTTAGGGTTTTTGTAAAATATCTAGAGTTTTTTCTTATGATTTGATGAATTATAAAATAATATATTCTATTTATGTGTTATCCTAAAGTAAATCATTTCTTGTATAAATTTTCTTAACTCATGAGTTGTATGGTGGGTTTTTACTAAGAGATATATAACTTTGGTTTCAAAAAAAGGAGTTTTATTAAAATATATTCAAAATTTAGTGAGTGTGTGTTGCATCCAAAACACTTTATGAGAATAACTTCCATCAACTACATATTTAGCCTCAATAGTGGAAAGTGATATTGAATATTGTTTCCTATAAGACCAAGACACTAAGGATTCTCTAAAGAAATGAAATATTTCATATCTACTTTATCTATCCATTTTCATCCACCAAAGTAAACATCTAAAAAAATTTTTAAATCTAAATTATTTCCAGAAGAATAAAACAATTTAAGATCCATATTTTCTTAAGGTAATGAAAAAAATAATTTTATATATTTATGATTTGAATATTTTGTATTATCTTTAAATATCATATGTAATCAGATAGAAAACATTAATTCTATCTAACTAGTTATAAGGTATAATAAACTATCAATCATTCCTCTAAAAGTCTTTTAGTCAACTAGTTTCCTAGTTTCATCAAGATCTAAATTTTTTGAGTTTTTGATAAGAGTAATGATACTTTTAGTATTATCGTATACAAAATTTTTAATTAAATATTTTATATACTTTTGTTGACATGTAAAATTTTCTTCTAGTTTTACAAAAATTTGAAATATAAGGAACAAAGTTAGTTCACCCATCATTTTCATTTCAAACTCATATTTCTTAAGATCCATAAAACAATTTTTAATTGATTTTTGATCTAAGACAAAAATAATGTCATCAATATAAATTTGAATAATTATGGTATCCTTAAAAACCATTTTAATAAATAGATTTGGATCTACATCTCCCTTAAAAAAATTTGTTTATAATAAAAATTAGTAAGTCTATCACACAAGGCTCTTGGGGTCTGTCAAATTCCTTAAATGGCCTTAGTAAGTCTAAATACATTATCTATCATTTTTTGTTTTTTCAAAAATAAGAGGTTTTTCTAAATAAACATCCTCATGTACATATTTGTTAAGAAAATAACACTTTACATCCATTTAATAAATAATGGCATTTAAGAATGTTGTATAGAATAGAAATATGTGAATAGATTCTAGTATATCTACTCGAGAAAAAGTTTCTCTATATTCTATTAATTCTTGGTGATTATAACCCTTTTCAAAAATTCGTACCTTATTTTAAAAAAAATTCCATTTTCATTATGTTTGTTATTAAATACCCAATTTACCCCAATCACAGGAAAATTTTTAGGGTGTTCAAAGAGAGTCCAAACTTGATTCCTATAAATTTCATTGACTTTATCCTACATTTATTTTATTTGATATTTAGCACCAAAATACCCATCATGAGACTTGTTTTTAAATTGTGATAAAATGCACAATTTTCACATTCAATTCTTAAAGAAATTCTATTTTTTACTAGTTGATCTATATTACTAATAATATTATTAGTGGGTTGATTCTGTAAGATATTTTAATTCCTTGGATTTGTAGAATTATATTATTCAACAACAAGTTGATTTACTCTTTGAGGTAAACCTTTAAAAAATGATTCTTCAGTTCTTCTCTCATGAGAAGAATTTTCCAACATGTATTGAAAACCATTTTTATAATAACCATCTAAAGATTTGGTTTTAGGTTGTTTAAAATCCAAATAATCATTTTCATAAAATTCAACATGTACTGTTTCCTCAGAAACAATTTTATTTTTATGAAAAACTCTATAATCCTTCATTTTTATAGAATAAAAAAGAAAAATTAATTTATTGGATTTTGGGTTAAATTTATGTAAATTGTCATTGGTATTCAGAATGAATACTTTGCATCCAAAAAATAGGAAGTAAGAATGTTTTTTCTTTCCTACAGTCCAAACACATATTTTTTTATTAATAAAAGGTCTAAGTAAAACTTGGTTTATAGTATAATAGGAAGTACTAACTGCTTTAGCAGAAAAAAATTCAATTTAATATTCACAGAATATAGTTATAGTAATTACTTTTAGAACTCTATTTATTTATTAAAATACACAATTTTGTTGAGATGTTATAAGAGACAAGGATATATGTATGATACTTTTTTTACTAAAAAACGTTTCAAAATCAAAATATTCAAATTCTCTACCACAATGACTATGAATAGTTACCAAGGGAATATTTTTGGTCATTTTTAATATGGGTTAAAAATATTTAGAATAGAAAAAGGTTTACGACTTTTTCATTAAAAAATATACCCACATATATCTAGTGTAGTCATTAACTAAAACATAAACATAGTAATTTAACCCAATACTTCCAATTTTTTGGGACCAAATAAATCTTTTTGAATTAACTGTAAAGCATATAAATTTGAAATTTAACAAATAGATTTAAATCTTGACTTATGTTTCTTTTCATATTGAGAAGGATCGTAGCCTTTATAAGAATTAAATCTTAGCTCTGGAAAATCTATAATAAGTCCTTTATTAGAAAATTCAGCTAAATTTCAAATATTATAGTATCGTATATTTATAATACATAACAAATACTAGTCTTCTATTACGCTAAAGAAAGGTAGATCTTAGATTATATGGTATTCTTTGTTTAGTGTGTAAAAATTCTCATTCCTATATTCATAGAGAAAAAATTTACATTATGAAATTTGAACAATACATTTATCATTCCTAATTTTAATATGGTAACCATCATCACATAACTGACTTATGGTAATGAGGTTGTGTTAAAGTCTTACTACAATTAAAACATTGAAAATTAAAGCTTTTCGAACAAGAATAATATAATCCATACTATATATTTCCCCTTGATAATTATAACCAAAAGTGATTTTACACCATTCGTCTTGATAGTATTTTTAAAGAATTTATTATGTCTATTTATGTTCCTGGAACATCCTATATCCATGTACGATGTATTATTGATGGTATTCTACTTATTTTCCTAAAAGAAAAAATTTAATATTTTGGTACCCAAAATTTATTTAATCTGGAATTATTAGAAAATGAGACTTTAGGAATCCACATATATCTAACATTCGTATATTGTATAACTACTAATTATTTAGAAATTTAATCTTTATTAAAACCAAAATATTGAACTTTTTTCAAATAACATTTGTTCATCTGGTGTCCAACACTCTGACATTTCATATAGAAAAGAGTACTTTTAGGAATAATATAACTATTTTAAAAATAATTTTTTGAGTTTATAAATCCAATAATATAAGTATTTATTATTGTTTTCAACTCTAAGTACATGTTACCAAAATTTTCCGTCCTATAAGTAAAGTTTGAGAGTAATATTTTTTAAGAAAATCAGAATTTATTTCCGCAACTAAATTCTTATTTTCATTAGTTGAAGTAGAATAAGATTTGTTTAATAACTATAGTAAATATTTGTAATCTATTTTGTAAAGTTTTTAAATACATGAATTTTTTTTTGCAAGTTCAGCCTTATAATTTTTACTTTTTTGGAAAATTAATTATTCAATTTTTTAAAGCAAGGTAGAATGTCTAGAAAATTCCTCGAAAATGGTAATGATTCCTCATCATCTCATATAAACACGTTTTTATTCTTCAAAATAAGTACTATAATAATTATTATAATTAGTATGATTTGCATCAAAGTTAACTTAATTAAGGATTCAGAAGATACCTTATACCTGTATCATTTATTGATATTCATAATTTCAGTATAAAAACTAATATTTTTATGTTATTTGCAACTATTCTTATAATAACTTTCTCTTCCACTTGCACTCTAATAATTTGAGGCTTTTATACTCTTCTTTCCCCTATTATTATAGGAATTTCTTTAATTTTTTGTATTTCATATCCTTTTTCTTAAATCTTGTACAATCTTTTATTTTTTATATGGCTTCTTATATTCATAATAAATTATCTCAAAAGCATCATTCTGATCATTTTTTAATTTATAATTATTATTATACTTATATATAAAATCTTTATTACTAAAAATATTGTTCATCATTTTATAAATATTTGAATGTTCATTCTCACTTTCTTTAGATGAACTAATTATATTATCAACCTTTACATTCTTCTTCGTAGAATATTTAGTAACATTATTAGTAGATCTGACTTTCTTCACTGCTATAGAAGTCGAATCAAAAGATACACCGTTACTCTTATATTTTTTACATCTCTTTTTAATATTCTCTCATATTAAATGATAGTTACAATGAGTTCATCTAAGAAAAATTAGTAAAAAATATCATAGATATATTTTCTCTTTGATTACCACTCATTGGGAATAATATTATAATATTACCAACCAAGTTTTAATTACTCAAGTCATTATCTATAAGAGATTCAAGATTATTAATAATAATCATAAATAATTAAATCACATTGACTACTAATTCTCTAGGAAAAAAGATAAAATTATCTATAATCTTTTATCATGATAGCTCTTATAGTTTCAATATGTTTGGTTATTCCAAAGGGAGTGACTTCCATTTTCTTCTAAATATGGTTTGAATCTTCACAAAAATAAGTATAACTATAGATATTTCTTATCATCGATCAAAGAATAGTAATTCAAACTCAATAGTTAAGTTGATATCCGATATTTTATTCTATTGTAAAAGTTGAAATTTCATTCTCATGAATCAGATATTAACATGTTAACATAAAAAAATTATCAAATCTTGTGTTGATAAAAAAATTCTTCATACAATCTATCCAACACTCATAATCAACTCTATAAAATATTGGTGGTATTCTTTGATTAATATTTTATAATTTCCCAACAGAAAAACCTCCAATCATAAAAAAAAGTATATTGTTTTCTATAAAAACATGTTGGTGAAACAATTTATAACAATTGGAACATCCTCTAATATCAATTGTATGATTTATAAAGTATTAAAATACCTAAAAGAGGGTGTGAATTATAGATTATAAAATAAAATAAAAAATATTCACTATCCTCTTATATGAAATTAATTAAATGGATAATTCTACCAATATAATTTACATTATTAGTGTTGTAAAAAATTATATCAAATTATAAAAACTTTTCTTAACAAATTGCATATTAGAAATAGAAAATTATAAATAAAAAAGTTTAAAAAATCTTTATAAATTTTATAAGAAAATTTAATGAAACTATATAGAAGGAATATCCACATGTTTACCTTCAGTTTAAAGGAATTCAATAACCCTGAGTTTAGGTTTCCATAATTTTAATCAAACCATACAGGTCTGTCTTCTATAACCATGGAATCCCTCGATACTAAGATCTGACATACTTTTGTTTCCCTAGCTCTCAGGACCCTCGTTAATCAAGAACGAAAAGCTCTAACTTTTGAAACCATAGAAGTTCTCGATCACACCATATCATTCATAATTATTAAAAATGAAAAACTTCTTAAAACGTTTAAAAAATAATCCTCACAATAATGACTTATGAAAAATTCTCTCTAGAAGATTACAATTAAGAATTGTCAAAGTAACAATATTTTAAAAAAGCTTCAAAATAACTTTAGATTTTCAATGATGGAAAAGTTTCCTCCTCTTCATATATATCTTTTATTTATAATAAAATTCCAAATGGTCGTATTTTTTATAATTCAAAGGTGGTTTCAACGACATTAGACAAACTCCTTCTTTATGTAAAAGGGTTCATAACATTGTCTTCATCTGAAAGAATCAGAAATGGTAGGCCAGTGGAAGGAAGTTTCTTTTTCTGGTAGATTTTAAATAAGTTCATTTGGAAAGGAATATATGCCTCTTTTCACTTAAGTCTTTTGATAATATTGGTAGAAATTCATGTAATGGTATTTTTTATATTTTTACTACATGACTTGTATATATTTATTTCTGGTGAATTTTCTAATTATTTGTTTGATATATATAATATATGAGCATATGATTAAAGAAAAACTCTATCTAATGGAATTTTTTTTCTATATCTAGTAAAAAAATTCATTTAAAACATTCTATGAACTTGGAATTATAAAAGTTATAATGTTATAAATTTTTAAGGAAGTGTATTTTGATCAATAAAATAAAATTATAAAGTGTAAAAAATTATCCCTTTGACTCAAAAGTTTTCTCTAAAAATATAAAAATTCATGCATGTAACTTTGTGACATTTTTAAAAAGTATTCCTTATGAAATCAAAAAATGATAAATTTTCATTAAAAACCAAGTATACTCAATGATTCAATAAATTTTTCTATCACTATATTTGAGAAAAATATTTTAACTATAGTGATTAAAAACTCTATAATATCTTGAGTTTGGTAACCCTACAAAATAATATTTATCCTTTATCTCAGATATTATAATATATTTTTAAAAGAATACATTTAAAATATATAGATATTAACTTCAAAGCATCACCTTTCACTGTAATAAAGTTACATGGGAAGGTGGTGAAACTAGTCTTGTTTTGGTTGAAAATCACTATTCTATATCCTTATAGATTGATTGGGTCAAAAAATGTTCATTGAGAAAAGAAAATTGATAAAAACTATAAATTTTCACATAGAAACTTGTTTAATAAATATTTTAATTTTAAGTAGTTCCTTTTAAAAAGTAAGAGTAAAATATTATTTTTATTATAAGTATTGAAATATTCTTATAAAATATATTTTATTATTATTATATTTTGTTTCCTCAATTATTTAGTTCACATAATAATAATATTTAATTTTTTATTGAATTGAAATAATTAATTCAAATCATCTATTAATTTTAATTACAAACCTAAATATAAAGAATCAAAAGTTGAAAACTTACATGTTATGCTTCACGAAACCATTAATATGTTGTATAGATACCAAAAAATTTAAAAATAAAATTCCAATGATATTATTTAGAAATCAAAAATAATTATTTTTTATAAATTAATCTATGTTTTAGCCATACATAATCAATTATCACTCTTCAATCTATATCTTATATCAATGATCATTTATCCATAGTTTTCATGATTAAATATGTCATGAAGTCTTTTATACCTATAGTTCAAAAGAAATATATTTTTTTATTTAATAAATAATAGAATTTATATAATAAAAACAAAAACATTTTTTTAATAAAAAAATGATTGAAAATTTAATATTAAATTATTGTAATTTTTATTTAAGAATATTTCACTACTTACAACAAAGAGAGTATGATTCTTCCATTTTCTAATGAACTATGAAAATGTATTATTTATTAAACATGTGGTTCTTTATTAAAAAAAGTATTCTACTTTTAAAAATCATATACTGATAATAATTTTGCTATTTTTTTTAAGATAAATGAAAAATTTTCATATATATTTGAATAATTATGTCCAATAAATTAGTCATTAGATAGTTTTGGAATTTTCATTCATAAATAAAAAATTTTCACAATATTCCCATGAAACTTCATTTATGCTAAAAATTGAAACTTTCAAGATGATATTTATATAATCAAAATGACTAACAGTTGAATTTTTTATTATGAAATAAAATAATGAAGAAAAAAAGTCATAGAGGTTGTAAATGATGAAGTCTGAGGGTATAATACATCGAGCCCGCTCTTTCAGACTCAGTGCTTGAAAATGCTATGTAATTTTTTTATAAAATAAACTGAACAATTACACAACACTTTAAACAAACGAGGACCTTTTACCAGTCTATATTTTGGAGTATTAGACAAAACCTAACATTTATCATAGTTAGAACAAACATGAAACAATTTTCCACTATGCTTCTGCACGCGCTAACTTCAAAACAAGGATGTCTGAGTTAGAACGACTAAGATACCTGTGAAAAACATTTAAAAATAAAGGTAGAGCATTCAATTTCTTAGTAAGGAGTTTTTAAAACCTTTCATAAATTCGATTAAAAATATCACTTTGATTATACATTCAAAAAAAATACAATTATAAATACATTTGTAAAACAACCTTTACAAAATACTATAATGCTTTGAAAATTAATTATACTTCGAAAACGCTTTTAAAACTAATAAAATGATTTAGTTGAAAATATTAAGAAAGCTCTTAAAAACAAAACAAATGGGTCCACCCGAAACTTTGAAGGATATATTGGGCCTACCCACTTGAGGGATGGATTCACTATCAAATTCCCTATCGTATTTACAAAGTTCGAGTACCGATTTTTAAAAAACATTTTTGTCTTAGCTTTCCTTATATATATATATATATTCCAAAGGTGTTTTAATTTTGAAAATGTATGTATAATCATGTCTGGAACAAATAAATACTATTCTTTACTGAAAATTACATATCCGACTTTGTATGATCAGATCTCACGATACATGACTTTGTATAAACATATAAAAGTAAAATCAACATCCATGCACTTGAAATTTCAAAGACATATTTATTAAATTTCTTTTATGCATGAAGGTATAAAATAATAACAATAGACAACATATAATTCAATATCCTTAAAATTAATCAATAACAATAACTAATTATGTGTCGCACAAAAAAATCATCAAAGCAGCATTTTTTTTAAATACAATAATCCTTTTTTATATGCACATAAGTTTTAAGAAAAACTACTTTAAGTATATATATATATTAATGTATAAATTTAATAAAATCATTGATATATGGTTATAATATTTACTTTTATATGTCATGATAAAATTTATAACATTCATACTTTGTAAATTCATATATGAATTAATTTTTGTTTAATAATTTATTTATAACAATTATATACTTTGAACAATTATATCGAGTATAATTTTTTTATATAGTAGAACAATTATGACATTATTAATTCATATTTTAATTGATACATGATTAATAATTTATTTAAATTAATTATATATTTGAACATCATATAAGTTTATATATATTTATATAACATAGTAATAATATTTGAAGAGATGAATTACCCATGAAAATAAGGTTTCTAATTTATAAATAAAATAAATTAATATCTTTATTTCTAAATAAGGTATAGTTTTAAAGAAAAAAATCATTAAAAGTATCATTCCCTTACTAGGACTCATTCAAATTAAGAAAAAAAACTTAAAATAAATAAACTAACTTTCTCTTACTATAAATTTGGAAATAAAAAAAATTTAAATAAAACTATACCTTACCTTATATATTCAGAAAACTAAAGTCATATATATGTACATAAAAATCTCAAAACAAATATAATTTTTTTAACAAAAATAATCCCTTAGCATGAAAAAGGTAAAATATAATTTAAATAAATGAAATCCTTTACCCTCATAGAATTTAATATCAAATTACACATATGTATTATTTTTCAATTAAACTCACTTTCCAAAAGAATTTTAACAGAATTAAAATTCTAACCAAACAAATTTATTTGAAATAAAATTTTATTATAAACTAAAATACATTACAAAAATAAGATTTCAAAGTAAGAAACTAAATATTTCTCCCTTATAAAAACAATAATATGGAATTGTATAAAACGTATTTAAAGATATGTAATCCCTTTCAAGCACAATTAAACAATTTTTCATCAAGAATTAATAAACATCATACCAAACTTACATCGAAATAATTGTAGTATAAATTACCTTACTACAATTTATCAATGTTTGGAAAAAAAATTGATATTTTTTAAAGAAACCCATAAGTAAACTTGGATGAAACAAATAATCTGAAAAAAAAATTAAAATAAAAATCCCTTGCCAAAACATGAGAAGATTACACCTCAGGATTACTTCTTGGAAGATCCAAAACATGACTCCTCATGCTCAGAGAAAAAGAACAGGCTTTTCCCCTTCCCTTGACAGCTTATCACACCAGACAGGAAAAAACACCCTCTTTTTCTCACTCATAAGTGGAAAACAAAGGGAACAACACACATAGAAAAAATGGAACTCTGACTCCCTCGCAGACTACCTATCCTCGCCCTATTTAAACACTCATTTCATCATAATAAATGAATATTTTATTTCTAATTGCAAATAAATTGTAATTATTAGAACAAATTATTATGCAAGCTAAGATGAGAAGAAGACATAAAGAGAGATCTTAAAATATTTGGAATTGAGGTAGAAAATTGAATGAACTAAACTCATTGCAAAATTCCAACAATTATAAGAAAAAGACTCCAAATAGAATTTGTGTATAAAATAAATAGATTGGAACAAATGTTAAATAGAGATAGTAAATTAAACATAAAAAATGCATGAAAATGACTATGATGACATCTGAAGAAGGAGACATAATACAAGAGGAAAAGCAGATAAAATAATTTTCTAGTATGAGATAATATTCGATTATAAAATAATCATACTTCCATATATAAGAAATCAGAAGTAGGAGAACGTCTATATTCGAGAAGGAGAAAAAATGAACACAAATGATGATTATGTATTTAATAAATAGAAAAATAAATCCACAAATGAGATTTGGATATAATTAAACAAAACCTACTTGCATAAATATTCAATATTAAGTAGATCCCCAAATCATAGGTCATTATCTCCCAAATATCACTCGGATCCTCATCGGAAAAAGGTTCTCAGCTTTGATGAAACCGATCTCTCCAAGCTCATTTCATCATGAAGTCGATCCCTCACCTGTTACTCTCGGTTTGTGACTCATAAAGACAAAGATGAAGTCAATCCCTCACAAATTACAAGATTCATGACCTTGCCTCCTTGCGCTATGCCCCCCTAATTTGAAACCCTACCCGACTCAGCTTATCCCTTCATCCTGATTCTTTCATTCTTTTTATTTTTTATTTTTTTTATTATTCATATTATTTTAATTATTTTATCAGTATATATATAATCTATTTTATTTTACAATTAATCTACATATATATATTTTATAACAATAATACATTTTACATGTTAAAATAATTATAATGATACATTTTCTTAATAATTAAATTGTAATTTTTATAATTTTAATGTAATATTTTTATGAGTACGAAATCATTATTTATTTATTTTATTTATTTATAAATATTATAAAAAAATATTTATAATTCATAAAATTATAAATAGTTTAATATATCATTATTAATATTACCTTTACTTATTTTTCATAATTTTTTTTTGAATATCAGTTTATTAAGATATAAAAATAATTTATTTCATAAAATGTAATGTAACATTTTATGTTTTGAATCAAAACATATTTTGTTTAGAACCAATATTTATAATGAGTTTTTTTATTAAATATTTTCTTAATTTGTTTTAATTTATAAACAAATTATTAAATAAATACTTAATTACTATTAAAAGTTTTCTTGGGGTGTTACATCCCCCCCCCCCTAAATGAATTGCGCCCTCGAAATTCTTTTATCGGACTTACTAAAATTCTGAATTTCCATATTCAATATAAGAAACTCTAGAACCACTTACTCTAAACTTTACCACTTAGACGATGACATATAATCTCCAAATTTGTCTAGACCATTCCTCTAATACTAATTATAACTCCCTGAGCCCACTCTTTTGGACTCAGTGGTTGAAAATGATATGTAATTTGTTTTATAAAATAAACTAAACAATTAGAGAACACTTTAAACAAATGATGACCTTTTACCAGTCTAGGTTCTAGTGGATTAGAAAAAACCTTACATTTATCAGAGTTGGACCAATAATAAAACAATTTTCCACCACGCTTTCATGCATGCTAACTTGAAAACAAGGATGTCTGAGTTAGAACGTCTAACATACCTGTGAGAAAACATTTAAAAATAAAGGGTGAACATTCAATTTCTCAGTAAGAAATTTTGAAGACCTTTTGTAAAATACATTAAAATATCACTTTGATAATACATTAGAAAATTTTCAAATAGAAATACATTTGTAAAATAACATTTACAAAATACTATAATGCTTTGAAAATTAATTATACTTCGAAAACACTTTTAAAACTAATTCAGTGATTCAGTTGAAAATATTAAGCAACCTCTTAAAAAAACTATGGCCACTAAAAACATTGAAGGCTATCTTGGGCCAAC
Organism: Viscum album; assembly: GCA_963277665.1. NCBI lineage: Eukaryota > Viridiplantae > Streptophyta > Magnoliopsida > Santalales > Viscaceae > Viscum > Viscum album. The sequence continues at coordinate 1,308,179,969 of OY728159.1, forward strand.
CCACTTAAGGGATGGATTCACTATCCAATTCTCTATCTTATTTACAAATTTCGAGTACCAGTTTTTATAAAACATTTTTGTCTTATCTTGCCTTATATATATATATATATATATATTCCACTGGTGTTTTAATTTTTGAAAATGTATTTATAATCATGTTTGGAATAAATAAATATTAATATTTACTAAAAATTATATATTCAACTTTTTATGATCAGATCTCATGATAAATGACTTTGCATAAACATATGGAAGTTAAATCAACATCCAAGCACCTAAAATTTAAAAGGCATATTTATTAAATTTCTTTTATACATGAAGGTATAAAGTAATAACAACAGCAGACATATAATTATATCTCCTTAAAATTAATCAATAATAATAGATAATTATTTTTCGTGCATAAAAATCATTAAAGCAACATTTTTTTAAAATATAATAATCTTTTTCATATGCACATAAGTTTTAAGGAACATGACTTTAAGTACATATATATAATAGTGTATAAATGTAACAAAATAATTGATATATGGTTATAATCTCAACTTTTATATGTCATGATAAAATTTATGACATTATTAATTTATAAATTCATATATAAATTAATGTTTGGTTAATAATTTATTTAAAATAATTATATACTTTGAATAATTATATCAAGTATAAATTTTATATATAGTTGAACAATTATAACATTCTTAATTCATTAGAGAATTGATACATGATTAATAATTTATTTAACAAAATTATATATTTGAACATAATGTAAGTGTATATATATATAACATGGTAATAATATTTTAAGAGATGAATTACCCATGAAAATAAAGTTGCAAATTTAAAAATAAAATAAATGAATATCTTTATTTCTAAAGAAGGTATAGTTTTAAAGAAAAAAATAATTAAAAGTATCATTCCCTTACTATGACTCATTCAAATTAAGAACTTTTTTAAATAAATAGACTAACTTTCTCTTTCTATAAATTTGGAAATTGGTAAAATTAAATAAAAATATCCCTTAACTTATATATTCAGAAAACTAAAGTCATATATATGTATATAAAAATCTCAAAACAAATATAATTTGTTTAACAAAAATAATCCCTTAGATTGACAAAGGTAAAATATAATTTAAATAAATAAAATCCTTTACCATCATAGAATTTAATATCAAATTACACATATGAAGAATTTTTCAATTAAACTCACTTAGTGGAATAATTTTAACACAATTAAAATTCTAACCAAACGAATTTATTTGAAATAAAATTTTCTTATAAACTAAAATACCTCACGAAAAAATATTTCAAAATAAGAAACTAAATATTTATTCCTTATAAAAACAATAATATGGAATTGAATAAAATTTATTTGAAGATATTTAATCCCTTATAAACACAATTAAACAATTTTCCATCAAGAATTAGTAAAAAACATACCAAACTTACATCGAAATAATTTTAGTATAAATCACCTTACTACAATTTATAAATGTTTTGAAAAACATGTTGATTTTTTTGGAATAAACCCTTAAGTAAACTTGGAAGAAACAAATAATCTGAAAAAAAAAATTAAAATCCCTTACCAAAACCTGAGCAGATGAGACCTTAGGATTACTTCTTGGAAGATCCCAAATATGACTCCTCATGATCAGAGAAAAAGAATAGGCTTCGCCCCCCTCACTTTCCAGCATATCACACCGGACCAAACAAAGCACCCTCTCTTTCTCTCTCCGAAGTGGAAAACAAAGAGAACAACACTCATAGAAAAAAATGGAACTCTGACTCCCTCATGGACTACCTATCCTCACCTTATTTAAACACTCATTTTATCATAATAAATGAATATTTTATTTCTAGTTGCAAATAAATTATAATTACTAGAACTAATTATTGTACAGGATGAGATGAGAAGAAGACACAAAGTGAGTTCTTAAAATATATGGAATTGAGGTAGTAAATTCAACGAACTAAACTCATTGAAAACATCCAACAGTTACAAGGAAAAGACTCCAAATATAATTCATGCATAAAATAAATATATTCGAACAAAAATTAAATGGAGAGAGTGAATGAAACATAAAAAAATGCATGAAAATGACTATGATGACGTCTGAAGAAGAAACATCAAACAAGAGGAAAAAAAGATAAATTAATTCACTAAAATGAGATAAGATTTTATTATAAAACAATCATACTTTCTGATATAAGAAATTGGAAGTTGCAGAACATCCATATCGGAGAAGAAGAAAAATTGAACCCAAACGACGATTATGTATTTAATACACCAAAAAATAAATCCACAAATGAGATCTGAATATACATAAAAAATATACTTGCATAATTATTCAATATGAATTAGATCCCAAAATTAAAGGTCATTATCTTCCAAATCTCACTCAGATCCTCACCAGAAAAAGGTTCTCAGCTACGATGAAACGGGTCTCTCCAAGCATGGTTCAGCATAAAGTCAATCCCTCACCTGGTACTCTCAGTTTGTGACTCACGAAGACGAAGACAAAGAAAATCCCTCATAAATTCCTAGATTCTCATCCTCACCTCCTTGTGTTATGCCCCCCCCCCCCCGATTTGAAACCCTACACGACTCAGCTTCTCCCTTCATCCCGATTCTTTCATTCTTTTTATTTTTTTATTATTTATTTTATTTTAATTGTTTTGTCGATATATATATATATAATATGTTTTATTTTAAAATTAATATATATATATATATATTAATAACAATAATACATTTTATATGTTAAAATAATAATAATGATACATTTACTTAATAATTAAATTGTAATTTTTATAATTTTAATGTTATATTTTTATAATTATGAAATCTTTATTTATTTATAAAAATTATAAAATCAATCATTATAATTTATAACATTATAAATAATTAAATATATCATTATTAATATTAACTTAATTTATTTTTCATTATTATTATTTTTAAATATTAGTTTATTAAGATATAAAAATAATTTATTTCATAAAATGTAATTTAATGTTTTATTTTTTGAATCAAAACATATTTTTATTAGAACCAATATTTATAATGATTTTCTTATTAAATATTATCTTAATTTATTTTAATTTCTAAACAAATTATTAAATAAATACTTAATCATTATTGAAAATTTTCTCGGGGTCTTGTAGAGGGAATTCCCTCAGAAAATATTAATATAATCCATGGGTATAGACTCAATGCTTTATTAGATTATCAACATATTCACCCAATCACCTTTGGAAGTGAGAAGATTAGCCTCCATATTCCCCTCATGTTTGGTGTGTAAAATCTCTATAAGTTAGTGAAACATGTTTCTATAGGGTTTAATAATATAAGTGATTCTCCAATGACCAAGGTAGGTTCCCAATATATTCTCATAAATTAGTTATATTTAACTAAAAATCGGGTGAGGTTATTAGAATTTCAAATAGATATTCATATCAGTACTCTCTAAGATTATTCTTGGATATAAGTTCCTTCCCCAAAGAAGGATGAGAAATATATGTCAAATGATCCCCTAAATTAATATATAATATATCTATTTTTTATGATATATTGGATTTATGAACCATATGTGTTGAGTTTAATAACATACCTTAGTTCTTTCTAGTTCACGCAAGACCTTTTTCCCCCCTGAGTTATACAGAACCAATTTTCATGCACTAGGAATATGATCCTATAAGAAACATGGAATTATATCCTTTTTAAATAGTGAACCAAGAGAAAAAAATCTATAGAAACTTGGATTTGAGATAGGTTATATTTATTTTCAAGACTTCATTACAAAATGAATTGTGGGTATCCCAAATCCCTAAACATCAAGACAAAACTACAATGCACTCATATTGGGTGTTAAAATTTACACCACCATGAACATAGAGTAATGATTCAAGGAATGTTTTCATATAATTTTGATGTACATTGGATGATGAGAGACCTCAGATTGAATTCTAGATGAATCTGGCACAGGAGCTTTCAAAAAAAAGTATTACACTAATTCCCTAGATTTAATCTCACAACACATATATTTTTATGCAATAGGATGATATTTTCTTTAGATGTTCACATCTATTGGGATATCCTGATTCTAAATCCACCACACAATAAAGTTGAATTTGCAGGTAAAATATTTGCACCAAAATTTTCATCACATGTCATCTAAGTGCTACTACATGTGGATAATTTTATTAAAGTTTTAGTAATTGAAATTTTCTAAAGAAAATGAAGTGAAGGAATAAATATTAGGTTCATAAACAAACTAAATTCTATAATACATTTGATTTTTTTACTATTAAGGACCACTTACATAAATACAGGATACTCATTGGACTATCTCGAAGGGAACTCTATGACCAAACACCTTGGGTAGAAGAGAGGATATTGCACCCAGTATTCTTTCTAGAAATAAACATCACCTATTATAATAATCCAATGAGACCTATTGAGGAAAATTCTTATTTTATCATGTATGATACACCACTGATGAGAACTGGAAGTCCCTTCAATCTAGTTGATAGGATAGACACCATGCTTTTTCTTTATTATGTTGGACTAGTGGAATCAACCCAAAATCACCTCCCAAATAAACTAATATTACATGCATTTATAGTTTCTTCAATTACCCTAAGATCAATACCCCCTTCAGCAATAGATTTTTCAGCCTATATCAACTAGTCCAATGATGATGAACCTCTTGATGAGAGTTTAATGAAGTCTTTGAGGATTATTTTAGTGTTTCTAATCATATATTTATGGTCCCTTCAAACTTAAATAACATGTATAGGTATAGATAAAATGATGATATTCACTTAAGTTATCCTACCTACAAACTAAAGGTAACAACTCTTCCAATCAAATATCCTTCCATGATTATGTTGATAATACCATAAAAATCTAGATTTGAATTATTATATTAGACAAGGGAGCACTCAAATAATATATTTAAAAATTCCTTATGATAATTGAAATTCTTTCCTCAATACTTTTCAGGTTTCTATCAATTAATTTATTATAAATATATATTCTCTTTTTGGAGGTATTAATGAACTGGACACTCTTGATACAATAGGAATTAAAAATCAACTTGAAATTATTGATAAATTTTATATTACCATTTGTGAATAAGATCATTTAATTGGAAAATAAAATAATTGATAGATTCTATAGAATACATACCAACATCAGAATGAATGGACCAACCCATTTTCAATACCTATATTTAAGTTTATGTTGTGAACATATTAATCTAAGACAAAGGGACTTGAAGAGAGCGGATCCCCTTGTAAAATACCACTCACTGACATGAAAAACCAAAATCTATTTCACATGAGATAAATAATGAACCAATATGAGGTGAATAAATGGAAGAATATGTCACAAACCCACCTATAAAATCCACACCATCCCATAACTCTTAGGATAAAACTTTATTTCATCCTATCATATATCTTTTCAATTTATACTTTCACTATGATGTTGGATCCAACCACTGATTGGTCAAGGTAAACTATCATTTCTTGGAGTATAGAAATTCTCCCTTAATACCCTTTCATTTAATAAAAACTCTTTTTTCTTCTAATATTTTAAGGTTCTAGTGCTAATAAATCATTTTCTTCAATATAGTAGCAAGTAATTTATATTATAAATTACACATTCTGATGGGAAACAATTAACCAAAGTGACTAGGTTGGATCACCTTTTTAATTAATACTATGATAATGGAAATGGTTGCTCTAATAAGAGTACCATTTTTAAATAATCTAGATTCACGTAAATGATATCTTTTTTGATGATGTCTCAAACCAGAGATTATACGGATCCTGGAAATCCATCCAGCCCCAGCATACTATCCAAATTTAGGTCTTTTATACCCTCTTTAATCTATTATTCTAGAGTAATTTATTTTAATAAGTGGTTATCATGGTTATGTATAGTCCTTTGAATATTTATAAAGAAATGGTCATCTATTTCCTCCTCCTTTAACTAATATTTGAAAACTTGTATAGGAACTAACAGTAAATTAGAGAAATAAAATATTGTTAGGTGACCTTTAGTGTCAAAATCACTAGTGTGAGTACAATACTCATGTTTCATATTGAGTTTACCAAAAAAAATATCGATTATAAAATTATAAAATTGCATCATATTTTTATCACCCTACTTTGGTCACTTAAATATGGATCTCTCTCTAGCCACCCTTTCTTATTCTAGAAACTCCTTATCTAGGTGCCTTCTCTTGAGAGAGTTGAGAAGAAAAGTTTCATCATCTCATTGTTCTTATAACCTATTATCCATATGTATTATTTCTTTGTGGATATATTCTAAAATGATATTTTGTCTCATTTTTTTATTGATACATACATTAATACCACCATTCAATTTCCCATGTTGGTTTTAAAGAACCAACCATGCATGAACTTTTATCAAGATGGGTTCTTGATAAATAATCTCAAGAAGTCTTTGATATCCTAAAAGTTTCCTAGAACTCTATCCATCAAACTCCCAATTCTACTAGAACCAGGTTTGTTGTTACACCATGTGAACTTGTACACAGTTAAGCCTAAATCAAATATATTTTTTTTGGGAAGGAAAATCATGAAAATATTTTATATCTCTATTAAAATAAATTCCTTTTACATTATAGAGACCCTCACTTTTCGTACATAGACATTACATAACTTTTTTGAAATACTTAAAAAATTATACAAACATATTCCCAAAGACCATACTAGTCTAGTGCCTTTGGAAACATTGAAACATAAACACTCATAAATAAATGAGCTACATTATCTCTCATTTGGTTCTTCTTAACTATCACCCTTCTTAGACACATCAAACATAATACATATCTTTATAAACAAGGGAAGGAAACATAAAAAGGGATGATCTCAAATTCTTAGTAAGGGTAAACAAGGGAGATATGTAAAAATAATCATGAGCATAAGGGTGTGAGATCATGATAATGAAAATAGAATATCACACCCTAAAACTCAAATATCATATACATAAATCATGGCATAAAGCATGGAAGTTCATAAGACATGAATAATAAGGAAATAAAGAACATAATCCATGAAATCCTAACATAGTAATAAAACGTGAAATTATGGCGGACACGTAAGCATATATAATTATTTCAATAGTAGTCAAGGCATTGCTATCGAGACCATATTAGTGGAAAAAGTCCTTTACTAAATCTAATTCACACCCCATTCCAGCCTTATATTACTGAAATAAGTTTAATACTCATTCTAGCCCTATAATACTGAACTTAGTTCATTTCCCATTAAATCCCTATAATAATGATCTGAGTTCATTTCCCGTTTTATCCCTATAATAATGAACCGAGTTCATTTCTCGTTCCATCCATATAATACTGAACCAAGTTCATTTCTCATTCTATCCATGATTATATCATGAGATATAAATCTTTACCCAATGCATTGGAGGTATATATAGGTCCCGCACATCACATAATAAAATCATACATACATGTTACAAAAAATCATAAACAATCATATCATAAACCATGAAATAAAATGGGTATCATAAACATATAAACATATCATAACCTATGGAAAAAGTTATAGGTTTCATAATCATTTCATCAAGATCACAGCCCATGAAATAGAAATATATTTCATAAACATATAACTCATTAAAGAGAAATGAGCTTCATAAAGACCATGACATTAATCATAACCCATCCATAAAAATAATATGAATGTAAAATTTAGATAATTTCCTAGAAAGGAATGAGTAATATCACCAGATGTTATATTATATTAAAAATAACTTGGAAATATATTTCAAAATCATTTATTGAATAAAATATCCTTTCTTCATTGAAAAGGGATTTTTAACACATAAAAACTATTTGAAAATCATTTTCTTAGAAAATACATTGAAATATTATAAATAATACTTGAAATCATTTTGAAAAAAAATTTCATTGAAAACTTATAAAATAATATTCAAACATTTTTCTTTAAAAACACTTTGAAAAAATATAAATAAATATTGAAAATGTTTTGATAACCTTTTTACTTGAAAAAAATTATATAATCCGGAAAATGTTTTAAAAAATATATCTCTGAAAATATTTTAAAAATATATAAATAAGGCTTGAGAACTTTTTGAAAACAATTTCCCTTGAAAACTTATAAATAAGCATAAAAAATTTTGAAAACAATTTTCGTTTAAAATTACTTTTAAAAACATTTTCTTGAAAATTAATATTTTAAAAATTAAAATGAAACTTCAAAGAAATTACAGTAGGTAAATATGTATGTATTGTATGAGGTAAAAAGAATATTCTTTTTGCATGGTAAAAATGTTAGAAAAATTACTTGTTCGAAAAGTGACAAGAATATTACATTGGAGATATTGGTAAAATAAAAAATGATAAAAATTTATTTTGAATATTAAATGAATATGGTATGATATTCTTCAAACCCTTTTAGAAAACATAGACTTCCGACCAAAGAGAGGGTAAAGTAAGACTTTCTTAAAAACAATTTTTTAACTATATTATGTACCAAAGAGTATAAAGATAGTATCAATACATTAATATATCATGAATAGCCAAAGTAGAATAAAATTCATGAATTTTTTTGACAGATAGGTTTTAATATTTCATCAATGGAAGCATAAAAATAAACAATCTTTAAAAGCAACGAGATTGTTTCAATAAAATCTTACCACTTAGTAACATAGGATCATACTCTCCATGTAATAAAAGGATATTTAATGGATCTTATAATATAATTAAAATATTTATATTCATTTAATATCATATAAAATGTAAGTATATACACCTAAATATTAATTTAGGTGCATAACAAAATTTGACTCTCAAAGAAGGAAAATTAACCAAAAAAACTATTTTACCAATTTGGTAACCTTTGAAACTTTAACCCCATTATATAAAGTTAATTTAATTAATATATAAATACCCATAAATTTAACTATAATTATAATTTATTACATTCATGGTAAGTATACACACCACACAAAATTAATGGGTGGTGAATGAAGAATGTATCTCATGGAAATAAAAAGTGAGATGAAATCCCCTTACCATGTATCCTGACTCTCGCCATACTCATTCAAACTAACTTTATAATAAATATAAATTTATTATAAATATTTTAAAAAACCATATTATTATATCTAATAACATATATGGTTTGATCATGATCTTATATTACCCTCTTGTTAACAATCCTATGTTAAGGTTTCACTTCGAGTAATATTCATTTTATTCTTCACATGTGTCTTAAATTGTTATATCATTGGTTCTTATACTTATATCATGATTCCACAATGTAAACCATGATATAAATATCGTTTATGTTCATTATATTTTTATTATAATAATCTCTATAATATATATGTATGAAATGGAATACACTGTTCATGGAGATGATAAGTTGTACGTATGCATGAATGTTGATTCTGTTTATATTTTTGTATTGAAAGAAATAAAGAAAATGACCTATATGTATATGTGTGTATAATATCATTAAAGTATAATTATAATTTTACATATATAATATAATTTAACTAAATTCATCCTTATTACATTCCATGTAGTGTGTGAATGAATCGCATTGCTTTGAGGGGGTGGAGTCCACACTTCCTCAAATGAAATTATCATATTTACACCAAATGGAAAGTAAAAAAGATATTTTTTGTCAAAGGAATAAATAAGATTAAAGAAATAATAAATATAATATATAAAATATATAAATATATTTTACATAATAATTTTTACCATGAGAGGTGGTAAAGGAAAAAATGAACAATCATCATTTAGTGAGGCGATAGTTCGTCGTACACGTAAATAGTATGTTTGTTACCCATTAGAAGGAGGTGATTGTAAGTGTAGGTTGAAACCATAGCATAAAAATACTTTTATATTTATGATACTATTTTTTTATAAAACCATGTAATAAAGAGTTTTTAGGGGTGGAGAAGGAAAATAAATGAATGGATCTTGATAGAAGGCATTACCTCTTAATTAGGTAACTTCTTTTGGTTTATGCCAAAAGGATTCCTTGGAAGAAATTATACCCAAATGTATTATTCAATAAGAAATATATGGATGTTGGGAAGTTTATTGGGATGATATTTTCTAAACCTAAGTGTTTTTAGAGTTGTTAAGAAGAGGGAGAGGTGGTGGCCTTTTATAGGGAAGGGAAAAGACTCACTTGGTATTTTTGAAAAGAAGTTATGTGTACCCATGTTTTTACCTAAAAAAATTCATAAAAAATAGATAATGGAAGATTCATAAACTAATAATGGATAAAAATTGGTTTTTTACAAGTTTATAAGTCATTTTGGGTCGTAAATTTAAGTTTTAGTCCTTAATTAATCTTAATTTTACCTTAATCGATATAATTAATTTTAATTACTTCTACTAATATTTTTGGTTAAAACTAAGTTGAAATTATCATAAATTATAAATTATGATAATTACAAAATATGGAATCCATTTTTACAAATTATAATCACATAAGTGGCATAATTAATTTAAAATTATTATCATTGTCGGGTGGATAATGCGGGTTTTTTAAGTAAAAACATGTAAAAGTTTGCTAAGTTTTTATACGCAATTTCAAAGTGAAATTGATCTCAATAACCTAAATTATATTAATTAATAAAAATATTATATAATTAAACATTTAAAACTATTTAAAATATAATTTATCCTTCTAAATAAATTAGATGAAAAAGTAGTTTTGAACTAAAATTCAGTATTTTTAACTATTCATTAAAAAATGAAACCCTACAGAAAAATACCAAAAAATTATCTTAACCTAATTTTTATGTTTCACTTTAAAATATGAAGTTTATTTTGACATACTAATTATATAAAAGTTTCAAAATTGGTATTTAAAATGGGTTCAAAATTAATAGGCGGTAAAACTAAATTTATAAAAATATATATCTTTAAGCATAAAATTATGTTTGTTCTTATCTTTTGTCTATAAAATATATTTATTGAATTTATAACATATATATTATGTTAGTATCACTCAATAATTTTATTTAATTTAATTTATTATTTCAAAATACCTTTGTGACCATAAAAATAATAATATTTCATTTTACATTCAATCAGCTTTCATCTTAATTTATAATTAATTGGTACCCTATGCATTCATATTATATTGTGTCATCCATATATTTTCATAAATTAGTTAATAATATTCATAACTAATAATTTAATTGGTAGGTTATATCTTATTGTATTAAGTAATAATATTTTAATGGTATACCATTGTTTGGTAAAACTCGGTCTTGTATATCATGCAGACCATCAAGTAAAGTCATTATTGTGTGTAATGCAATCTAACTTAGGTGTTCTATGTAGAGAAAGATACATTTTATGTTGCGTGTTAAGCATTATTATCTTGGTTTTGAACGTAAATCAAGACAAACATAATTATTTAATATAAAATAATCTATCTTAATTGTTGCATAAAATGAAAGTTTTCAAAAAGGTTTAATTAATTTGATAAAAAATAATTCACAAAATCTTGAGGTGTTACATTCTACCACCCTTAAAATTAATTTCATTCTCAAATTTTTTCTGGGTTATCAAAGTTTTAATACTTGAAGGATTAATTCATAGAAACTCACAACTTAAAAAATGATACTAAAGCTTCCCTTAAAAAGGTAATGTTGGAATCGTAACAGTTACCCAAAGTAACATATAAATGGGTTTCCATATAGGATAACATGGGTTGGGAGTGGAGATTAAACATAGAGGAAAAGTGTAATTATTTATAGGGAGTGATTGATTTCATCAATCACAAACAATTTAATGATCACAGAAAATTTGAGGGCTTCACATTCATAAATCTATGATGATTTAAAAGGCCATCATTCAAAAAAATTAAGGTATTAGGATAACACATTTTATTTTTATCAGTATCTTAAATAGGTCAGTACATTTTATTTTTGATCATTATCCTAATTAGAATAACACATTTTATTTTTATCATTTTATTTGGAAAACCCATTTTTATCATTATTTGGTTTTTCTTTTATCAATTTCTAATTCATCTATTACTTCATGTAACGGATGTCTAGAAATTAAATTTGATACCTAAAGTGATAAAATACACATTTTTCTAATCTTAAGGCCCACAAAAGAATGTAAAGTATATTTATTTATCTATAACTATTCTTAAAAATCAATATAGTTAATAAATTAATCTCTAAACATAAAAAGTAACAATGTTGTTTCATCATAAATAATTATTCATCAAAAATAATTATACATTAACCAGGACATCATGTAGGCCAGTGGTAGGCGTGAAACCCTTATCATCCTTCGATCATGGGTTCAAGACCCATGGTATTTCTTGACTTGATTGGTTATCACCTACCATATATGATGTCCTTTTCTAAAACCATACTAATATAATTTCAAAAATAAATAATATGGACATACTTAAAATAAGGATTATCACTAAATATCCTTCTAACTATGGTTTTCAATACAAAATCAGTGCATAAATACTTCCTTAGAAGTTTAACTTAAATTTTTCATGAATGGTTATCCTTATAAACCTTCTCAAAGATCAAAATACAAAACTTTAGAAAGAGATTCACAATATCAGATTAACATTTATTCCCCCATATATCATAAATTATCTCTTGGTTTTCATATTCCAAACATGTAAATACCATCATCATGTGTTCTATTGAAACATGGTAATAACATGAATTACCATAAATACTTATGGAAAACATTAAATATTCATTGTTCCATATAATAATAGATATATTCCATAAATCCAATAAGTTGTAAACTATATCCATGATAACATAAACTACTTTTCAACAAGTTTTTAATTACTTCCAAGGTAATCAGTGCCTTCTCATTTACTTATTTATATCCCACATATCTTTATCCAAACAACATTATCATAACATAAGGAATATATTAAGATTTATCTTTCCCTTAATCATGTGTTTTCTAGGGACATAACCTTACCATTATATCACTTTTCTATTCCATCAGAACCATTCAACATGTTCTTGTAAATCCATAGTGAAAAACATAAACTGAACAATCCTTATATATTTCACCTTTTATATAAAATACTTCTTGAATCCAAATAAATAAAATCATTTTTTATTACACTTCATCCTTATTCCATTAGCAAGGCTACCTCATCCTATTACACAATACCTCCTTCCTATCACATTTTATCTGTAGTCTCTTCACCATCCTCATTGTAATCATTACTCATACCACCTTGTTGATCCTCTTCATGAGTTTTCCTCTTGGGACATTGAGTTTCATAATGACCATTTATCCTGCACTTAAAACACTTAACATTCGATTATGGATTAGGGATTCCAATATTATCATCCATTTCATAAACTAAACTCATCATTTTTCCCTTGTAGTCACTTTCTTTATGTCCTTATTTTTCATAGTCAAAACATCTTCTTGTTCCTATAAAAAATTCATGTAGGTGATTATTTCCACATTCTTGACATAAAGGAAACTAAATATTATTTCCTTCATGGTCTCTATTACCCAAACTCTCAGAAAAGTTCTTATTTATCTTTCTTGGTGAGTTCAAGAGTTGGTTAAGGTATGCATTATTAATCAAGTTACATGAAAATTAGTTAGGTGTGATCACAACATATTTCACTCCAGTGATCATCCTACATGACTACCCATAAAAAATCATCCATCACATTTAATGTTAATCTAGTTCTTTCTGGTTCCCACCCTTAACTTAAACCAAAATCATAGTGTGATAATTACTCATCATAGTAAAAAACCACATAGTCATGAAATAATTACTTATAGGATGTCTAAATCATGACACCTTCCCTAATATAGGACACCCTAGGTCTGTCCTAGGTTATTCATAGACAAAATCAATTTAATTCATTCATAATTTTTTTGTGAAGAGTTTGTGAATTCCCAAATCATATCCCCCAGGAGTGTCAAATGAAGTGTATAGCAAGGCCCATTTTTGTGTACCAAATTACCCAAATTCAGTCTCGAAACATATTTTCATAGTTTTTACCCCAAGTTACATTTTTTCCAAATCCACATCCACTTGTAGTATCTATATAGGGATGTATTACTAGGAAACCACTCACTCCATCCTTTACCAAAATTATAAGACATTTTCCTAAACGTTAACTCATCCTTATACTTATCCTTAGAGAAATTTCTAGACATATCCTTAGAAATATACCTAGGGATCTCACTAAATATTTCTCATCCAAGATTCCAAAATTTAACTCAAAACTTTCCTTAATACCAACTATATATACCCTAGATTTTCATACATAGACATTATATAAATTTTTCGAAATATGAAAAACATTATACAAACAAACACCCAAAGACTGTACTAGTCTAGTGCCTTTGGAAACATGAAAACATAAACACTCATACATAAATGGGATATATTATATCCCACTATGTTCTTCTTGAATATCACCCTTCTTAGACACATAAAACATAATACATATCTTCATAACCTATAGAAAGAAACATAAAAATGGGTTAGTGCAAAATGTTCAGTAAGGGTAAACAAGGTAGATATGTAAGCATAATCATGATCATAAGGGCATGAGAACATGATCATTAAAATAGAAGATCATACCCTATAAATCAAAAATAATATACATAAATCATGGCATAAATCTTGGCAGTTCATAAGATATGAATCATAAGGAAATAAAGAACATAATCCATGAAAGCCTAATATAGGAATAAAACATGGAATTATGGAAGAAACATAAGCATATATAATGATTTACATAGTAGTAAAGTCATTGTTTCCAAGACCATATTAGTGGACAACGTCCTTTAATGAACTATTTCAAACCTTGTTCTAACCCTGTCTTAATGAACTAAGTTCACTCCTCATTCTAGCCCTATAATACTGAACCAAGTTCATTTCTTATTACAGACCTGTAATATTGAACTAGTTTCATATCCCATTCCCTCAATATAATATTGAAATGAGTTCATTTCCCTTTCCATCCATGACTATCTTGTGATATATAAATATTTACCCAATGAATTGGATGGAGATATAGGTCTCACCCATCTCATAATGAAATCATACATACATCTGTTACATAATCATAAACAATCGTATCATAACCCATATAATTAAATGGTTATCATAAACATGTAAACATTTCATAATCTATGGAAAAAGATACAGGTTTGATAATCATCTCATCAAAATCATAACCAGTGAAAGAGAAAAGGATTTCATAATCATATAAATTTTGAAAGGGAAAAGGCTTTTATGAAGGCCATAACATTACACATAACCCATTCATAAAAGTAATATGAATGAAACATTTATATCATTTCTTAGAAGGGCTTGAGTAACATCAGCAGATTTCATCTTAGATGAAAAATAATTTTGAAATATCTTTCAAAAACATTATTGAAGAAAATAACCTTTCTTATATGAAAAGGAATTTTTAATACGTAAAAACCATTTGAAAATCATTTTCTTAGAAAATAACTTGAAAATTTATAATGAATACTTGAAATCATTTTGAAAACATCTTTCCTTGAAAACTTATAAAATAATATTCAAAATATTTTAAAATCCTTTTTCTTTGAAAATACTTTGAAAACTTATAAAGAAATATTAAAAAAGTTGAACCCTTTTTACTTAAGAACATATGAAAGAATTTTGAAAATGTTTTGAAAATCATTTAATTGAAAATTCTTTTAAAACTTATAAATAATGATTGGAAACATTTTGAAAATATTTTTCCTTAAAAAATTATAAAATAATCTTGATAAAATTTGGAAAATAATTTTCCTTGAAAAGTATTTTTTAAAAAACTATATAATGTCAACCTTTTAAAAATTCAAAGTAAGCATCAAAGAAATGACAACGGGTAAATCTTCATATGTTGTACAAGATGAAAAGAACATTCCTTTTTCATGGTAAAAAGATAAAACAAAATCCTTGTTCAAAAATATATAAGAAGATTCCTTTGGAGAGATTGGTAAAATAAAAAAAGGGTAAAAATTCATTTAAATATTATAGTATAATGGTATAATATTCTTGGAACCCTTTTTATAAAACATGGACTTCCAACTGAAGAGATGGTAAAGGTAAGCTTTCTTAAAAACACTTTATTAACTGTATTATGTACCAAAGAGTAGTAAGATGGTACCAATACATTAATATATCATAAATAACCATAGGAGAAGAAAATTCATGAATTTTCTTAAGATATGGGTTAGAATATTTCATCAAAGGAAGCACAAACATAAACAATCTTGAAAAGCGGTGACATTGTTTCAATAAAATCTTATCACTTGGTAACTTCGGATCATACTCTCCATGTAAGAAAAGGAAATTAAATAAAGATTATAATATCATGAAAATATTTAGATTCATGATATAACATATAAAATGGAATTATATACACCTCAAAATTAATTTAGGCACATAACAAAACAGGAGTCTCAATGAAGGAAAAATAAAACAAAACTATTTAACCGATTTGGTAACTTTTGAAACTTAAAACCCAAGAAATAAAAGTTATATAATGGATATGTAAATAACCATAAATTTAACTATAAGAATAATTTATTACATACATGGGTATTACAAAAACCACACAAAAGTAATGTGTGGTGAATAAAGCATATATCTCACAGAAATAAAAAGTGAGATGAAATCCCCTTACCTTGTATCTTGACTCTCGTCATACTAGTTTAAACCACCTATATAATAAATATAAATTTATTATAAATATTTTAAATAAATATATTATTATATCTAGTACCATATATTGTTTGATCATAGTCTTATATTACCCTCTTTTTAACAATCCTGTGTTAAGGTTTCAAATATCTTCTTTGTTCTTCGCATGTGTCTTAATTTATTATAGATTTGGTATTTATAAATATATCAAGATTCCAGAATATAAATCATGATATAAATAAAATTTATATTCATTATATTTGTATTATAATAATCTATATAATATAGAAGTATGAAATGTAATACACCATTCATGGAGACGGTAAGCCGAACATGTTCATGAACGTTGTTTCCATTTTTTATTATCGTATTTAAAGAAAGAAAGAATATTAACTATATGTATATATGTATATAATATCATTATAGTATCATTATAATTTTATATATATAATATAATTTCACTAAACCCATCCTTAATACATTTCATATAGTGTGTGAATGAGTCACATCACTTTGAGGGGTGGTAGTCCACACTTCCTCAAACAAAAATATTGTATTTACACTAAATGAAAAGTAAAAATATATTTTTATTAAAAGGAATAAATAATATTAAAGACATAATAAATATAATATATAACATATATAAATATATATTCTATCATAATTTCCTCCATGATAGGTGGTAAAGGAAAAAAATGAACTATCCTCGTTTAGTGAGGCAGTGGTTCGTCGTACACGTAAATAGTGTGTTCGTTACCCATTAGATAGAGGTGTGTGTAAGTTTAGGTTTAAAAATTAGCATAAAAAATATAGTTATATTAAGGATACATTTTTTTATACAATCATGGAATAAATATTTTTGAGGGTGTGGATAAGGAATAAAAAATAAAGGATCTTGAGAGAAGGCATTACATCTTAATCGGGTAACTCCTTTTGGTTTGTGCCAAAAGGATTCCCTGGAAGACTTTCTATAAAAATGGAGGATTCAAGGAGGAAGGTAGGGATGTTAAGAAATGTATTTTTAAGATCTTGGATGAACCTAAGTTTTTTTAGAGGTGTGAAGAAGAGGGAGAGTTGGTGTCCTTTTTTTGGGAAGGGAAATGACTCACTTGATATTTTTGAAAACAAGTTAGGTGTACCTGCATTTTTACCAAAAAAAAGGTCATAAAAAACAAAACCCACATTAATGGAAGGTTTATGGACGAATAATAGACATAAAATGGGTTTTTTACATGTTTTTAAGTCATTTTGGGTCTTAAATTTTAGTTTTAGTCCTTAGTTAAGATTAATTTTAGTCTATTAGTGTAATTAATTTTAATTAATTTCACTAATATTTTGTGTAAAAAAATAAGTTGAACATATTATAAATTATAAATTTTTATGATTAAAATATTTAATATATTTTTTCAAATTATAATCACATAAGTGGCATAAATTAATTTAAAATTAATCATGTGGTCGAGTAGACAATGCGTGTTTTTAAAGTAAAAAAATTCAAAAGTTTACAAAGTTTTTATACCCAATTTCAAAGTGAAATTGATATAAATGAAATAACTAAATTATATTAATTGATAAAAATATTATATAATTAAACTTTTAAATAAATTTAAATTATAATTTAACTTTATAAATAAATTAGATGAAAAATTAGTTTTGAACTAAAGTTCAGTGTTTTAACTATTCATTAAAAAATGAAACCTTACAGAAAAATACCAAAAAATTATCCTAGCATAATTTTTATGTTTAAATTTTAAATATTAAGTTTATTTTGACATATTAAGTATATAAAATATCTAAAATTGGGATTTAAAATTGGTTCTCCATTAAAAGGTTGTATAACTACATTTATAAAAATATATGTTTTTAAGGTTAGAATTGGGTTTATTCTTATCTTATGTCTATAAAATATATTGAATGAATATAAAAAATATTTGATTGAATATATTACATATATATTACATTATTATCACCCAATAATTTTATTTAATTTAATTTATTTGGATAAAATAGCTTTGTGACCATAAAAATAATAATATTTATTTTTACATTCAATCAGTTTTCATATTCATTTATAATTAATTGGTAACCTATGCATTCATATTATATTGTGTAAAACATATGTTTTAATAAATTAGTTAATAATATTCATAACCTCTAATTTAATAGATATTTTATATCTTATTATATTAATTAATAACATTCTAATGATATACTATTTTTCGGTAAAACTCAGTCTTGCATGTTACGCAAGCCATCAAGGAAACTCTTTGTTGTATGTAATGCAAGTTAACTTTGGTGTTCTTTATAGATAAAACTAAAGTTTATGTTTCATATTTTGTATGATTAACTTGGTGTTGCGTATAACACAATCCAAGCATAGTGATTTAATATAAAATAAGTTATCTTCAGTGTTGCATAAAATGAAAAATATCAAAAATGTTAAATAAATTAAAAAATAACAATTCACAAAATATTAGGGTATTACATACTTATTCCAATATTAACCAAGTATTGTATTTAAATATAATAGAATCCAATAATATATATTTCATCAATGATAGGGGTAGGGATAATCAGTAATCTCTTATTTTTATATTTTATTACTTCTGAAAAAAATGCCTCCAGTTAATGAGTAATAGCTTTACTAAAAACAATCACACAAGCACCTTTCATAGGAACACAAGAATTAACAAGGTTCCATACTAAGTAAGAGTATAAATTCCATGGAATTATTTGTAAATAATTCAATATCACCCAATCCACTAGAAAACAATCCTTTTTATGTTATTACATCAAGAAGAGAATATCTTTACCCTTGTGTTTTACTATTATCAAAACTATAGTGAATATGATTTATACATAGATAAGATGCAACAAATATTTTTTTAATAACTTTAAAAACCTTAACCAATAGACTCAAAATATTTTCACTATGTTTCTTTTATATTATTGACTTTTTATCTTCTTATAAAAACATCTTCTTCACTCTCTTACCTAGTAGTAGGAAAGAACTTCCACCTTGGACATCTATATAAAACTCCATTTTTTCACTTTTTTTATCGATTTATCTATCTGATTTGTTCATCTAGAAAAGTCTATCTGGTTCCTTCTGATGATTGAAACAACTTCCTTATACAATATCTATTTGATTCCACCTAAATTAAAAGTTTTTTAGATGAATTTTATATATCCCCTATAATGAAAATTTATCTTCCAGATACCAAATTTTTTTTATTATTCTTTTTCAACCAAGATATTCCTTGGTTGGAAACTTATTGTAAAATTCTGGGTTTCAAAATTTCATCTAGTGCCTTTGTCTAAAACAAATTCTACATCACTTTATATTTTTCATGAATTAATAATATACATACTTTTAGGTTTTTCGTACAACCTTTTATATGGATGATATTGATAGAGTAAATGTGGGATACCAAACTTATTTTCTGACTTTATGAAAATATGAATTTCAAAACTCCATCCCAAACAAGAGTATTTTCCAAACTACTTTAAAATTTAAACATCCAAAACCTTCAACAAACTTTCTTAACCCTAGTGAGAATCATTAATCTTCTTCACATGATATTTTAAACATTTATAAATTGGTTTTTTATTGTCCCATTTAATATCTTTATGAAAATTTTGTAAATATATTTTGAATCAATAAAAAAATTTACCACTAAAAATATATCTGGTAAAACTTTGTAATAATATTCTATATAGAGAATCATTATCCTATTATTCCTTTACAAACTTCACAGTAATATCTAAAAAGACTTTACCAAACTCTTTCTCCATCCAATGACTTGAATAAAAAATATCTTTATGTTTCCTTTATTATCCAACCTTTTTTAGTTTTCTTTATAAAAAAATTCATCCAATCATAATGTAGAAAACTCAACATCATAGTTTCATATATTTATATCTTATAGAAATTTTACAAAAAAAAATTCTACTAGAAATCATCTGATTAGACTTCATTGGATTTTTACTTCATATAATTATAACTTTTCTGATTTGGGCTTATTCTGATTAGGAATTACTCTAATTTTATTCTTCAAAATCTTCCATTTTTACTTTATAAACTTTCCTCTATTTAAAAAACATTATAAAATATTTTACCAATAAAAAATTCATACTTCCAAAACATCCAAAATTCTTAAAATCCAAAAAAAACTTCATGGTAATAAAAAATAAATTTTTCCTTTATGGATTATTCTAGTGACCCTTTAACAATTCTTTAAAAATTTAAAAACACAAACTCATCTCACTCAAAACACTATCTTGTGAACTTCCAAAGTTCCTTATAGAAGTAACTTTGTAAACCAAAAAAAAATTCTCCCCCGTTTTGAAAAATTCTTGGATCATTAGATCATTAATAAATCATGAGGTTTGAATCATTAACAACATAAAAGAAATTTCATATTTCATTATCATTGAAACACTTTATATAATGATTTTTTAACAAAAATAGATAAACATTCATCACTTTTCTTATCATAATAAATCTTCATCCGAAATAATCCATCTGAAGGAATTTCTCTAAAATATTTTTTCTATTCACCAATTTTTGGAAATCTTTCCAAAATTTTATGATTTATGTTTGATATAAAAAGAAAAAACTTTCTTAACATATTACATAACAACTTTCAATGTATTCAAAACACCTCCAAACTTCCTAGTCCCAACAATATTACCCTATGGATTTTTTTTTCTACCAAAGAATATAAATCACTAAAACTTTTAAACTCAAGAAATGGATTATTTATCCAACAATTATAATCCTACGTGAGTGAACTTGGTGTAGGAAATAAAAATCATTAAACATCAAAACCATATTTTCCATAAGCGTTAACTTAAGACACTTTTTCCTTGCACCACTTATTCCACTTAAACTTTTATCACAAAGGAAACTTTTAATACATGATCAATTTTCTAACATCCACTTATAAAAACTATTAAAATTGTTATCACACATTGAAATAACATCTTACCCCTTTACAAAATCTTCCTAAATTCATGCTCTTCCTTAAAATTTAAATCACATACCAATGGATTTATTTACATTACAAACATTTTTTTACACCTTGACAACACTATTCAAAGACAAGATAAAAAGGGTATGGATTCACATAAAATATCCTTGAAGTGAAGGTAGTTGAACACCCATTATCATCCTCATATTATGAAATGTATCCATAGGAAATGGTTTTGTGAAAATATCAGAAACTTTCTCCATTATATAAATAAGTTCTTATTTCAGTTTATTCTTCTCAATATTCTCTTTGACAAAGTGATATTTTATATTAATGTTCTTGGAATATGAATGTTGTAGTATATTTTTAGTGAAATTTATAGAAATTTTTTTATCACAAACTAAGATAAGGGGAACCTTCATATCAACAAACAAGGATTCTAAAAATGTCTTTATCCACATAAGTTATGTTACAGATTGAGTGGTTAAAACATACACAACTTTCTTTGTACAGAGAGTTACTAAATTGTGTTTTATTTTATGCGAACAAACACATCTTTCTCCCAAGAAAAAAAATTACACCAATGTGAATTTTATTTCATTAACATGTCATTACCAATCTACATTAATATAATTAAACAAATTAATGTTTCCCACACTAACATATTTCAACCCAAAATTATTTATACCTTTGATATATTTGAGAATTCATTTTCAAGCCCTGAGATGAGATTCATTATGTACACTTTGTTAACTGGATCAAAGTGTAATATTATACAATATATTATTCCTTTAGTCCATTAGATATAACAAACTTCCAACCAAATTTATAAACCATTTAGGATCTACATACTTTCCTTCACCATCATTTGATATTTTTTTCCCACTAAAATTGGAATGGATACTGGTTTTTGGTCTTCCATTACAAAATTACTTAAAATTTCCCTTATATAATTCTCTTGATATAGGAAAATATATTTCTTCATTTGATATATTTATAATCAAAGAAATTATTTTATTTATCCTAACATGGAAATATCAAAAATATTCGTAATCTCCTTAGAAAACTTTTCAGAAGTTTCTTCATCATTCCCTGAGAGTATTATGTTGTCATTATAAATAATAAAAATGAGGGAAACATCTTGATTTTATTTTATGTAGTGGTTGTTATCAAATATTCTTTTCTTAAAGTTAAACTTCCTTAAACAAGCATCTTATTTATAATACCAAGCTCTAAGATCATTCTTCATTCCATACAAATCCTTTTTCAACTTTCATGCCAGAATGTTTTCTTTACCAATCATAAAGCCACATGGTTGTTCAATATAAAATTCTTCATCAATCTCTACATTAAAAAATTAAGACTTAATATCCATATAGGAAATTTTATATCTCTATTATGTAGTGATACAATGAAAGATTCAGATAGTTTCTAATCTTTCCACTGGAGAAGAGGTCTCATAAAAGTTAATCCTTAATATCTGAGAGTAACCATTATAAAACATTCATGATTTGTTTCTTATAACTTCAAATTTTTCATTCAAATTGATTCAAAAAACTCACTTTGTACCAATAACTTTTTTATTATTTGGTTTGGGTACAATTTCACAAGTATCATTATTTCCAATCTGATCTAGACCTCCATTCATAGAATCAATCCACTCTTAATGCTATGAAGATTAATTGATATATTTTGGATCAACCTATTAATATAAGGAATTATATAAACCTGAATTTGAAGCTATTATATTTTGAACCTCTTTTCATTGATCTCAAATGAAGTTATAAACTTCCACTTTATTCCTCCACCAATGATGATATGAACATAATTTCTCCTCATCACTTGATATAGCTGAGTCAGAATCTTCATCTCCAGAATCTTCAATATTGTTATTATCATTGATATTTTTTCACATTGTTTAACTACAACCACCACATATTTCCTTCCTTCCTTCCATATATATAACTATTTTAGAAACATTATTATCATATAGTTAAAAAACTTTCACATCTACTGAATCAATCACCTTTCTTATTTCCTTATTATAACATATTTATCCTATACTAATGAGAGGGTATCAAATAACGATTCCATCAACACCTCTATGATAAAACCTCTTAATACCTTCACCTTTTATTTTTATAATGTAGTGACTTCCGAACACCATTAGATGTTTTAAATTTATAGTTACTTTATAGTAAATTTCATAAGGATTTGTACTAGATTATGGCCTATTGAAGCATAGATGATTATTGTCTATAGAACATTCAAAGTTACGGTGCTCTGCTAATGTGTATATTGTGACTCAGGTCGAATCTTCGATGATGGTACAATTGTTAGAGTCAATTTTTTTAATTGATTGTATTTTGATTTGGGGTTTGTTTGTGACCATAGATGAAATGATTGATTGATGAAATTTGATTTAATAATTTAATAAATATTAGGGTGAGTTAAATATTGAGGATATAATATTATGATATCCATGATCTTTGAAAAAAATTTCATTTAATTAATATCCACTTCACAAGATGATTTCAATCATAATTCCACATTTTAGATTTAATCCAAGCCTTAACAGGGGTTCTAATTGGCATAAAATTTTATTGATGGAAGTTTCAATATTTCATGAACCCATGTGTATTTTTGGTTCCAATAATCTATTTAATCCACATGTCACAAATATTTCATTAATCCATAACATATTTTATTTTACATACACAATATTAATTCAAAGAATGTTAAATCAGTAAAAGATCTCAATCACTTAACATACCTAAATTATGAAACACGCAAATAAAAGATTTAATCAGACATTTTTTTGGTTTATAATCTTATTTGAATTTTTATGGTGATAAGTTAAAAATATAATAAAAATAATGGGATAAGAAAATATTGGTTCACTGAACACACACACGAGCTGTGAAGAAAGGTAAAATGCACTTTTGATTAAATGATAAAGCAAAAGATGAAATGGGTTTTAACTTGATTTAAAATATATTCATACTATTAATATTTTAAAATAGGATGTGGATAAGAATTAGAGATTAATATTAAGAAACATGCATTAATATTTAACTGAAATAAAAATGAACATACGTGATTATAATTGAAAACAGCTAAAAACAAAAAATAATAGGAAAGTGGATGAGAGGTATTTATTGATAAAAAAATATCAATGAAAGTCATCCTAGGACTTTGGAAAGGCTCTAGTCGTGAAAAAACTCCTATTTAAGTGCTGAAATACCAACCCCTATCAAGGAGAAGAGGGGGATGAATTTATATCCCAAGGTGGTGAACTGTTTTCATTCCAAATCTACCCCTACACTTGGATATCTAATTTGATAAAATATATAGCATAATATGGTTCTTCTTAAAATTTGTATATATTAATGTTTAAAGTATAACCTAAAAATTTGGAATCTATTTGACTTTAGGAGACAATGTTATGGTTATTTGAAAAAACAATTTTATATTGTCAATTTTAATCCATACTTTTTCAAAGGTTATAATGTGAATCAGTTTTTGAATAGGAATATTCCATCAAATCCAAACCATTTATTCTACAAAGTTGGTCGGATATATATTTTATTTCATAATAAAAAATGTCATCTTGATTTTATTTCTATATCAGGGGAAAAGTTGAGGTTTGTTTGATGGATTTAAATCTATGATAGGGCTAGACTTTCAAGGATCAATTGGGACCCTTATTGGTTTATTTGGGTATTGAAAATTTTATCCATGATTCATTTGGATAATAAATAACATATTATAGAGTTTCATATAATTTGGGATTCTAGATTAATCCCATAAATTGTATCATCATGGTTGTTCCAGTTTTCTCAATAGATTTGTTGGTCCTTCTTATGTGGTCTATACGGCCTTTCAATTAGAAGAATTGCCCATAGGTCTCTTATAATGATATGTTTTAATTTTCATCAAGAAAACTAAAAAAAATAATCAAATGATTTGGATTAGTATTTTGAAATATATAATCAAAAAATTAAATATTAATTTAATTAAAAAAATCCAAAATTCTCTTCTTATATGTTTATGATCAAAAACATGAACATTGATTACAAATTAATCATTTTTAAGTGATAATTAGATGATAAGAGTAATTTAAAATCATGAATGAATATGTAATATCAACTCCCCTACACTTTCTCTTATGAATTTCTTAATGTAGAATAAATATAAAAACATAACTAAATCAATTTCACTCACCAACAAATATTAAAAAAAATCACCAATCAGGGGTGGTCTAGACTAGTTCACTCATCTTTAAAGAATTTCACCAAAAAAATTTACAGAAATAATGTTCGAAAAACAACTAATTTTTTATGCTCAAAATTATAAATGGAAAATGTATGCACTTAGAACTTACTCCTATCAAGATGATAAAAAATTATTTCTAGAGGTTCACTCATTCACCAAGAAAAAGTGAAAATCTTAGAGTTTGAATGATCTCACAGATTCCATTCCCAATCCTAATGTGAAAAATAATCAAGGGTTATTTTTATGTTTTTTTAATGGCTATGGTATGTTAGGAATATAATAGACAAAAGATAGGAAAATATGGGTAAAACAAAAACTTAGAAAAAAGCAATGCACAATTTTTGAAATAATACATGTAAGGTTATAGAAACACATATTTACATAGATATGATGTTTCAAGAAAGAAAAGAGAGATAAATTAAAAGATAAAATTTGTCCAAAACAAAAAACTTTTCCCATCAACACAATAAAAGATTATGCAATTGTTCTTTTTTTATTTTTATTTTTATTTTTTTCATTTTTTCAAAATTTGAACTAGAAACAAATATCACACTTATCTCCCAAACTGTGTTTGATATCTTCATGACACTAATTTTAATAGTTATAAAAATATTAAGGGTTGATTAAGAGTGATTTTTGGACTACCCAATATAGAGCACATTATTTTTTTCAATTTTTTTATTTTTTTAACTTTTTTTCTTTTTTTTGATCAATTTTCAATAAAATTTGTACAAGATTTCATAAACATATATACATTCCCAAAAATCATTGAATGAAAACCTCTTCCACAAACTAAAATATATGTTTTTTCCCAATAATATGATAATATGCTGAAAATAAAGAAAATTATACCCAAAATGAAATATATTCACCCCACACTTAAACTTTAATAAATTATGCAATGAAAATCCATGTAGATCTTTGGTGGGATGAGGTATTAGTCTTGTAATGTGGATATCAAAAAAAATTATTTATAGGCTCGAAGGGGCTTTGAAAAGGAGGATTAATATAAGGTTAATGGGATGTTATTTGCCTATTATGATTCTCATTAGGTTCAGAAAATACCTCAATCATATTAATGTAAACTAAAGTAGAAAATTCAGCTCAAGGGTCCAAAAACTGAAGAATCACAATCTGGGGTGAAAACAGACATTTTGAAAATATTTCCATTGGTGGCCTTATCATAAAAATTGATTTTATTCCTCATAGTTGGGGAAGAATCATTTTCTAAATAAAAAAATGGCCATTCAAATTTTATTATTCTTGACCCAAAATTCTTTATCCAATTTTAAGACAAAAATAAAAAAATGAGATAAAAACAATTAATTGTAATCCTTAAAAATGTTGGAAAATTTTTAAAATTTTAATGGTGAGTAATTTTGATTCTTTTTATATTTTTTAAATGTTTTTAAAATACACTCATGTACGAAAGAGAAAGAGGAAAAAAATGTTTTGATGAAGAAAGTGGTAAAAAAACTGAAAAAAAATAGATGAATAAGAAGAGAGATATAAAGTGAGGAAGAGAGACGGGAGGGAGAGAGAGATAGAGTTAAATGGAAAGAGTTTTCCCCTGGTTTGGATTTGGTGGGTCGTTGTCTCCATCTAGTGGTGGTTCTGCCACAGTGTTCAAGGATTCAATGGAATTTGATGTGGTTCTTGATATGTGTGTCCTCTCTTTGTGATGATTTAACCTATGTCCATTAATCGTGAATGTACTTATGGAAGTGGGTATTTGGACTTGCATTGTACCAAATGGGTAAATATTAGTAATAATAAAAGAAAATTCCCAACAAGAATTATGATTACCTGGGTGAAGCCAAAAATTGAGATTTGAAGAGCATTACCATTTCACCTTCATGGAATACCTTTTGTAGGATGTTTTTCTTCATAGAGTTCCTTAGAATTTTATTTGTATAGATTTTAATTCTTATACAAATCTAGTTGAAGATCTCTAATTCATTCAACTGTAATAATCTCTCTTCGCCAAATTTTTCACAATAAAAATTACAGGTTTTTATATCCCAAAAAGACTTATTTTTTATTTTAACTAGTAAATGATATATTTTACAAAAAACTATCATAAATGGATACATACCAATGGGTGTCTTATAGGAAGTTCGATAAGACCAAAGTGCTTCACCAAGTATTTTAGGCCAGTATATTTTTTTTGGGAATTACAATTCTATCAAGAACTCTTTTAACTTCTCTATTAGAAAGTTTCACCATGACATTTTTTTGGGGGTGATATATAGTTGAATTTTTATATAAAACCCCATTTTTCTTCAACAGAGATTCCATTGTCCGATTACAAAAATGAGTTCTTAAGTCACTTATCAAGGCATGCGGTTTTCTAAATTAATGGAAAATGTGGGTTTTCAAGAACCTTTTAACAATATATGTATCATCCTTCCTAGTGGGTTTGGCCACGACCCATATAGAAACATAATCAACTAAAAGAATAATGTATTATAATCTATTGGAATCAGTGAATGGTCCCATGAAATCTATGCATAAAAGATTGAATATCTCACAGATGATTAAGGGATTTTGGGTCATTTCATTTATTTTGGAAATTTTTCAAAACTTTTGGAAATTGGTACATGATTGAAATATATCTTATGAGTCCTTGAAGAGTGAAGGCTAGAATAATCCAGAGTTAAGGACCTTTCGAGAAGTCCTTTGTGGTCCAAAGTGGCTACCACCAAGCATTGAGTGAAAAAATTCTTAGATATAGTAATTTTCATCTTTATCAATACATCTCTTAATTACCTTTTCATAACTAGTTTTATAAAGTTTATTACCTTCCCAAAAATATAATTTTGAATCAATTTTCAGCTTCTATTTTTATTCTTTTAAAAAAAATTGTAAAATCACCAGCAACCAAGTAATTTACAATGGGGGCATGCCATGGTAACTTTAGAGTGATAGATGAGAGGTGTTTAATTGAAAATTTAGCATCAATTATTTCAAAATGAGAATAATTAGAAATTTTACTCAGGTGATTAGCCATAGTGTTTTCTTTTCTCGGTCTATATTTAATCATAATGTCAAACTCTTAGGAAATTAAGATTCATCTTATTATCCTTGGTTTGGAATCACTTTTCATAAGTAAAAACTTTAAAGATGAATGGTATGTAAAAATGATGATTTTTGAACCTATGAGATAGGTCTAGAATTTATCCAATGCCAAAACCACAGATAAATTTTCCTTTCTAGTCATAGTGTAGTGAGATTGAGTTTCATCCAGTGTTATAGAATCATAATAGATTACATGAGGAATATTTTCTCTTATTTTACCAAGAACAAACCCAATGGACCTATTAGAAGCATCACACATCAATTCAAATGGTAAGGACCAATCTATAGGTTGATTTATTGGGGCATATGAAAGAAGATCTTTGAGTTAAATGAATTCTCTCTTACAAGACTCATCAAAATGGAATGTAACATATTTTTTGAGTAGCTGAGTAAGTGGGATGGAAATCTTATTAAATTTATGGATGAATCATTGATAGAAATTAGCATGAGCAAGGAATGATTGGATGTGTTGAACTATTGTGGATTCATATAGAGATTGGATCACCTCAATTTTAGAATGATTGACTTTAATACCATCTTTTGAAATTATGTGACCTAGAAAAATTCCATTAGTAACCATGAAGTAACATTTTTCATAATTCATCATAACATTACATTTTACACACTTTTGAAGGACTAGAGAGAGTGAATGCAATTAGGATTCAAATGACTCCCCATAAATGGTAAAGTCATCCATGAATACCTTCATTCAATTCTCAATTAATTCAAAAAATATACTCATAATACAAATCTAGAATGTTGTGGGAGCATTTCAAAGGCCAAAATAAATTCTCCAATATGAATATTTTCTAAAGGGGAAAGTGAATTTAGTATTTTATTAGTCCTGAGGTGAAATTGGGATTTAAGAGTAGCTAGTGTATCCATCAAGAAATAAATAATTTGAATTTATGGATAATAATTCTATAATTTGATCAAGTAATGGAATAGGTTAGTGATATTTTCATGTTTCAGAATTCAATTTTTGATAATCAATTCATACACACCATTTTTTCACCCGAGTTGTGACCACCTCTCTGTGTTCATTTTTGAAAAATTTTATCCCACCCTTTTTAGGTACCAATTGAATTGTAATAACCCATTAACTATCAAAAATGGGGTATATAATACCAGATTTAAGAATATTGGTGATCTCTTCCCTAACTACATCAAGGATAAGTGGATTTAGTCTTCTTTGTGGTTGTCTGATTGGTTTGGATGACTCTTCAAGATGGGTTTAATGAATTCAAAGAGTTGTGTTGATTCTTATTATGTCAGCTAGGTTCCAACCTAAGGCATTTTTTTTTCTCTAACACCTTAACAAGTTTGGACTCCTCAGTTTCAGTTAGTCTGGTGGAGACAATGACAGGACAAGAGTGATCATGGAAAAGGAAGGCATATTTTAGGTGTGTAGGAAGAGGTTTCAAATCAGACTCATGTTTCATTTGTTCTCTAGACAACTCATGAATAGAGGGAGGTCTTTTAGTATTTTTTTATTAATTTTCCTCAATATTTTCCATGTAGGAACAATAGATATTAGAGTTGAGATATGATTCAACAGATTTTTCATGATCCTCTAGATTGATGGATTTTATGAATGAAAGGTCACCATCAACATTTCTATTTATGAATTAGTTAATCATAAATATCAAAATTTTATATCACATTAGAACATGATTAACATGATTAAATGTGGGTGAATCCACTCTCATAAGTTTCCTTAGAAGCATAGATTGATAATGCAGAGTGATCCTTTATTGGGTATCGCATGGCTTAAAAGATATTGAACTTCATCAGTTAGTCACAAAATTCCATGGATAGTATTCCCACATGGACATAAATCTTAGTTCTTAATGTTAGGAGGAATGTTCTTCTTATAATTAGGGGAGATCAAGAAGAGGTCATCTCACCTTCCATATCA
Organism: Viscum album; assembly: GCA_963277665.1. Lineage (NCBI taxonomy): Eukaryota > Viridiplantae > Streptophyta > Magnoliopsida > Santalales > Viscaceae > Viscum > Viscum album. Next base: position 1,308,210,964 of record OY728159.1, read on the forward strand.
AGGACGTAGAAAACAGTTGGGAAGATATGATCATTGACCCAAACAAGGACATCCACAATTATTCCCTCAAGACTTGCTATAATTCAATTGGATAACTAGATTAAAACACTATTTGGGTGTAAGGGACTTAGAAAAAGGTTGGAGAATGTGGATTTGTGCATGAAGTTTATTGAGTCTCCTAGGTCTATGAGTTAATCATCGAAGTTGGAATTCTATATTTGGCATGGAACAGTAAATATCCCTAGGTCTTTGCACTTCATGGGTATAGAATACTGGGTTGAAAAATTCTCAATGGTCTTAAGTTGTCTCTTATGGTTTCACAATTCCTTAAGAAACTTTTCATACTTAGTGATTTTTTTATGGAATCTAATAGGGGAATGTTGACTTCAACATGTCTAAACATATTGAGTATTTTAAGATCAGGTTCAGAGGACATTCTTATATTATATATATCTTGGGGAAAAGGAATTAGGTTCCATATAGGGATAAAAGGAGGTGAGGTAATTTCTTCCAGTTATTTTTCTAGATTTTTTTTCTTTTCATTTTCAAGATCAACATTCAAAGGTTCATTTGATGGTGTTTTATAAGGCTTAAAATTTATTTTCCTAATCTAAGTGTAATTTCACTTAAATTACCCTTAGGGTTGGGCAATGGTTGATATTGGAGTTGGAAAGAATTTGATGGTTTCTGCTAGCTATGGTGGGATTCAAGTTAAAAAATTTGGGTTTCAATGCTTTTAAGTCTAGAATAGGTGAAGGAGGAAAGATCCTTCACAATCATTTCCCATGGTTTCTTGGAAGAAGAGGCATATCCCGCATTGGTATTACCTTGATTTTGGTTCCTAGTAAGTGCTTTTATTGGGTTGGGAATTTGAAAGTCTCATTAGGATAGTGGAATCCAAGATGATAAAGAGAAGGATTGATCTATTTAGGTTGAGGAACAAAAGGATAAGGTTGTTGTAATTTACCACAACTTTGACTACATTGTAATTAGTTTTTATTTTGAGGAGGGAATTAAGGGGGGTGAGAAATGGTATTATTATACCTCAATCGTAGGTTAAATTTATAAGATAAGGGATCAGAGTGGGGTTAGTTGAAGTTTTTAATGAACTGGCTTGATTGTTGAGGGTTGGTGTTCCTCAAAGCTATGTTGCATTGAGCTCCATTGGTTTAGATGAATCAAATGGATCCTCTTGAAGTTGTGGAAATGTGTCAGTTAGATGAGCTAGTAAGATATAGATTCCCCAATTCTTGATTGGTCCAAGGAACAAGGATTGTGTAAAAGATGAGGTTAGGTATTTGGAAGCCACCACTAGTTTTCTCACAAGACTTGTAAGTTCTCTCATCCACTCAGTCATCTTTTTAGGATATATGTATTGATTCTCTTGAACATTTTTGACTTATGCATGTTCTAGAGTATGGAATTGTTTTGTTTTTTCAGTCATGTTGCTTATGAGATCTTGAAAAGTTGTAGGAGTTTTTTCAACAAGAGAACTTCCACTTGTGGCATCAATGATTGTTCTATCCATAGCCAATAAACCCTCATATAAGTATTTGATCAAGAGTTATTTAGGGATTTGGTGGTGTTGGAATGTTTCCATAACCTTTTTGAACCTCTCCCAATACTCATGGAGTGATTCATTAGGAAATTAATAGATACCACTTATTTTCTTTTGGATATAAGTCTTTCAATAAGAAGGAAATAATTTCTCTTAGAAGATTCAATTCATTTGATTCCATGTGGTTATATAACTATGAGGGAATTAGTAGAGCCATTACTTGGTGGAGTCAGCTAGGGATAAAGGTATTACTTAAAGATTGATTTGTTCTTCAGAAACCCCTTGAGGTTTCATGGTAGAGCACACCACTTAGATCTATTTGAGTTGAATATGTGGATCCTCTCTATATATCCTATGTAAATGAGGTATAAGATGAATCAAACCCAATTTGAGTTCAAAATCTGCATTAATTTTTTGATATTGAATACCAAGGGGTTTCTAATTCATATTAGGGGAAGTGAGTTATTTAAGTGTTTTTTCCATAATATTGGCCATATTTAGTTAAATTGGTTGCAGAAAGAATATTTTTTGAGTGATTTTATTATCCCTAATGTTCCTTCTAAGTTGTTGAAGAGTTCATAAAATTTCTAGATCAAAAAAACTGATGGATTGTTTGGGAGGATATGGGGCATTAATTGATTTTCTTTTGATTAAGGTGTTTGTTTGAAAAGATTATATGAAATGATTGATTTATGAAATTTGATTTAATAATTTAATAAATATTGGGGGTTATTTCAATATTGGGTATGTATTCTTATGATATCGTTGATATTTTCAAAACATTTCATTTAATTAATATTCACTTTACAAGATGATTTCAATTAGAATTCCACGTTTCATCTTTAATCCAAGCCTTAATAAGGGTTATAATTATCATAAAATATCATTTATTCAAGGTTCAATATTTCATAAAACCATGTGTATTTTTTGTGCCAATAATCCATGTAATTCATATGTCACAAATATTTCTTTAATCTATAACATATTTTATTTGACATACACAATATTAATTCAAATAATATTAAATCAACAAAAGATCTCAATCACTTAACATCTCCAAATTATGAAACACCCAAATAATATATTTACTCAAAAATATAATATAGTTTTAATTTTTAGGGTGATTACTTAAAAATATAAGAAAAGTAATGGTATAAGAAAATAGTGGTGCGTCGAACACACGCACAAGCGTTGAGGAAAGGTAAAGATGTACTTTCAATTAAATGAGAAAGAAAAAGAGGAAATAGGTTTTTAGATGATTTAAAATATTTTAATACCATTAATATTTTACAATAGAATGTGTATAATAATTAGATATGAATATGAAGAAGCATGTATTAATATTTAATTTAAATAAAAATGAACATACACGATTAAAATTGAAAACAACCAAAAACAAACAAGAAAGGGAAAGTGGAGGAGAGGTCTCTCTTATTGAAACAAGGTCAAGGAAATTAATAATAGGACCTTTTAAAGGCTCTATTAATACCAAAAATCCTCTTTATGTTTTTAAATTCTAACCCCTTGAAAGGAGAAGAGGGGGATGAATTTATAGCCTAAGATGGTGGATTGTTTGCATTCCAAATCTGCCCCTCCACTTGGATCCCTAATTTGATAATTTAGACCGAAGAATATGGAGAAATATTCTTCTTAATATTTGTAGATATTAATTTTTAAAGTCTAAAAATAAAATTTTGATGACATTTTTACTTTTTTATCAAAAGTTATGGCTATTTTAATAAACAATTTTCTACTGTCTATTTTAATCAAAACTTTTTTGAAGGCCATAATATGAATGGGGTTTTGAATAGGAAGATAACATAAAATCCAAAACATTTATTCTAAATTTAAGCAACCTATATATTTTATTTCACACTAAAAAATATCATCTTGATTTAATATCTATATCAGGAGAAAAGTCAAGTATTGTGTGTTGATTTTAAATCTCAGACAGAAGGGAGGGTTGGAATTTCATGGATCAGTTGGGTCCCTTATTGGTTTATTTGGGCCTTGAAAATTTTATGAATGATTCCTTTGGGTAATAAAGGAAATATTATGTAGTTTTATCAAAAAAAATTATTTTGAAATAATCCCATAAATTTTATCATCATGGCTGGTACAGTTTTCTCAATAGATTTATTGGGCCTTCTGGTGCGGTTCATATGGCCCTTCAATTGTCTGAATTGGTCATAGATCCCATCTAATGATATGTTGTAATTTTCATCAGGAAAAAAATAAAATCACATAATTTGGATTATTATTTTGAAATATATGATCAAAAAAATAAACTCCAGTTTAATTAAATTAACTTGAACAATGCTCTTCTTATGCATTTATGATCAAAACATGAACATTGATTATAAATTAATAATTTTTAAGTGAAAATTATATGAAGGGAGTAATTTAAAATAATGAATTAATTTTTAATATCACCTTTAGAAATAAAAATTCTTAATATAAACTATGTTTCTAATATCTTGCCTCCAAAAACAATGAGAAGTATCATATTCGATCATTATTTTTCATACCATCTCCACCAAAATTATATTTCTTCTTGCAATGACACTATTTTAATATGGTTTCTATGGTGCACTAAATTCATTCCAAATGTCATGTTTTTCAAGATAATGTCTGAATTCTCCACTTTTATGTTCATCACCATTATCTATTCAAATATTCTTTACAAAATATCGATATTCTTTTTTTGTAATTATCCTAAAACTCTTAAACATATTTAGAGACACTAATTTATGTTTTAAAAACATAATAAATTAAATGAGTGTAATATAATCAATTAAAGAAATAAATTACTTAACTCTATGTGTTTATTATTTACTCATAGTCCCACAATTTTCAGAATGAACCAACAGTAAGGGATGAGTTGAATGTACCTCAACTTTCTTATGAACATAGTTTTAAATATTCCCTTTCTAATAAATAGAACAACACCAATCTATTCTAATTTTCATATTAATATTATCATCATTACTTTTTCTATATGTTATTTTACTCATATTCCTATGAAATATATGTCCCAAAATTTTATGTCATAGAAAATTTTTCTTTATCGTGATTAGATATCATGAAATTTGTGAATCACCAATAAGAAATGAGTTATTATTTGTCCATTGGCCTCTTGTAACAACTTTCCAATATTTTATCCTCTTAACAACAAAACCATATTTTGTAAAAAAAATTGTTTCTGTCATCAAATTTTTTTGAAACACTTAATAAATTTTGTTTCATTCCATTAACAAACAAGTATCTTTTGGATTTTTTATTTTCTTCCCCAATGATAGAAGATCCAATGTCTTTGATTATATTTGATACATCATTTCCAAAATCTAATGTAACTTCTTTAAATTCTTTCAAATTCCATAATAGAATCAAATATATCATTGTATCTGAAGAACATCCACTACCCAAAATCTAAGGACATTCTCCTTTTGTAACTTTGAGAGTAGTCTCAAAAACATGAGTTTTTTCCATCCCTTTTTCTTTCTAATCACATGAATTTTGAGATTTATTTTATAAGATTTTTTGTGTTGGTATCATTATAAGACTTCCTTTTTCAGGATTTATATGTCTATCACATCTATCACAAATTGTTTCCAAATGTAGGAATCTATTTTAAACCTATAAAATAACTTTCTTAGGTTGCCTTTTTTGTGTGTGTGGACTCCCCCTAAAACTTTTCCTCTACCCACTCATAGATTATCTATAATTTTATTCATTAAAAAAACACACATATATACATTATTCCAAATACCTCCATAATACCAATAGTTACCATAGAAATCATATTTCCTTTTATAACTTGCATACTTCCAGGAGTTATACTTCTTCTTTTCATCAAATTTATTACCTTTAAAATTTGTATTTCATTATGCACAAAAGATTTGGTTATTACATGAGACCTTATTTTTAAGCTTATATGTATTCTCGGACTCAATAGAATCACCTATACTAGAAAAAAAATTAGGATTTGTAAAATAATATACTTCAGTTTGTATAATTTTCTTTTTTAGATGGATATATGATTTTCTTAAACTTTTTTTCCTTTTAATAATTTTCATTATTCTTATCAACCTTTTCAGAAAACTGTAACATCCCAGAATCCACACTATCAAATCCACTACTAATTACAAAAACTTTTAAATTTTGACCCAATTTTTTCCATTAAAAAACTTACAACTTCAAAATAAAATATTGGATCACTTACATACACAAGGTCCTTTTAGGTTTAGAGTTTTAGAAAATTAGGAAAAACTCTTAACAACTTGAGTTTATAAACAAATGGTTTATAAAACTCAACAGTATATCCCACTATACCCATATTTTATTATTTCATAATTGATAATAAACTTCATCCATGTGAAATACTTAAAGAAAAAATTCATTTAACAAATTTTATCATAACCTGGGAAAATGAAACATAAGAAAATGGTGAGATTAGATACTTAGTAAGGTTAAACATAAGAGATATCAAAACATGATCATATGAAATTATAAGATGGGAATAAAGGTATGTGGTCATAAACATATCATTTGATAATTATTCCTTGTATATCAAAGATCAAAATATTGATTCATGGAATAAAACATGGATGTTAATAAGACATGAGTCATAAAATAATCAAATAACATGAGCCATGAGAGCATAACATAAGACATAAAATTGAGGAATACATATAAAAATAGAAAATCATTTCCACATTATTCAAGGCTCACTATTAAGACCCTCACAACAGATAAATTCTTTTACTGAACCGAGTTTACCCCTCATTCCATCCCTATGTTAATAAAATGGGTTTAGTTCCCATTCTAGTCTTGTCTATCTCATGAGATATAAATATTTATACAGTGCATTGGAGAGAGATATAGGTATCACCCTTCACATAATGAAAAACATACATATTTGTCCCAAAATAATATAAGTCATTCATCATATCATAACCCATGAAAAGAAATGGGTTTCATAAACATTTCATTATAACATAACCCTTGAAAAAGAAACAGAATTCATAAACATCATTCCATAATAAACATAAACCATTTAAATAAATAATAATAATGGTATCCTTGGATCATTTCCCTATTAATGAATTAGTAAAACCAATGAAATTCATCTTATATGTAAAATAATTTTGAAAGAACCATTTAAATCATTTCTTGAGAAAAATATCATTTATTATTTGAAACTTTATTTTTAAATCATAAAACATTTAGCAAAACTTTTTCATTGAAAATAACCTTAAAAAAATTATAAATGAAAATTTAAAAACAATTTTAATCATATTCTAAATCATTTTACTTTAAAAATATTAAAATATCATTTAAAAAAATTAGAAATCGTTTTTTAGAAAACATGGTTTTTGAATAAAACAGAATTCCAACCAAAGAGAAAATAACATTACATGAGACTTATAATATCATGAAAATAAGGATATTTATGATATGACATGTAAAAGATAATTATATTAACCTTGTAAAAGAATATATATTCATAACATAAAATTTTTATCAGAGAAGGAAAATTGAGACAAAATTACTTACTGATTTGTTAACTTTTGAATCGTAACCCCCATAAAAGAGAGACTATAAAAACCCAGGATTTTGTATGAGGTATAGATCCTTTTGTTTTTGGTTTAAATACTTTTTTACAGACAAATTTGAATACCCTTTGTGTTCACAGTTCTATTAGAGGTGTCAGGGACTTGTTCAGATCCTAGAAGCCAACTTTTTTTCAAAACTAGGACAGGTCGCACCGATAGTAGAAACCGTGTAGGGAAGGTCACACAGTTACTTCTAACCATGTGAGGTTGGATAGATTAGAGATATAGACCTGATTATTTGAAACCCCATTTTATTTTAGGAACACACCTATGTGGCACCCTCTGTAATTTTTGACAGTGAGATGAGATATGGTTTTCACATGGTTAGTCAAACCGTGTGTGTAAACTGTGTGAATTTCCCCTCCTTACAGCAGTGGGTTTATGGTTAACCAATCATGTGGCTTAGTAATTTTGGTGAAATTACAAGATATACACTAATTAATCCATTATTCAAACCTATTTTTTCAATTTTTCTTCATTGTATAGAACCTTGGTAGGGAGAAGTTTTTGACCCAAATATTAATCTTTTCCATTATTCCTTTGTTTTATATCAGAATCAAGCATCTTCGGTCTCATTTGAACTACATCAGTGAGTAATGAATTCCTTTTGTTCCATTACTTATTCTTCTTGATATCGGATATGCTATTTAGGTTCAAGATAATATTCACTAATTTTATGTTCTTCATCCGTTATTCATTTTTCTTCTAATCAGAGTCAAATCAGAAGCTAATAATGGAAAATAACTCTACTATGGTCCTACGATCAGTGGTCTATAATTTTATTGAATGGTTTTATGATTTATTAAGCTATTTTTCATTTTTATTCACACAAAACTTTATATCACGACCCTAAAATTGATGTTATTAATTTAATTAAATGAAATGGAACATGTTAGGTATTCCCTTTAGTTCCTTGAGTTTCATTGGAGTTTGTTTCCCCAACCAAGGCCACCCATGGGGTGTGAAATTTTCTTTTTTATATTTTAGAACCACAAAAGGGGTGTGAAATAGAGATTTACTAGTTAGAGAAATACCATAATGAAATTAATTGAATTTAATTTCTTGATTAAGAGATGTAATACCTCCCTTTCCATGTGTAAATATGATATTCCTTGTGGAATTGATAAAATGGTTTATATAGTTTTGTTTAAATGATTAGGTATACTCATTGGTTAGTTTTGAATGTAAATGTTTAAATGAGTAGGTATACTGAATTATTGTATTTTTATGTGAATGGTTATATGAGTTGGTAAAATCATATGGTATGAAATGATAAATGGATCTAATGATGAATGATTCCATTAGATGCCATGGATGTTTCTCCCATGGACCTTAAACATGGTTGTAGACACCTTGGATAGAGATTTCTACTTGGTCTTGATTTTGTGGGATACCTTAGACTTTGATACCCCTTGGATTCATTTTGGTTGGGCTTGTAGTGGACATAATATAGTGATATGATCCTTGGAACCCAAATCAAGCCTAATCGAGTTTCCATCGAGATGCTTCTAAGACTCGACAAGGATGCCTTGGACTTCTATACCTTGGATTTTTCCCTTCATGGTCTTAAACTTTTGTTTATATGGCATGACCATAGTAAATGTGATATTCTTGTTTATACGGCTTTATCATAGATGTCATGACAATTTTGGTTATATATAAAGGTTTTGATTGATTGATACACATGTTTTATGGAAAGTTCGTGGTTGAAATGATATGTGTGGATATATGGTGAGGTCATGTTAGTTATTTATGAATTTTTATTAACTATCTCATTATAGAATCTTAACTGTGTTTTTCAGGGAGCCTTGTTGGGCTATACAGTATCACTTGACATGTGCCATGGGAACTTCACTCTTTTTTATTTCTTACTCGTTTTACTTTGCATGATGATTTATATTGTTTTAGTATATGAGTAGGATTGTTATATACCTTTGGGTGATTACCTACTGGGATTGTATCTCCCACCCTGTTCAAGCCACTGTTGGGTACCCAAATAGACTATATGGATACAGGTAGAGATCGGGGAAAGCGCCCATAGTTTAATGCTTGACTGTGTCCCATGATTAAGAGAAGGGGAGAACAAGAACAAGAGAAGTCTCGTGATATTGTCTAGAGATAGAACTTTTTAGAATTTTTTGTATTTTGACACATGTGTTATATTGTACTGATGTGTACCTGTTTTGGCTGTTTTTTAGAAACATGACTTGTATCATCATCTTTTGTATATGATATTACTCCTATCATTTTATATCTATTACTACTATTATTCTATTGTCTGATTGTCGTAGTTGCTTCCAATTTTTGACTATTATTGTTATTCCATTATATTAAACATTGGTAAGAGGGAATAGTCTCCCCCCTGATACACCCCAGGCCCTCACTTCTAGTCATAAGCCTCTATCATTTTAGGAGATGTGCTTGAGGCCATGTAGCCAACCGGGATCGGAGCACTGTTGAGTGGAATCTGAGTCTAAGATATTATAAAGTGGTATTATAAATGTTTTATTTTTAGGGTTTATTATTTGGTGACAATATATAGGGATAGTAGGGTATTTAAATTTGGTAATGAGTTATGCCTAGGCATAGCTAACCCATGTACAAGAAAAATAAAAATTGCCTCTAATGGAAATTATTGTTTCTAGATTTTTCCTATTATAATTGATTTGATTCCACTGTTGGGTAATACACTTGATTTGTGATATGATTATTGATACTATTGTGGGTTTTATTTTGTTTCAACCTAATGATATGAGGGTATTCCTCTCATGTATCATTTTAGGAACATGTTAGAAATCACATTCCATGCATTATGCCATGAGATATTGGATGCATTGCCGATTTTCATGAAGTTTTGATAGGTTCCATTATAGACATGCTTACTATTATGATATACTTCTATGCAAGAAATTGAGAAACATGGTTTTTTCTCAAAGTGTCTTCCATAACCTAAGTAGTATTTTTCTGGTTGGGATACAGCAAACACCTTGAGCATCTAATTGTGGCATGTTGATTCATCGACCATGAGTCACATGGACAGGAACATTTTATGGTGTGTATTGGGTGGATTCCATATTTCGATTCATAAGTATTTTAGGCCCTTAGGGATTGGAAAGTGATGTACCATTTGGTTAAACCATTTAAATTTAATGTGCAATGAAAATGAAATTAAAATGTAAATTTTAAATGATAAATAAGGAACTCAACCTAGATCCAGATTTTGAGAGGGAAAGAGGTAGTGTCTCTAGTGAATTTTGTGACTGTTCACTTTTACGATCATGGATTTAGGATAAGGTTTTCTAGTGTGAGCTAGTTATAGGATGGTTTTGACCTGTCTTTTTATTTTGAGCTATTAACTTTGATATAATTTTTTTATGAGGTGTTTGTTTGGAATTGTAGAGGCATACCACCACCGTGACCTCTAGTCATATTCTAGGAGGTGGTGATGACCATGCTCCAGAGTTGGTGGTCCATGGGATACTAGTGGATTCTCCTTTAGTGCTAGTTATGGAACCAATTTTTCTTCCAAACACAAGTGTTGAGGCACATTTATGTGAGGGATTTTATCGCTTCATGCAGATTTTTTAGGGAGCACTACATCTTATCTTGTCTATAGCTGAGCTAATACATGTGTTCTATCAATAGAATCCTCTCACGTTTTTAGGGGATGGAGGTCAAAAGGCTATTGATCTATGGCTAGAGATTACATTGTCGATCTTTAAGCATCTGTAGACACCTCCTAAGAGGAGAGTATATCTCATGACTTATATGCTTCAATAAGAAAAAATGCACCAATGGGATGTTCAAAACTATGATGATAGGCTATGAGATATGGTTTATATTGATTTTCAAACTTGGTTTTATGACTAATTTTACCCCGAAACTCTGAGGTTAGATCGGGCTAGTGATTTCATGCATCTGGAGTAGGGTGCTATTACAATTATGGAGTACTGATCATGATTTATAGAACTGTATAATTTTTTGTTTAAGTACCTTACTGATGAGTTATTGAGGGAAATATGATTCGTGGAAGGTATCTAACATCTCATTCGGTCTCAGGTCAACATGATTATATTTCCCTCTATTACTGATATTGTGAATCAAGTGCTAATTACATGGGGGAACCTAAGGGAAACTAGAGGTGTATAGTAGATTGGTATAGTCTCTAAACCTAGTAGTTTGACTTTCAGTGGAAGGAAGTGACATTTTGAGGATTCCTGTGAGATTATCCCAAGCCAAGACGCTAGTTATGGTAGTGCTTTTTTCTATCATTTGTGTGGTAGATGGGGCCACATGAAGATTCGGTGTGATTGTGACCTAGTCGAGTGTTGAGATTCTAGAAGGATGATCTACGTGCAATGTTTTTGTACAACCTTACCTCTAGTAGTGAGTGGTAGGGGGTCATCTTTGACACAAGGTTCAAGAGTGGGTTTCTTAGCTCCATATTAATTAGGGATATGGAGCAGTACTGGTTGATCAGTTCGAGGTAGTGCTGGTCATTTTGAGGTATCCAAGAACCAGTTACACCAAGACAGTAGAGTGGGCCTACTCCAGGTAGTGAGGTTGTGTCATAGGGTTTTGATTCAGGCCAGATCTATTCGGTAAATCCTACACCTACGGAGAAGGGTGTCGAACTGTCTATGATGAGAGTTATGATCTTAGTATCCTCAAATATTGTATCTTATCTTTTTGAAATATGTGCATCACATAGTTTTATATTTTTATCTGTTGTGGAGAGCCTCAGGCTCATTATAATATTTTCTGGGTGCATTATGATGCTATAAAATCTATTGGGGATCAAACCAGTGGATTTACATCAATGTATAGAATTCCCCCTTGAGTTTCATGGGTGTCACATTGTCTAGGGTCTTTTCTTCCTTATGATGGTTGTGTTTTTCATTATCAGAATAGACTAGATAGTATAATATCATGCCTATGTTGACTGCTATTTCTGGAGGGTGACATTCACATCACCATAGGGCACATTTTATATTCACAAGGGTGAATGGAATTTCTATGAGAGTATAGTCAGAACAAATCATTATGGTTTGGGTAGGATGTCAACCCATATTGCTAGTTTTTATTTGGATGGTCAAGGAGTGAATCAGGTATACTTTCCTCCAGTGGTTGATCATTTTAGGGACATTTTCAAAAAATAATTTTTTGGTTTAACTCCTAAGAAAGAGGCCAAGTTCTCCATTGAGTTTGTTTTGGGACCTTCATCAGTATCCATTCCTCCTTAAAAGATGGCTACAATGGAGTTTCATGAGATCAAGAGGTAACTAGAGGATTTGGAGTCAATGGTGTTTATCCAAACCAATTATTCTCTATGGGGTTCACTAGTACTTTTGTGAAAAAATAAGATGGTACCCTTAGTCTATGTGTGAATTATTGGAAATTAAACCAGATGAAAATTGAGAACCAGTTTCCCTTGTTGTTGATAGATGACCTATTTGATCATCTTTGAGGGTTTGGGGTGTTCTAGAAAATTTACTTGAGTTTATATTATCACCAGGTACATGTTAGAGCTGTAGAAATACCTAAAACAACTTTTAGTATAAGGTATGGTCTATATGAGTATCTATTTATATCGTTTGGTCTCACATACGTGCCAGTAGTTTTCATGGCACTGATGAACCAAGTTTTCCATCCTTATTTGAATTTGTTTGTGGTGGTTTTTTTGGATTATATGTTTGTGTATTCTCAAAGTCAACATGTTCATTAAAAACATCTTGAGATTATTTTAGATACACTTTAAGAACATCAGTTATATGCTGGGATCATAAAGTGTCACTTTTGGATGGATAAGATTAACTTCTTGAGTCATATTATCTTAAAGACGGAAGTATTAGTAGACCCCGAGAAGGTGGGAGCTATAGTTTCCAAGGATTATCCCAAGAATTCCATTGACATATGGAGTTTCTTGGGGATAGCTTTATGTTATAGGACTTTCATACAGAACTTATTATGATTAATAGTGTCGTTGATGAGCTTGACTAGGAAGGGTGTGAAGTTTTTATGGTCAGTTACCTATGAGACACCCTTTTAGGAGCTAAAAGGGAGATTTACTTCAGTATCATTCCTAATTTTTCTAGAGCAGGGTAGGAGCTACACTGTATATTGTGACATATCAGATGTCGGGCTTAGAGCAGTGCTGATGTAGGGAGATAGAGTCATGGCATATGGGTCTCAGTGGTTAAGGCCGCGTGAGAGGAACTACCTGATGCATGATCTTGAGTTAGATAAAATTGTTCATGCTTTCCACTATTAGAGACACTAATTATTGGGAGAGTGTTTTGTAGTTTACAATGACCAAAAAAATCCTCAAGTACATATTTATGTAATGTGATCTGAACCTGAGGTAGTGAAGGTGAGTTGAGTACCTATAATCTTTTGAATATTAGCTTGCCTACACTCATGGTAATGGAAATGAAGTGGAAAATGTACTAATCAGGAGGACTCAGATATAAGTAGTTTAGTAGGATATTAGTGAGTGTAATCTTGTGGATTTTTTCTCTAAGATGCACATGGAAGTGTAAGAAAATCAGCAGAAGACTTATCTTTTATCCTTAATTTTGAACTCTAGTTTTCTAGATAGAGTGAGGATGAGGTAGTTATCAGATTTTAAGGGCCTAGTCCTATAGGAGAGTGTGGCAGGTGAGGACCCAACTCCTAGATGGAGGGTAGGTAAGGATAAGATGCTATATATCCACGGTAGTGTTTGGGTTCTAGTGGACATACGTGAGTATTTGATGAGAGAATTTCATGATTTAGTTTGGGAAGTGCACCTTGATGTAACCAAGATCTACTATGACTTATGTCATTAGTACTGGTAAATAGGTATGAAAAGAGAGGTAGTTGGTTTTGTTACAAGGTGTTCCACCTATCAGAAAGTGAAGATAGAACATTAGTAACCAGCCGAAATTTTACAGAAGTTACCAATTCCCAAGTGGAAATGTGATGATGTCGTAATGGATTTTTTAACCAATTTACTGAGTTCTCCTTGATGTAGTGATGTTATTTGGTTTTTTATTGACCGAATCATGAAGGTTTTTCATTTCTTACCGATCAAGGATACATTCAGTGATGATAAGCTTAGGAGGTTTTATATTTATGAGATAGTATGACTTTATGGGGTACCATGCATTATCGTTTCATATAGGGATGCTCAGTTTATATCTTGTTTTAGGTATATTTTGTAGAGGACATTGGGTACACAGTTTCTTCTAAGAATAGAATACCACTCTCAAATAGATGACTAATTAGATATTACGATATAGGTTCTTGAGGACATGTTGTGAGCATGCATCCAAGATTTTGGGGGCTCTTGGGATAGTCATATAACCTCAGATGAATCCACATACAATAAAAGTTATTAGGAGACTATAGAGATGACACCTTATGAGGTTTTTTAAGGTAGGACATATCGATTTCCCCTATGTTGGTTAGAGGTAGGTGATATAGCTTTACGTGGATAAAATCTCATGAAGGAGACTTATGAATAGGTCTAGTTGATTTAGAATAAGATGGATACTGCACAGTCTCAACAAAAATATTACACTGATCACCACAGATGGACTCCAAAGTTTGAGGTTGGGGATTGATACTTTTTACATGTTTCACTGAGGTTAGGACACATATGGATCAAGATACAGGGTAATATTTCACTACGATATGTTGAGCCATTAAAGATTTTGGGTAGAGTCGATCTGATATCTAATCAGTTGCAATCACCTCATAGGTACCAATCCATGCATGATGTGTTCCACGTATCTCATATGAACCATCATCATTTGGACCTATCTCGTGATTTTTAGCCTGAGGTAGTTGATTTACATGTTGATTCATCCTTTGAGGAGTATCTGATTTGTATCATTGACAGGACCATGAAGGTTATCTGGGGCTAATAAGTTTTTCTATTATGGGTCTTATGGAACTATAACTGTATATAGGATTAGACTTGGGAGTGGGAGTCTGATGTATGTGCTCAGTGGCCAAATTTGTTCTCTTATGAATCTCAACCACCCTTAAGAGGGAAATTCAGGGACAAATTACTTTAGGGGGGAAGATTGTAAGAACCTGGATTTTTGTATGAGGTACAGATCCTTTTTTGAGGTTACATATTTTCTTACTGCCTAATGTGAAAACCCTTTGAGTTCATGAGTGTATCATAGGTGTTTGGGGCTTGTTCAGAGCTAAAAATCAACCTTTTTAGGAAAATAGGACATGTTGCATGGTTGGTAGAAACTATGTGGGGTAGGTTACATGGTTACTTATAACTATGTAAGGCTAGACAAAGGATGGCTACAGGTTGTACAATTTGATAAACAATGCAATTTGAGGCACACACTCATGCAACACCCACTACAATTTTTTACAGTGGTATGATACACAATTTGTGCATGGTTAGTCAAAATGTGTGTGCAAACCATGCGAAGTTCCCCTACTTAAAGTAGTGGGAACATGGTTGGAATACAGTTTAGCCAATTGAATGGCCAAACCGTGTGGCCTAGTAATTTTGGAAAAATTAATAAATTTCCCCTAATTACTCCTTTATTTAAACCTAATTTTTACTTTCTTCTTTGATGGACAAAACCTACATAGGGAGATCTTTTTTATCCAAATCTTATGCTTCTCCACCATTCCTTTAACTGATATTAGATTCAAGAACCATCAATCTAATTGGAACTAAATTGGTGAGTACTAAAATCATTTTGTACCATTCCTCGTACTTCTTGGTATCGAGTGTTCTATTTAAATGTAATATAATATGCCCTAATTTTAGGTTCTTCATCCATTCTTCATTTTTCTTCTGATTAGAGTTGAATTAGAAGTAGATACTGGATGAGAACTCTACTAAAGTCCTATGGTAGGTGGTCCCTACTTTTCCCGAATGGTTTGATGCTTTATTAATCTAGTTTCCTTTGTACTGCTCATCGAACTTTACATCACAACCCCTAAATTGAATAGATTGATTGAATTAAATGAAATAGAATGTTAAAGTAATTACCATTAGTTCCTTGAGTTTAGTTGGAGGTTTTTTCCCTAATCAAGGCCATCCATGGGGTGTTCCCTTTTCCTTTTCCTATTCTTGAACCACCCAAGGGGTGTGAAATTGAACTTTCTTAGTTAGAGGAATCCCATAATGAAATTAATTGAATTAAATTGTTTGATTAGGAGATGTACTACCTCCCTTACCATGTTTTAACATGATATTCCTTTTGGAATTGATAAAATGGTTTATATGGTTTTTTTAAATGATTGGATATACTCATTGGTTTATTTTGAATATAAATGGTTAAATGAGTTGGTATACTCATTGATTGTATTTGGAAGTTAATAGTTATATGAGTGGGTAAGCTTATATGGTATGAAATGATAAATGGATCCAAAGATGAATGATTCCATTAGACGCCATGGATGTTTCTCCCATGGGTCTTGAATTTAGTAGTGGATGACTTGGATAGAGATTTATCTTTGGGTCTTGATTCCATGGGAATCCTTAGGCCTTGATACCCCTTGGATCTAGTTTGGTTGGGCTTGAAATGGACATAGTTTGGTTACATGCTCCTTAGACCCCAAATCAAGACTAACCAAGTTCTATCAAGATGATCCTAGGACTTGAAAATGATGCATTGGTCTTATATACCTTGGATCCAGCCATTTGTGGTCTAAAAATTCAGTTTATATGGAACAGCCATGGTAAATTTGATATACTTGTTTATGCGGCTTGGTTGTGGATTTTCTGATGGTTCAGGATATACAAAAAGGTCATGATTGATTGATACATAGGTTTTACGAAAAGGCCAGTATTGACATGATATGTTTGGATGTACAGCAAGGTTATGTTAGTTATTTATGCATTGTTCATAGCTACCTCCTTATAATATCTTGATCATGTTATATAGAGATCCTTGTTGGGTTATATGGTATCACTGGAGATGTTCCATGGGACTTCACTATTTACTACTACTTACCCATTTTACATTGCATTCTGATTTAGCTTGTTATATTACACATCCAGGATTATTATAGACCATTGGATTATTACCTACTTGGATTGTATCTCACACTCTATTCTGGCTATCGTTGGGTACCCGAAAAAACTATATGGATGCAGGTAGGGAACAGGGAAAGAGCCCATAGTTCAATGCTTGACTTTATTCCATGCTTAGGAGAAGGGGAGCATGGGACCAAGCTAAGGCTTGTGATCCTATCTGGAGATAGAAATTTTTGGCCTTTTTTATATTCTGAAACATGTATTTAATTGTATTGGTGTGTACCTTTTTTGGTTTTTTTGTATAAACATGACATGTATCATTATATTTTGTATATTAGATTACTCTTGGAATTGCTTATCTATTTATGTTGTTATTATATTATTTGATTGTTGTATTTTCTTCCAATTTTTTACTATTATTGTTATTATGCTATGTTACACTCTGGTAAGATAGAATAGTCTCCCCATCAACAAACCTTAGGCCCTCACTTCTAGTCAGAATCCTCTGTCATTTTGGGAGATATGCTTGAGGCCATGTAGCCAACCAATATCAGGGAACTATTGAGTGGCATCTGGGTCCAGGAAGTTACCGATATCATAAAATGGATATTTAAATACCCATAAATTTAAGTATAAGGATCATAGATTACATTCATGGTTAGTATATACACCATGAAAAATAAATGAGTGGTTAATATGGTATAAGTCTTGCAGAAATAAAAGTGAGACTGAAGAAACCCTCACAATCATCATATCATTGAAGTGAGAATTAATCAAACAAATATATTATGTGTATTAACTAAAAATACACATAAAAAAGTGTAAATAAAACATAATATAATAAAAACTTTCACACATAATCATATAATGACATAATTAATGAAATAGTTATTTAACCTAATGAATGGAAATTGAGTTAAGAATTCTCTTACATTAAGTCTTGAATTCCTTTGTACGTGTTAAAAACATTTGTATAATAATTATAATTTTGTTATAAATTATTCCATAACCTTAATTATATAATACCATGTATTATTTATTTAAAACATCTTATCATAAATTTATTAATAATTTTTTATTGGGTGATAACTACTTTGTTTTTCAAGCATGTTTCAGTTAGGTAGTCTTGGTCCTTATACTTTGATATTGGTCTCATCATTTATAGAGTCTTAATATTTTTATAAACATAATATATAATAATTATATACATATTTATAATCATTAATATAAATTATAGATAGAAAAATTAATTACATTGTTCATGGAGATGGTAGGTCATACGTACACATGAATGTTGTTTTCATTTTCTGATTGATGGAATGAAAGAAAGTTAAATAAAAATTAATATATCTAGAATAATTCTTATATCATATATATTCATAAAATTCATGTTTATTATCATCCATGTGAAATATAGATGAAAAAAATCACATCACATCGTGCGGATGGTAGTTCATACGTACGCATGAGTGACTTTATCGTTTCTCAAAAGATTATATGATAAGAAGGTAGATATGATATTATCATTATAGAAATATAATTATATTATAAATAAAATCTATAATCATTAATCCTATCATAATATCCATACATAAAATATGGTGATGAAAAAATAATTGAATCATTACGTGGAGATGGTAAGTCGTACGTATGCACGAGTGATACTTTCACTTCTTGTTTGATAGGAAAAGAGGTGTATATTAGTGTGTTAATAATCATAATAAAATTTCAGAATATTTAGTATTATTTTTTTTTTATTTTTTTATTTTTTTATATAAATAGTATATTTATAGGGTTAAGGAAGATTATAAAAAGAAAGTGATCAGTAAGAGCGATTGCCTCTTTTTTGAAGCATCTCCTTTGGATCTCCTCTAAAGGGTTCTAAGGTTGGTCTTTTGAGGAGAACATAACCTCTAAAATGTAGATAGGGGTTTTTTAAGAGTAATTGGGAGAGTATAGTTGATCTATAAAACTAAAAATGATGAAATTAAGTGAGTTATAAGGTTCCCTTGTATAATTGAGGTGAGGGGCATGTTTGGAATTTCCCAAAATAATAAATTAATTAATCATTACAATTGCCTCCAAATGACAAGTAATTCTAAGATAAGATATGATGGGGTTGTATTACCATCAAAAAAATAAAATTTAGAAAAGTTTTTGTGTCATTTTAAATATTATCCTTTTGATTTACCCCTTGGTTAGTTATTTTTAACCTTAATTGTGGTAGCCAGTATTTTAATCATAAAGGGTTAATAGTGTTACTATAAATTTAAAAATGACTCATAAATGAAACATTTATGATTTTTTAAAATATATTAAATTCACTTGGTCTAGGATAATATTTTTATAAATTTTATAAAATTATATAATATATCATTTTGATAAATTATTATTAATGTCAATTTTGACACTATTCATTTAATTTGATCTCAAATACAAAAAAAATAGGGAAATTAGAATATAATTATTTAAAACCTCTTCAATATTTCATATATATATATATATAATCCATTTCACACATTTAATATTTCAAATTATTTAAAATTTAATGTTTTTAATATCATTTATATTATTTTAATGTTAATTAAATAAATACTATATTAGCATTTTATAAGAATTTAAGGTTTATATATAACTTCTAAAAATTATAAATATATATATATATATATATATATATATAATTTCATTAAGATCAAAATAGATATTCAGTTCCATTCATATCTTGATTTTATCACTATGTAAACACATAAAATATATTAAATACAAAGAGAGTGTCATTTTGTAAATATATTTGATTTAAATAATATATAATTTTCTTGGAAAAGTTTCAATTAAATAACTAAAATTTAAAATTAAGGTGATAAAGGTCTAATATTATTAATAAAATAATTTTTTGGACAAGTTTAGTTCATTTTTAAACCCTTATCGTTTTTTATTTTAACCACTTCAACTCTTACCATGACAACATAGATTTTTACTCTTTGAGGGTTAATATAGTTACTATAAATTTTCAAAAGACCCATAAATGGATCATTTTTGAAATTTCAAACCTTATTTAAAACATTTTTCCACATGTAAGATTTTTATAAATTTTATATCATTTAATAAAATATTTTTTACTATTAAATATTCATAATGTAAATTTTAAGGACTATTCATTACATGACTTTAATAATATCAAGAAAACACTTATAATTAAAAAAACTATTTAATTATATCTATAATAGGTAAATTTAGTATATAAAACTCATGTATTACCTTAATTATCTCAAATAATATTTATTTTAATATTTTTAATATCATTTATTTTATATTTCTATTAATAAAATAATTACTGCATCAACGTTATGTGAGAATTTAAGGTAATTATTTATTCACTAAAAATTAAAATTAAATTACCATGATATAGATAAATATTTTATATTCCAAATTAATATTTATAGTCTAATATATATTCTAGATAAGTTTATATTAAAAATGTTATAGTTATTAAAAATATGAATATAACATCTTCGACTTTTCATTAAGTAAAATATTATAAATATCATAATTTCATCCAAATGGATCAAAATGGTCATAATTTATAGAATTTTGTGATTATGGTATAAACTAATTCATAAAATAAAATTGGGTTAAGTTTTAGAGTCATTTTCTAGTCCTTATCATTCTATTTTTACCCTTAATTATTCAATCCACCCTTTGCCATGGTAACAAAAAATTACCGAGGTAACTGTTCAAATTAAACAAAAACAAAAGATAAATATTTAATAAAGTTTGAACCTATTAATAAAAATATTTCAACTATTTTAAAAAATTCAAAACAAATAAGTTTCAGAATTTAATTTAAAATTAAACTACCAAAACACAATGTAAAACACTTTTTCAAAAAAAATCCCTTTTTAAATATAAAATGATTTTACACTATATTCAAGTATAAAATTCATTTAAAAACACATAATTATATTATTTTAAATAAAATTTAACTTATTATCATTTAAAACTAATTTAAACACAATTTGACCTTGTAAATACTTTAAAATAAAATACAGTTTTTAATAAAAAAACAGTATTTCTTTCACTGTTTGTTAAAAATTAAAACTTTTTAGAAAACTATAAAAAATTAACCATAGGAAAATTTTTATATTCTAACATAAAAAATTATCTTCATTTTATAAAATAAATTTTCTAAATTCTCCATAAATTAATTATATTATATGTATATAAAAAAGCAATAAAAACATTTTTAAAGAAAATTTTTTTTTGATGAATAAAATAATTTTATGAAAAAATATAGTAATTATTTTAGAATGATTAATGAAAAATTAAAAATTAGTATGACTATTATATATATTTCATAATACAATTCATTCCTTCTTATTTAACTGGTAGGTTATAGTGGTCACATTTTATTATAAAAATATTTAGTTGTTTGTTTAAGCTCAATGTGGAGTTTCTTATACGCTATTGAACATAATGTTTCCTTTTAAAATATCAGGATATTACATACCCCACAATAATTTTTTAAATTTCACCGTGTTAATATGAAATTTTTATTAGTAATTAGGATTTGAATTTTAAAAATACCTTCATTGAAATCCTACATCAGAAAAATGGTCAATAAAACATCCTCTTAAAAGGAGAGAAAATGAAGTACGAAGGTCATATAAAATAACACACACTAAGTTGAAATGTAGGAAAAAATGGAAAAAAAAGATAAAACTAACTATCATGTTCTGATGTGGAGTGATAGGTATCATGCTCATTATAAATTTAACCATCAAAAACCATAAATATTTGATGGATTAAAAGTCCATTGATTTCTTAGTAAGTAAAGTAAATAGATAACATTTTTGTTTCAAGATCCATTTTATAAATTTGAGGAATTTATTTTATTTATAAAATAATAACATAAAAAACATACTTAAATTAAAATTATAGTTTCATTATTTAATCAATTTCCAACACAAACTCGTCTTTTTCTCCAAATGATGAGTATTCAAGATGAATTTTCCATGCCAAAATCACTAAAATTAACTTATAATGAATCATATAATCCAAAAAAGATTAATTATATATTTTTATTGTCTTGAAACATTAAGAAAAAACAAAAATGGTTAGTATAGTATAAGATAATTCTTCAAAAATAATAAACCTTTAAATTATGAAAAACTGTTTTAATCTCCAAAATTCAATAGTAATACCTAGGGTTTAACTTAGACCATTCAACAAATAAATAACCTTAAAATTATTCAAAAATATTATAAACTAATATTTAAACTCAAAGATTAGAATTATTTGATCTCATGGTCTTCCAAGATAAATTTTAACAATTATCTCTAAATAACTTCAATTTCTCTTAATGTCTCTTGCCAAAAAGTAATTACACTCAATATATTCCAACCATTTTTATAAATACCTTAAATCACCATAAACTCTAAAAAATCATATATTTTTCCAAAATATAAGTCAATATCTATTCCTCAAATAAAATCTCATAGTGTTTTATTTACCTTAGTTATATAAGTATTCCAAAATAGTGAACGTCTTCAAAAATAACATTAATCACTTAATCCCCAAATAATTTCCCAATACCATGGAAATTTATTCTATAAAACATATGTTTCCAAAATAAACTTACTCTTCATAAATAAAATAATTTAATTAAAAATAATAAGTCATACTAACTAGTAATCCATGTCGTCCAGTGGTAAGTGATACACTATTGTCTCCCTTCAGTTGTGGGTTTAATTCCCATAACCTTGTCAGACGAGATGAGTTGTCACATTATATGCATATATTCCTTTTTTTTAAACTATATTAATATAATCCTTATAAAATTCCCAAAACATGATAAAAAATTTAAAAAATAACCTTAATATATTCAACATTAAAGAAATTTTTTAACCTCGAAGTTTTTTTGATACCATTCATCTTGTATCACAAAATGTAATAATCCATAATTACCTTAATAATAAATGTCTCAAAAAATGTCATTAGTCACCTTAAAATTTCATAACTTAAAACCATAAAAGGGGTTTCTAAGACTCTAAACATATGGTCTTATATATCCATGATGGTATATATAACTCTTAATATAAAATCTCATGAAAACATCCTAATATCTAATTTTATCTAAACCCTGATCGGATACCAAATGAAACAGCCCAAAATCCACACTCCCGAATCCACTACTAAATAAAAAACTTTAAAAATGTGACCTAATTTTTTTTCCATCAAAACAACTTAAAAAAACAAAATAAAGTATTATATTACTTATGTACCCAAGTAACTTTTAGGTTCAGAGTTTTATATAGTTAGGAAAAACTCTTAACAACTTTTTTTTATAAATAACTAGTTCATAAAAATCAACATTATCTCCCAATATACCCAGTTTTTCTTATTTCACAATAGGTAATCAATATCATCCACACGAAATCCTTCTATACAAAATTCATTTAAAAACTTTCCTCATAACTTGGGAAAAGGAAACATAATAAAAGAGTGAGCTCAGATGTTCAGTAAGGGTAAATATAGAAGATATCAAACCATGATCATATAAAATTATAATATGAGAATAAAGATATGTGATCAGGAACATAACATTTTAAAATTATATCTTGTATATCAAATATCAAAATATTGAGTCATAGAATAAAATATGGATGTTCATAAGACCTGAGTCATAAAATAATCAAATAACATGATCCATGAGAGTATAAAATAAGACATGGAATTGTGTAATACATATAATCATAGAAAATAATTTCTAAATTAGTCAAGGATCACTTCTAAGACCATAATTCCAAATAAAGTCCTTTATTGAATTGATTTCACTCCTTGTTCAAACCCTATATTACTAAATCAGGTTCACTTCCCTTTCTAGTCCTATCTATCTCATGAGATATAAATATTTACCCAATGAATTGGAGGGAGATATAGGTACCACCCATCACATAACAAAAATAATATATATTTTTTACACAAGAATATATATCATTTATCATATCATAACCCATGAAAAGAAATGGGTTTCATAAACATTTCAACATAACATAACCCATGAAAAAAAAATTCATAAACATCATGCTATCGTAAACATAAATCATTCATATAAATAATAAGAATGGTATATTTGGATCATATCCCCAGTAAGGCATGATTAACACCAATATAAGTTATCTTATATGGAAAATAATTTTTAAAGATCCTTTTAAAACATTTCTTGAGGAAAATATCCTTTCCACTTTAAAAAATTATTTTTAAATCATAAAAAATTTATCAAACCTTTTTCGTTGAAAATAACTTAAAAAATTATAATGGAAACTTTGAAAAACATTTTAAATATCTTTAAAGTCTTTTTCCTTGAAAATTCTTAAAATACCATTTAAACCCTTTTTTCAAGACTTTTTTGGAAAACATGGTTTTTGAATAAATAAAATTTCCAACCGAAGAGAAAATAACATTACAAGAAACTTAAAATATCATGAAAATAAGTATATTCATGATACGATATGTAAAAGGGTGGTATATAAACCTTGTAAAAGAATATAAGTGTATAATATAACATGTGTCTCAAAGAAGGAAAATTGAGACAAAATTACCTTACCAATTTGGTAACTTTTGAACTGTAAAGCCCATGAAAGATAGATCATAAAATAGATCAGATCTGTAAATACCCATAACCTTAAGTTTATTTATCATATATTACATTCATGGGTTTTATATACTCCATACAAAATAAACGAGTGGTGAATATGACATAAGTCTCGCATAAATAAAAGTGATACTAGAAATCCCCTTACAATTATCCTATCATTGAAGTGAGCATTAATCAAACAAATTGATTATGTGTATTCGCTATAAATCCACATAAAAAAGTTGAAATAAAACATAAGATAATAAAATTTCATTTCAAACATAATCATAGAATTAAATAATCAATGAAATGGTAATTTAACCCAATGAATAGAAATTGAGTTAATAATTCTCTTACCTTATGTCTTGAATTACTTTGTACATGTTCAAGCCTCCTATATAATAAATATAAGTTTATTATAAATTTATTTCATAAAATTAATTCTATCATACCATGTATTATTTATTTATAACATCTATTTCCTCATAAAGATGATGAATGGGTATCCTCATTGGGTGAACAAACTGTTTTGATGATAAATGAGCAGTATGTCCTTTTTTATGTTGTGAAGGAGATTTCATAGTTAAATAAGTTCATTTCGGGTTCACCATTTGTTTAAGGATAGATTTTATAGGATATTTCCTAATGGTTTGATTAAGGGGGGTTCAATTTTGTTCACAATCATCCACATTGGGCTCATTTTCTATTGACGTTTCATAGAAAATCCTAATGATTATCGCATCCATAATTGGGTATGGACCTGCTTTCCAAAGGAAGACAGTTAGTTGGGGTTCCAGACCCAATGACACTTATGAACTAACAATGGTTGAGAGGATATGAGGTTGGACTCATCATAACTTTTTTGGTTATTAATTTTTTCCTACTTTGGTACTCTCTTATAGATTTAAGATATACTTTTGAATCACTTCCTAATCTTGATATAGGGTCGGTTACCCAAACAAAATGACCATAGGTTAAACAATTTTATATGAAAAAGAAGGGGGTATAATTAGTGAATCCATATGTATTTATCTAAGGTTCTTCATCCATTTCCCTTTAGTGGGTAGATACTTATATATTCAAGCCATATAACTGGGCACTCTGGAGTTTGTTATTATCCAAGGAGGTGATTAATATCTTGAGGATGGGATTGAGACATTATGAGGCATCCTACGTACCATGTTTTATAATAGGAATAAAAAACCCACGTAGTTTGTTAAACCCATGAATTTTAATTTCATATGGAAAATAAATATATGTGGTCACTTGGGTACCCAATATTCAAGATCAAGCCTTGAGGAGACATCCTATGTATCTAAATTGTGTAAGGAATCAAAGTTATCATAGTTCATCCATACCCTTGGGACTGGACCCAATGTATATGATCTTATATGGGGGTAATCATATCATACCACTCATCGGGGCTTACACACAGAGGTTTCCCTAGATGGTGTGGATTCATGATGCAAATGATATAACCATTGAAATTCCCTAATCCCTCATAAGCTATGCTCAGTGTGATAAATAATGGGTAGAAATTAATCAACCTCATTACATATGGATGTGGGAATTATGTACTGAGACAAAGCTTGGGATTTTTATTATGGATCTTGGGACTTAAGAAGGCATCATATGTATCCTGATTATAGAGGGAATCAGAGTTATCATAGTTTAGTTAGATTCTCAGTCCACTGATGGATGAGGTGGAATGATCCACCCATGATAATGATTAGGAACCGATGGTTGAAATTTTAGATACATGAGGGGAATTACACTAAATTGGATTCCCATTTGATTTTGGGCTCAGGAATTAGGAAGGATTCCTACGTATCCTAGTTATGGAAAGAATTAGATTCCTCATAGTACAATGATTTAGGTATAACACACTAATGATACCCTTATATACAGGACATTTCATATTATGTTGTTCATTAGGGCTTACACACTAAGGTTTTAGAATATGAATGACATGGTTATTGCGACTCCCTAATCCTATGTGAGATATGATAGGTTTAGGAAACAAGGGATGGAAAGGAATCAGTATCACTACTTGTGGATGTGGGACTTACATGCTGGTACTACCCTTATGATGTTTATTATGGAGCTTGGGTGTTAAGAAAGAAACCTACATATCCTGGTTATGGTAAGAATTAGAGTTCTTGTAGTTTGTTGGGTTAGGTATTACACACTAAAATTTCCCTTTGTGGAGGATGGAAAAGGTTATCAAGTCCTAGGATTCTTGATTGACTTGGCATGCTTGTCATCCTGTCATGCATTAATTATCCACCTGACATACCTTTATTGTTTTCTTGAATTGTCATAGGATTTATTCCTAAAATGTCCAAAGAAAATCTCATGATACATTCAACTTTTTCAAGGGATGTTTCATAATCTATATTTCATATCTGATGGTTTTCATGTGATCAAGGATTATTTTTTTGAAAGGCATTACAAGACCCAACTAGCTTGTCCTGGAATCCATCACATGATCCCAACTAACATGATTAGAGGGAATTTCATGATCCATCTTATTTTACATGGTTCCATTGTGAAATCTATATAAAACTCTTGGAAGGTGTCATGAGAGTCAATGTGACATGTCTCAGAGGGTGACGTATGTCCTGGATAGATTTTATGGGTGTCATCAGAAGAGCCAGCTGACATGTCTGGGGGCATCATAAGACCCAACTGACATACTCGTAAGGCATCTCAAGGACTAGCTGGCTTGACTAAAGGATGTTGTGAGAGCCATTTTACATTATTTGGTGTTATATAAAGACTTAGATGACATGTACTAATGACTCCATGTAACCTAGGTGACATGTCTAGAGGACATTTCAAGGCCTGAATGGTGAGCTAGGAGGTTTTTATGAGACTTGAGTGGCATTCCCAAGGGGTGCTATGTGACTTTATTTGGAATGTCTAGAGGACTTCTCATGATCAAAATAGTATACCAAAGAAGCATCACGTGAACTGGGTGACATGTTCATGTGCTATAACATGACCTAGGTGGTTGATATAAAGCACATGAGGATCGGTGTATATATTTTTCATGTAATTCTCTCATCAGTTAGTCCTTATTCTATCATTTTATTTCATATTCCTTAGATTTGTTCAGTTTTATCTTGTTTTAAGTATTACATATTTTATAAAATATATGGTTTTTTTCGTGTAACCCACCAAAAGTCCTTTACATGATCTATGAGTGATCATGCATAGTGCATATGTATGTTTAATGATCACTCTAGTTGTTCCCCATATATTACCTAATGGAAAACTTTCCCAATAACAAGATCAGCTGATCTTAGAAATTTACTCTAATTCATGGATATGTTGGTGTGAGGTTACAAGGAAAAGTCCCCAGTCTTTGTAAAAGATGAATTTTTCATACCGGGGTGGGGTATTTATAGGCCTCTCCACCCCAGTTATTCATCGCTTTTCATGGAACATATCATCTAAATCCAAGATGGATTAGGTGAAGGGATTTGGTTCCATGCCTCTTTGTGATGTCCTACTATAGGTTATTCTAGGGGCGTCACATGATTTCTAATTACCATGAGACTATCCCAAAAATTCCTCATTTATTGGATTATATCTAATTAATGGGGTCTTGTTTAATCGTGTGTATATTCCAATATACTTCCATATTGTCATACCAACTAGTCCAAGGGCCTTTTCAAGATCAAGTTTCCTACTAAAAGACATTGGCATGATCTTTGATTCCTTATCTAGGATATTCCACGAGACAAGAATGCATTCCAGAGGGCCCTTGTGAGGTCAAATTGGCTCGTAAAGGGGTCTTGTGAGACTATTTCAATAAATCTCAGGAGTTTTATAATAGAAAGTGGATCCCTTATTTTCTCTTTTATTTCCATATTTTATTTTTAGAATGAATTGGGATCTTGACATCTTGAATGAGTGTTTTCAAAGACAACCACTTTCCCCATTAGTGATGCATTGAGTGACCAAGAAAAGGGCTTGTGGTGATGCATGATCACTTCATGGATAAACCCTTATGCTTATTTTTTGGAACCAATGGGGGGTTCCAAGAATTCCTAGACATGTATGAATATTTCCATGTGATAGGGGGGGAATTCTAGTGGGATGTTGCATGACTAGGAGGGAATGTCCACAGGACTTCCATAATTTCTCATGGGATTCATAGGTGCATCGCGTGAGTTTTATGACCGCAAGAGGATCCTGCCTTTCCCATTTTTATTTCCTTTGTTTATTTTAAAAAGTCTGGGGATCTCATGAGATTTTATTAGTGTTTTTGAATACAATCACTCTACCTATTAGTGATGCATCACATGATTTTTATGGCTACAAGAGGCTTCTTCCTTTTGGATATTTACCTCCAATTTTCTAAGGATTTTGGATAGCTTGTCAAGTTCCTTCTACCTAAAAATTATCATGACCTAGGGGTGATCTTCTGGTAGCCTCCACATAGTTACTAACTCTCTAGGGTTCCTTCACAAGAGAATAAGGACTTTTTTAAGGGTCTCTATGGGATTTTCTATTATGCGTTGCACACAACCGTCTACATGACCATATTTAGTTCAAGCGGTCGGGTGTATTCTAAAGGTTCATTCAATTTTTGTGATCACGGCCACCTTATTCTTCCATTTTCTTAGGTAAAATAATACTCATATTTAGGTATTTCTTTCTTTTTGAATTTATCAAATCCCATTTGGATGGAAACAAAAAATCCCCCCCCCCCTTAGGAGCCACATCCATAGGGACAAGGGCTTAGTTATGAGGAAAATAAATGCAACCTGAGGCATTGGAATTATCGCCAATCAGTGTCTTGGGTGATGTTTGGACTTCCAAGTGATGTTTGGTATTCCATATAATTCCCTATAAATAGGGGAGTATAGATGGATTTATTCATTGACTACTCAACTCTCCAGAGATCCTACACCCTACTCCCATCACATAACCTCATCACAAGACCATCCCACAGGAACCCATCAGGAGACCCCATCACGATTCCTTTTTATGAGAACTACTTTGTAATACTTCCTTTTCCTAGGTGCCCACTCAACTAAATGTATGGAATTATCTTCAATAATTTTTTGAACATTGGTCTTGGGGATGCATGATCGTCTTGAAATTGTTTCATGATCTACTAGTTTGATCACATGATCCTTTGACTATTATGTAGCTCTCATGACCATGTCAAGGTCACACAATCACAATTCTTCATAGGGTCCATGCAGTTGTGCAACATCTTGTAGGTTTATGTGATCTAAAGGGTCTTTATGGAAAAATTGATTCATGAATACTTCATGTGATTCACGAATACCCTGTTAATTCATACGATGCACATGATTTTGTTTTTTATGCCTTTTAACATGATTTTATTTTATATTTTTGACATATTCTACTTCTTTTTGTTCATATGTCTTTTGGATCTCATCAAATTTCCTCTAATGTGGCCAATCAAAGGTCTGTGATTTCTAGAAACCACAATGTCGACCCTCAATATCACAGGAATTCTGATAATGATATTTGGAAATGGATACTTCCATCCAATCTTTAAAATTATTCTTTATCACACCATGTTCATCTATATAGCTTCATCTTGTTGGATGATGTTGTTATTCTTCTTTTAGACTTAAATATTCTATATTATTGGGTTTTAACTTCTCTTGACTTTATTTATATGACAATTTCCAAGGATGACCGACTAGTCATAACTCAATCACAGGGGTTGTCTTATATTTTGGAAAACCTTCCCTTAGGTCCAGATGGGTGTTATTTTTCCCATTATCCCATTTATTAGAGATATTTTAGTATATTCATCTCTTCTCTAAAAAACTTTTTTGGCGGATGTAGCTCAAAATGGGATCTTCATCCTAGTTGTAACTTTTTTTTATGAATGGTCATGTCCATTCTGGGCTAGAAAAATCTACATATAGTTTACTAACCAGTTATATTCTATCCATATTTATGAAGTAGTATGGATTTCCCAATTTATGATTTATCAACAGCCTAATATTATTCAAGAACTGGTTAGTCATTGGTGTAATGGTACCAACTCATTTAATCTTTCTCAAGGCAATGTTTGAATCAGCCTATGGGATATCTACCAACTGGGTGGGATACCCCCTCTTAAAGTGATGTACAAATAGTTCCAACCAAAAATGTCTGGCATAACCCTTTTCATACTCTAGTCATGGAAAGGGAAAATCTCATCATTTTGAGGGTGTATTTAAGAAATGATCTGATTATGTGCTCAATTATCTCTTTTAAATATTGGATCAATATTTCCTATTATTGTAGTGGATCCAGGTCGCCCACTATATACCCCCATCGGTGTCCTTACTGATAATTTTTTGATAATTTTAGATTTTATTGGGCCATTTTTGAAGTTGGGGATCATACTTCATGGGAATATTGAGTGAATCTAGAGATATCTCTAAGCATTTGGTTGGAGGGCTTTATGGACAGGTTTATGAATGGGTGTATTTTCCCAGCTGGGGATGCACGTTTAGGAATCTAGGTCAATATGCTGGTGATGGAAGCATGGATTGTAAAGGGACAATGCCTTAATTTGGTGGTGTTAACCCTTACATGCCTTTACAAACTCTTGGGACACATTCAACGAGGTAGTATCCCCTATAGGATCATTGGTCCTTTCTAGTTTTTATTTTTCTAGATAGGGGAGAATTTTCATTACTATGAATACTATAATGCCACCAGGATTTCCGATTCCTTATCTCATCCAAGGTTGTTGAACATATCTGGGGTTGGGGATATGTTTCTATGCTCTGACAAGGTTACCGATGTGTTTATTCAATCTGATATCTTTGATTTCACCCCTTATCTCGCATCAACTGGGTCAATCATTGATCATAGTAGTGACTCTCTCGATGAAAGGTCATACAAGATCTCCCTTCAGGATGGGGTTATTTCCACCAGGATGGATGATATAATATTCTGTGAGCCATATATACCTTATCAATTTTCTCTTTAGTTTGGATTTACCCAAAGGGTCTCCCCACTCCCTTAGGCGGGTTTGCGAGTAAAACAACACCCTAGTATCATCCGTCAGTTTTGGAAGATGTTGGTGTATGAAGACACTAATGTTGAGATCATTCTTTCAATTATCGAATCTCTTACCTTTCTTACTCAGGATTATACCTAGGATTGGGTAGTAGCCTACCTGGTTGGTGTGCTAAGTTAACTGGTTTTCATTTGGACAATCCATTTTCCTCACCAAACCCTCTGTCTTTAGCAACAATGGAGTTGATTAAAGACTTAAGAAATACTTTGAGGAATCTCCCCCATCTTGGTGATGACCATCCTGATAGTAGGACCAAATATGTTGAGGAAATAATCCCTCCAGCATAAGAAATGGGTGATTCCTCTATTGAGGGGAGGATATATGGAGCCTCCTATCCTGTTTCCTTTCCAACTCAGCGAGATATTCCTCCTTTTGGTGTTCCCATACCATCATCCATATAATATCAGACACAGTGTAGGGTAATATGGTTATATTTTCACACCATGATTACTAAGACTCCTTTGGAAACATTTCATGACCTAGAGGAATGCCTTCATCAGCTATTTAAATAATTGGGGGTAGATGTTTTTTTATCAAAAACCGCTATAATAAATCATGAGACAAATTATCCTAAATTGGAATTATTTGTCCACAAATGAGATGGGATTGAATGATCTTGAAGAAAAAGATCCCCTTGCCCAATAGATTAAGGAGACGTTGGAGGAACTAGAGTAGATTCTCTAATTTATATCTAAATTACGATCTGATATAGATGCATAGTCTGTCAAAATATAGTGATATAAGGAAATCTTAGATTTCTTGAGGTCTGACATTTCAACATAATTATCCTCATTTGAAACTACTCAAAAGATAGTTGAGGATCTGACCATTTTAGTTGAGTCTCTAGGTCTTGGAGCAGAAGTAGAATAGGTGGGGTGATCATCCCTTTATAATTCAATTGATGATTCTCACTAGACTCTAGGAAAATTTTCAAGCTTAGCTGATCGAATATTATTATAGTTTGATTATTGACATGTTTTCTATTTTTGATGATATTCTTGGAGAGACTCTGAAATGTGGATATTCCTCCTATTGAATGCTATCAATGAATGGATTTTATTAACCCTTCACATTGTTGTCTATATTTTTTCATTCATGATGTGCATGAAACCTCACTGATTTGATGTTATGTGAATCTCTAACAATACCCATCCTTTGTATAGTATTAATTAAACCTGAATGCTTGGATTTGAATTTTGAAATTATAACATATTATTTTTGATAAATTCTCATTAATTCCCACCAACATGATATTATTAACTGATATGTCTATTCTAGCAATCTTGATATTACCTAATTCAAAGAATAATTATTTGGGAAGAATACATATCCCGGATGGAGAGCATTCTATTTTTTATCAAAACTGATAGGCTTGGAAAGCATAGCTTTATTTTTTCAAAGGCCATATAGGGAGATCTACAATCTTTTCCATTCTTTTAGACTAAATTTTTATTGTTTTATAGTTTAGGTTCCTTTATCTTGTACCTTATATAATTTTATTTTA
Organism: Viscum album; assembly: GCA_963277665.1. Taxonomy (NCBI): domain Eukaryota; kingdom Viridiplantae; phylum Streptophyta; class Magnoliopsida; order Santalales; family Viscaceae; genus Viscum; species Viscum album. The sequence goes on from OY728159.1 coordinate 1,308,244,346, forward strand.
GGGTCTTTTAGCTTGAACCTTCTATTATTGTAATTTTAGAGACTTTTAGCTCAAACCTTCTATCATTGTAGTTTAGGGACTTTTAGATTGGACCTTATATCACTGTAGTTTATGATATTTTTAATACAACCTTCTATAATTGTAGCTTTTATCACTATATTTTAGGGTATTTTATCTCAGAACCTATATCACTATAGTTTAGGGTATTTTTTCTCAGACCTTATATCACTATAGTTTAGGTGATTTTATCTCATACCTTCTATCATTTTATTTTAGGGTCTTTTATATTGGACCTTATAGCAATATAGTTTAGGGTCATTTATCTTAGACCTTATACCACTGTATTTTATGGTCTTTCAGATCAGACCTTATATCACTTTATTTTATGGTCTTTTAGCTCGAACCTTTTATCATTGTAGTTTATGGTATTTTAGATTGGAACTTAGGATTTCATGCATTTTGAAGTCATACTACCAGGACTTGATCGATGGTCATAGAATGTGGTGTAGAAATACTATAAATGACCCAAAACACCCTATGGTGTTGAGTTCTTCCATGGGGTTGTCGAGGCTCATAAGGATTAGATATCCTATCCTGTAGGGAGGAGATACCTTTGGTTGGTAGGTCAAATCCCTTATGCATCGGTATCATGGTCAAACAGAGTTTTTCCCACTCTTTTCCAAGGGTCATGGATGATTTATGGTGGGGATATTGGTTGAGGGAGAAATACTAGGGATGCTAGGTCTACCTGGATATATGGAGTATGGGGGATATAATTCATAACCCAAAAGTTTGAGTTAGTGAATATGGGATGGGGTAGACATGTTGTGGATGAACCATAACACCCTGAGGTTCTAGGTTCTGCCATGGTGTTTCTAGGGATCACAAGGATTGAAGATCATTTCTTATAAGGATTATATTCCTTTAGTTGTTTAGTGAAAGCCCTTATGCATTTATAGTATGGTCAAGAAAATATTATCTCCACTCCTTTCAAAGGTCCATGAGATATTTTTTAAGACTCAAACATCTAGATTATGAGGTTTAGTATGGAGGAAATCCATCCAAGAAGGGTTATATCACCCTAGGTCATTTCAAATCTTAATTATAAATATCGATCCCTGCTCCCTATGGTTTTGAATCACAAGGTGTAGTGCATTAATGATTTGGTAATGGAGTGTCGCATTACTACTTTGAGAAAGGGTAAAAACATGGTGATGTAATGTATAGGATATAGAATCTGCTTGGATAGTTCTATATAAGGACTATAAATAATGATTCAAAGTGCTTGGGTTAAGAGGATGATATGGGACAATCATGCCAGGAATGGCCCAGAACATACTGAGGCATTGAGTTCTTTTGTGGTGATTTCAGGGCTCACAACGATCATAAATCACTTTTTTTCAGAGTGAAAAATTTGGTTGGCAGCCATAGGAACATTTTTAGGAGCTATATGCATACATGAATAGTCAAACAAAGGGTTCCTTAAAGTTGGGTATCCCTTCCCAAGTTCTATGAAAGATTGTGATGATTTAAGGTTCTTAAATCATGAAGTATTATTTATGTAAAGTATAATATTTAGTAAGGTTCCAAGCACCATAAAAGTTTTTTCACTTCCTAGAAAACATATTTTAACAGTGAGGATACATAAAAAAACATTAATCTAAATTTTTCCTAAACTAGGGGATCTAATGATCATAGCTTGGATTTTACTAGGGATGCAATGTAGAACCTATAAAATTTATTCCTTTTTTATTTGTGCCCAAATTTTTTAATAAACTCTGGAGATTAAGAGTTTAGTGAGAAAAGACTTGACTTTTTCTTAGGCCTCTCTTTGTAGGTTTTCAACCTGATGAGTTTTTTTGTATCTTTTACTAGCATTTTATGGTCTTGTGGTATGGTCCATTATAAGCTAGAGTTTAAGGTTGTACAATTTTGTCCAGAGTACAGGAATTTTAAGATCATGACTCGTATGGACCTAATATGGGTGATGATACACAAGCGCCTAATTAGGATATCCAGGGTCAAGAGTACCCCAACATCCTTCTAAGCGGGATCTGAAAGTATTGTAAATCATCGATCAATAATATCAAGTCCTGAGTAATGATATGGGACAATCATACCAAGAATGGAATAGAACACACTTAGGTGTTGAGTTCTTACACAATAATGTTAGGGCACACAAGTATCAGAAAAAACTTTTTTTAGAGTGACACAATTGGTTGACGACCATAGACGCATATACAGAATCCATAGGCATGAATTCATAGTAAAAAAAGGGTATCTTGAAGACAAGTATCTTTTTCTAAGGGCCATGAAAGATTTGAGGCAACTTGGGGTGCTCAAGACATGAAGTGTGATTTATGGATTGAGGTGCTTAGAATATTGTGAAAGAACCTCATACTCTGGTGGACCGTGGTAAGGATTTTGTGGTCCTTCAATAAAGGATGGTAATGGATGATGGTATATTCATTTTAACATCATGTAGTAGGGACTTACTTTCTTCTGTGTGGTTTAACATCATGAAATGAGGATATTTTCCTTGAAGTTTAATGTCATGCGGTAAGGACGTATTTTTTGTGGGGTTTTAATGTCATGCGACTAGGATGTTTTCCTTACAGTTTAATCATAGTGTGGTAAGGACATGGAAACTGATGTGAAAAATTGTGCAAGATATATTATATGAATGATAAGGCTATAGATAGATCAAAGTCATATGTAGAAAAAATATTCTTGAATGGATCATCCCCTATGAAATTGGGGTGAATTTATTTTATAGGTAATTGTAATTGTGCCCAATATTGGAGATCTGGGTGTTACTACATATCCTATGATGATAAGAATCAAGTCACATGTAGTTATTGAATAAGAAAATCTCTACACAGGTATTCCTCATACGAAGAGGTGGGAATTGTTTTCTTTGATTATTATAGGTGGGCCTAGGATTGGATTTCTTGGCGCCACTAAGTATCTTGTGATGATAGGAATAAATCCACACATAGTTCTTTAGGAAGATTCATGTGCAAGTATAACCTCTATGTATGGAGAGGGAAATTTTATGTTTACATGTTGTGACTGGACCTAGGGTTGGAGATTTGGGTGTCCCTAAATATCTTGTGATTCCAGGAATCAAGTCATATATAGTTCTTGAATGTAGGTGTGGTAGGATACCAATCACCAACAATAGTAGTCCTCTTGGGCAAGGTCCACAGGAATTTTCAATGTTATGTCATGTAAGGTATATCAACCATATATTTTAACGTCATGCGGAAAGGAATCGTGGTATACCTTTTAAGGCCATGCATTCAGGACCATTATGAGTGTGTCGTGAGATTTTATTCCTTTTTTGTGTGAGGAATCCCTTACTAAAATTCCTAATCTCACGTGATCTATGCTCAGTGTGATAAAAAGAATATAAAGGGTTCCTCTCACCATGCAGAGGCGATTAAGGATAGAAAAAAGAAATTTTGTATCATGTGGTGGTATGACCAAGATATAGGATCAAGGAATCCCAATTCAACTCATTAAAAATGAGAATCTAGCCATAATTAGTTCTAGAAAACCCATGTAGTTTAATGTCATGCGTAAAGGAAATTAGTTGTGTAGTTTAATGTCATATGGTAAGGATGTAAATCACTCGATGTGAACAGGAAGTAAAAATGTGGTTGGGCCCATAAATAGAGGTTTTGGTAACACTATGTATCATGTGATGATACGAATCAAGACACATGTAATTATTATAAGGGGGATCCTTATGTGGAGATGAATCTCACATGTGGATGGGGGAATTTCATTCTTTTTTTGAAAATATCTATCTCATGTGTGGTGAGTCGTTAGTGATATGGTGCTTCACTTGTAGTTTAACATCATGTGGTGAGGAAATATTGTTTATAGTTTAACATCATATGGTAAGGACCTATTCCATGCATTTTAACATCATGTGGTTAGGACACGAGACACTGTCCAGTTTAAAGTCTTACTTCTAGGACTTTGGAAGTTGTGTAGTTTAACATCTTGTTGCTATGACAATCTTGTTCTTTTTAACATCATGCAACCAGGATGATCTCATGTAGTTTAACATCATGTGACCATGACATCAATTAAAATTATTTCTTGAGAAACCTCACATTGGTTGGGGGTGACACGTTCCCCATTCATTGTGTCCAGTGATTAAGCTATTTTGTGATAGACCTTATATATGATTTAAGGCCCTTCCCATTTGGGTTCCAGCTTCAGAGGATTCTTTCCTAGTATCATTTGGGTCCTAAGATCCAAAACCATTTCTCCTTGGAGGAATTAATAGAGGAAAACTTTCTTATTAAATGCTTGTGTGATCCAATTCTGGTGGACTTAAAGTTTTAAAATGTATGCAACATGTTCTCATCAAGATACTATAATTCTTCCATCCAATTTTTCAATTACTTTCCATCTAATATTTTTCCAAAAATTTCTATTCAGAGCGAAGGAATCTAGACTTCTACGGGTAACACTACCTTAGTCTCATACAACGATGAGTATGGAATTGCTTGTATAGTAGTATGTGTGGTGGTATGGTAGGCCCATAAAACATGAAGGAGCTTGTCTAGCTAAGAATTATTATCCTTGTTCACCGTCTTCTAGATTATATTTTATAGAGTCTTATTAAAGTCCTATATCTTTCCATTTTCTACTACATGATATTGAGATGAGTGATTAGACTTGATATTGTACTCTTGTTACAGTTTCTTCAAATTTGTAAGATATAAGTTGGTGTTGTTTTCCATCAATATTGTGTGAGGGACTCCAAACATGGTGATGATATGAGACTTTACAAAGTTTATGATATTCTCCATCCTAAATTCCTTGAAGGGTATTTACTCATCCCATTTGGAAAAGAAGTCGGTAACAGTGAGGATGTACTTGAACTACTTAGTTGTTGATGGGAAATATAGTCCCACAACATCCATTACCCAAATGATAAACTAATAGGAATATGTTTTTGTATGTAGCAATTTTAGGGGTTGATGGATTAATTTTTTATGGATCTAGCATGAATTTCATTTCTTGGAGAATTCCACATAGCCCATTTTCATGGTTTTTTGGAATAACCCAGCCTCCTGATTTGGTAGGAGAGCCTAGTACCATACTAATGCGCATCGCCAGAGCTCACATGGATTTCTTCCATGATGGTGTGAATATCTCTTTTTTCTATGAATTTTAGGAAGATTTCATAAAATCTATGCTTTTAGAGGTCCTTATTATCATTTGGACCACCCTGTAGGGTAATGTTTGTTTCATGGATTCAAATCATTTCCCTTACCGCTAAGTTTGTTAGGAGAGTCTCATTTTGGAGATAAATGTTTATGGGATCCATCCATCTAGGGATAGATATTGGTTCATCATGCTCTAGGGAGATGTTAACCTGATTCATTTCTTCCATATCACAGATGATGATATCTGAGACCATTCTTTGGTTTTGGGTATGAAAGATTGATTCCTCCTAACTAGGTTCGACCAAGACTATGGATGTATTATCCAATACGTCGGTGTGATCATTCTATGATCAGGTAACATGATTCTATGTGGTCTTAAAAGCGAACTATTCCATTATTACCCAGATGTAACCAGTGAGAGGGGTTAGTTCTTCCTTTTTGATGGCATATTCACCATTGATCTTCTCTATCACTAGTTGTGAATCCCCTTTGATATTCAGGTAGTCTATCTTCTACTATAGGGAAAGTTTCAATATTGAAATAATGGATTGGTATTCAACCTCATTATTCGTGTATCCCTTGAATAGTTATAAGGATTGGGAAAAATCATTCTTTTTAGTGACAAATACAATCACTAATTCAACTCAATTGAGCTTTGGGTTTTCCAACCTTTTTCGATAGGACTTTGGGAGGCACCATCAAAATACATCTCCCATGTTTAGGGAGTGTCATGGGCATAGAATACTCCCTCATCTGGGAGATTAGTTCCCATTGGTGTATTCTTCAGGGTGGTATGTTACATGAGGAAATTATCTAGGTATTTCCCTTTCATTTCCTTATGGGACACAAATTGGATGTCGTATTGTTGCAGAATAATCACCCATTGGGCTAGAAACCTGATTAGTATGGGGAAATCAAGGATGTAATTGAGTATACCAGTACAAGAGACCAGATGGACTTCACAGTGATGCAAGTAATGCCTCATCTTTTTCACTATTAAGATGAGTGAAAGGTAGTTCTTCTCAACATATGAGTATCAGTTATCAATACATATCATTGTTTGGATCAGGTAATAAAGATTTTTTACTCTCCCCGCATCATTTTTCTATGTGAGGAGGGCACCCAGTGAGTGTTCCATGGTGTCCACATACAATATGAGTAGACTCCCTTCCATCGTAGGCATTAGAACGAATGGGTGTAGTAGATACTGCTTGAGAATTTCATAGGTTTCTTAGAAATCCTTGTCCCATTGGTAGGTGATTCCCTTATCTATTAGTCTAGTAAATAGGAGAGCTTTGTCAGCCAAGTTGGATATGAAACACCGAATACCAAATAGGAGACCTTAGAGTCCCTTAAACTATTTGATATTTTTGTGGGATGACTTGGATAAAATAGAAATATTATTATATGGGTTGACCTCAATGTTGTGGTGGCATACCAAAAATCTAATGAACTTCCCTAATGTTATCCTAAAAGAGAATTTTATAGGATCTATCTTTAGAATATTCTTTCTCAGGTGGTAAAAGATCATTTAAAGATCTGTGAAGTGATCACATCATTGTTGGTATTTGACCACCAGGTAATCAACATAACATTCATCAATTTTTCCCAAAAATGACTTAAAGATATGATGCATGGCACGATGATATATAGCACCTACATTCTTTAAACCAAAGGGAATTACCTAATAGAAAAATATCCCCTTAGATTCTTTGAAGGCAATTATATCCTTATCTTTATGGTCCATTTTTATTTTATTGTACCTTGAATACCCATCCATGAAGGGAAGGTCTTGGAATCTAGAAATTGTATCAATAAATATTTATGTGATCAACAATGGGAAATTTTTCTTTGGGAAGTGTCGATTAAGTTCCCTAAATTTGATACAAACCCTAATCTTTTCGTTATTTTTCTTGATAGGGATGATGTTGGTGAACCATATTGGGTGTTTCAATTCTCGAAAAAAGTTATCTTTGATCAATTTTTCAAATTCCACCTCTACATTGGTGGAATAAGAGGGGTGCATCCTTCTAGTTTTCTATTTGAAGCCTCTAGTAAAAAAATGAATTTTACCAACATAAATTTAGTGAAAGATATCATATATGTTGGTAAACATGAACAATTAAAACAAATATTAAGTTTTTTTGTCATTAAATTTAAATACTAACATTTATGTTTACCAACACATATACATGTTGGTGTTAATTGTTTAATACCAATAATCACTTTACCAAAAATTAAATTTGTCACTTTATCATATCAACACCAACAGTTCACTATAGTAATGGTGATCTATACCAATGCCCCAATCCCAATAGTTTCATAAAACCATTGGGATAGGATTCCTTTACCAATGGTTTTATCAGAACTATTCATAAAGGGTGTTTTATATTATGTTTTTCCAATGGTTTTTGAAAACTATTGGGAAAGGGATGTCAAAATATGGTTTTACCAACAGTTTTTGAAAATAGTTGGTATACACTAGTCTATGCCAACAGTTTTTAAAAACTGTTAGTATATAAGATATATCCCAATGGTTTTTTAAAACCATTGGGATTGGTTCCCCCCAAATATAGTAGCGATCTCCCCTCTCCATTCTAGATCTAATTGAGTTTTCCCCTATACCAGCACTACTCTCTTCCCAGCTGGAAACTCCTCCTCCTCACAGGTGATCCATCCTCATTTAAATCATTTGGATTCTTCCACTTCAAATTGGTGAGTTCAATTTATATCTTCGAGCTACATTTATTTTGGATTTTTATATACCACGTTTAGTTTATTTCCCCCATTGGTCTACAATATCTATCATTTAGGGTTTTCATTTTATTATTCTTGAATATGAAATTAGCATGTTCAAAATACTTTAGCCTACACATTGAGAATGAAAGTCCCTTCCTAAACCACTGCCACCATCTCTAATTTTTTCACGCATGTTACAAAATATTATTGTTCTAAGGGAACTATATTTTTCACCATTGTTCATGGTCACATTCATGTTTTGAGGTATTTTACGTCGCAAACTAATTCCTTTCTTTGAAAAGGGAGTTCCAACAATTACTTATTTAAATTTTTATATAACGGTTTGGTTTTTAAGAGATAAATTTAAAATACATGTTTTTACTAATATGATTGTCTTTATTTCAATATAATGAGGCATGTATGACATAAAAATGTGTAAAATTTTCTTAGAGGAAAATAATTATTAATGTATTAATACAACTTGACCTTTTGGGATTGTCTTGACACACATTTTTCATTTTCATTTTCATTAGTCACCACACATTCACAAATATCATTAGTTCCCGTTATTTGGTTTCATATTACCAATATTCCCTCTCCTTTATTTCCTTTTCAATTTTTTATTTTTAATTTTATCCATGTATGTTTGAAACATGGGTCACTAGAATGTTTATAAATTGTGATGTCTGGTTAATGGTCCCCACCTATAGTTGCACTATTTTGGGTGAAGTAAATACACTATTCTCATAACTCTTAAATGCATCCTTTAAAAATGAATTCAAATGATTGATTACATAATGGTAAGTGAGTTCCAAAAGAAATTAGGTTTAAGTGATATGTGTGAGTCACATGGGCTAAGTGACCTGTGTGAGACCTGTTGGTGAAGTAACCTATGGGATGTGCATGGGAGAAGTGACCTGTGTGAGGCACTTGGTAATAATTCGTGAATTTTTCAAATTCACGTCCAAGGCTGCACAACCCACTTGATATGGAATTAACCCAAATTTGACCCATGATATACTTTACTCAATGATACATTAAAATAATTACATTGGTACTAATAAAATCTTGTATGCCTACTTCCATACTTCCAATGAGTTAGAAAACTGTTTATATTTTAGATGAAGAAGTTAATGCATTCATCTGTGATATATTGGATATTTTTGTACCATGATATTTCTTATTATATGACCCAACACTTCTGAACCTTTTTAAGTATTTTAAGAAGTACCATTTTTATCCTAAGGAAGAACAATTACTATTATATGGCCACAAAGTTAGAATGAAGTTCTAATCCTAAAGTGGGAATACCTTAAAATATTGTCATGTATTGGAGTAAGGTAAATATAACACATTTGTGTATACCATGAAGTTCTTAAACCCTTAAATAACTCATCTTGTTGGATTTATATCATTTTCCTTGATCACCTACATGTTTATAGTTCATGACACCAATATTGCTAACTTTTAAATAAGACACCCTATAAAAAATATCATTGATCACTAATACTGCAATGACACCATTGATTATAAATAAATCATTAATTATGCAATTAAAATTATTTCTATAAATTTAGACTTAATGACAACTGTTTTCTCATAATTATCCTAGATATATCATTCTTTGTACAATGATTTTCTATCACATCCACCATGTTTCAATTAAAAATAATGGTTTTATATTTATAATATTTTGTTATGTATAAATTATTTTGTTGTCTTTCATATTATTATTCTTATATAGAGTAGTGTGTCACTTATGTTTTTATATAAAATGAACAATTCTCATTTACTTAAATATTTTTTTGATTGAACTTTAATCTTATTGAATTACTTTCATTAAATGACTTATTAAATTTTTTTACAGAATGGATAGAAGTTGGATGTATGAAACTGATCATATCTCAAGCGATTTTCAAAACAATGTGGAGATATTTTTAGATTTCACATTTAACAATGCTTTAGATAGTGGTCACATACACTGCCCATGTTATAATTATGTTATAAGACCATGGTTGAGCCATTAATAAGTTTTCTACCATATGAATAAATATTGTTTTCAAGCAAACTACTATTTGTGGTATCACAATAGGGAGAAAATGGAATCTCAAATTGATGATGATCCAAATGAGAGGAATGGATTGGAGAAATTGATATATGGACGGTTTCCATTTATTCTTCATCATGAGAAGGAAAGGATGTCGACCCAAGAAGGCTTCTATACGATCACACATGATGCGTCCAATGAAAATGATGATGTTTATAGGGTGAAAAGATTTGATGATGCTACAACGATGCCAGTATATCTGCAAGGTGGTAAAATGAAAAGGTTATAATTTCTAATCCAATTGTTTCATGGAAAACCCATATATGGTATTTCTAATATTTTCATTGATTACAATCTTATTTTATTTAAGTAATTACTTCTAGATGATGCACATGTTCCCTCAAACCACTATACGGTATGGAAGTTAGTTCAAGAACTTGGATTTTCAAAAAAACAAAATTCCTGATTGCTCGAAAGATTGCATCTTATTCTGGAGGAAACTGCTAAAAGAAATGATTGTATAAAATGTGGAACATCATGATGGAATCCAAAAGTTTATGGAACTCCATATCGTGTGCCACAAAAAGTAATGTGGCACTTTTCATTGATCCCTAGACTATAGAATATTATATTGACTGATGAAATATCAATAAAAATTTGATGGTATGATACTGAGTGAAAGAATAATAATGAAGAGTTGGTTCACCCTATAGATGGATTTTCATGGAAGAGATTTGATTTTCAATATCCTGATTTTGCAGCTGATATGTGTAATGTGAGGTTTGGTCTTTCATGTGAGGTTTTTAATCCATTTTGGAAGATGCTTACTTCATGTAGCACATGTGTAGTTTTCATACACATTTATAACCTTCCCCCGTGGTTATTTATGAAAAAATCTTACACATTCATGCTTATACTCATATATATACCTTATGATCTTGGAAATGATATATACGTATACATGAAACCTTTAATAAAAGAGTTGAAACTTATTTGGGATGGGGGTGTGCGCACATATGATACATGTTTTAAAGAAATATTTTAGATTCATATTGTGATTATGTGGATGGTCAATGATTTTCCTACTTATGAAATGATGTTTGGATGGAGAATTAAGGAAAAACTATCATGTCCTATTTTTATGAAGAATACTCAATCCATAATACTCAAATATTGTTGTATTTTTAGTTTTATGGGATATCGATGATTTTTTCCAATGGACTATCCATAGAGAAATAATCGTTGAAGATTTGACAATACTATAGAGACTAATGATCCACCTCAGCATATGTATAGAACTGATGTGCTTGATGAATTTCAATATTTTATTTTTTCATTTGGGAAGGGTCAAATGAAATTTAGAAAGAGGAAAAATGTTTTCAATGATACCTGTTATAATTGGTAGAAGAGGGGTACCTTCTTTTAGTTGACTTATTGGTCAACCAATTTGTTACGTTATTTCATAGAAGTAATGCACATTGAAAAATATATGTGTGAAATGTTACTTTTTATTCTTCTAAATGTAAAGGTAAATACAAAATATGATTTACGATATAAGTGTGACTTGGTGGATTGGGGTATTAAACTTGAATTGCATCATGTGTATATCACTAGAAATAAATAGAAAGTTCTATGTGATTCTTATGTGATGACACCTACAAAAAGAAATAAATTTCTGGAAGTAATATATACTATTAATGTTCTTGATTGTTATTCAAGAAATATATCAAAACGAGTCAACATAAGAGAGTTTAACCAGGAATCTTTGAAGACACATGATTATCACGCCCTTATGTATGAGTTGATTCCAATAACAATCCATCATATTTTTCCAATAATTTAAAGGTGTTATTTATTCATTTTTTCCATTTTTTTAGATAAATTTGTGTTAATAACTTTGTCCAAATATTACATGAAAAAATGTTGGCAGAGACACCATTAATTTTGTGTGAGTTAGAGAAAATATTTCATCCATTATTTTTCATATGCATGTTGCATCTAAATGTACACCTTCCAACTGAAATACTTCTTGGAGGACCTTTTTCTTTTGGTTGGATGTATCCAAATGAAATAAAATTGTACACATTGAAATATTATCTCCAGAACAGGAATCATCCTGAAGGTTCGATCGTGAACAGTTACTTGGATCAAGAATGCATGGATTTATGATCAATGTATTTGTTTGATCTTACTACGAGAATGAATAGACCAATGAGAAATGAAAAAGAACATTGTGAGAAAATTGAACCCAGTTTTCCATCACTTCCTCAAATAGGGTAAATTCCCATATCATATACATTAACGATATTAATCCTTGAAGAGCGGTCTATAGCACATCGCACAATGTTTTTCAACTGTGATTTGTTCTATGACTACATAAAGTAAGTAAATTGAACATGTATATCTTATCTCAACTCTTATAATTGTACATATCTATTAAAATATTTCTTTTTTTATCTATAGGGAACATAAATAAATGATAAATAGAAAGAATCATTCTTTATCTATGATAAGGAGAGATACTTTTCATAGAAAAGAGTTTTCTACTTGGTTGAAATTGAAGGTAGAAATATTGATGTAATAAAAAAATAAAATAAATATTTAATTAAGTTTAATATTCATTTATATTTCAATTATTGAGTCTTCCTACTGACACTATCTCTGATAAAATAAGAGCATTGGATTTTGGTCCTAATACTGTGGTTTGTCAATGTAAATCAATTGTGATCAATGGGTACAAATTTATTATCACTGAATGAGAAAAGAACATGAGAACACAACATGATGGTGTTATGATAACTTCCACAATAGACTGTTATGCCAGTGAATCAGATAATAGACCCTGTTTTGAAAATGTATCTTATTATGGATTCATTGAAAAAAATATAGGATTATTACTCTCATTGTCGAGTCACTATGATAAAATTTCAGTGGTTTGAATCGATGATAAGGCAGGGTACCTTTATTAATGATTGTGTATTTCTAGTTATTGACATGCATCACACTCTTGCAAATAGTGAATCATATGTATGGGAATCAATGGATAGACATATGTTTTACGTCAAAGATCATCTTTGACCTAAATTTGGTGTCATTATTGATGTAATCCCAACACATATTTTTGATGATGGTGATTATGGAATTGACCCCATCCCTACTCCCATTATCCCCAATCCATTTATTACTTATGATGACTCCAATGCTTCAATTATTAGAGTTTATTTTGAACTTGAAGTTGTGGTGGAAAATATATAGAATCATTCATATGTGTTCTCAATTATGTTGGTTTATCTCAACTTGATTTTTTAAGCTTTTTTCTATAAAAATTGATATATTTTTATTACAAGTATTTTTTATCCAACTAGACTTTCATGTTCATTTACAATATTTATTGGTTGCATTTTTCTTTGAGTTTCATTTTATAATATTGAATTGAACTGTATTCAGACCTACCAAACCCAAAAAAACCCAAACAGTTAAATTATAACAAAAACTAGATGAATTAAATTGGACATATTAAAATAATTGATATGAAAATCAAAACCAATGAAAATAATGACCTAAACCAAAAAAATATCTATGTTACCTAACTGAAGATATGACCCAAATAACCTAAGACAAATAATCCATGTCTCAAATTTTTTGTTTTTTTGGTCACATAGTAGTTAACCTTTTATAACTACTTCCATATTTGTTTTCAAATGAAGGAAAGGAAACCATATGTAGAGCAGCGAATAAAAAATATAAAGGAAAACAATATTCAAATGGATTAGATGGGAATTACTCCATTAGTTCCTATTGTGAGTATTTTATTTCAAATATATATATATATATATATCAATAACATATAATGTCATGTGATTAATTTTGTTTTAAAATTTTATGCAGGATCTACCACTTAGGCATGAGTTATTCAATGAGCGGCCTATTAGTGGTCCCAATACTTAGGTCGGTGGTATGAGGGGGTGGTATGAGAGCTAGGTGCTCCCGTCGGCATACCCATTTAGACCCTGCTCCTCCCACTGACATACCATCTTCTACACATTCTGATCCCGTTGTGCCATTAGGGACACACGAGATATTTTGGCCTCCCATTTTTTCACCACGATTTACATATGATCCTCCTCACCAATCTTTACTATATCACATGATGATTCCTAATCCTCATACATATTATGAAAATTGTCAGCCATCCATGCCATATTCTTTACTATCTACTTCTTTTTCTCTGGGATTCTACATTCCTTCTTCGACACCTACACCGACACAGTCTGTGCCTACAAAGCATACACTGGGACCCATTCCATTGATATATGGTGATGTTCCTTTAGTGGTAGAAGATCTATAGGCGTCCATTGAACATACTTCCATAGGTATATTTTAGAATGCTAAAAAATCTTTTTACCATAATTTATTTTCATTATAACATGTATTGATATAATATTTTTTTCTATCATAACAGATACATATATTGATAGGCGGCGGGTGAGGGGGCATACACGCATGGGTTTAGTGTGGAACCGCTGCATGTAGTTGAGGGTGGACTACAATGAAGACAACCAAATGATCAAAAAAATATGTTAGCAATGTTGGAGTTTTTTTTGATGCTTTCCAAATACTCCAAAATCATTCCCATTAGCCCGATCTCATGTAGACAGTTTCCAAACGAAGTCAAGGATAATATTTGGGAACATATATGGTTAAAAAATCTAATGGATTTAATGTAATATTATTTTTTTATTTATATGAATTAATATAATGGTGTCAACTTCGGTTTAATTTTCTCAATGGTAAGGGTGAATGGCTAGCATGTCTAAAGGAGTTAGGTGAGCTTTGGAGAGCCTATAAGCATGAGTTGTATATTGGATGACATTCTAGAGTAGGCATAGAGTTATAGGTGGTACCTTTCATGGATTATTATCCAATAGAACAGTATTGAAAAATGATTACTCATTGGATGACTATCAATTTTAAGGTATTAATCACATTTGAGGTATTTAAATGAACATTTTCATGTTTTTCATTAATACTATCTTTTGTATTATTGAATTTTATATAATAATCATCCAGAAAAAATTAAAAAAACATTGATGCTAAAAAATACCTCCACACTTTGGGGAGTACTACGATGCTAGATCATGAGAGGAAGCAGGTATGACAGTTTATAATTTTTCTTTAGGACTTGAACTTTCTATTATTTCCTCCATAATTTATTCGATTTCTAAAGGTTTCATATAATTTTAGTTAAGAAATTCATTATTGGTAACCTATTATTAATTATGGTTTCCTACATTCAATGTAATTTTAGAGGTAGTTATTGAATATTTATGGACGTGTGCCTCGAGCAAAACTATTTTGCTCGAGTAGAAGAAAAAAGATAGAAGTTCAGTTAACTAACTGACACAGTAGTAGATTTTAAGTTTTACTTTATGGATTTAAAATTTTAATATCTATTTTGTAACTTAATAATCTATTTAAATTTGTAAGAGGCTGCTTTATAGGCCCTTAATGCCCAGGAACTTGACAATTTTGGGCCAAATGATCACTTACATTGGGTATTGGGAGATGAGTACCCTGGTAGAGTATGCTTCCAACCTAGAAATAGTATAGTCTCAATGAGGTATTGGCCCTATTTAGGTACCATTTGTAGTGACTATGAGTTTGAAAAGGTTAAGTAATGGGAATAATGGGTTTAAAAAAGGGCCACACAGGTGGAAGAACGATCTTCTAGGGAAAACACTAAATTTATGAAACTGATGAAAGTTTTATATCCAGCACTTCCACCAAAGGTCAACATATCTTGTGATGAATATATATCATTGATTTCTTCAATATATATTGCACCAAATGATATATCTAGGGGTGGTCGAGACGATTTTTTTCCTAGAGATGATGATGGCGAGTAAGAGATTGAGGATGAGGCTGATGCTGAGGTCGAGGATGAGGGGGATGCTGAGGCTGAGGCAGATGGTGAGGGAAATGATGAGCCTAAGTATAAATCCAAGGATGAGGCTAAGTATAAGGATGGGGATGAGGAATGGGATGATGATGGGGTTAGGTAGGAAAAAAAGTATGAGGATGAGGCTGATGATGACGATGATGATAGTGACAGTGGTGGTGATGAGGGACAAATTAATTTGTTACATTTTTTACTGATATTACTGATATTTGATGTTTGCTAATTTTTTGTGACTAAATATATGTTTGATTAGGTAGGTCACATTATTCTTGTCTCGGGTAGCCTAAATACTATATAGTTTTAATTATAGAACCTTTTACCAATGTATTATCATCTTTTTTGGTAAATTCATTAGGGTATTTGGATATTTAATATATGATTAAACATTCAAAGGATTGATTAGGTTAGTGGTCTTACTTTTCTCTTTATTTATTTATCAATAATTGGATTCTATGAATTCTCTTTTTACATGGTATCAAAGCTATTTCACAATCCTACCCATCCTTATCCAAGAAACCCTCTGCAACGCACCACCCTCCCCACCAAAACCATCCATGTCCATGGCTCTTCATAGCATCCCCTTCCATGTTATCTCATTATCACACTCTTATAGTGCCATGACATATTTTCAAAGACATGGTGGTGTGAACAATTCCACTACTCATGGACTTGCCTGTGGAAGTGGCCATATACACGTCATTTTACAACATTATGGAAAAAAAATTACATCACATTAGCATCTATTAGACTCTCAATGGATTCCCAATGGACCTTCACACAACCTAGGTAGCCTTTGGTGAGTCATAAGATCCACCAAAGCATATAATAAAACTCTTGGCTGAAGAACTTGAGATTATTCATTGTCATTATACCACTTCTTAGTCGTCTTACTCTGATTCATTGTCTTTTTATTCTTTGAATTATGGGATACCATTTTGATCTAATCTTGTTCCCACTTTCTAAAAGTTATTGGTCTCTCACCATCGGGGTGGTGATGATGGCTCCCTTTATCCATAAATTCATGGATGGTTTTTTAAATCTCTATTTGAGTTAGCATTCTACTAAATTTCATGACAAACCTTCATTTAAATACGTCTATAAAAATATATACCTACCACAAATAACCTATTCTAAAAAATAATTAGTGTTGTAAATACTAATTACATCAATCAGTAACAGCAACACAACAAGGATGCATAATGCTTATATGGGAAGTAAAGATATTTTCTACCCAAGAAATGATAATTTTTCATGTCATTTTCTAAAAAAGAAGTTTTAACTATGTCATGGTGTAGTAGATAACACACCATTGACTATATGATAAATATTTTTGAGAATTTTGAGTTATGTCAAAATTTTGAGATGTTTGTACCAAATAAATTAAAATGGGTTAGTTGAAAGAGTGGTTGTCATATGAATATCAAAATGGGGAATACTATGTTATGTTATATGCCATGGTTGGACAAGTCTAGTGTTTTTATGTGCCATTGGGATAGGCCTCTCCCAACGCCTAACTAGCCAACGGTTTGGAAAACCATTGGTATAAGATATACCAATAGTTTCCAACATATAACAATGGTTCAAAACCATTGGTATAGACTTCCTTTACAGCTATGGTTATTTTACCAACAAAACAATTTGTAATTATTAATCATTATTACCAATAATTTTATTCAATATACAAATTTATATCCATTATTTATTTAATACAAATAAATAATTTAAAAAAAATATTGATATAAACAAAAATAAAAATACTTGTAAGAATAACTTCTAACTTAATCATAAAAATTTATGTTGTTATTAAATATTGAAAATATTTGTAATAAATTCTAAATTTGTTCCAATATATTATATTTTACATACAATTAAAATTATATTTTAAATACATTTCAAAATAATACAATGTAATAAATAAATAAAATTTAATAATCATCACACATCCCCTCCCCACTCCTCACACTCACCCTACGCCTCCACTCTCTCCACATCATTGTATCACCTGGTGCTACCTCCTAGACCAATGATCTCTTCCTAGACTCACAAACACGATTCATCACCATCACTCACACCCACAACCACACCCCCCTTAATTATTCAATATCACCTACACCCCATGTTTATCAATGCTCAATTTATTTTTTCCAATTTCAACTAAAAATATTTGGTATCACCCATTTCTCACTAAAAAGGTTGATAATTGAGCCTCTTATCAGGTATGCACTTTTTCTCTTAAATTTTTCAACCTTTGGAATCACAGGCTTCTAGTGTTTGAATTGAATAGAATTTAGGGTTTTATTTAAATTCAGATGAAATGTGTTTTATGGTTTTTTTTTACTTATTTTCCTAGTAATTTGTGGTTTCTAATTGCAAGATTCTCTAGATCCACTCCAGTTAAAGGTATATTTTGTATTGAAATTTTAATGATTAGCTATTATGTAGTTTATTTCTTTGTTATGTCTACCTACACTCACATAATAAGTTCATCATTGTCACTTGTACCCACACCCTCGATTCTCCATGATCTCTTATAACTCTCCATGTACTGATGTTCAGTTTGTTTTCCCACTTTGGATTACATAGATGAGGTTTTGGGAGGACATAAACCCATTTCTCATTCAATCAGTAGATGTTTGAGCCTCTTATCATGTATATACTTCTTATCTTCAAGTTTTAAGCACTTAAAGTCATGGGTATCTAGTGTTTTAAATGAATTTCAGTTAGGGTTTCAGTGAAATTATTATTAAATGAGTTTTTATTTCTTTTTTTGTTTATTTTTTTGGGTGAGTTTAGGATGCTAATTACATATTACTTTGGATCCACTCTAATTTTCTCAATAAGGCCTTTGTAATTACAAGAATAATTTTTTTTTTAATTCAAATCCATATTACAATATTTGATGTTACAAAACATAATGTAGAAACATGAGACAAATAGTTAAAATTAATTTGGGAATTAATATCATATTTCATGTTATAAACACCTAAAAGGAAAGTTCAAAATGTCAAAATCTTTGTATGGATTAGATAAAGATAAGACCATTCAAAAACCACAGTTTAAGAATGTATTTATATGTTAAACAACCTATGGGATAATTGGTTCTATTAATACTATGTTACTATTAAAAAATTAATGGTTTTTGCAACATAATGCCAATTATTTATCAGCTGAAATGATTACTGGAGTTGATCCCATTGAATAGATAACCAAGCAGTGTATATGTATCAATAAAACTCTTAGGGATGAATTTTGTGGATTCACATTATCATGTATCTTTGTGATATATTTCATTATCATATCAATTTGTGTTGTATTTCATTTTTAAAACATTTAGGTTGTGTTTGAAATCAATTATTGAAGAGTGATTATAACACTTATCACTTCTGATAGACACACTAAAAAATCACTTGAATTAATGGAAGGAGAACATTTTTTCAGTATGAAACTTTAAACACTTAGCTATAAGTTTAATAAACACTTTTCAAGTTAGTTTCAGGTGTTGGGGTTTAGGGGGGTTAGGGAACACTTAAATATCTTTAAATGAATCATTTTTTGTCTCTATTTAACATCTTTGATATGTTGATTCTCATTTGAATGATACTTTTCAATGGAGTGGGAGTGAATTATGTTTTATTAGTTAAGGGAAACATTACAACATAGTCTTTGTATGGGGAGTGTCTCAACACAATGCATATCCACAATCTTATTGTTACACCTTTGGGTTAGGGGATCCACAGTATTGTAACTTCTTACTGAGAGCATTGCCATACTAATTTATGTGTATTCTTGACTTTATGGGAAACTAACATAGTTCATCCATCATGTTTTTTTATTTTTTTATTCATGGCTCATTGTCTTATTATAAAACCTTATAAATGAATTTTTTTTATTACAATCAAGCCCTAGTTTTTTTTGAAGTTGCTACACGTTTCAAATGTTTGGTTGAAATTCCCACTTATGTTTTTTATTCTTGAAATTTTTAAGAAATTAACATGATTTTATTAGATTTTGATTTATTTCTTGTACTATTATAATTTTTTATCATATATTTTTATTTTATTTTTCATATTCCATAACATTTTGTTTATATGATGATGTCTGATAGTTTTCTTCTTATTTAGTATTTAATAATTAATTTCACATTGGCTATTTGAAGGTGAATAATATGGATGATTTAAAGGTTATGTTAGTTTGTCTATTTTAAGTACCTTTATGATTCCTTTAGTGATGAAATTTAATATTTCTAAGGAATATTATGGCATCTCATATGTCACAGGAGATGTTAATGGGACAATGGTTTTGTTGTTTTCCTTACAAAAAAATCATTCTACATAAAATTTGGTTGATAATGGGCGTCAGGAGATTTCTGAAAATATCTTGAATATTATAAAGATGAATTCCATGAAAATATTCATTAGAATTTGGGAACAGTCATGATATATATCGGAGTCTTCTTAGATGTAAAATGGCCTTAGAATACATGCGGTCATTATTGTTCAAGGAAGTTGTATTTTTTCAGGAAATTACTAGCTAGTATTGCAGAAAAATGTCTTTGTGTGTGTGTTCATGATGTTTTAGTGTTTTTATGCATGTTTTTTTTTTGTTAATTGCTTTACATTAGAAAATCACCAATTATCCTTCATCGAGGAATGAAAATAAAGCACCAGTAAGAAACTTTCCTTATGATTGAATATTAATTTTGAATATGAAGTTTAGGTTGTGTGTTTCATGTTGTTCTCAAAAATAGTTCTCTTGTTTTCAAAATTCAATAAATGGATGAAAAAAACTTTTTGTTAATGTGTTTTACAATTTAGTTTTATATCCATCCAATCTTATGTTATTATTTTATTTTATAATCATTTTCTTTTTGGTGTTGTTGTGAGATTGGGGATGAACTGGTTCCATCCACAAGTTAAATGACTCTACTTATATGAGTGGGGGTGATCAACTTATTAGGATATCATTTCTGATGTTTTCTTCTAATACATTCAATATTATGTGATTGGTATTGGACCTTGGAAGGAGATCATTATTCCTATAAAAAATAAATATTTTCAAACATCGACTGATCTTGCTATCAAAGCACATGAACACAACCTTTAGGTTGGTGAATTATTTTCTTAAAATTGTTTATATAAAAAAAATTAATAAAATTTCATAGATTTTAATTATCAATTTTGGGTCTTTTATTGTGTTTTAAGAACACCCTTATAATTACAGGAAAGATAGATCTTGATGAGAGATGACCAACTGTGAAGTTTTTTTCTACTAGATTTGGGTTCTTTGAATCATATTGTAGAATTTTGGATCTGGGATAGTTTGTTAGTGATTAGTTCCTCATGTTTTTAAAAATATAAATTTATAGAGGTTTTTGGTTTTCACACCTGAATTAATAGGGGACTTGGTTATTTATATTCTAGTGTTGTTTACCTTGGATAAAGATCCCCTTTAAAAGGTGTGAAGCATGTCACATGGTTGAACTAGTGGTGTATCCTTGAGATGAGAATGATATTGGGACTTACAACCATTTTAGAGTGAAACCATGAACTATAGTGATGATATAACTTGTTATATTGTGGATTTGATGTTTTTTCCCCACTTATTGTCCTCTCATTGGTTCTTACATTTTATGGGAATCAGTTCTTGTTTTTTTTAGGAATTTTATATTTGGATGCAATTGTGTTGTTGGATTATTGGTTTTTTCAATGTGATTAAGACATAATTATGGAAGCTTAAAGATTGAAGATGTTTTGTGAAAATTTCTTCTTTGGCTGCTGCAGAATGAATGTTTTCAGTGAAGAGATGGATTTCTACTAAAAATTGATACAATAGATCTTCTTTAGGATGATATAATTTTTTTTCATTTCCTATTATTTTGATACTGGTTAAAGATCATTTTACCTCATATAATAATTTTACCCCTCTTTTTGTTTAAATAAAATTTCAAGAAGTGTGAATTGGTCTTCAATTCACACTTCATTCTATTAAAATAATAATAATAATAATAATTTTCATTATATTTGTTTTGTAGGTTTATTGAAGTAATAAACCAGGACATTATTTCAAGATATAGGTGGATGATTTCATTGACACAACTAGGAGTAAAATGATTCACTTATTAGGGGAGTAAATTTTTGTGTTTCATTTTATTTTTTCTCTATCGAATTATGTTCTATGTTGAATTGTATGCTGTTTTTTCCTATTAAAACCTAGGATTAATGGTGTTTTATGTATAGGGTATTTCTTATATCCATATGCATCTAAAATTATTGGTGACTCACCTCATGTTTCTGAAGTGATCCTATTATAGATGATCACCACCATTGTGGTGATATCATGACTGAGTGGGTGAACTGCATGCATGGACCTTTCCTCTAGTGTGATCCACAATAATGACAACTAATGTGTAAGAAAAAAAATTGTATAGGAAGTTTCATGTAGTTTCATGTAAAAAATTCTCTTGGAGTTTGAACATGTTTACATGTTTGTAATGTATTTTCTCAGAGTTTGGACATGTTTTTAAATTAAGTTTGATCATATTTTTTCAAATAAATCCTCTATTTGTTAGAGTTGCATATAAGCTAATTTTATAATTATTATATAATAAATATATTAAATATATTGTATATAATTAGATTAATAAATATAATATACTATTATAGAAACAAATATTATAATACCCACAAATAATATTTTATTTAAAATATAATTTACAAACATATATTAATTATTATTATTTCATATAATAATAGATAAAATAATACTATTAATAATATTATCGATGAAAAGATAAATGTTGGTAATAATTTTAGAAATAGATAAATATGTCGTATGAATTTATTGATAAACATTTTGACCAACAAATATATTATCTATTGGTATTATAATAATTATAACAGAACTATTTTATCTATCGCAATAACATTTAGTGATAGAGTTTTTACCAAAAAAATATGTCCATGTTGGAAAAAGATGAATAATTTGTAGTGCTCTAGTCTCATCAGGTAATACAAGATAGTGCATAGCCAAATTTATATTAAGTTTGTGAATTTTTTTATAGTTCCAAGTAAACACTTATCAGTGCTACTTTAAATATATATCTCTTTCTATATGAGGGGTATAGTGGCATTAATCAGTGTAGGTCGTGGGTCTTCTTCTGTTCCTATATTCACCTAACTGAGATCGTCAATGGTGGTGGAGACACCTTCCTTGAAAATAGGAGGGGTGTTTCTTGAGGTCATCCTTTTATTCTTCCACCTCTGAGTCTGTGGAGGCATTCTCAGACATATGAGAAAATCTGGGGGAATATCTATCATTGTTGAGGTGATAGAGGCCATGAGAAGAGACATTATCATCCCCTATTGCCCGTGTCATTTTACAGAGATGTCAGATCTTGTTTATTTTACAATGTAGATGGGGATAGGAGGGATTTGGGCCTCTAGGACCAGGTCTATCACCTCAACTAGATTTGTGGGGAGCATATAGTCATTGTCGAGCATGCTCCAAGGATTTTCAAGGGTGGTACCCAAGTCATTGGGGTTTAAAACCTATATATCATCATCCACCATTGGTTGTTTTACTCCCCTTTTATAGAAACTTAATTCATCATATGTGGCTTCACAAGCCTTGAAGGAGGTGTTGTCACAATGAATTATACCAACTTTTATATCAATTGGGTATTTTAGACATTGATGGAATGTCGAAGGTACCTCCATGTTGCTAGGAATCTAGGGCCTTCTAAGAAATAAACTGTATGTGGTGCCTTTCTAGATAACCATAAATTTGGTACCAAATGTGAGATAACCAAACTGAGATTTGAGTTGGATCTTCTTGATAGGTCTTTACGCATGCTTATCATACCCTTTAATGGTTATCTTTGTGGGAGAAAATTCCCCTACTCTATATCTCAAACATCAGAGAGTTCGTGTAAGAACTCGGTTCATTTGTGAGTTTTGGATCATGATTTTTCTATATTTTCAGAATTTAAATGCTTAAATGAGGCCTAATGTGAGTGTATATTGGGTTTATGGAAGGATTTTAGGTTTCTGGGGCTAGTTAGGAGCCCAAAACCCAAGGTTGGGGGTGTTTTGGGCCTAGTTCATGGTTATTATAAAATGTACAGGTCAGACAGTATGATTTAATAAAACATGTGATGTGAGACAGTAGGGGATCACTGGCTATGTGGTTGGAGGATAGCATGTGGTAGCAGCCGCACAACCATGTTGTAGGTCTACAATTTTTTTAGACCTTTGATAAAGACATACCACATGGTTAGTAAACCATGCAGGGTAACAGTGTGACCTCCCCTTACTACTTGCAACAACCATGTGAAATGACGCATGGTTAGACAAATCGTGTGACCCAGTTTATTTGGTTGAATTTACCTTTTTTCCCTATTGTGTTTTAAACTTAAGAAACCCGTCTCCCTTGAATCAGTTAATAGTAGGGGAACCATGGGAGAGCTCCCTCTTGATCCTATTCTCCCTCTTTAGATCCCTACTCTATCCGACCTCCGATTCGAGTGTCGTATGCATCATAGGACTTGCATCGGTAATGCCTTGATTCCTTTTTAACCTTTCTTGATTCTTTTGGTTATCAATTGTGATATTTGGATTTAGGATCACATGCCCTAATATCTCATTCTTAATTTTTTCTTTAGATTTCTCCCAAACCAGGGTGAATCAGAGCTTGATACTGGACGAACTATTTAGCACGAGCCTATGGTAGGTGGTCTCGTGCCTTTCATTAATTATCGAGTTATTTATATATTCTAGATTATCGTGCACCCATTTTTTCGGTGTCTCCTTATATATAATTGAACCTTGTTATTTTATGTTGTTTTTTAGGTAGTTGAAAATGTGTTTTAAAACATGACATAGGTTTTATACCTTGATTAAGGTCCACCCCATTGGTAAGTTCCCTTGGATTACAATTTATCATCATTTGGCCTATGATGCCTATGAGGCATGCCTTTCATTATTTTTTATGGGTTTTTTAAAATGAAATTGGTTATTAAATGGATTTGAAATAGTGTTGAATTATAATTGAATTGATTAAGGTCATTGGGTGGTTGACTTGACCATTGACCCTTATATGCCTATGCTTGTTTAAGCATGATTGGAATGAATTGCTCCAATTGTGAACCTGTCCATGTGATTTGATCAATTTATATACCATGTCATAGTTTAATTTACAAGTGTTTCTTGTTATGAGAAATATAACCATGTGAGTAAATGAAAGGTTAATCCTTTTATCTTGGTCCTTACTTGAGACACCCCTTGGTGGAGAGTTATATTATATGCTTCTGGTTTTGACCTTATCATGGCTAATGAAATGTTTAATTGATTTTGTTATGATGAAATAGTAATTATTCTTGGGTGAATCATGGATTTACTTTTGAATTCCATGCATGGGATCATATGACTAATGTACCTTGTGCCTTGAGTGAACCTTGTATTTTGTTGTAATGACTTGGATAGGCTCAAAGGGTTAATTATGTTTAAGCCATGAGTGAACCATGGATTCGATGGACTGGATCATAAAGGA
The DNA here is from genome assembly GCA_963277665.1 of Viscum album. Taxonomy (NCBI): domain Eukaryota; kingdom Viridiplantae; phylum Streptophyta; class Magnoliopsida; order Santalales; family Viscaceae; genus Viscum; species Viscum album. The sequence goes on from OY728159.1 coordinate 1,308,269,826, forward strand.
TGAATTATATGCTGAGTGGATCATGGATCCATTGTGGGATGCCATGGATGAGATCAAGAGGAATTTGACTATATTTCATGAGTGATACTTATAGATTCCTTATAGGACCGCCAAGGATGGGCTTAGTGGCGTGAATGCATACCACACCTAGAGTGATACCGAGTTCCAGAGAGGTTTACCTGGATGGTATTGTAGGGTGTTGGTGGATATTCACCTCAAGTGATACTTGAATTAAATCTTAAGAATTTCAAGGATGGGCTCGGGTTATAATTTAATATTGAAATGAAATGTTTTATGATGCATCTTCCAATCCAAATCACAAGCTTGGATTAGGTCTTCACTTTTTCTTAGATAGATGGCCTTCTAAGGCATCCATTGTGCTTACAGATATAGGGGGGATGTTGGGATTGAGCCAGATCTCAATAATTATTAATTAAATATAATTTAATTGTTAAATGTATAATGAAATTAAATGTAAATGAAAACCAGTTCTTGTAGGTTTTTTACTTTTGAGTACTTCCTAGATTAATGTTGTCATTATTGAACACTTCTTGTTATATATATTCACTAAAGGATTGGAATAGACCTTGGGTGTCACACCCCGACCTCAGATACTTCTTTATTTTATCCTTTTGTTGGTCTTGAGTCTTTTCTTCGAGGTTACAGTTGAGCATTGGTTTAAAAAAAATTAGTTTTGAAATTTTATTGGGTTTTGAGCTAGTACACGGGCACTGAACGGTTAGCGGTAAATGTGTGGTTGGATCGGGTGATCGTGCAGTTACCCAATACTTAAAATAAATAAATTTTTATGTAAATAAAATAATTTAAATGTTTAAACCATAATAATATTATTATTATTCTTTAGATAATAATATTATTATTATTAAAATTTTTAATAATATTATTATTATTAAAGTTGTTATTAATATTATTATTATTAAAAAAATTGTTGATATTATTATTATTAAATAGTTATTAATATTATTATTGTTTAAAATTAAATGAAAAAAATTATTTTATTGTTATTATTTTTATCATTAATTTATTATTATTATTATTATTATAAGAATTTTCATTTAGTTTTATTTTATTTATTTTTGTTTTAGAAACCCTAATTCCTAATTTTTACTTTCCCTTCCACAGCACACCATCTTACACCTTACCCCTCCCTGCGCGTCGACCCTATGCGCACCACACCTCCAGCCGCATTCCCCCTCCGGTGGACCCTTCCCTTCAGTCGCATCTCCCTCCACTAGTGGCGACATCCCCTCCTCCTTCGCCTTGTAAGGAACCTCCCTCCGGCTAGCCTTCTGAGCGCACTCCCCTATCCAGCCAAACCTACCTGGTGTGGGGCCCTTTTCTAGCCAGCCACCCCGGTGCACAACCCCACTGTTCCAGTCACACCTCCTCTCACCAGTAGCATCTCCTCTCTTTGGTGCATCATTCTTTCTATTTTTTGGGGTTTTTCTTCATCTTGGACAAACCCTAATGGTTGGGGTATAATTTTTGAAATTTTATTATTGTCTAGGGTGTTCGGATCTGTCCTCGAGGCATACTCTTCCTTCTTCAAGATTCTTAGCACATTCATACTCAACTGGTAGTTGGTTCCATTCCATAACATTATTAAATGGTTTTAACTTTCTTGTTTGTGTATTTAAATATGTTATATGGTTCATTTATGTGGTGTGAAATATATTTTGAAAGTTTTTTTACATGAATATATGATGAAAGTAAATTTTCTAAAGGATATGGTTATGTTTTCATGCATGCTTCATTAGGGTACTTCTTAGAATTGTTTTTATGATTATGAAAAAGGTATAAAATGTGTTTTAAAGGCACTAGAGATGTTAATTCATTGATAGTGGGATTTTTAAAAGGGAATGGATCATTTCAGAATGTTTTATTTTGTTTTTAATCTTTAAATGTGATTTGTAAATTAAGAAAATGGTGTGAAATTCCTTTTTGAGTGAACTTGGCTTGTGTGTGGGTTTTCAAATGGGGTTTGCCCCATAAAAATGGTTGAATTGAATATATTTCCTTGTGATAATTTCAAAGGGGTTTCATGAATTGATTAATTAATGGTAAATACATTTGAAAAATGGTTTTTGTGTTTTTTAAATTGAAAGTGGTTTATTTATAGAAAATGGTATTTTCTTAAAATCTTGGTTTCTTAAATGGTTATTTGTTTGCTAAATGAATTTAGTTCCTTTTGCAGTTTCTAAAAGTGTTTTAAAAAGGAAATCTAATAAGATTAAGGCCCATTTGGAAAATTCTTAATGAAAATGATATTTCATATTATTGGAAATGGATTTTGAATTGTTTTTGGTAAATGTATTTGGAGTGTGAAAAACTCAAAGGCCCATTTGGCACTGCTCACTTTAAAATGTTGTATCTTTAGACATTTATTTCTTGAATAGTCCATTGGTTTCTAAATAATGTTGGTTCCTTTTTTGGCTTAATTTTATTTTAGTGTATTATAATATTTGTGAATTCTTGTTTTTTTAAATTAAAGTGCCTTGGTCACTATTTGTGGTTTTGAGTTGTAAATTCTAAGGTGACCTGCCAGCATTTTCATAGGTAAGTATATATATAGGTTCCTCAGTTATGTGTATATTCATCCATTATATTTAATACACATGTACAGGGCTAGGTTTCCCTATGTATATATATATATAAATTCATACATAGGTGAGTGGAGACGGGTATATGAATATAATCATATATGTAAGGATCCCCTTGGACATGTTCATTACCATGAGGGTGTGTGAATAGAGGATAGATGTCCTTATATGTATGTGAACATGAATATTCTTAGTGGGGGAGCAGCAGATCTTAGTTAGAAAGCATCAATGGATGAATTTTTGGTTTGGTTCTACCCTGAGGTAGGATATATGTGCATTAACATTTAAATTTAAGAATCATTTATTTCTTTCATTTCACATCTTGTTTTTATATTAATTATTGATATATAATTGTTAGTAAAATTTTATGTTTTTAATTGGAGTGGTTTATTTCTTATAATGTATTACAATAAATGGTTTGATTGCTTTTTTCACCTCAATTTCTTGATAAAATACCCCATTGGCCTTTATAAATGTGTCTTAGATTTAAAATTATGCCTTGGGTTTCTTAAATGAGTGTCTAAGTGGTTGTTTTTTAAAGTGTCATGTGTTGGTTACTTTGGAAATGGTTTAGTGTTGAATGGTTTCTTGAGGTCAGTTTAGTACTTTTGTAAAATGAATTACTTTGAAAACTCTCTTTGGGATGCACCTATTTCCTTGTTGGATGTTTATGGGAATGTATGGTCCTCAGATGGGACTTCCCTAGCATGTTTATGGTTGAAGGCGAGAGGGATAAACTCCCTTAGAGTAATTCAGGGGTGATTTTTTTGTGTGTGTTGATTGTGTAAGATGAAAATGCATGTGTTGGATTGCTTGGTTGGTATTTTTTGACTCGCCCTCTTTTTAGTCTGAACATGGGAACCTAGCATAGAGAGGTAATTCTCAGTGAATGATTATTGCACTAGTCTAGGTTATTACACTAGATAGTGTCCCATAGTAGGGGGTTATTTTTTTATCAGTGCTATGGGATTGGGACCCTCGTTCAAGATAGGTAGGGCAATAATCGGGTGTTTGGGTGTTATGATGTCATCAGGTAGGGCATGCCTTCAGGATGAGTCTTATGTATAGTATGTTCTAGATTATTCATGAGATCCTAAATTACCCCATGTTGTTTGGTACTTAGTTATTTATGTCATATGATTGAGATGCATGTTCTAGTTGGTTACTCTTGCTTGATATTTTCCATTTCCCTTGTGTGATCATTACTTTCACCTCATTGTATGGTGCATCTCTTTTCTAAAAGTGAAAAAACAATTTTCAAATTTTGGTGGAAAAAGGTTTTGAAAATGTTCTACGCTTTATTTTTCTCAATACCTCTTTCATAAAAAGGTTAAATATTTCTTATCGAAAAATAAACTGGTTTGAGATAAAAAGGTTAATGGACCGTGATTTTATTTAAAGGGAAAATGTGTGAAAAACTTACTTTTATATATTTTAGTTAAAACCTGAAATTGATGTTTCTTTATTTAAAGTAAATTCATTTTGGAATAGATTGGTTGGGTATGCCTACTAATTTTTAATACTCATGCATATAGTTTATCTTTTTTTAGCTTTGGGTGCTACTTCTTTCTTGGATTCATTCGTCGTAGTGAGATGTTGGTTTGAGGTCAGTGGTGACCCATAGGGTCACATGGAAGTATGTACAATTTTATTTTATTTTCACTACTAGTTTTCGTTTTTATTTTACATTTTTTATTTATTTATTTGTCTTTTATTTATGGGCCAAATCGTTCCCACCTATTTAATTTTGATGACCGGAACTAGTTGTCATCCCGTGGGGATCGGAATCATCCTTTGGGCCATGTCATAGGCTGGCTTAGGTGACTGGTTTAGAGTCGACCCAGGTTAGTTCATGATAAAATGGTATCAAAGGAGGCCCTTGATATTTGGGTTATTTGGTAGATAGATATTAGGACTATCAAGACTCAGGAGGTAGGTGTGCGGAGAGTATCATGAACTCCTGCTCCCATTGATCCTCATGTTACTATCGGTAGTCCAGGCTTCGAGTCTTCTGTTCTTGTTTTGGATTTAGGTATGACAATAGAGACAAGCCAGTGTTACATCATGATTTCACATGGAGTAGTGACCCATGTGGAGTCTGATTATACGGTTTAAGTTCCTTCTAGTTGTTGGTGTGTACTTGGGGCATGGCTCACTACAATGTCATTAGTTTAAGCATAACTACTAGTTCCTCATTTCAGTGGTTCATTATGAGTTGTGTTTCATTTGGTTCCAGTTGGTGTAAGAAAGCTTTTGAAAATGAAAGTGGAATTTGAAATGAATTTTTTTTCTCTAAAATGGATTTAAATTGGTAATGTGAGTTCTAAAATATGAAGTTTTTTGGATTAAAAATTTGGTAAACACTTAGGTTTTTATGAGGAAAGGAATGATATGACCCTTAGTATTCCTTATGGAGGATCACATGTGTGTGAGTATGTATGGAAAGTGTGTGGTATTCTTATTCATGGAAGATGTGGATGGAAATGGATGGATTCACATGTGATTATTCACAGGATGCCATGGGTGAGTTTTTGAAATAGAAAAGGTATGGAATTGGTTTTTTCATGAGGAGTGGATTTTTTTTGAGTTGTGAAAGGTGGATTTTTTATTTGAAAAATGGCCTTAGGATATGGAAGTTTTATAATTTAAATGAAAAATAGTGATTTTGAGAAAAAGTATTTTGGTTTTGTTAGTATTTTTTTGGCTTCCAGGATGGTCGTCTCCACTCGGGGTGTTCTTTTCGGATGTATTTTGGCTTGATTCTAGTTTCGGTTTTTTGTTCCACGTGTTGTTCGGAGTATGCCGTCTAGAAAGGTCCCTAATTTTTTCAACGATTCATGCCAGTTCTTCAAAGTGATAAAGGGATGTTATAGGTAGTTAAGTGGTTTGAAGGAAGTAGCGCATGTCTTTGGGTTGTTGGGAACTCCTGAAGTTGTTAAACTTTGTGTCGTCTTGGGTTTGTTTGAGGTCCCAATTTTGAACCAGCATAGGTTGGATGTATCATCATCTTTGTAATTTGGGGTGACAAGGGAAATGTCCAAGGCCACCTTCTTCCAAGGTTTATACCTGAGGAGGTGAAGTTAAGGATGGTGGTGGAGTTGCGGTATGTTCGGTAGGGCTAGAGGTTAGTAAAAAGTCTATGATGGCCACTTTGAAGAGATGGTTTCTCTTTTATTTTGGAGTTCTAACCCATAGACTATAGTAAATGTGCTATCGTCCAGTGAAACCTATTTCGGGAGTTTGGTGTATGGGGTATTTTTAGCGGGGTTGGTTCTTAGGGTGTAGTTAATGGTGGTCAGCTTTCATGTGGGTTACCCATCTGGTGAGGATCACATGTTGAAGGAACCTATCTATAGGAAGATATCCTTTTTGGTTATAACATCTCGTTTGTCAGAACAATTTTTGGTGTACCATCGGTATGGACGGTTCAGACATTCCAAGTTATCTTTTCACATCCTTATGAAGTCTTTCCATCATTGTGGTTATTCTGGTCACTGGGGGAAGTTTTGTTGGAATCGTCATTTGAGGAAGGAGTTATGATTAGGGTATGCTAGTGCCTGACTATGAAGTAGGAGATGCTTCGGCCATTAGATCTCCATCCACAGGTCTCGAGGTGAATCTCGTGCATAGTCAAGAATTGTCAAGGGTGTGTGAAACCTTGGCCCATGTTATGTTTCTTGTTTTACGGTGGAAATATATGAAATTTACTTGTTTATTATGTTTTTTTTGTAAGTTCATTCTTTTTTGCAGTGGTGCGACGAACTCACTTTATCTCAATCCAAGCATTTGTGTCTGTTCTAAGTGTGGCGTCTCTAAATTGTTCATTTTCCTTGAGGAGTTTTTGTCTTTTGGATGAACGGGTCCGTTTTGGTTTTGGTTTCAACTGTACTCATTTGGGGATTTTTGGGTGTTGTGAGATGGGTCTATTATGTTTCTTGTTTGTTTTCAAGTTTGGGTTTCTTTTTATGGGTTCGGTGGTGTTGTTTTTTACCCTTATGTAGATGGATTTCCGTTCTTGTAGGAGATCTCCCTTGTTTTGGTATTTCGTTATGTCAAGTTGCCTTGTAATAGGCCTATTTTTTAAATCATAGTGGTGGAGTTGTTATGTTAGTGTTAAGTAAGTTGTTTGAGTTCGTGTTAAGAGTTTCTTAGTTTCTAGTTGCGGTAAGGCTATTGTTTGGGTAGGTTAGGGTTGGGAGTTTCTGCATTAGTCCCTCCATGAGGTGGTGTGTTCAGATTTTAAATCTTCAATGTTAGTGGAATTATTGTGGTCAGAAGAACCCTCTTGTGCCCCCCCCCCCAATCTTGGGCTTCGGTTTCTTCTTAAATCAGTCAGGTGTGACCTATGGAGAGAAAGTTCATCCTGAAGTTAATGATCATCCTTTGTTTTGATCAGGTATGAAATTAATTTTTGATCGGCTTTTGATTTGGTGACTTTTTGGGGGTAGAAAGTGTCTGTGGTGGGGAGAATTGTCACACCCCAACCTCAGATACTCCTTCATTTTATCCTTTTATTGGTCTTGGGTCTTTTTGTTGAGGTTCAGTTTGAGTGATGGTTTAAGATTTTTGAGGTTTGATATTTTTTTGGGTTTTAGGCCAATGCACAGGCACCACACGGTTAGCGGTAACCATACGGTCGGCCCAGGTGACCGTGCAGTTTCCCGATACTTAAAATAAATAAAATTTTATAAAAATAAAATAAGTTAAATGTTTAAACCATAATAATAATAATAATAATGTATAGAGAATAATATTATTATTATTAAAATTATTAATAATATTGTTATTATTAATATTTTTATTATTATTATTATTAAAAAATTTATTAATATTATTATTATTAAATATTTATTATTATTATTATTATTTAAATTGAAATGAATAAAATTTTCATTATTTTTATTATTATTATCATTAAGTTATTATTATTATTATTATTATTATTATTATTATTATTATTATTATTAGAATTTTCATTTATTTTTATTTTATTTTATTTTTATTTTATTTTTATTTTAGAAACCCTAATCACCCATTTTCCCTTTCCCTTCCACAGCATACCATCTTCCCCCTACCCCTCCCTGTGCATCAACCCTGTGCGCACCACACCTCCAGCCGACTTCACCCTCCGGCAGACCCTTCCCTCCAGCCGCATCTCCCTCCACCTATGATGACATCCCATCCTCCATTGGCTTGTGCAGTACCTCCCTCCGGCCAACCTCCCTGGTGTTCTCCCCTCTTCGACTGGACCTCCCTGGTGCATATCCCTAATCCGACTAGCCAACCCGGCGTGCGACCCCCTGTTATGGTCGTGCCTCCTCTCACCCGCAGCATCCCCTCTCTTCAGTGTGTCTTTCTTTCTATTTTTTGGGGGGTTTCTTCATCTTGGACAAACCCTAATGGTTGGGGTATAATTTTCTCATTTTTCTCATTATCTAAGGTGTTTGGGTCGGTCCTCGAGGTGTACTCTTCCTTCTTCGAGAGCCCAATCGCATTCTCACTCAACTGATAAGTGGTTTCATGCCCTAACATTGTTAGTTGATTTTAATTTGCATGTCTTTGTATTTAAATATGTTCTATGGTTTATTTATTTGGTTCAAAATATATTTAGGAAGAGTTTTTTACATTAATATATGATGAAAGTGGATTTTCTAAAGGATATGGTTATGTTTTCATGCATGCTTCATTAGGGTAGTTCTTGGAAGTTTTTTTATGATTATGCAAAAGGTTAAAAATGTGTTTTAAAGAAACTTGAGATACTAATGCATTGATAGTGGGTTTTTATAAAGGTAATGGATCATTTCAGAATGTTGTAATTTGTTGTGAATCTTTAAAAGTGATTTTTAAATTAGGAAAATGATGTGGAATACCTTTTTGAGTGAACATCGTTTGTGTATGGATTTTAAAAGGAGGATTTCCCCATAAAAAAATTTGAATTGAATATGTGTTCTTGTGATAATTTCAAAGGGGTTTCAAGAATTGATTAAGGAATGGTAAATTTATTTTAAAAATGGTGTTGGTGTTTGTGAAATTAAAAGTGGTTTGTTTATGGAAAATGGTGTTTTCTTAAAATATTGGTTTCTTAAATGGTTATTTTATTTCTAAATTAAGTTGGTTCCTTGTGAGGTTTCTAAAAGTGGTTTAAAAAGGAAATCTAAGAAGGTTACATCCCATTTTTCAAATGCTTAATCAAAATGAGATTTCATATTATTATAAATGGATTTTGAAGTTTTTTTGTTAAATGTATTTGGGGTGTGAAAAAATTAAAGGCATGTTTAGAACTTCTCACTTTAAAATGGTGTTTCCTTATACCTTGATTTCTTAAACCATTCATTGATTTATAAATAATGTTGGTTCCTTTGTTTTGGATTAATTTTATTTTAGGCTATTATGTTATTTATGGATTCTAGTTTTTTTAATTAAGGTACGTTTGTCACTACTTTGTGGTTTTGATTCACCCGGCCTAAGGTGACTTTCCTATGTATTCATAGTTAAGTATGTATATATATATAGGTTCCCCTATTATGTGTATATTAATCCATGGAAGTTAATATACAGGTATGGGTCTAGGTGTGCCTATGTATATATATGGAAACACATATGTAAGTGATTGGAGATGGGTATATGCATATAAGAATATATGTAAGGATCCCCTTTCACATGTTCATGGCCATGCGGGTGTGTGCATAGGGGCTAGGTGTCTATATATGTATGTGGATATTCATATTCTTAGTGGGGAACAATATCTCTTAGTTAGAAAAATCCAAGGTCCGAATGATCAGTTTGGTTCCACCCTGAGGTAAGATCTCTATGAATTAACCTTTAAATTTAAGAATAATTTATTTCTTGCATTCCAGATCTAGTTTTTATATTAATTATTGATATATAATTGTTCATAAAATTGTCTATCTTGAATTAGAGTGGTTTATTTCTTGTAATGTATTGCAATAAATGGTTTGATTTCATTTTTCACATCAATTTATTGATAAAATTCCCCATTGGACTTTATAAATGTGTTTTAGATTTTAAATGGTGTCTTGGGTTTCTTAAATGAGTGTTTAAGTGGATTTTTATTTTGAAATTAGCGTTTTTTGGTTCTTTTGGAAATGGTTTTGTGTTGAATGGATTTTTGAGGCCTGTTTGGTACTTTTGTAAAATGAATTTCTTTGAAAACTCTCTTTGGGATGCACCTCTTACCTTTTTGGATGTTTATGGTAATGGGTGGTCCTCATATGGGAATTCCCTGGTGTGTTGACAGTTAAAGGAAAGAGGTAGACAGTCCCTTAGAGTGATTTTGGGGTGATTTTGTTGTGTGTGTTGATTTTGTAAGATGAAAATGCATGTGTTGGATGGCTTGGTTGGTATTTGTTGACTCACCCCCTTTTTAGTCTAAACATGGGAACCTAGCATAGTGAGCTAATTCTCAGTGAACGACTATTGAAATAGTCTAGGTTATTTCACTAGCTAGTGGCCCATAGCATGGGGTTATTTTGTAATCATTGTTATGGGATTGGGACCCTCAGTCAAGCCAGGTAGGGAGACGATCGGGCGTTTGGGTGTTATGACATCATCGGGTAAGGCATGCCTTCGGTATGATTCACATGTATAGTATGTACTAGATTATTCATGATCTCCTAGGTTATCCCATGTTTTTTTGTACTTAGTTATATATGGAATATGATTGATATTCATGTTCTGGTTGGTTACTCTTACTTTCTATTTTCCATTGCCCCTGAGTGATAATTACTTTCACTTCCTTGTATTGTGCATCTCTTTGCTAAAGGTGGTAAAATGATTTTCAAATGTTTGTGGAAAAATGTTTTGAAAACATTCTACACTTCCTTCTTATCGATCCCACTTTCATCAAAATGTTAAATATTTATTCTTGAAAGAGAAACTAGTTTGAGATAAAAAGGGAAATGGATCGTGATTTTCTTTAAAAGGAAAATGTGTGAAAAACTTACTTTTATATATTGTATTTCAAACCTGAAATTGATGTTTATTTATTTAAAGGAAATTCATTTGGGAATAGAGTGTATGGGAACTCCTACTAAGTTTTAATACTCATGTCTATATTTTATCTTTTTTTAGCTTTGGGTGTTGCTTCTTGCTTGAATATGGTCACCGTAGTACGATGTTGGTTTGAGGTTAGTGGGGACCCATAGGGTCACATGGAGGTATGTACTATTTTATTTTATCTCCACTGCTAGTTTTCATTTTCATTGTATAGTTTTTATTTATTTATTTGTCTTTCATTTATGGTCCAAATCATTATGACCTATTTAATTTTGATGCCCGACAGTAGTTGCCAACACATAGGGATCGGTAACACCCTTCGGTCCATGATGCAGGTCGTCTCAGGTAACCGGTTTAGGGTCAACCCATGTTGGTTCATGACATTGGGTGGTTTTCTACTGGGATTTAGTATCACACCATGTTTGGGTCATGTTTTGGACCCAAATAGATTATATTATTGTAGCTATTGATAAGGAAAAGCACCCTCCTACAGGTACTTGATATGCTTCTTAGGAGGAGAAGAGTATGGGACCAAGCTGAGGCTTGCGATGCTTCTGAGATTATTGTTTCTCCTTTTAACTTTTAGCACTTATGTTTTATATAACTATATCATAACCTATTTTGGCTATTTTATAGAACATTTAACATGTAGCATCATTTGTTGTATGATATGACTCTATTTATTTATAGTATTAGACTTCCGTCATTTACTTCTAATGTATGGTATTACTACTTCCCCTATTGAACTGTTATTGTATTCCACTAAGTTACAATATAATAATGAGGGCATAGTCTCCCAACTATCGTACCTAATCCCTCATTTCTATTCATCAGCCTCTAGCATTTAGGGAGATGCACTTGAGGCCATGTGGCCAACCGAGCTCAGAGCCCTCTTGAGTGGCATCCGGGTATGGGACATTAAAAATTAGTATCAAAGGGTTTTATTTTCCTGATTTTATTTACAATTTGGAGAAAATTTAAAGGGATATGAAGGAAATATGATTTGGTAATAAGATTTTTTTGGGACTATCTACCCCAAGTATATGGAATAACCAAATTTCCTCAAAGTGTATTGTGATTTTTGGATTTTGAGCTATTACGGTTGATTATATTTCACCGTTGGGTGATGCACCTGTGTTGTGGTGTTATTATTGATATTATTTTGTGTTTCATTGAGTTCTAATCCAATGATATGAGGGTATTCAATCTCATACATCATATAGTCACTTATTAGAAATCATATTCCATATATAATTTCCATTCCATTTAGAGATCATTACTGATTGCATGTTGTTGTGATAGATGTCGTGACAAATATGCTTATTGTTGTGATAGATCTATTGGTATATATTATGGAATAGATTGGATGAATGTCAATATTTGGTCCATAAGGTGTATGGACCCTCTTGAATCGGAATTTGGTGGATCGTGTTCTGGCCTTAAGGAGAATTGTGTTATAATCACTACTACAACTTGGCCTTTTATCAATGCTAAAAACTGACATTAACAGAGCTAGCCTTTATCAGTGCTTTTTTAGCGTTGATAAAGGTCACCATTATCAACGCTTTTTGGAGCGCTGATAAAGGGGACCCCCCCCCATTTATCTACGTCTGCATTAACAGCGCTTTTCTAGCGCTGGTAAAGGGGTTACTTTATCAGACTATCTTGAGCGGTGATAATAAGGCCCTTTATCAGTACTCTTTTAGCATTGTTAAAGTAGTCCTTTATCGGTGCTCAAAAAAGCACTGATAAAGGCAACTTCCCCTGCACCTGCACACCTGTACAAACTAGCACTTTCACACCTGCACAAAATAGCACCTGCACACCTGCACAAAATAGCACCCGCACACAATATTTTTACAAACAATGCTATATACATTTACTTGACATCATGAATAAAAAAACACACTACTATATACATTTCAAACAATTTTTTACATGGTTACAATTAAAATTATCCAACAACAGTTATAAACATTAATGTTTCATCCTATGATATCCATGATCCTCTCTCAAAAATTGTCGTCCATGGTATTTGTTGTCGAACAAAGCATCTAAACTCAAGGAAAAAAATTCACCTATATAAGAAAAAAAATAGTATGTTAGTAATAAAATAATGAAACAAATTAAAACATTAATATGAAAGAATACATTAATATGGAAATGTGAAACTAAAATATGGAAATGATAAACTCAAATTTTTTCATTCTAATAACAATGAAAGGGAATAATGTAAAATCAATAGGTTTTTGGATGATTTATCTCATTTAATAAATACTGATTCTTTATCTATTGAAAAGCTTTACCGGTTACACCGTGCATCGGATTGAGGTGTGGTTGATTCATACACGTCAAAAATGACTCATGGATCATTTTCCTAAAGTATCAAAACAATCAGAATGTGTTTGCTCAGTTTGTAGTATGTCACTTGTGTTGTTTTCTAAAGTTAATGTCAATTTCAAACTGATACCAGACACTTTTAGCCATATTGGTCACACCGTGCATTGGATTGAGGTGAGGTTGATTCTTACATGTCAAAAATGACTCATGAATCGTTTTAATAAAGTATCAAAACAATCCGAATGTGTTTGATTGGTTTTCCGTATGTCACTTGTGTTGTTTTCTAAAGTTAATGTCAATTTCAAACTGATATCAGACACTTTTAGTCATACCGATCACACCGTGCCTTGGAATGAGGTGAGGTCGATTCATAAACCTCAAAAATGACTCATGGATATTTTTCATAAAGTATTAAAACAATCTGAATAAGTTTTCTCGATTTTCCGTATGTCACTTGTGTTTTTTTCTAAAGTTAATGTCAATTTCAAACTGATATCAGACACTTTTAGCTATACCGGTCACACTGTGCATCGTATTGAGGTTCGGTTGATTCGTACACATCTAAAATGACTCATGGATCATTCTCATAAAGATCAAAACAATCCGAACATGTTTTCTCAGTATTCCGTATGTCAGTAGTGTTGTTTTCCAAAGTTTATGTCAATTTGAAACTGATATCAGACACTTTTAGCCCTACCGGTCACACCGTGCATCGGATTGAGGTGAGATAAATTTTTACACCTCACAAATGACTCATGGATCATTTTCCTAAAGTATCAAAACAATCCGAACATGTTTTCCTAGTATTATGTATGTCAGTAGTGTTGTTTTCTAAAGTTTATGTCAATCTGAAACTGATATCAGACACTTTTAGCCATACTGGTCACACCGTGCGTCGGATTGAGGTATGGTTGATTCTTACATGTCACAAATGACTCATTTATCATTTTCCTAAAGTATCAAAACAATTTAAATGCATTTTCTCAGTTTTCCGTATGTCACTTTGTAGTTTTCTAAAGTTAATGTCAATTTGAAACTGATATCAGACACTTTTAGCCATACCAGTCACACCGTGCATCGGATTGAGGTGAGGTTGATTCTTAAACGTCACAAATGACTCATGTATTATTTTCCTAAAGTATCAAAACAATCAAAATGTGTTTTCTCGGTTTTTCGTATGTCACTTGTGTTGTTTTCTAAAGTTAATATCAATTTCAAACTGATATCAGACACTTTTAGCCATACCCGTCACACCGTGCGTCAGATTAAGGTGCGATCAAATTTTATACATCAAAAATGACTCTTGTATTGTTGTCTTAAATTATTAAAACAATCCAAACACGTTTTCTCAGTTTTTCGTATGTCACTTTGTTGTTTTCTAAATTTAATATCAATTTCAAACTGATATCAGACACTTTTAGCCATACCAGACACATCGTACATCGGATTGAGGTGAGGTTGATTCTTACACGTCAAAAATGACTCATGGATCATTCTCATAAGGTATCAAAACAATCCGAACGTTTTTTCTCAGTATTCTGTATGTTAGTAGTGTTGTTTTCTAAAGTTTATGTCAATTTGAAACTGATATCAGACATTTTTAGCCATACCGGTCACACTGTGAGTCAGATTTAGGTTCGGTTAATTATTACATGTCAAAAATGACTCATGGATCATTATCCTAAAGAATAAAAACAATATAAATGTGTTTTCTTGGTATTCTGTATGTCAGTAGTGTTGTTTTCTAAAGTTTATGTCAATTTGAAACTGATATCAGACACTTTTAGCCATACCGGTCACACCGTGCGTTAGATTAACGTAAGGTTGATTCGTACACATCAAAAATGACTCATGGATCATTTTCCTAAAGTATTAAAACAATCATAATGCATTTTCATAGTTTTCCGTATTCCACTTGTGTTGTTTTCTAAAGATAATGTCAATTTGAAACTGATATCAGACACTTTTAGTCATACCAATCACACCATGCGTCGGATTGAGGTGTGGTTGATTCGTACATGTCAAAAATGACTCATGGATCGTTTTCCTAAAGTATAAAAACAATCCGAATCCATTTTCTCATTTTTTTTTTTGTATGTCACTTCTGTTGTTTTCTAAAGTTAATGTCAATTTCAAACTGATATCAGACACTTTTAGCCATACCAGTCACATCGTGCATCGTATTTTGGTTCGGTTGATTCTTAAACATCAAAAATGACTCATGAATCATTTTCCTAAAGTATCAAAACAATATGAACACATTTTCTCAGTTTTCTGTATGTCACTTGTGTTGTTTTCTAAAGTTAATGTCAATTTCAAACTGATATCACGCACTTTTAGACATACCGGTCACATCGTGCATCGGATTGAGGTGTGGTTGATTTATACATGTCAAAAATGACTCATGGATTATTTTCCTAAAGTATTAAAACAATCTGAACATGTTTGCTCAGTTTTCCATATGTCACTTGTGTTGTTTTCTAAAGTTAATGTTAATTTGAAACTAATATCAGACACTTTTAGTCATACTGGTCACACCATGCATCAGATTGAGGTGTGGTTGATTCGTAAATGTCACAAATGACTCATGGATCATTTTCCTAAAGTATCAAAACAATCAGAACATGTTTTCTTGGTTTTCCGTATGTCACTTGTGTTGTTTTCTAAAGTTAATGTCAATTTCAAACTGATATAAGACACTTTTAGCCATACGAGTCACACCGTGTGTCGGATTGAGGTATAGTCAATTCTTACACCTCAAAAATTACTCATGGATAATTTTCCTAAAGTATAAAAACAATACGAATGTTTTTTCTCTATTTTCCATATGTCACTTGTTTTGTTTTCTAAAGTTAATGTCAATTTCTAACTGATATCGGACATTTTTAGACATACTGGTCACATTGTGCATCGTATTGAGGTTTAGTTGATTCTTACATGTCAAAAATGACTCATGTAACGTTTTCCTAAAGTATTAAAACAATCGAATGTGTTTTCTCGGTTTGTCATATGTCACTTGTGTTGTTTTCTAAAGTTAATGTCAATTTCAAACTGATATCAGACACTTTTAGCCATACCGGTCACACCGTGCATCGGATTGAGGTGAGGTAAATTCTTAAACCTTATAAATGACTCATGGATCGTTTTCCTAAAGTATCAAAACAATACGAATGTTTTTGCTCAGTTTTCCGTATGTCGCTTGTGTTTTTTTCTAAATTTAATGTCAATTTCAAACTAATATCAGACACTTTTAGCCATACCGGTCACATCGTGCATCGGATTGAGGTGTGGTTGATTCTTACACATCAAAAATGACTCATGGATCATTCTCCTAAAGTATCAAAACAATCCGAACGTGTTTTCTCAGTTTTCCGTATGTCACTTGTGTTGTTTTCTAAAGTTTATATCAATTTCAAACTAATATCAGACACTTTTAGCTATACCGGTCACATCGTGTGTCGGATTGAGGTTCGGTTGATTCTTACACCTCAAAAATAACTCATGGATAGTTTTACTAAAGTATCAAAACAATCTGAAAGTTTTTGCTCAGTATTCCTTATGTCAGTAGTGTTTTTTACTAAAGTTTATGTCAATTCGAAACTGATATCAGACACTTTTAGCCATACCAGTCACACCGTGTGTCGGATTGAGGTTCAGTTGATTCGTAAACATCACAAATTACCTATGGATCGTTCTCCTAAAGTATCAAAACAATACGAATGTATTTTCTTGGTATTCCGTATGTCATTAGTGTTGTTTACTAAAGTTTATGTCAATTTAAAACTGATATCAGAAACTTTTAGACATACCGGTCACACCGTGCATCGGATTGAGGTGCGGTCAATTATTACACCTCAAAAATGACTGATGGATCGTTTTCTTAAAATATCAAAACAATACAAACACATTTACTTGGTATTCTGTATGTCAGTAGTGTTATTTTCTAAAGTTTATGTCAATTTAAAACTGATACCAGCCACTTTTAACCAAACCGGTCACACCGTGTGTCGGATTGAGGTGTGGTTGATTCTTACACATCACAAATTACTCATGGATAGTTTTCCTAAAGTATAAAAACAATACGAATGAGTTTTATTGGTTTTTCGTATGTCACTTGTGTTGTTTTCTAAATTTAATGTCAATTTGAAACTGATATCAGACACTTTTAGCCATACCGGTCACACCGTGCGTCGGATTGAGGTGTGGTTGATTCGTACATGTCACAAATGACACATGGATCATTTTTCTAAAGTATTAAAACAATAAAAATGTGTTTTATTGGTTTTCTGTATGTCACTTGTGTTGTTTTCTAAATTTAATGTCAATTTCTAACTGATATCAGACACTTTTAGCTTTACCGGTCACACCGTGCGTCGGATTGAGGTTTGGTCAATTCGTACACCTCAAAAATTACTCATGGATTATTTTACTAAAGTATCAAAACAATCCAAACATGTTTTCTCAGTTTTCCATATGTCAATAGTTCATAAGAGTTTCTCATTATGTTATTCTTTACTAGAAACTCAAATCATTTCTAAAACCATTTTTCGTAATCTAAGGATATGAAACATAAGAAAGGGTGATCATAGATTCTCAATAAGTGTAAAAAAGGGAGATATCAATGATAATATAAATATAAGATAAGTATTAGGAATTCACCTTCATTGTCCTATTTGTTTACATTCTTCCATCAGGTACGCTGCCCATTTGTTTCTAAACACATCTATATCATCTTGTAAATATGAGTTTTTGTGACAGTCATAGTAGTACTGAAAAAATATAAATACACAAATTATTAATAAATATTTTAAATGAACTAGTAATTATTTTCAAAAATACCTCTTCAGGGATGCTACTTTGTTCTTTAAATATGATCTCTTTTATAAATTTACAAACATAATAACCACAGTCCTTTCCATTTGTTTGTTTCAGACACTACAGAAACATTAAGAAAAATAAGTAATATGTTTTGAAATGTATTTGGATAGTGCAATATAATTATATATACCCTGATACATTTCTGTTTGTAGATCTCGTGCGCCTTATCGTCCTGAGACCCTGGATTCATTCTAACCTTTAGACGATATTCATACACCGCCCTATCATAACAGAATCCTCATTAAAAGATAATATAAATTACATAACTAGATATTTAGTTCTAAAATGTTGGATCTAGTGTATTACAAATTGACAATTGTCATCATGTGTGGTCGGTTTGTTGGATATCCATGCAATGAATCCAGAAAATAAATCTTTGGAGTATCCAAATTGACTACAATGAGCATCCAATGCTGCATAAAAATACAAAAAGGAATAAGTAATAATAGAAATGAAAATATAATTGATATGATTAAAATTTATAGTTTTACCCCTACAACATTGGTATTAAAAAGATCCGGTCATTCGTAATTTTGCATTGAAACGTTTTGAGTAGGTTTGACATTAATTCACCTAAAAATCAAAATCAATTTCTTTTTGTTGTGTAGACATGGTGTGAGGACTAACGAGTCCAAATTTGTATTCACAGGCCAATCCCTTCAATTTTTTTCATATATATGCCTACAAAAAATATGAAATGTATTTAGCCATAATTATCATAGTATATCAGCTTCTATAAAATAAAATCATGAAAACATACCTCATGTATACATTTATAATTGAGGCACCTAGCCAGTCGTATGTGATGATTTCAGCTACAGCGTCAGCACAAACGAAATCTAATGTTTCCTCTCCATACATATCTTTTTCACAAACAATTGTGTGATTATTGTCGCCTTTCATTTTTGTATCCACATGAGCTTGCAATGATATTAAATTTGGATATAGAATGGGCGGGGTGAAGGTGCCCTTTGTAGATTGTTTTGATCGGTTGGTTGATCCTTTTGAGCCGTTATTTCATTTTAGCTCCTTCCTTTTGTCCTTCTGTAATAAAATTCATCAATTTATCCCTTTTTTAATTAAATGTTAAAGGTTCTGCTTGAAAAATGAATTGTAAATGAATACCTCCTGGTCGACGTGTTTTTTTATAAGATTCAACGTCCATGCAACGAATGTTCCAACAGCTTTTTCCAACGTATGAATGTTTTCATTTTCATTTGGCATGGGTAGATCGGCGCACGGCTCATGAGCTATGTTAATCAACACTTTGACATGACCGGTTGGAAGTGGTCTGGTGTGTAGCGTGTCATTCTGCATATTGAACATCGTAGCCCTCGCTACAAGGTGATGGGTGGGAGTTGATAGATATAAATCACAGTCATTTTCACCCTGTAGAATATCATTACAATAAAGGTATTAGTGTCTATGTGATTCACATTTTATAGAAACAAATATTAGAACGTTTATTACCTTGGTTAAGTCAGGTCTTTTAGGGGAATGGCTCGCCTCAAAGCTAGTGGGGGTGGGGCAGGTTATTCTTGTGTTGTTTATTCTCTTCGCCTCTCCCCCATAAAAGTTTCTAGAAACTTTCCTTGACTATGGAATTTTTATTCAAGGGTAGCTAGTCTATCTCTCATAATTTTCATTTCTTTAGTTTGTTCCTCCTGCTGTTTTTTTTTTCTGAAAATATGTCCGGGGTGTCACCCCAAAAACCCGCACCTCTGATGCAGCCATACTGTTCTGGCTGTTTCAAGGCCGCTGAAAGTATGTCCACATCCGGTGTGGGTGTTATTGATTCCTGTGACTATGTCAAATAGAAAATATGGGGAAATAAGTAATCATCGTTATGTAACAGTGATTTAAAGAAAAACAAATTTATATTATTTCATACATAGACATGTTTCCCACACTTTTTGTGTGTTTTCATCTACCAGTTTCCCCTTTTTATTAACACGAGCCTCCTTCCATAGCACATGGAGTGGGATGGAAGTGGCTTGGGATTTTGATTCATAAATCTGCATATAAACAGAGAAACATGGTTACAGTGTTGTTTTATGCCATATAAAAGTATTACAGTACTTTTAAAATACGTACCAAGTCTTTTTCAATTGAAGTGTACCCCAGCCTTTCTTTACGGTAGGGGTATGCTGGTTTTGTTGCCCGTTATTTATTTTTAGCACTCAATTGTTGTTTCATAAATAAAAAACTGTTAATCAAAGTGATGAATACAAGAAATGTTAAACAACGTGTTACCAAACACAATGTACCTGAAAAGTCTGCTCCGCACGACGGTTGCAAAACGCATCCCATGCTCCTTGGGATATAAAGTGTGCATAAAGAGGAGGTGGGTGAGGCTTGATTTTCCCTTCAGTATCTTTCAGATGACATTTTGTTAAAATGATTCCAAAGCCTCTATGAACCCTTCCTGCCAGTCCTAATACATATTCTTTGTGAGAGACATCTACTATAAATGCACTCTGCAAGAGTTGATGTAGAGTTAGTTAATATTTCAGTATTTTATTTTATTTTATTTTAATAAATTAAATAAGTGATATCATAATTTTACCGTAATCTCTTCCCACATTAATGGTTTCAGCCCTATGACAACATAGTGCCACGAATCTATATCAATCAGCACGCATTGCCGAGTGACAATTTCAATGTAGCTACTAAACATGGCTTTTTTGGGGTTTACATGATGGCCTCTCTTATTCTATCCCACCTCATATTTGATGCCTTTTGATTTTGCCTTAAGGATTTTGGATAAAACTGTCAAAATATGGTGCACCTGTTTTTTTGTGCCTTCGGGGTTTCATTGCATACCATTTCCTCGGTTTCTGCATCATCATTATGTTCCTCCGAAGCGCTAGCATCAGTACTGGAACCAGCAACAACAGGTTGAGAAACCTGTTGTACCTCAGTAGTGGGACCAGCAGCAACATGTTGAGAAACATGTTGTACCTCAGTAGTGGGACCAACTGCAATAGGTTGAGAGACATGTTGTACCTCAGCAGTGGGACCAACTGCAATAGGTTGAGAAACCTGTTGTGTCTCGGGAATTGGGTGCATCAGCAGGTGAAGAAGTCATTATCTGTATAAGGGGTTTAAAATTTAATTTAGATCACATAAAAGCAGAAGTGAATAGATAATAACATAATGTAACACAGTCTATATTACAATAAAAAATTAACCTGATTATTGAACTCCCTTTTTTTAAAGGCTGAAGAGATTTGACCCCTCTATTGACTGTCCATATCCCTTTATTGTGGTCTCCTATGAAATACAAAATTTCATCTACATTGGCACCACTGCGAAATGATTGTGAAGTCCCAATAAAAGGGTCTTCCTCCATTGAATTTTCATCTGACCCTTCAGTTGATTTGGTCGATAACAGAAAAATTGACCAATTTCAGTTTGTGGGATCCGGAAAATAAAATACTTGCACTGCCTATGATTCCATTATAAACGGTTCGTCTTTCTCCCCTTCCTTACTAAAATCAAATTTCACAAATCCCAATTTATCTATTTTAACAGAACTCCTGTTATCAACCCACTTTCATTGAAAAATAGAAACTTGGAATTCTGTATAATCCAAATCCCATATTTGTTTGATGATGCCAAAGTATGACATATTCGCATAAATTGGATTTTTTTCCTTAGCACCGGAAACATGCATCGCTTCAGCCATAAGTGTAACCCCACTATTCTACATGGTACTGTCTTCATCATGTTCATTAGTGTAAAATGTATAACCATTAACTATATAAGCAGTGTAAGATAATACATAAACACTTGGTCCTCCGGCTATCCATCGAAGTCGGTCTGAAATTGACTCTAGATTTTCATCTGACTTCTTAAAAATATAGTCCTGAAACCATCCTATAAATTGTCGATTATGTGTATCTGATATCCATTTTCAGCCCTAGATGGATTCAAATGCCTAAGAATTTCTTTGTGGGTTTCAACATATGGTTCAAAATCAAAATTGTTATGAAAAACATAAAGGTGGGCCTGCTCCCGATCTGTAATATTGATTGTGACAACCTGTCTTCTAGAAATTCCTTCACCCTCAAGCTGCCCAGTGTGACGAGATTTCGGTAGTCCAATGCTTTCCACACCAGACAAGTATTTAGTACAGAATCCAACAGCTTCCTCAACAATATATCGCTCCATAATACAACCCTCTGACGACTTTGATTTTTGACATACCCTTTCAAATTCTTCATATACCATTCAATGGGGTACAACCATATGTAATGTATAGGACCACATAGTTTAATCTCTCTCACTAAGTGGACCATCAAATGAACCATCATATCAAAAAAGGAAGGTGCGAAGAACATTTATAATTCACATAATATGAAAACAATTTCTCTTTCCATAGTTGGCAATTTCATCGGGTCTATAACTTTTTTGCATAAAGGTTTAAAGAAGAAACATAGTTTCGTTAATGTATGGTGGACATCCTTGGGAAAAATGAAACGTAAAGCAATAGGAATGAGATATTGCATCAAAACATGGCAGTCATGTGATTTCAGACCTTTTAACTTCAAATATCTCATTGACATGAGGTTCCTAATATTTGATGAATACCCCTATGGAACCTTCATGTCATTCAAGAAGTTCCAAAACTGATATCACTCTTTCCTAAAAAGAGTGTAAGCAGTAGGAAAAAGAAATGTTCTTTTTTCACCCTTCACTGGTGCTAACTCTTCTCTTATTCTCATCTCAACCATGTCCAACCTAGCCTTAATTCCATATTTTGTTTTTTCAGGTGTATTTAGAAACATGCTGATGAAACTATCAAATACATTTTTTTCTACATGCATAACATCAAGAAAATGTCTGACATACAGACAATTCCAGTATGGTAAATCCAAAAAAACTGATCTCTTTTTCCAACCTATTTTTGTAAGGTTTTTAGAAGCTGGTTTACCAAAAGTAGTGTCCACATTTTTAACTTTCTCAAACAATTGATCGCCTATTAGTGGAGATGGTGTTGTACATTCTTCTGAACTTCCATCGAATTATATCATCCAAGATTGGTACTTATGTCATCAGGGTAGAAATCTGCGATGTCCTAGAAACTAGGTTTTCGATGAATGTTTCAACCTAATTGATTGTGTACCTTGTTCACAAACGGGACACCCTTGAGTTCCTTTAATGTTATATCCTGAAAATTTTACATAAGCATGGAATTCATTTATCGTCCCATACAACATGGCTCTAAAAGTGAAATCTTCCTTTTTGTAAGCATCATACAATGTAACACCTGAATCCCACAATAATTTCAAATATTCGATCAATGGAGCTAAATAAACATCAATATCATTACCTGATTGTTTTGGTCCTGATATAAACATAGATAACATGATGTATTTTTGTTTCCTGCACAACCACTGTGGTAAGTTATAATTTACCAACATAACTGGCCATGTACTATGACTGTTTCTTTGAAAACCAAAAGGATTCACTCCATCTGTAGATAACTCAAGATGAAGGTTTCTCGACTCGTTTCTAAATTCAGGATACTCATGATCAATTCTCTTCCACTGAGGAGAGTCTATCAAGTGATGTAGTATCCCATATTTAATTCTTGTATCTTTATGTCATGTCAATTGTCCTGTAGTCTCCTGTATTCTATATAGGCGCCTAAACCTTAGAATGATTGGAAAGTACCATACAACTTTAGTAGGACTGGATTCATCTTTCTTGTATCAAGAAGCACCACAATTTGGGAATTCTTTAAGTGATTTGTGGTCTTTTCGAAATAGTATATATTCATTCGGCCAGGCGTGTATTCTTTCAGAGATCATACCCATTGAGCTCGTTTGGCGTCATATTTTTGGCTTGGGAGCTCATTATCTTCGGGGAGAATTTTATTCAGCAGAGCAAGTAGTTCCATAAAACTAGCGTCACTCCACCCGTTGTCTGCTTTCAAATTATACAGCTTCAGTACGGCTGACAGTGCTATATATTTAGTGAAACCAGCATATAATGGCATCTTTTCACAACTTTTTAACTTCTCAAACAATTTTGGACAATCATGAAGTTCATCTTCGACAGTCCTTGTCATTTCCTCAATATGATCTTCATCATCATTCACATCATCTTCATTTTTCATACTTGTAATCATATCAGATGATCCATAAAACACAGTGTTATCCCAGCCACTACTTACATTCATTGTTTCCCCATGTCTATTCCAACATGTATAACTCTGGTCTATTTTGTGACAGATCAAGTGTTCTTCCAACTCCTCTGGACTAATTTTTTTTGAATAACAATAGTTTTAACACGAACAAAGGATTTGAGAAGGGTCATATGCATGATATTTTGAAAACTTGATAAACTCTTTCATGCCTTTTTCATACTCTTTTGTCAATCGATTTGCATTCATCCATTCTTTATTTATATTCATCCTATTTGAAATCCAAAGGATGGTTATATAGGTTAGGGGAGAAGGAATATAAGTATAATTTAGATAAAAAACTAGATACTTCAAAAATGGTGGGGGTGAGCTCATTAATAGAAAATCTTGGGTGGTTCTTGGGATTCATCAATTCTCTTCCTCTCTTTGATCCCCCCAGATGAGGGGTGGTTCTTGGGAGTTTTTTTATAGTGTGTTAGTGAGTTCTTCCCTCATACTTACTCCATTACTATTATCCTTTATTTCCCTATGATTTGTGATGATTTTAACTAGGATTTGTGTGATGATTTCACTAGATCATCTTTAAATCAATTCAGATGATGTAGATTTTGTTTGTATTGGCTAGAGGTTATCCTCGTATGATGAACGCAGCATGTTTTGTGTGGTTTAGGTGGTGTTGTGTTTCCAATTGAGTTTTTAAAATATTATTCCTAATTATATTAAGGTGAATAATTAATTATAAGTTTCTATAATTAATTATTTGGGAGTTGTGCCTTGATATTGGGTCTCAATCATTGGTATAAAATTAGATAAGGCATGTATAGTCTTGGTTAAGGATGAGTTGATCTTGGTGAGGGTGTTACTCCATTTTTTGAGGTAGGTGGACCCTATAATACAAAACCATGTTCCAATTTATGCATAATTGGGCATTCATGCATGAGTATATGTCTCTATGGAGGTGAGGTTTCTAGTTGTGTTTATGATAGGATCGGGTTTGGTATGAGATTTGTATAGCCTAGTTAGGTTTTCTAAGGCTATTTGAGTAGGTATTCGAGTCTTAGGCCTAAAGAAGATAGATAATATAGTTTTATATATCATGTATGATGGGGAACACCCTCTTAAGGATATATAAGAGTCATGGTGTGTGTGATGAGTAGGATATTCCATATAGGTATTGGTGAAGTGTGACATAGTGGATTTCCTCCTTGTAATTGGATTAAGAGATCTCCAAGCAGATATATGATATGGTACCTAAGTGAGGTTCATGGTAATAGTATAGATGACTTAGCATAGGTTATCCAAGGCTCTTAGTGTGAGTTTCTTAGGATGGTCATTATTTAGTTTTAATGAGCTTTAATGTGGGAATTAGAAGATGATATAGACTAGAATCTCGAGGCCTAGATCAAGTATAGCATGTGGGTTGTGACATTACCATGTAGAGATGAGTGTGTGTTGGTATCAATGAGTAGATATGGTTTAGGTTTGTAGAACCTAGTAGATTCCCTTATAGGCGGAATTAGAATGTTGATAGTTTGGGAATAATTTTCATGTATAACCAAGACAGTTTTAAGGAGATTATTAGGAAAGGATAAATGGATGGTGACTTTTATCATTTATGGTTAGACCGACTAAGATATTGGGGCTTCATATGAATTTTACCTAGTTGAAGTATGATCATCCATGGGTCCCACCTATTGATGATGTGGTTTAGCTAGTACGAGAGGTTGGCTATCTAGATACCCTCCTTAGGTTACTATTTATATGTTTTGTGGCATGATACAAGATAGATGGCCTTTATTTAAGTGATAAGGTATTGTTAGGACCCTACTTTGAGTGAGAAGGCATTGGTCAAAGGGGATTGGTGTGTGACTTACATGGGATCCACCTATTGATGGTGCATTTTGACTTGTGATAGAGGTTGGATATTGTGATTCCCTCCTTAGATAATTTTTTGTATGATAATTTGATGTGAGATATAGAAATGTGGATCACTTAGTATTGGTTTAGAGTACTTTTGTGAGAGGTTGTATATAGAGATTCCCTCCTCAAATTGTTTTTTATGTGATGTGATGGTGAGACCCACCGTAAGTGAGAGGGGATCAGCTACTATGTTGTGGAATTAGAGGATATGTGAATCACACCCAATGTGAGAGGTTGTTGGCACTGTTATGTTATAAGAAAGGATGTGATATTTAAATTTGTATATGACCCAACCCAGAGAGAGTGGGTAGTGGGAAGGAATTCGTATAAACCCTATTAAGGTTCATTTTTTTCGAACCCAAGGATAATAGTGTACAATATAGTGTACAATATAGAACATACTAAACATATGTCTCATCCCATTGGAATGCCTCACCTGATGACATGAATTCACCAACAGGGACGATTCAAACCCTACCTGGCCTAACTATGGTGTAGTATCCAAAATCAAAAAAAGATCCATACTAAGGGCCACTAAACAGAGTGAAATCCTAATATAGTGTAACAACCTTTCACAAAAAATACTCTCTCTATTCAGGTTTCTATCACAAGGCTATAGTGGGGAGAGCTAATCAAGATCAAACAAGTAACCAACCACATATACATGTGTCACACTCACAAGAATCACACACAATAATCACGCCAAATCATAATTAATCTCAATATTGAAAATAAATGAAAACATAATTAATTCATGCAAATTAAATTTTACTCACCTTAAGGAGGAGGACCTGGTGGCGGAGGAGGAGGAGGCTTCGACAGCAGAGGCAGCACAAAGGCAGCATGGAGGTGGTGTAGAGGCAGTGGATTAGGCATAGGAGGAGGAGGAGGAGGAGGAGGAGGAAGAGGTGGAGGAGGAGGATGAGGAGGCTGCGGTGGAGGAGGAGGATCCATGGTAGAGGAGGATCAGGAGGAGGAGTTGTGGAAGAGTAGGAGGAGGAGGAGAATTAGGCACCGGAGGAGGAGAATGAGGCGGCGAACGTGACAGAGGAGGAGGAGAAGGAGGTGGCGGCAGAGAGGAGGTAGTGGCAGAGGCGCAGGGTAGGGCTTTTGTGATTGACAGGGTGCGGGGAGGAGGAGTCACGGCAAGAGGAGAAGGAGAATTAGGCGCCGGAGGAGGAGAATGAGGCGGCGGCCGCAGTAGAGGAGGAGGAGAAGGGGGCCGCTACAAAGAGGAGGCAGCAACGGAGGCGTAGGGTAGGGCTTCCGCAAAATCTTGACAGGGTGCAGGGAGGAGGATGAGGACTCGATGGCACTTATAAATCCCATGGTGACTTTTATCAGCGCTAGTAAAAATTGATGATAAAGGGGGTCTTTATCAGCGCTTTTTTAGCACTGATAAAGGGTGTCTTTATCAGCGTTTTTCATTTTAGTGCTGATAAAGACACACTTTATCAGTGATTTTGTAGCACTGATAAATCCATACTTTATCAGCTCTAATAAAAGCGCTGATAAATGTATAAATTTTATAATTTTTTTATATTTTTATATATTTATTTAAAATGATATTTATGATAAATGTATATATATTTATTAATAATTATAACTCTAAATAAATATATCTTTATTTATACTTATAAAATTATTTGAAAGGTATATTTATATATATATCATTGAAAATATAATAAAATATATATTTATTTTTTAATTATAATGTAATTTTAATTATAAGTGTACATTTTTTAGAACACATGTATTATATGGGTAACATTATAAATCAATAACACATCAACGTGATATGTAATTATAATCTATAAATGAACATTATTCATGCACATATATGATCACATAACATATACGCATGATATATTCATTGACCCCAATTCATTGGAAAACACATATATATTCAATAATTTTAATTATACATATATATTAAAAAGTATTATATATTTATAAATAAAACAAATACATTAAATGTAAACAAATATAATAAACATATATATTAAATATAATGAATTAATAAATCTAATAAATATAATGAATTAATAAATATAATAAATATTATAAATCTAATAAATATATTTATTATTAATCTTATAATTATTTAATTATATATATATTTATTTAGTTATAACATGTGTTTTATATTTAATGTATACAAGAAACATTATTAGTGCTAAGAAAAGCACTGATAAATGTAACCTTTATCAGTACTAAGAAAAGTGCTGATAAAGGGATATTTAAAGCGTTGATAAATGTACCCTTTATCAGCACTAAAAAAAGCACTGATAAATGGTACACCTTTATCAACTCTTGTTTTAGCTCTCATAAAGGGTACATTTATAAGCACTTTTTTTAGCGCTGATAAAGTCCTACCCCTTTATCAGCACTTTTTTGTTAGTGCTAATAAAGGCAGGCGTCTGCCTTGCCCAGTTTTGTGGTAGTGGATGTGCCATATGTGGACACCAAGATTTGATTTGCGGGGAGTATAGGCCCCCACAGATCAGAATTAGGCATACCATTATTTTACCCTTCTAAAAGTGATGTGATAACTTTAAATGAGTATCAATTTAGTGAATGTGAATGTGAACTCAGTTTTAAATCAAATGAATATGAAAACAAGTTGAAGCTGAAATGGATTTTGGTATAGAACCTGACCAAACTTGACCTTAGTAGTGGTATTTTAGTAGTATCTCTCATTGTTTTGAAACCTAGACCTAACCCATGGGGTAGGTAGAGGGGTGGGTTCTTAGACAGAGGTTTTTATCTATCTTGTTTTTTGTTTGTGCTTATGAGCTGCGAGCTTTGAAAATAATCTTGGAATGGAGGCATGTGTTTGGAATTTTAGAGTCATTCTACCATCACAACCTCCTGTTGTACACCAAGAGGGTGGTTATGATCATACCCTAGAGTTGGTAGGCCATGGGATACTATTATATCCTTTAGTTGTGCCAGTTTCAGCACTAGCTATTATACCTGATGTAGGTGTTGATGCATAGTTTCATGAAGGCACTATGTGGTTAATGAAAACCTTTCAAGGAGAACCACAACCTCCCATGTCTATGGAAGAGTTGATGAAATTGTTACAGAAACAATATCCTCCCACATTTTTTGGTGATGGTGGACTATAGGATGTAGATTCATGGATATAGTCCATGTTGTTTATCTTTAATCATTTATATATGCCTCTTGAGAGGAGGGTAAAGCTCACTATGTATATGTTGCGTTATTCCTCCAAGAGATGGTGGGATGTTATCAATCATGCAGAGCATCATCAGGATATGGAACGGGGATATTATAAGATAGTATTTTATAATTACTACTATCCTAAGACGCTGAGGGTCGATAGATATTGAGAGTTTATGCATCTGGAGTATGGAGCACTGTCATTTATGGACTACTTAGTCTGTTTTACTAAGCTCTAGTGTTTCACACCTATTCTAATGGGTGACGATGTATCAAAGGCTAGGTTATTTGAGGATGGTATCGGGTATGACCTATGATCATAGGTGAATGTATTTAGGTTGACTATTGCATCTTCTATAGTGAATCAGGTACTGATTAAAGAGCGTAACCTGAGGGAATATGGAAGTGCAAGCCAGGGCAGTTTGACACCAAGATCTGGTACTATCTCGACTAGTAGTAGGAAGCATCATATGGAGCTTCCTCATGGTGATACTAATAGTTAGAACGTGTCTTCAGGTATCCAAGTGAAGTGATACCAGTACAATAGGATGGGGAATATAAGACCACAGTGTCCACTGAACCCAGTCTTGTGTCAATCTTATGGCAAGATGGATCATCTACAATGCTTCTACAGGATGTTTCCACCAGTATCTAGTGAGAGAGGGTATATACGAAATCTACATTCAGAATTAGGGTCTAAAACATCTCACCAAATAGGGATCTATAGTGCATATGGTAGTTTAGGATGAGGTGGTGGTCGTGGACATGGTAGCCAGACCCTAGGTTCATAGCGATTGTAGGGTGGATCAGCTCGGGGTAGTAAGGCAGTGTCATAGGGTTGCAATATAGGCTAGGCATATACAGTTCAATAGATCTAGTAGAAGTAGGATCCCATACCTTCTACTATTATAGGTATTATTCTAGTATCCTCTGTTTTAAATTATTCACTTTTTGATATAGGGGATTCATATAGATTCATATTTTTTCCTATTATGGAGAGCCTTGGGCTCTGTGTTTTAACTTTTGATGGAACTATGATGCTAGACACTACATTAGGGATTAGGATGGAAGGTGTGCATCTATGCAAAGATTTCCCCCTTAAGGTTGGTAGGTGTCACTTCATATGGGACCTCTATGTCCTTGAGATGACAGGAATTGATATCATTCTCAGGATGGACTGGTTGGTTTCCTTTCAGGACTTTATTCATTATTATCACTGTATAGTGAGTTTATATCACCATAGGGCAGATCATTTCTATACAAGGGTGAATAGGATGTCCAGGTGAGCCAAGATGGACTTGATAATTGTGGGTTGGGCAGGATGATAGCCCAGATTGTGAGTTTATATCTGGATGACTATGGAATTTGTCAGATGTATTTCCCTCCAATGGTTGATCATTTTGGGGTTGTTTTCACAGACTAATTTTCATGTTTATCTCTGATGAGATAGGTATAGTTCTCTATAAATCTAGTACCAAGATCTTCACTTGTATCCATTCTTCCTTACAGGATGGCTACTACAAAGTTTCAAGATCTCAATAGGCAGCTAGAGGATTTAGAGATAAAGGGTTTCATCTGACCTAGTACTTCTCCATGGGTTTTTCCAGTCCTTTTGAAAAAAGGGTGTATGGTACCCTCATTCTATGTGTATATCATCATAAATTGAACCAGTTGATGATTAAGAACCTGTATCCTCTTCTGCAGATAGATAATCTCTTCGACCAGCTCCATAGATCTCAGGTTTTCTCAAAGATTGATTTGAGATCTGGTTATCATCAGGTGCATCTTAGATTATCATAAAAACCCCACATAGCCTTTTTTAGTAGGTATGGTCTGTAAGAGTATTTTGTCATGTCGTTCACTCTCACAAACATGCCTTTAATCTTTATGGAACTGATGAACTGAGTGTTCCATCCTTATCTTGACTCATTTGTTGTGGTTTTTGTGGATGATATCTTGGTGTATTCTCACAATCGACACGACCATTCCAAACATCTTGATTTCATATTAAGTATACTGAGAGAGAATCAGTTATATGATAATATCACAAAGTGCCACTTCGGGATGGATTAGACTCACTTCCTGGGTGACATCATCTCATAGATAGGAGTATCAATGGACCCAAAGAATGTGAGAGTAGTAGTTTCCAAGAACATCTTTGAGTTGTGGAGTTTCTTAGGGTTGGATGGTTACAACAGTCATTTCATACATAACTTATCACATTTATCAGCGCCATTGATGGGATTGACTAAAAAGGGTGTGAAGAATATATGGACATATTCCTACAAGATGGACTTTCAGGAGCTGAAAGGGAGATTTACTCCAGTACCAATACTGGTTCTACCAAATCTAGACAGGAGTTACATTATGTACTATGACACATCGGGTATTGGTCTAGGATAAGTAATTATGTAAGGGGATAGATTCGTTGTGTACGAGTCTTGGAAGTTGAGGCCGTATGAGAGGAATTACTCGATGCATGATCTTGAGTTGGCTATTGTTGGTCATGCTTTGCGCTGTTAGAGACATTACTTACTGGGATAGAATTTTTTGGTGTACATGGACTAGAAAATCCTCAAGTACATATTTACATAGCATGATCTGAATCTGAATCAGTGAAGGTGGGTGTAATACCTTCATTAATTTGACTTCAAGATTTCTTAAATTCCTGGTAAAGGCAATTAAGTGGCCAGTGGACTATGTAGGAGGACTCAGATATAGGTAGTGTAGTAGGCCAGTAATGAGTGGTAACTTATGAAATTGTTCTATGGGATGAACTTGGAGGTGTATGATAGTTAGGGGAAGACATTTCTTTCATCCTTAGTCATTAACTCTACTATACTAGACAGAGTGAGGATGAAGAATCTATCAGATTATAAAGGTCTAGTTCTATGGGAGAGTGTGGCGGGAGAGGAATCTGATCCTAATTGGACCATAGTCAAGGATGAAGTTCTACATTTACATGGTCATGTATGGGTTTCAACAGACTTGCATGAAGAGCTAATGTGGGACTTGCATGCCTCTATATGGGAAGTGAATTCTGGTGTCACTAAGATGTATCAGGATTTGCATCATTAGTATTGGTGACCAAGTATGAAAAGGGATGTAGATGGTTTTTATGAGGTATTCCACCTATCAGCAGGTGAAGGCAGAACACCAGCGACCACCTAGACTTTTACAACAGCTACCCATTCCTGAGTGGAAATGGAATGATGTCACTATGTATTTTGTGATGGGTTTACTAAGGTCGCCTCGAGGTAATGATGTTGTTTGGGTTGTTGTTGATAGGATCACAAAGGTTTCACATTTCCTTCCAAATAAGAAAACCTTCATTGTTGATAAGCTTGGGATGTTTTACATCTGTGAGATATTACGACTACATGGGGTCCCGCATTCTATCATTTTAGATAGGGATGCCTAGTTTACTTATCATTTTTTGAAGGTTCTATAGAGGTCACTGGGAATACAGGTGCTTCTGAGCATAGCTTACCACCCCCAGATATATGGCCAGTCAGATAGCACGATTCAGGTGCTGGAGGACATGCTTCGAGAACATGTTCTAGATTTCGGGGGATCTTGGGAGAGTTGTATACCCCTGGTTGAGTTTTCCTATAATAATAGCTTTCAGACTACTCTTTAGATGGAACCATATGAGGTATTTTATGGTAGGCCATTCTGATCACCCCTGTATTGGATGGAGGCAAGAGAGGCAGTTATGTTGGGACCTCATCTTGTCCAGGAGACCATTGAGAAAGTTTAGTTGATTCAAAATAAGATATCAATTTTGTAGTCTCATCAAAAATCTTACATCAATAATCATAGATGACCTTTGTATTTTGAATTCGGGGATCGGGTTTTCCTATGTGTTTCACCGAGGTTGGGACAAAATAGGGTCAGGAGCTAGGGTAAGCTTCCACCTAGATACATCAGGCTATTTGAGATTCTAGAGTGAGTCGGTCTGGTTGCCTATCAATTGTATTTACCGTAGAGCTACTAGGATATGCATGGCATCTTCCATGTTTCTCATCTAGGATATTACTATTTAGAATCGTCTGACACTTTTCAACCCAAGGAGGTTGATTTACAGGTTGATGCATCCTTTGAGGAGCATCCTATATGAATTATGGATCGTATCATGATGATTCTCCATAGCCAGTCTATTCCTTTAGTATGGGTGTTATGGTATCATGGATGAGTGCAGGATGAGAACTGGGAGTGGGAGGCTAATGTTAGATCGTAGTGGCCGGAGTTGTTATCAGAAATTTCTTCCCCACCCTTGGAAGAGAAATTCGGTGATGAATTGCTTTAAGGGGGGAAGATTTTAAGAAACTAGTTCTTCTTTGAGGTATGGATCATGAGTTTTCCATATTTTCTCAGTTTAAATGCTTAAATGAGGCCTAATGTGAGTGCCTGTTGGGATCACGAAAGGTTAAAGGGTGTCTAGGGCTGTTTTTGAGCCTAAAACCCAAGGTTTGGGGTGTTTTGGGCCTATCGCACGGTTAAAATAAACCATAAAGGTTAGGCTGCATGGTTTAACAAATCGTGAAATGTGAGGAATTAGGGGATCACTGTCTCTATGTCCAGAAGATAGTGTGCGTTAATAGCTACACGGCCATGCGATAGGTCTACAATTTTTTCAGACCTTTGACAGAGACCTTCCACACAGTTACCACATGGTTAGTAAATAGTTTGGGGTAACCTTATGACCGCCCTTTGCTACTTGTATAAACCATGTGAAATGATGCATGGTTAAACAAATTGTGCACCTAAATCATGTGATCCAGTTTATTTTGGGTGAATTTACCTTTTTCCCTATTGTACTTTAAACTTAAGAAACCCTTCTCCCTTGAATCATTGCATAGTAGGGAATTGTGGTATAGATACCTCTTGGGCCTATTCTCTATTTTTAGATCTCTGCTCTGTCCAACCTCTGATTTGAGTGTTTTCTATGTCATTGAATTCGTATTGATAAGGCCTTGATTCCTTTTTATCCTTTCTCAATTATTTTGGTTATTGATTGCGCTATTTGGATTTAGGCCCACATGCTATAATATCCTGTTCTTTGTTTGTTCTTCATATTTATCCCAAACAAGGGAGAATCAAAGCTTTATATTGGATGAAATATCTAGCATAAGCCTATGGTAGGTGGTCTCTTGTATTTCATTAATTTCAAAGTTGTTTATATATTTTGGAGTGTCGTGCACCCATTTTTGGGGGGTCACCTTGATTTATAATTTAACTATGTTGTTTCTTGTTGTTTTTAAGAAATTGAATAGGTGTTTTAAAGCATGACATAGGTTGTATACCTTGATTAAGGGCCACCCCCTGGGTGACTTCCCTTGGATGACTGTTTATGGTCATTTGGCCTAGGATGCTTATGAGTCATGCCTTTGATTCCCTTTTATGGGTTGTTGAAAATGAAATTTGTTATTAAATAGAATTGAAATATTATTAAACTATAATTGAATAGATTAATAGCATGGGATGGTTGACTTTCCCCTTGACCCTTGTATTCCTATAGTTGTTTAAGTATGTTTGGAATGAATTACTCCAATTATGAACCAACCCACGTGAGTTGATCAATGTATATTTCATTTAATAGTTTAATTTACATGTGATTAATGTTAT
This sequence comes from Viscum album, assembly GCA_963277665.1. Lineage (NCBI taxonomy): Eukaryota > Viridiplantae > Streptophyta > Magnoliopsida > Santalales > Viscaceae > Viscum > Viscum album. Next base: position 1,308,304,566 of record OY728159.1, read on the forward strand.
GAGAAATATGTACATGTGAGTAAATTGAAGTCGAGGCCTTTGAGGGTGGTCCTTTCTTGATACACCCATTGGAGGTGGGTTATATTATATTCTTCTAGTTTTGACCTTAGCATGGCTAATGAAATGTTTAATTGATTTTGTTATGATGAAATATTAATTAGTCTTGGGTGAATCATGGATTCTATTTAGAATGTCATGGATGGAATTATATGACTAATTTACCTTGTACATTGAGTGAACCTTGGATTCTGTTGGAATTCCTTAGACGAGATCAAAGGGTTAATTATGTTTAAGTCATGAGTGAACCATGGATGCCATGGACGGGCTCATAGAGGACGACTTATATGTCGATTGAATCATGGATCCATTGAGGGATTCCATGTATGGACTTAAAAGTAATTTGACTATATGTCATTATTGATACTTGGGGATTCCTTATATGACCACCAAGTATGGGCTCAGTGACATGAATTTATACCACACCTAGAGTGATATCGAGTTCTTGAGAGGTTCACCGAGATGGGCTTGTAGGGTGTTGGTGTATTTTCACCTGGAGTGATACTTGAATTACATCTTAGGAATATTAAGGATGGGATCAGGTTATAATTAAATATTTAAATATAATGGTTTATAATACACCTTACAATCCAAAGAACAAGCTTGAATTCAGTCTTCACTTTTGCTTTCTTAGATAGCCTTTTGAGGCCTCTGTTGTGATTACAGTTATATGGGGGATGATAGGATTCATCTAGATATCGAGACTTATGAATTAAATATAATTTAATTGTTAAATAGATAATGAAATTAAATGTAAATGGAAACTAGTGATTGTAGGTTGTTTACTCTTGATTACTTCCTAGCTTACTGCTTTCATTAGTGCACATTGTCTATTATATATATCACTGACAGGTTAGCACATAACTTGGGTGGTTGCCTACTAGGATTTAGTCTCACAACCTATTTGAGTCATGTTTTTGGACTAAATAGATTATATGATTGTAGGTGTTGGTAAGGGAAAGTGACCTCTTACAAGTACTTGATATGATGCTTAGGAGTAGGAGATCATGGGGCCAAGATGAGGCTTGAGATGCTTTTCATATTCTTTTTGGTCTTTTTAACTTTTGGCATTTGTATTGTATATGAATGTAGTGTAACCTATTTTGGATATTTTTTAGAACATGTAACATGTAGCATCATCTATTGTATGATATGACGTCTGGTTATTTATATTATCTCTATTTCATTTTTTACTTTTGTTGTATGGTATTATTGCTTCCATTATTGAACTATTATTGTATTCCATTGTGTCACACTCTACTGATGAGGGAATAGTCTCCCCACTATCATACCTAAGCCCTCACTACTAGTTGGAAACCTCTTCCATTTGGGGAGATACGCTTGAGGCCATGTAGTCAAACGGGCTCAGAGCACTGTTGAGTGGCATCCGGTTTTAGGACATTATAGTTTGAACCGGGATGATGTTAATCCCAAATCCATTATCAATCATAGCCCTTTAGATGTTGACATTATCAAATCTTCCCAAAACATATAGGGGTATGATGTGTCCCTAGATGGCCACTTCCTGATCATGATCTATAAATGATATGGAGACATGGAATTATGTTGACATGGTCTCCATTTGATAGACCTTGGCTGTAGTGACTTCTACCTCAAATTCTTATGGTATTTGGAGGGATTTAACAAGTACCTCTCTGATTTATTTTTAAATATGGAGTACTTTGAGGATTGAGATATTGGTTGGGACAACCGCCAGATTTTTTAGAATTTCATACTTTTGTACGAAAGGTCATTGATTCCTGAGGTGGGGTTTCTCCTAAACATGTAGCTTTGGAATCGAGGTGTTTGATGTGGAAAGGTCTGGTGCTTGTGTAGAGGTCATGGGAGAATCTTCTACTAGTGGAGTGGGTTGTGTTGGCCTTCACCATTTCCTAGGAAGTCAGATAATTAAACCCCTTCTAGGTAGTCATGCAAGAAAAATGGATGTGGATGGCCACTTGAGGGTTGTGAGACACCTCCATATCTTTTTGGGATCTTTTGGAGTGCTTTCCCATGGGTATCAGCTTCATATATTTCCTCTATGGGGACGTGACCTAAATATTGGGTCCGACCACACTCTTTTTTCCTCTATATCCTCATTTCCTGTGCATGCAGCCTCCTATTCTCCGATTTAGTGTGGGGGAATCATACTTGGAGCCATATTCATCATCAAGGAAGGGTTTTTTCAAGTCTATCATGTTGAAATAACTAAATATGATATCTTCATCTGATGATGGTTATGTTTGGTAGGGTGCAACCCATGCTTCGCATGTTGTAGGGAAGAAATATTCAAGAGTCAGAGCTTGAATTTGAGTAGAATACGACTCCTACCCTTCTATTCATTCTGAATTCTGATGGTCACATCCATATTTAGGGGGAATATCTAATGTCACCTTCTTCAGTTGTGGAGCTGTTTTGGGTCTGCGTGGTTGTTCCCTCATGGTGGATTAAGCTTGGTCAACTATTTTCTGGGTCATCTAGTTGTTGAAATTCTATCTATGTCTGGATGAAAATTTCTACCAATAACCCTTTCTTCTTATTAGGTAATTTTTATGAAGGCCACCTTCTCTAAGGAGTTATCTAACACCATCTATCCTGAGTAGACCATGCCTTGAAGGAAATATTTGAATGTGAAATAGTCCTAGATATTATGACTTAACCTTATATGGAAATGTCAATAGTTAGGATGTTCAGTGAGGTTGACCTAATTAGGATTATTGGTATGTGGTTGCTTGACCAGGTTATTTTTTATGGATTCCAATAAATAATTGGGGAATTTTTCATTTTGGAATGAGTATACTTTATTCATCCATTCCTCAAAGATCGGGTGACCATAATTTCTATGTGCTTCTAGATGAGGGTGATTTTTTGGTTGTTTCCACTTGATAGGAGGTGATGGGTGGTTTGGGACCTTCCTAGGTGCTTGTATGGGCACTACTGCTAGCTTGATATTTATAGTTGTAGCTTATTCCTTGCCTAACCTTTTCCCCTGTGTTGAGGTCATGAGTTTATATTTATATCGAGTTCGATGAATGGTGTCATATAGATTTTCTTCTTTTTTTGTGAACTTGTAGAACCCGCTTGGATACTTCATTTGGATCAGAGGTGTTTTTAGCTCATCCTGGAGATCTTCAGCATATATTTTAAGAAATTTCTCCTATGAGAGAGAGATGTTGAGTGAATATGTTAAACCTTTCTATTTGGATATGAAGTGAGACACCCTCTCATTTTCATGTTGTTTTCAGTTCTTCAGGCCAAGGATTATCATTTTCAACATCATGGAGTTTAACTGATAAAGGAATTGACAATGAAGTTCTTCCCATCCTACAACTAATCCTACTGGAAGACTATTGTACCAAACAAAGGCTGGCCTTGCCAGATTATGTACAAAACACCTCATCTTTGTTTCCTCCTGTTGATCTCAAGGCCCTATCACCAAACCAAATTGGGATATGAAGTGTGTGAGATGACATTTGGGTTCGCCTGCACCATCAAAGGTATAGAAGGTAGTATTTTCCAAAATTGGGTGGGGGAAAAGTATCATCCACACACTCAAGATATTGCTTCCTCTCAAGCTTCACAGGTGTGCATCACCCTTCCATGGATTCTATCCACATATCTCAGGACTCGATGATGTCAATAAGCTCTTAGGGTACTATTGTCTAATCTACCTCCCATCTATAGGGAGTGGGTGGGGGTTGATGAGGTGTCCCCACCTTCGTATCCTAAAGATTATTGATTCTTCATAAGACTGAATGATCGACCTGGTGAGGGAGAGATTGCTGACACAATAGAGGGAACTCGTAATCATTTTAAACTTCCACATTTAGGTATACCAGATACCTGGATATGTAGTGAGTCCAATGCTTACATAATTCTCTTTTTAGTGGATTGGTTCTCTCAAAATTTATGGGAGTAATATTTTCCTCATCCCGAAGATGATACCCAATGGGAATATTTCCCCTGAGTAACTCCTCGTTTAGTTGCCTGAGAGTTTGTATCTCATTCTCGTATTGTGATAATATTTCCTCCATGGAAGGAAATTAAACACTTTTAGTGTTGATTGGGATGTATACACACCATTCTCTTTATCTTTGGTAGTGTTCTAATAGAGAGGTGGAAACTTGATATTCAGAGGTTCCAGATTTTAAATACTTCTTCAGTTCTAGGTTCATGCAGGCTTAGTTGGTACATCCAAATCACCCTCCCCTTGGGGTATGATTTCCATGTTACAGCCCACTACATTTTTTGTCTTGATCCACCATATCTATTTTGTTGATAGTGGTAACATTAATAGAGGAATATCGGGAAATGATGGTTATACCATTACTTCCGATGCAATAGGATGATTTTTCACTGCCTTCACCATGTTTTTTACTCGAACCCCTGGTGTAACACCCCAATATTTTATAGTATGTTATCTCATTAAAGTAATTCAATAGCTTGCGCTACACGCAACACTGAGTTCGAGTGCACCATAACTTACCACACTAAACGTTCAAAAGGATGTTATGAATAGTATTAACTTTATTTCGAATCTTATATAATCTATATAATTTTAACATTCATATTATGTGTTTATTAGACATAGTATAATAACAAATTCATTTTTTCAGATAAAAGAAGTATTTTTCAAAAAAATGTAATTTTACCACCTTTTAATGGAGAACCTTTTTTAAAACCAATATTTGACACTTTTGTATATTCAATTTAATGAAATTAAATAATTCTTTAGAAGCAAGACATAAAATTTAACACCCCAAGATTTTATAGTACGTTATTTCTTCAAAGTAATTCAATAACTTGCACTACACGCAACACTGAGTTCAAGTGCACCATGACTTACCAAACCAGCTGTTCAAAAGCGGTTATGAATAGTATTAACTGAATTTTTAACTTTATATAATCCTTATAATTTTATAATCTATATTATGATTTTCTTATACATAATGTAATAATAAATTCATTTTTTCAGATAAAAGAAGTATTTTTCAAAAAAATGCAATTTTACCACCTTTTAATGGAAACCCCTTTTTAAATCCAATATTTGAAACTTTTATATATTTGATTTGACAAAATAAACTTCTTCTTTAGAATCAGGAAATAAGAATTTAGTTTTAATAAATTTTTTGTGTTTTCTGATAACTTTAATATTTGGGTGAATAGTGAAAATACTATATTTTAACTGAAAATAACTTTTTTAATCAAAATAATTTATAGTGTTGAATTATACATTTTAATGGTTTCGAAGTGTAATTATATTATATTTTTACCATTTAATCCAATTATGGTCATTGTAAGTAATTTCACATTAAAATTGGACATAAACAAGTGTCAATCTTTTGATAGTTATTATTTCTTAAAAATACGCTTTTTGGTATTGACAACAAGAATTAATTTTAAATTAATTAATGCAACTTCTATGTTTTGAAATTGGTAAAATATAATTCATTTTTTAATTCAGAATATCAAAATTATCTTAGGGTGAATTTTTTTTATTTTTCTAAAAACTTTCAATTTTTGATGAATAGTGAAAAACACTGAGTTATAGTTTAAAACCGACTTTTTATTTAAATAATTATTTATTTTATTTTAAATTATTTTAGGTCAAAATATATACATAATACCTATATAAGTTCAATGTAATTCATTAGATTCAGTTTATAATAATTTTATATATAAAAAAATTTATTGAACTTTTTATAGCCTTTTACCCACCTCCTAGGAGCATTTTCAAATTTACATAAAACATAATTTTACTACTTCTATGAGTTGAATTTCAAAAATCCTAGAGACATGGTTGATATCAGTAAGTAAAATTTGGTTCAATAAGATGAAAATATTTTTTGGTGAATAGTAACTTTTTCCTTTTATTTACCACGGTTAAAAGTAAATAAGATAATTAAGGGTAAAAATGATATTATTATTACCGTAAAACATGTCCTGATTCTATTGGATAAGTATAATTCGACCAAAAACAGACTTAGGAATAAAATATTAACCTCTTTGGTCCACTTGTATTAGATAAGGACATTTATTATTAATTAATTCAAAGAATATTTAAAAGTGTTAAATTCAAAGTTTAATAACTAAAACATTTTTAATATAGGGTTATACATAAGATAAATTAGAATATAAATATTAATTAGAAAGATAAAAATATTTCCTACATAATGGTATTTTATTTATAATTTTTAGACATTAAATAATTAAATTTATTTATGACACAATGATGATGCAGTAATTACTGTATTAATGAAAGATTAAAATAATTGACATTATTAATATACAAATAAATGATATTTGAGACTTTTTATGAATTACACTAATTTTATAGGTTAATATGGCATTTTAGAGTTTGTTAGATGATTTTTTTTCGAAGTAATAATGTTTTTATGAATTTATAAAAAACAAAATACCAAATAGTGTCAAAATTGACATAAAAGACTTTTTAAAACAAATATTATATTATTAATTGATATTCTACTCCTAAAAATATAAGGTTTGTCCAAAAAACTTATATAATGATATTTGTATAATTAATTAACCACTTGGGGTTCTCTTGGAAGTTTATAGTAATTTTATTAACCATATAATATAAAAATACAAAGAGACATGGTAAATGTCAAACTATTTAACTAAGAGTTAAATCTAAAAGATAAAGTTAATATAGTGACCCAAACCAGTATAAAACCTATTTTTTGAGTGGTTTTAGACCCATACCCACCTTAACCTTTAAATAATTCATTTTTGACCCATTATAAATCGAATTTTATTTTGTTATAAAATAATATTTCTAGCTTTTCCTAAGGTGGCCATCACCCCTCTTATAAAAGGGCACTACCCCTTCTCTCTAATTCACACATTAAAAGCCATTTGGATCAGCCAAACCCAGCTAAAATACCCTCTCAACTATCCTCCCTTAATCCTAGATTCCTTCCTTTAGTCAGAAAGCCAACCTTTGGAGCCCTTTTGATCCAATCAAAAGGAAGAACCCGAAGAAGAGGTAAATATTTCATCACCTCTTTCAAGTTCCTTTCTTCTTCCACTTCCTCTTTATTTGTTGTTTCCATTCTAAAATAATAAATCCATTATCTTCTATATACTATTATGTTATTATAAATATGGTACAACCACATTCATTATTCTATCCATCCTTTGAATGACATGTCACCATACGTGCATACGTACGACTTACCGTCTCCACGTCGTGGTGTAATTGTTATTCAATACATTATTATCTGGATGGGTATAATAATTATGTGTAATTGATTTAAATAATAAATATAACATGATAATGATTCTGTATATATGATATACCATCCAATTATATATTATTCTAATACCAAAATAATGATATCGTCGCTCGTGCGTACGTACGGATTACCGTCTCCACGAACGCGACGAGATTCATTCCCCATCATATCCATTCAAGAATAATTTTCATTAGATGATTAAAAATATTGTTTAAATAATTAATATAATTCTAAATATAAATAAGATACATCCTATCCGTAATAAACATTACTTACGTAACAAATCATATAAAGGAAAATGAATCAGTTTACACCCGAAACGGCGATAATACTAAAATATTATTAACAAAGAAATATTAAAAGATCATATATGATATCATATTAATTTATATGATTCTTTTATAATTTAATAACCTTTATTTCACCATTATACAGGATTTTAACCTATCCTCTACCAAGGAAAAGTAAAAGTTAAGGGTTAATTCTACAACCTCTTTATTATTCAAGGTTGCTTATATGTAATTATCTACTGGGACCTCTTTATCATTCACATCCGTGTTTTCTTAAAAATGCATTCCAAAACATTTTTAATACTTACTAGACTATGGGTTAAAGTCATTTATACCCTTATTTGACCTTATACGTTTTGAAAGGAATCTTTCCGTTGTTTTCCAAACTAGTTACTTTATGACCTTTTTGACAAAATTAAGGTAAGAATGTTTTTTAACTTATACGGTGGGTGCGGCTATATTTTGCAGTTATAACATCGTCAAAGATTCTCTTACGAGATTATAAGAATATTTTCATAATAAATGTTTTCTTTTATAACTATTTTACTTTAAATGATTTCAAAAAAAGAATGAGATATTTCTCTCAAAGAGTTTTGATTTCATCTATGTCAACATCCTTTAATGGGTTTTAATCTTATTTGAAGTTGATTTATTATGATACAAATATTCCATTTTGTATTGAAGGTTTTCTGATATGTTTGACTGTGGATGTGTTATTTTTCTACCATTCATGGTTTATGGATAAAGTATTGACATTTCGTATTCTAGTTTTAATACAAATGTTTATGTTATATTTTAAACTTTTCATATGAGGAATACATTGGACTTAGTAAGTGATGGGTGGATCCCGCTATAGCTCCTCGATGCATCGGAAGGTCTCATGAGACAAACTAGTGTCTTGACACAAGGCCTTGACAAAATCTTATTTGTAGTCTTGGTACAAGGCCTTGACTATGTGGTTATGAAGTGTGGCATTATGCATTCTATCATTATAAAAGTATATATTGATATTACATGTGATTATTCGACTAATAGAATATCCATGTGAGTAAGTAAATAGAATTATTTTGATTTATATTTTCCATATTATGATGAATTTTATGTTTAAAAGGCCTTTGTTTTAGTTCTATACATTACCTTAAATGTTTATGCTTATTTATGAAAGTTTCTACTATATTGTTATCCATACTGAGTATTTGAGCTCACCCCTTTCTATGTTTTATTTTTCACAGGATGCGAAGAAGTATATTATGACTGAACTACCGGGATAGTCTATGGGATCTTAGTGTTGTATATGGAAACAATGTTGTTGTATTTTTCCATTTTATGATGTAATGTAAACCTTATGAATGTATCTAGTACTTCTAAGTCTACTAAACTAATCGGTCTTTTGAGACATAATCTTTTGTCATCATGTTAATGTTATGTAATAATGCACCGATTCTGGGTATCTAGGGTCAGGGAATTATAGTTGGTATGAGAGGAAGTTTAGTACAAACCTTGGAAACTGGATTTAGATAAATTTTGATTAGAGCACATATCCCTAAGATAGACTTTGAGGATTAGTATAGAAGAACTTCCTAAAATTTTGGTACTGTAGAGATTTTGTGATTTTTCCAAGAAAATATATCCCTTTCTCGATATGAGCAGGTATAGGTGGCTCTGGAACTGATTTACCTAGGGGTAAAACCCGAAAACACCGCTTTGAGCTAGACTCGAATGGGAACTAGTGCAGGACAACGGGCCTTGCTTCACTCTTGGTTATGACACTCCCGGGTGATATGCTTAGGATAATTCTCATTTTATTTACAAATCATTATGAAGGATTTACGAGTATATACCTCCTCAAAGAAAGTATTTTTATTATTATGGATTATATCCATAAACTGTTCAATTTATGTTAGGTGTTTTACAAGTTTGTAATTATTCATTTCAATTCATAAACTGACCTAGTGTATGCCATTGTATAGAAATGTTTCCCAGTAGAAGGAATGTGAACTCCAGCAATAAGTATGATCCAAAGAGTAAGAAGCATTATATATTTAATGGTATTAAGCCAACATTTAGAAGGTAAATATTCTCCCATGTATTCTCAACATATGAAGAAATAGTATCAAGTGTTAATAAGATAAGTAAATAATTCTCTGAGTCCTATGACTTTGAAGGAATGCAAGAGAAGAAAAGGATAGAAGAGAAAAAGATGGATAAAGGGAATAGGGAAAGAAGGATTTTCCCATATGTGAAAACTGTGGAAAGATTCACCTTGGTAAATTCTTGACTGGAATGGGAGTTTGTTATAAGTGTGGAGAAAAAGGACACCAATTACATGATTGCAAGGGTAAGAAAAAAGTTTCAAATGTGCAATGCTTCATCTACAAGGAGTTGGGACACTACGTGAATCAATGTCGAAATCATCAGAGTATAAAAAAAATGATGCTATCGGATAATAATAATGTTATGATACTACCGAAGATGAAGAGGAATGGTTAGATTTCTTACGTTGTTATTAAAGTATTGTGTCATTTGAGTATTGTATTAATGATATACATATTATAAGAATTATACAGTTTATAAGGATTGTACTACAGTACTATTTCATTAAGGAATTGAGATTGTGTGGAACCAAGAAAAGTGACTCAATAGCAGGTTAATTTTTTGAAAAATATATGTTTGAGAGAAAGATAAACCATAATATGGTTTTGATACTAAGGTAGTGATTTTGGAATAATACATGATTGATTTGGATAAATTATGTTGGATATTCTTGACTACCTAGAAACTGATTAATGATTTGTATATTCCATCATTGATGGAGTTTAAAAAAAATTTGGATAGAAGGAGTATATCCAGTATTCTATAAGGAATAAGGGAGTATGAATGTAATCAATGAGGTTTTATGGTAATTCAGGATGTTGTAGTGTTTTAAAGGAATACATGATGAAGGTGTTCACATGTTATTACGTGGAAAAAAATATCTTCATTATGTTTACCTTCCTTATAAATTTTAGAAAGTGAGTTTGGATAGAAGTATTTTGGATAATTCTAGTTTGATATTATTTTTGGATTTCCACAAAAAGGAAAACCCGGAGGTCGGGCGGCAACCCATCGCATCTTTCAAGGCTGCGAGACATGAACCCGCAATCGAAGGGAGACAAGGGTGAACCCCCTACCACTAGCCCACGTGATGTCCTAGATTGAATAATTTAGTTTTTTTTTAAATGTCTGGTAGATGAATTATAAATTCAATTTTATTGTAACCCTATACTTATAGGATAAATCAAATATATTTTTTAAGTTCTATTATCTTTTAGAGTGAAAGATGAGTTTGTGGTAGAAATTAATTAAAGGATGAAACTCTACTTGTCAGGTATATATATTTTTTCTTCCCTTTTTCTATGAAGAAATTGATTCTTAAACTTTAGTTAGGGGATCTTAAAACTAAAAATGTGTTATCCTAATATCTTATGTTTTGTTGAACCAATGATATTTTAAATCATCATAGATTGATGGATTTGAGGCTCTCAATTCTACAATTGTTTGTAACCGATGACCTCAATCACTCCCTATAAATATTTACATTTTTCCTCTAATTATGTGTCTCTAATTTCCACCAATGTTCTCTTAATCTAGATCATAATTTGGTGGTGACTTTTTCATTCCCCTTTTCCTCTTATTAAAACTAAATTTTATTAACCCAATTTCTGATGTGGGTTTTCCCACAAAGATATTTTCTATTTTCAAACTTTTATTTTTGAAGTACAATTTCAAATTTTGAGGATGAAATTTATTGAAGTAGGGAAGAATTTAACACCCCATGATTTCATAGTACGTTATTTCTTCAAAGAAATTCAAAAACTTGCACTACACGCAACACTGAGTTCAAGCGCACCACGACTTACTAAACTAGTTGATCAAAAGAAGTTATGAATAGTATTAACTGAATTTTGAACTTCATATAATCCTTATAATTTTAGAATCCATATTATGAGTTTCTTAGACATAATTTAAGATCAAATTCATTTTTTCAAATAAAATAATTATTTTTCAAAAAATGCAATTTTACCGTCTTTTAATGGAGAACCCTTTTTAAATTAAATATTTGAAACATTTATATATTCAATTTGAAAAAATAAACTTCTTCTTTAGAATCAGGACATAAGAATTTAGTTTCAATAAATTTTTGGTGTTATCCTGATAACTTTCATATTTGGGTGAATAGTGAAAAATACTATATTTTAACTGAAAAAAACTTTTTTAATCAAAATAATTTATAGTATTTAATTATAAATTTTAATGGTTTGGAAGCATAATTAGATTATATTTTTACCATTTAATCTAATTATGGTCATTGTAAGTAATTTCACTTTGAAATTGGACATAAACAAGTGTCAATCTTTTGATAGTTATTATTTCTTAAAAATACATTTTTTGGTTTTGACAACGGGAATTAATTTTAAATTAATTAATGAAACTTATATGTTTTTAAATTGGTAAAATAGAATTAATTTTTAAATTTATAATATCAAAATTATCTTAGGGTGAATTTTTGGTACTTTTTTGACAACTTTCAATTTTTGATGAATAGTGAAAACCCTGAGTTATTCTTTAAAACCAACTTTTTATTTAAATAAATATTTATTTTATTTAAATTTATTTTAGGTCAAAATAGATAAATAATACCTATATAAGTTCAATTTAATTCATTAGAGTCAAATTATAAAAAATTTAGATATATAAAATTTTTATTTAACTTTTTACCGTCTTTTACCCACCTCCTAGGAGCATTTTTAAATTTACATAAAACTTAATTTTACCACTTCTATGAGTTTAATTTTAAAAAACCAAGAGATACGGTTGATATCAGTAAGTAAAATTTGGTTCAATAAGATGAAAATAATTTTTGGTGAATAGAAACTTTTTTACTTTTATTTACCATGGTTAAAAGTAAATAGGGTAATTAAGGGTAAAAATGATATTATTATTACTCTAAAACATGTCCTAATTCTATTGGATAAGTATAATTCGACCAAAAACAACCTTAGGAATAAAATATGAACATATTTGGTCCACATGGATTATATTAGGACATTTATTATTAATTAATTCACAGAAGAGTTAAAAGTTTTAAATTCGAAGTTTAATAACTAAAAAAATTTTAATATAGGGTTATACAGAAGATAAATTAGACTATAAATATTAAATAGAAATATAAAAATATTTCTTAAATTATTTTATTTTATTTATAATTTTTAAACATTAAATAATTAAATTTATTTATGACACAATGATGATGCAGTAATTACCATATTAAAGAAAGATTAAAATAATTGACATTATAGATATCCAAATAAATGTAATTTGAGACTTTTTATGAATTACAATAATTTTCTAGGTTAATATGTCATGTTAGGGTTGGTTAGATGAATTTTATACTAAGTAATAATGTTGTTATGAATTTAGAAAAAACAAAATATCAAATAGTGTCAAAATTGACATAAAAGAGTTTTTAAAACAAATATTATATTATTAATTGATATTCTATTCCTAAAAATATAAGGTTCTAACAAAAGACTTATATAATGATATTTGTATCATTAATTAACCACTTGGGGTTCTCTTGGAATTTTATAGTAAGTTTATTAACCATATAATATAAAAATACAAAGAGACATGGTAAACGTCAAACTATTTAACTAAGAGTTAAATCTAAAAGATAAAGTTAATATAGTGACCCAAACCTGTATAAAACCTATTGGATGAGTGTTTTTAGACCCATAACCACATTAAACTTTAAATAATTCATTTTTGAGCCATTAGAAACCTAAAATTATTTTATTATAAAATAATATTTCTAAATTTTCCTAAGGTGCCCTTCACCCCTCTTATAAAAGGGAACTCCCCCTTCTCTCTAATTCACACCTTCAAATCCATTTATCTCAGCCAACCCCAGCCCAAATACCCTATCAACTATCCTACCTTCATCCTAGAGGCATTAATTTAGTCAGAAATCCAACCTAAGGATCCCTTTTGATCAAATCAAAAGGAAGAACCAGAATAAGAGGTAAATATTTCAACACCTCTTTCAAGTTCCTTTCTTCTTCCACTTCCTCTTTCGTTGTTGTTTCCATTCTAAAATAATAACTCCAATATATTATATAAACTGTGATGTTATTATAAATATGGTATAATCTTATTCATTATTTTTTCCATCCTTTGAATGACAAGTCACCATACGTGCGTACGTACGGCTTACCGTCTCCACGTCGTGGTGTAATTGTTATTCAATACATTATTATTTGGATGGGTATAATAATGATGTGTAATTTATGTAAATAATAAATATAACATGATAATTATTTTTATATATGATATAACATCCAATTATATATTATTATAATACCAAAATAATGATATTTTCGCTCGTGCGTACGTACGAATTACCGTCTCCACGAACGCGATGAGATTCATTCCTCATCGTATCCATTCAAGACTAATTTTAATTATATGATTAAAAATAATGTTTAAAGACAAAATATCATTCTGAATTTTAAAAAGATACATCTTATCCATAACAAACATTACTTATGTAACAAATCATATAAAGGAAAATGAATCAGTTAACACCCGAAACGACGATAATACTAAAATATTATTAACAAAGCAATATTAAAAGATCATATATGATATCATATTAATGAATATGATTATTTTATAATTTAATAACAATTATTTCACCAATATACAGAAGCTTAACTTACCCTCTACCAAGGAAAAGTACAAGGTAAGGGTTAATTCTACAACCTCTTCATTATTCAAGGTTGTTTATATGTAATTATCAACTCAGACCTCTTTATCATCCACATCCGTGTTTTCCTAAAAATGTATTCCAAAACATTTTTACTACTTACTAGAATATTTTTTAAAGTAATCTATACACTTATTTTACCTTATAAATTTTTAAATGAATCTTTCTATCGTTTTCCAAACAAGTTACTTTAGTACATTTTCGACAAAATTAAGGTAAGAATGTTTTTTAACTTATATGGCGGGTGCGGCTATATTATGTCATTATAAAATTGTCGAATATTCCCTTAAAATCTAATAAAAATATTTTCAAAATAATTTTTTTATTTTAAAATTATGTAACTTTAAATGATTTCAAAAAAAATAATGAGATATTTCTCTCAAACAGTTTTTATTTCATGTATGTCAACATCCTTTAATGGATTTTAATCTTGTTTGAAGTTGATTTATTATGATACAAATAATCCATTTTGTATTGAAGGTTTTGTGATTTTTTTGACTCTGTATGTGTTATTTTTCTACCATTCATGGTTTATGGATAAAGTATTGACATTTTGTATGCTAGTTTTAATATGAATGTTTGTGTTATATTTTAAACTTTTCATATGAGGAATGAATTGGACTTAGTAAGTGACGGGTGGAGACCTCTATAGATCCTCAATGAATTGGTAGGTCTCATGAGACAAACTAGTCTCTTGGAACAAGGCCTTTATAAAATCTTATTTGTAGTCTTAGTACAAGGCCTTGACTATGTATTTATGATGTCTGGAATTATGCATTCAATCATTATGAAAGTGGTTATTGATATTGCATGTGATTATTCGAATAGTATAATATCCATGTGAGTAAGTAAATGGCATTATTTTGATTTCTATTTTCCATATTATGCTGAATTTTATGTTTAAAAGGCCTTTGTTTTAGTTCTATACATTTCCTTTAATGTTTATGCTTATTTATGAAAGTTTCCGCTATATTGTTATCCTTACTGAGCATCTGAGCTCACCCCTTTATATGTTTTTTTTTTCCCGGATGTGAAAAAGTATATTATGACTGACCTTCAGGGATAGTCTATGGGATCTTAGTGTTGTCTATGGAAACAATGTTGTTGTAGTTTTCCATTTTATGATGTAATGTAAACCTTATGAATGTATCCAGTACTTCCAAGGCTACTAAACTAATCGGTCTTTCAAGACTTGATCTTTTATGATCATGCCAATGTTATGTAATAATGCATCGACTCTAGGTAACTAGGGTTGGGGTGTTACATAAAAATTTAGTTTGGATAAATTTTTGGTACTTTTCTAATAACTTTCATATTTTCATGAATAGTGAAAAATACTATGTTTTAATTGAAAAAAACATTTTTAATCAAAATAATTTATAGTGTTAAATTATGAATTTGAATGGTTTTGAAGTATAATTAGGTTATATTTTTATCATTTAATACAATGTAGGTCATTATAAGTAATTTCACATTTAAATTTGACATAAACACATGTCAATCTTTTGATAGGTTTTACTTTTTAAAAAACCAACTTTTTGGTTTTGACAACGGGAATTGATTTTAAATTAATAAATGAAACTTATATATTTTTAATTTAGTAAAATAGACTTCATTTTTGAATTCAGAATATCAAAATTATCTTTGGGTGATTTTTTGGAATTTTTCTGAAAACATTCAATTTTTTATGAATCATGAAAAACACTGCGTTATTATTTAAAACTGACTTTTTATTTAAATAATTATTTATTTTAAGTCAAAAAAGATATTTAATACTTATATAAGTTCAATTTAATTCATTGGATTCATTTTATAATAAAATTAGATGTATAATATTTTATTGAACTTTTTAACCTATTTTACCCACCTCCAAGGAGCATTTAAAAATTTGTATAAAATATAATTTTACCTCTTTCGTGAGTTGAAATTAAAAAATCTGAGATACACATTTAATATCAGTAAGTAAAATTTGGTTCAATAAGATGAAAATATTTTTTGGTGAATAGTAACTTTTGACTTTTGTTTACCACGGTTAAAAGTAAATAGGGTAATTAAGGGTAAAAATGATATCATAATTACCCTAACACATGTCTTAATTCTATTTTATAAGTATAATTTGACCAAAAACAACCTTAGGAAGAAAATATGATCCTCTTTGGTCCAGTTGGATTAGATTAAGACATTTATTATTATTTTATTTAAAAAAGAGTTAAAAGAGTTGAATTCAATGTTTAATAACTAAACCATTTTTAATATAGGGTTATACATAATATAAATTCGACTATAAATATTAATTATAAATCTAAAAATATTTCCTACATAATGATATTTTATTTATAATTTTTATATATTAAATAATATAATTTATTTATAACACAATGATACGCAGTAATTACCTTAATAATGAAATATTAAAATAATTGATATTATAAATATCCAAATAAATGTAATTTGAGACTTTTTATGAATTACACTAATTTTATAGGTTAATATTACATGTTATTATTGAAAATATGAATTTATTTATAAGTAATAAAGTTGTTAGGACTTTAACAAAAATCATTTGTTAAATAATGTCAAAATTGACATAATTGAGTTTTTAAAACAAATACTATATTATTGTTGGTATAATATTCCTAAAAAACTAAGTTTTGACAAAAGGGGATTAATAAAATTATATATGTCATTAATGAACCTATTGGGGTTCTTTGGGAAGTTTATATTAAGTTTATTAACCATATAGTGTAAAAATACAAGAAGACACGGTAAAAGTTAAACTATTTAACTAAGAGTTAAATCTAAAAGATAAGATTAAAATGGTAACCTAAACTTGTCTAAAACCTATTGTTTGAGAGGTTTTAGACCCATAACCACCTTATACTCTAACTAAATCATTTTTCGGCCATTAGAAACCAAAAATTATTTTTTTATAAAATAATATTTTAAGCTTTTCCTAAAGTGACCCTCACCTCTCTTATAAAAGGGAACTTCCCCTTCTCTTAATTTCACACCCCCAAGCATTTTTTCTCGGCCAACCCCTGTCCAAATATCCTCCCAACTTTCCTAAATTAATCCTAGTGGCCTTAATTTGGTCAGAAATCCAACCTAAGGATCCCTTTTGATCAAATAAAAAGGAAGAACCCAGAGAAGTGGTAAATATTTCATCACCTCTTTCAAGTTCTTTTCTTCTTCCACTTTCTCTTTATTTGTTGTTTCCATTCTAAAATAATAAATCCATTATGTTATATATAATTTTATGTTATTATAAAAATGGTACAACCATATTCATTGTTTGATTCATCCTATAAATGAAAAAGTCATCATACGTGTGTACGTACAGATTACCGTCTCCACGTCGTGGTGTGGTTTGTTATTCAAACAGTTCATTATTTGTATGGGTATAATAATGAGTATAAATAATGTAAATAATAAATATAACATGTTAATTATTATGTATATATGATATAAAATCCAATTACATATGATTTCACCATCAATATAATGATATTGTCGCTCGTGCGTACGTACGAATTACCTTCTCCAAGACGCGATGAGATTCATTTCCACGTTCACCATTAAACGATGATTATAAAATATATATGATTAATAAGTATGTAATATATGAAATAATAATGAAAATGGAGATATATATATATATATATTTATTTATTCACTTACATATATCTTATTCACTTAGTTCTGTTAAATATGATATGAAAATGGAAACAGCGTTTATCCGTACGTACGACATACCGTCTCCATAAACAGTGTTTTACATTTCATATATATTTCTATTATACATATTTATATTCTAAATATATATGATATATAAATAATTTTTTATATTCTTTAAGTATTTAAATCATGATCTAAGTGATATAATCAAGAGTAACAAGTTAAAACACATACAATAAAGAAAGTGATTATTACCCGAAATGTTAATTTAACATGGAAATTATTATTAAATGGGTAGTATAAAGTCATAAATGAATCATGTATGATATCATAAATATTAATATGGTTCTGGTATAATTTAATAACATACTACGGTCTTTATACATAAGTTTAAATGTACCCTCGACAAAATGGAAGTACAAGTTAAGGGTTAATTTCACAATCTCTTTATTATCCGAGGTTGTTTTTACGTAAGTATCTACTGGGACATATTTATTATCCAACTCCATGTTTCATAAAATAGTTTTCAAAGGGATTATTTTTTAGGGACATTTTTACTAAAACATCATTTTAAATGTTTTAAATGTTTATTCTTCTAAATCATTCACATTAATGTCCATGTTTTCAAAATGGTTTTTAAGAATTTATTTATATGGACATGAATGTTTTTAAAATTTTAATTCCTTTAAAAATTTTAAAAGTGGTATGGGACACTTTGATTCAAAAATGTATTTAAATGTCTTCCTTTCTAAATTGTGTTTTTATAAAAAAAGGTTGTTTCTCTCCAATATTTTTACAAATAATTTTCATCTATATCAACATCCCTTGATGGATTTTAAAATTGTTTGAATTTGATTTATTATGATAAAAATATTATATATTTTATTGAAGGTTTTGTGATATGTTCGACTATGGATGTGTTATTTTTATAACATGCATGGTTTATGGATAAATTATTGACATTTCATATGCTAGTTTTAATATGAATGTTTATGTTATGTTTAAACCTTTTTATATGAGGAATGAATTGGAATTAGTAAGTGACGGGTGGAGCCCGATATAGATCCTCGATGCATCAGTAGGTCTCATGAGACAAACTAGTGTCTTGGCACAAGGCCTTGACAAAATCTTATTTGAAGTCTTGGCACAAGGCCTTGACTATGTGGTTATGAATTCTAGTATTATGCATTCCATCATTATGAAGGTGGCTATTGATATTGCATTTGATTATTCGACTAGTAGAATATCCATGTGAATAAGTAAATGGAATTATTTGATTTTATCTTTTCCATATTATGATGAAGTTTTTGTTTAAAAGGATCTTGTTTTAGTCTAATACATTTCCTTAAATGTCTATGTTTATTTATGAATGTTTCCGCTATATTGTTATCCTTACTGAGCATCTGAGCTCACCCCTTTCTATGTTTTATTTTTTCCAGGATGTGAAGAAGTATTTTATGATTGATAAGTAGGGTTAAGCTAAGGGATTAATGGAGTTATCAAAGGATAATTTATGTTGTGTTTTATTTTCTGATGTGTAATGTAATGTTCATGTATGTAATCTATTTTCCAAGACTGCTAAACTGATTGGTCTTTCAAGACTTGATTCCTTGTAATCATGCCAATTTATTAAAATAATGCACCGAATCCTATAACTGGGGTTGGGGTGTTACAGTTGGTATCAGAGGAAGTTTATCAATAACCTTGGAAACTAGACTTAGAAAAACTCTGATTAGAGAACACTACCCAAAGATAGACTTTGAGGATTAGTATAGAATAACTTCCTAGAATTTTGGTATTGTAGTGATTTTGTGAGTTTTATAAGCAATAAATCTCTGTCTGGATACGAGCAGGTAGAGATGGATCTGGCACAGATGTACCTGGGGGTAAAACCCAAAAACACCGCTTTGAGCTAGACTCGAATGAGAACCGGTGCACGACAATGGGATTTGTTTCACTCTTGGTTACGACACTCTTGGGGGATATTCTTAGGATAGTTCTCATTTTATTTAAAACCCACTATGAAGGGTTTATGAGTATATACCTCCTCAAATAAAACATTTTTATGATTATGGATTATATCCATGAACTGTTCAATTTATGTTAACTATTTTACAAGTTTGGAATTATGCATTGAAATTCAAAAACTAACCTAGTGTATGTCATTGTTTAGAAATGGTGCCCAGTAGATGGAATGAGACCTCCAGTAATACGCATGATCTGAAAAGTAAGAAAGATCATATCTTTCATGGTGTTAATCCAAAATTTAGAAAGGAAATAGTTTCCAATGTATTATCATCATATAAATAAATAGTATCATGTGTTAATAAGATAAGTAATGAATTTTCCGAGTCTTATGGATTTGAAGGGAAGATAGAGAAGAAAAATATAGTAGAGAGAAATATGGATGAAGGGAATAAGGGAAAGAAGGATTTTCCCATATGTGATAATTGTGGAAAGAATCACCTTGGTAAATTCTTGAAGGGAATAGGAGTTTGTTATAAGTGTGGAGGAAAAGGACACCAAGTACGTGATTTCAAGGGTAAGAAAAAGGTTTCAAATGTACAATGATTCACCTTCAAGGAGTTGGGACACTACGTGAATCAATGTCCAAATCATCAGAGTATACCCAAAATGATGTTATTGGATAATAATCAAGTTATGATACTACCGAAGATGAAGAGGAATGATTAAGAGTTATTATGTTGTTATTAAAGTATTGTGTCATTTTAGTATTGTATTAATTATGTACATGTTATAAGAATTATAGAGTATATAAGGATTATACTACAGTACTATTTCATTAAGGACTTGAGATTAGTAGAACCAAGAAAAGTGACTCAATGGAAAGTTAAAATTCTTGGAAAATATATGGTTGAAAGAAAGACAAAACTTTAATATAGTCCTGATACTGAGGTATTGATTTTGGAATAAGATATGATTGATTTGGATAAATTATATTGGATATTATTAACATCCTTGGAACTGGTTAATGGTTTGTTTATTCCATCATTGTTGGAGTTTGCAACATTTTTGGATATAAGGAGTATATCCAGTATTATATAAGGAATAAGGGAGCATGAATGTAATCAATGTGGTTATATGTTAATTCAGGGTGTTACCATGTTTTAAAAGAATACATGATGAAGGTATTCACATGTTATTACATGGAAAAAAGGATCTTCATTATGTTTACCTTCCTTATAAATTTTGGACTGTGAGTTTGGACCAAAGTATTTTGGATATTTATAAAGGTTGGAATCAATTAATTTTGACATTGGATACAATTTTTAAGGTTAAATCATTTCTTGAGATTATTTTTGGATTGTCATAAAAATGACAACCCGAAGGTTGGATGACAACCCATCACGTCTGGCAAGGCCGCGAGACTTGAACCCGCAACCGAAGGCTGACAAGGGTGCATCACCTACCACTAGCTTACGTGATGTCCTGGTTTGTATAAGTTAGTTTTTTTAAATAGTCTGACAAATTAATTATAAATTCATTATTTTTGTAACCCTATACGATTAGGATAAATAGAATATTTTTGAATTCTATTATCTTTTGGAGTGAAAGATGATTTGCGGTAGGAATTAGTTAAAGCATGAAACTCTACTTGTGAAGGATATTTCTTTACTCTTATTCTATGAATAAATTAATTCATAAACTTTAGGGAAGGGATATTAAAACAAAAAATGTGTTATCCTAATATTTTATGTTTTGTTGAACCGATGATATTTTAAATCATCATAGATTTTCGACTTTGAGGCTCTCAATTGTACACTAGTTTGTAATTGGTGAAATCAATCACTCCCTATAAATATTTAACTTTTTCCTCCAATTATGTGTCTCTAATTTCCACAAATGTTCTACTAATCGAGATCATAATTTGGTGGTAACTTTTTCATTTCTTTTCCCTCTTATTAAGAATAAATTTTATTAACCCAATTTTCGATATGGGTTTTCCACAAAGGTAATTTTCTATTTTTAACCATTTATTTTTGAAGAACAATTTCAAATTGCGAGGAAGAAATTTATTGAATGAGGGGAGAATGTAACACCCCAAGATTTCATATTACGTTATCTTATTAAAGTAATTCAGTAGCTTGCGCTACACGCAACGCCGAGTTCGAGAGCACCACAACTTACCACACTAACTATTCAAAAAGCGATTATGAATATTATTAACTGCATTTTGAATCTAAAATACTCTATATAATTTTAACATTAATATTATGTGTTTCTTATACATAGTATAATAACAAATTCATTTTTTCATATAAAAGAAGTATTTTTTTAAAAATGCAATTTTACCGCAATTTAATGGAGAACCTTTTTTAAAACAAATATTTGAAAATTTTATATATTAAATTTAATGAAATTAAATTCTTATTTAGAATCGGGGCATAAAAATTTAGTTTGGATAAATTTTTGGTACTTTTCTGATAACTTTCATATTTTGATGAATAGGGAAAAATACTATGTTTTAATTGAAAACAACTTTTTAATCGAAATAATATATAGTGATAAATTATGAATTTTAATGGTTTTGAAGTATAATTAGGTTATATTTTTATAATTTAATACAATTTAGTTCATTATAAGTAATTTCACAATTAAATTTGACATAAACACATGTCAATCTTTTGATATTTTTTACTTTTTTAAAAATACGCCTTTTAGTTTTGACAACAGGAATTGATTTTAAATTAATAAATTCAAATTATATATTCTTAATTAAGTAAAATATAATTCATTTTTGAATTTGGAATATTGAAATTATCTTAGGGTGAATTTTTGGAATTTTTATGAAAACTTTCAATTTTTGATGAATAGTGAAAAACACTGCGTTATTATTTAAAACTGAATTTTTATTTAAATAAGTATTTATTTTATTTTAATTTATTTTAATTAAAAATAGATAATAATACCAATATAAGTTTAATTTAATTCATTAGAGTCATTTTATA
The DNA here is from genome assembly GCA_963277665.1 of Viscum album. Taxonomy (NCBI): domain Eukaryota; kingdom Viridiplantae; phylum Streptophyta; class Magnoliopsida; order Santalales; family Viscaceae; genus Viscum; species Viscum album. Next base: position 1,308,327,619 of record OY728159.1, read on the forward strand.
ATAAAATTAGATGTATAAAATTTTATTGAACTTTTTAACCTATTTTACCCACCTCCTAGGAGCATTTGAAAATTTAAATAAAACATAATTTTATCGCTTCCATGAGTTGAATTTAAAAAATAAAAAAGACATGGTTAATATCAGTAAGAAAAATATGGTTCAATAAGATGAAAATATTTTTTTGGTGAATAGTAACTTTTGACTCTTATTTACCACGGTTAAAAGTAAATAGGGTAATTAAGGGTAAAAATGATATCATAATTACCCTAACACATGTCCTAATTCTATTGTATACATATAATTCGACCAAAAAAACCTTAGTAATAAAATATTATCCTATTTGGTCCACTTGGATTATATTAGGACATTTATTATTATTTTATTTAAAGAAGATTTTAAAGAGTTAAATTCAATGTTTAATAACTAAACCATTTTTAATACAGGGTTATACATAATATAAATTAGAATATAAATATTAATTATAAAGATAAAAATATTTAATACATAATTATATTTTATTTATAATTTTTATACATTAAATAATTTAATTTATTTCTGACACAATGATGACGTAGTAATTACCTTAATAATGAAATATTAAAATAATTGATATTATAAATATCTAAATAAATGTAATTTGAGACTTTTTATGAATTAAACTAATTTTATAGGTTAATATGACATGTTAGTATTGAACATATTAATTTAGTTCTAAGTAATAAATTTTTTATGACTTTAACAAAAAATATTTATTAAATAATGTCAAAATTGACATAATTGAGTTTTTAAAAAAAATACTATATTATTGGTTGATATATATTTCTAAAAATATAAGGCTTTGAAAAAGGTCCTTAATAATATTATATATGTAATTAATGATCCTATTGGTGTTCTCTTATAATTTTAGAGTAATTTTATTAACCATATAGTGTAAGAATACAAGAAGACACGGTAAAATTTAAACTATTTAACTAAGAGTTAAATCTAAAAGATTGGGTTAAAATGGTAATATAAACTTGTCTAAAACCTATTGTTTGAGAGTTTTTCGACCCATCCCCACCTTATACTCTAAATAAATTATTTTGGATCCATTATAAACTTAAAATGATTTTATGATAAAATAATATTTCAAGCTTTTCCTAAAGTGACCCTCACCACTCTTATAAAAGGGAAATTCCCCTTCTCTTAATTTCACACCTCCAAATCCTTTTTGATCGGCTAAACCCTGCCCAAATATCCTCCCAAATTTCCTCCCTTAATCCTAGAAGCCTTCCTTTGGTAATAAAGCCAACCTAAGGAGCCCTTTTGATCAAATCAAAAGGAAGAACCTGAAGAAGAGGTAAATATTTCATCACCTGTTTCAAGTTATTTTCTTCCTCTACTTCCTATTTCTTTGTTATTTCCATTATAAAATAATAAATCCAGTATCTTATATATACTGTGATGTTATTATAAAATGTTACAGCCATATTCATTTTTCTATCCATCCTATAAATGACAAATTCACCATACGTGCATACGTACGGATAACCATCTCCACGACGTGGTGTGATTTGTTATTCAAACACTTAATTATTTGGATGAGTATAATAATGAGTATAAATGATGTAAATAATAAATATAACATGTTAATGATTCTGTATATATGATATACCATCCAATTACATACGATTTCACCATCAAAATAATGATATTGTCATTCGTGCGTACATACGGATTACTGTCTCCATGATACGATGAGATTCATTTCCACATTCACCATTCAACGATGATTATAAAATATATATCATCAATAATTATGTAATATATGACATAATAATTATCCTGGAGATATATATATATATATATATATATGTACTTACATATATCTTATTCACTTAGTTTCATTCAATACGATATGAAAACGGAAATAGTGTTTATGCGTACGTATGGCCTACCGTCTCCATAAACGGTGTTTTACATTTCATATATATGTCTATTATACATATTTATATTCTAAATATATATGATACATAAATAATTTATTATATTCTTTAAGTATTTAAATCATGGTCTAAGTGATACAATCAAGAGTAACAAGTTAAAACACATACGATATAGAAAGCGATTATTACCCGAAATGTTAATTTAACACGGAAATTATTAATAAATGGGTTGTATAAAGTCATAAATGAATAATGTATGATATAATAAATATTAATATGGTTATGTTATAATTTAATAACATACTATGGTCTTCATACAGGAGGTTAAACGTACCCTCGACTAAAGAAAAGTACAAGGTAAGAGTTAAATTCACAATCTCTTTATTATCTGAGGTTGTTTTTACGTAAGTATCTACTGGGAAATATTTATTATCCATGTCCATGTTTCATAAAAGAGTTTTCAAAGGGATTATTTTTAAAGGAATTTTTTACTAAAAAATCATTTTAAATGTTTTAAATATTTATTCTTCTAAATCATTCTCATTAATTTCCATGTTTTTAAAATGGTTGTTAAGGATTTATTTATATGGACATGAATGTTTTTAAAATATTAATTCCTTTCAAAAGTTTCAAAGTGTTATGGGACACTTTTATTCAAAAAAAATTTAAATTTATTCCTTTCTAAATTGTGTTTTTATGAAAAAGGGATATTTCTCTCAAAGATTTTTACAAATCATTTTCATCTATATCAAAATCCCTTGATGGATTTTAAACTTGTTTGAAGTTGATTTATTATGATACAAATATTCCATATTCTATTAAAGTTTTTTTGATATGTTTGACTGTGGATGTGTTATTTTTATACCTTTCATGGTTTATGGATAAATTATTGACATTTCATATGCTAGTTTTAATATGAATTTTTATGTTATGTTTAAACTTTTTCATATGAGGAATGAATTGGACTTAGTAAGTGACGGGTGGAGCCCTCTATAGCTCCTCGATGCATCGGTAGGTATCATGAGACAAACTAGTGTCTTGGAACAAGGCCTTGACAAAATTTTATTTTTAGTTTTGGCACAAGGCCTTGACTATGTGGTTATGAATTCTGGCATTATGCATTCCATCATTATGAAAGTGGATATTGATGTTTCATGTGATTATTCGACTAGTATAATATCCATGAAAATAATTATATTGAATTATATGATTTTATATTTTCCATATTATTCTGAAGTTTAAGTTTAAAAGGATTTTTTTTAGTCTAATACATTTTCTTAAATTTTTATGCTTAGTTATGAAAGTTTCCGCTATATTGTTATCCTTACTGAGCATCTGAGCTCACCCCTTTCTATGTTTTAATTTTCCCAGGATGTGAAGAAGTATTTTATGATTGATAAGTAGGGTTAAGCTAAGGGATTCGTGGAATTCTCAAAGGATCGTTTATGTTGTGTTTTATTTTCTAATGTGTAATGTATTGTTCATGTATGTAATCTATTTTCCAAAAATGCTAAACTGATCGGTCTTTCGGGACTTGATTCCTTGTAATCATTCCAATATATTAAAATAATGCACTGACTCCCATAACTAGGGTTGGGGTGTTACACCTGGCCATATTGGGACATTTTTTCTAGAAACCCCAATGGGTTATGATAACCTTTGTCATAAAATTATCCTATCTTGACCTCTGAGTAATGAACTTGAGAGTATTTCTAGTAATGATTTCGAAATGGGACCCCAATAGCATAGGTTTATCTTGTGGTAGGAAGAACAGATGGGATTTCAACCATCAATATTTACATCCCAACCTAGAGAAGACTAATTCTATCTATGGTAATGATGATGATTAAAATTTCACCATCCCTATGGGTTGGGGGTTATCTGAGGCCACAATTGGTATTGATTGATCTTTTTCTTGAGGATCCAATGATTCCAGTTGTAGGTATAATGACTCTTAGAACAGACATTGAGATATAAATTCCCCCATACCAATGGGATGAGGTTGATCTGGAATCACCATTGATTCCCCTAGGACCCTCTCAGGGGAAGATGAACCCGGTGATAGTGATTGAGATAAAATTTTACCTATCCTAGTGGGATGAGGTTTGTTTTCAGTTTCTGATGATATTTCTTGAATCCCCTCTATAATTGATGATTTAAGGGGTGGAGGTAGTGGAAGATATTTCCCCAAATCAGCGGGATAGGTTCAATCCTAGATGGTTGTTATGGAATCTTCTATTATGTCCTATTTGATGCGGTGTAGTTGTACTCATGTAGGAGCTGGGTGCAATTCCAACCCATGTTGGGAGTCAGTTTCTATAAAAATTTGTTGAATTGATTACAACTTTGGATTCTGTGTCTGAAATTCATTCTCATTTCTTTGAGAGGCCCAGTTCAAATATATTATATTTATCTTCTTCTTTTGTTCGTGATGTATGGGCACCGTTGAAGTAGGTGAATTCTATTTTAGTGTACAATTTTCTTTTTTTTACCCAATCCTATGATTTTTGTAGAGGCAATGACATTACAAGATGATATATCTAAATGGTTTTGTTATTATAGGGACATAGTTAAGTTTAATGCTCCATATTTCACCCATCCTAGGATATGCACATCTAGAAATTCTATGGAAATCAGTCAATAGAGAGTTTTCGCAGTGTGGAGACAAACACTACATAATTTTTTGTCATGATCCTTCATTCCCAGGTATCGACCTATGAAAAAATAATGAATATCCAGTTAACAATAGGGTGTATTGATGAGATGAATGGGATAAACTTATCTTGGATAAGGGAGATGTCTAGCCATTATTCAATGATGAGTTTCCCATATATTTTGGTGTAGATAAGGTATGCACACCTTTTCTAGCTCATTTGGGACTTCATAGATAGAAGTGGAGAGAGACTAAAACTTGGTGGAGAGGTTCTTTTGGCTACCTCTCTTAATATATTAGTTTCATCCTTTTCTTTATCATACTTACATGCCTCCATCTGATCAGACCACAATATATGCTTCTTGGGGTTGCCTATTGAATGGAGAAGAGTGCTGCTATAAGTTAATGGGGACTATATACATATGACCCCATTGTTTTGAGAACCTCTCTATAAAAAGGATTATGGGTTTTGGACACCTCTCTATATGAAGGTGTTTGGGAAAGGAGAGTATTTTCTTGTCTGGGGGAGATATCATCATGTGGAGGTGGATCATGATAGATATTAGGAGTAAAGTCTCTATGATCCATCTCCACATTACCATGAATATGACTATCATGATGATGATCATCTGATTCTTTAGTTTAAGATTTGACAGACCCTTGAGGTGTTGATAATGTGTATTGAATAGCATCAAGGACACTAGAATTGAAAAGATTGTGGATATGATCCCTGTTTTGTGTCATGATCAAAATATACCGACCTACCTTCTGGATATGTAGGGATATGAGAATGTTGTATAATGGTTGTTGGAACTTTTTTATAATCATATAGTGTTACGGGAGTATGATCCACCTACTAAGAAGTTGTTGGGATCTTCTTCATTATTGATAAGAATATGAGCATATCCCATGGCAACTGTCATTATCACTTTGTGAGCCTCAGTCAAAATGGGATTATGATCCGGATCCTAAGCCTTTGGAATATGTCGCTAGTCTTTTATGGAAGGGATATGAGCCTACCCTGATGCATGTGTCGCTCTCACTTGGTGAGCCCCAGTTGGAATGGGAATATGAGACCGATCTAAATATGTAATCCTCACTAGAATATGCTGAAGGACCTCCATAATGGGATAATGGACATGATCCTCCTCTTTTATTTCCTCAAAATAATTCTAGTGTAGTCGTTCATTGGAGGAAGTAGGAATATGCGCCTAGATTTCGTGATCTACTAGAATATGCTAGGTAGATTCACTAATAGGAATATGAGTCTATCTCAAGGCATGTTCCATTCTCACTTGGTTATCCTGAGATAGAATTGGGATTTGATCCTGATCCTAGGACTTTGGATCATGTCATTGTTCTTATTCGATAGGAATATAATCATGTCCTAAGGCATGTTCCCCTCTCACTTGGTGAGCACTATCAAAAATAGGTATATGAGCCTGATCATGGGCCTTTGGAATATGTCACCAGACTTTTTCAACAAGCGTGTGCCCCTATCTTGAGGCATGTGCTGCTTTCATCTAGTGAGCCCCAATTGGAATGGGAATATGATCCCAGTATGATGCCTCACACTTTACCAAAATATAGTGATAATCCTCTTGGAAGGGAGCAAGAATGTGCGCTTTCTCTAAAGAAACCACTTGTCCATAATGATTAGAGTGTTTAACAGCCCTAGTTGTAGGGATAGGAATATGTTCCTATCTTAATATTTGTACTGGTTCCAGAATATGCTGTTGGAGTTCTTAATCTCTTGCTAAGATGTAATGGAATTTTAGAAAAGTGTGCATAGGGATATAAGTCTGCACATTTTTCATCTCTACTATATAATGGCATATATCATCAATTGAAGTGGGGATATTATCTCACTTATTTCTTCCTTGTTCCACTAGAATATTATGATGGGATTCATGCTTGGGGGCAGGGATATGCACCTCACCCATGCCTTATATAAGAATATACTTGCATACTTTCTCTGAGTGAGAAGGGATATGATCCTTCTCACTAGATACAGTCAGAATATCTCGGCAGACATCATTAGTGAGAGTGGGTATATGATCCCACTCACGATTATCCTGATCCTTCCTTGCTTGATGTGTCTTCTTTATTTCCAGTGAATGAGTATCATAGGAGGAAGTGTGTCGGGTGGTACCCTCAACAAGTGATTTATGGGTACCAGTGGGATAGTACTAGAAACAGAGGTTGACATGAGACCTCCTCGGAAACTTATGAACTAAAAGGGAGCCATATTTTACTCCCTGGTCTACCTTCATCAGATACTGAAGATGGTGGCTTTAGGGATAAGCTCCCAAATTGGTTGGTTATGGAAACAAGGGCCACTAACTTATCTACATATTTCCTTGGATGATTTGGACTCATCAGTTTCAATAATTGGAGACCCTCATAAGAATATTCAAGAGTTAGGATGGTACCGCATAGATGGTATTCCTAGACCATTGTGTTTTCCACCTTACATTGATGTTTTCATGTGGGTGAGATCATTTTTTGACTTGAAGGGGCTACAACCTTAGATTATTTTCTAGAATGGTCACTGCATGAAGAAATTATCTTGGATCGGGATTCTATTGATGAGATCAGTATCTACAGTCATGTATAAAACAAGGAACAAGGTCACTGATTAGTGAAATATTGTATGCATGATGCATGCTCAATCAGGTATGCATGGTTAACACAATTTTCCTTTTATTCTTGATCTATCCATTCTGCTCGCATGGACTTTTCAAAGAGAGGATGGACTTATTTCATGGGAATAACAGTTATAGAGGATCAGTTATAATATTTATTTCAGTTTTATCGTCTTTTTTTGATATGCCAACAAAGTGTCCTAACATATGGAAAACCAACCATCCTACTATTAAAGGGCTTTACATCAGGATCATCATTTTTTTCATGAATTGTGAAAAAAAATGTCTCAATGCATGATTAAATATCATTCTATTATTTTAGATATTCATGATGGGTTAACAATTTTTGTTTCCTTGGAAAGATGATGGCTAGGTACCCTCAATGGGTGAACAAAATGGTTTTTCAAAAATTTGGCAGTCTATCCTTTTATATGTTGTGAAGGAGATGTCATGGTTAAATAAATTCACATCAGGTTCTCCATTTTATTTTTTATAGAGAGATGCAAGAGGATTTTTTTCCAATGGTCTGATTTTGGGGATTTCAATGTTGTTCACTGTCATCTGCATCAGGATCACCATTTTTTAAACTTTAATAGAAACTCTTGATGTTTCCTGCATCCATAACTGAGTCCCAACTTTATTTCTAAAGTTAGGTGGTCAGTTGGGGTTTCAGACTCAATGGAACTTAGGAACTCACATTGTTTGAGTGGGTGGGAGGTCGGGATCGTCACATCCTTTTGGGGGGAATTTTTCTGTAACATCCCAGAATGATAAAGGTTTAAATGAAAAAATTATATAACTCATGTACATAAGGCATACCTTTATTTTTTAGGAGTCAACCTGATTATAAATCCACAGTTAATCATGTTTGTCTTGGAGTAGCGATTATGATGGGTGACCTTTTAAGAAGTTTCCCAAGATATGTGCGAGTGAGGACAAAGAACATTAGAAAGAACTAGTTTTGTCATGAAGGGACAGTCATTAGTTAGATGACCTGTTCAGGCATGTGGATGGGCCCCAGGGTGGGGAACACGTGTCTGTGGGCAAATTGGTGGCACCTGGCAGGCCAGGACTCAATGTTTGTGTTAAGGCGGGTGGTTGTATTGTCATTGGGGTCTAGTTGTTATAGTGGTATCATAGGAGAAAAACAGCCTTAAGTGTGGTGCACTACCTAGGTTGATATGTATGTCCCACAATGAGTATGTTTTTCTCCAAAGGGGGGGTTAATGTAACACCCCAAAATGATAAAGAGTTAAATTACTAAATGATATGACTCATATCAACAAGGTGAACCTTTCTTTTCGGGATCCTGCCTGATTAGAACTCTACAGTTAAGTGTTCTTTTCCTAGAGTAGTGATCAGTTTGGGTGACCTTCTAGAAATTTTCCCAAGATGTGTGTGAGTGAGGAAAAAGAACACTAGAAATAACTAGTGTTGTCTTGTAGGAATATTCATTAGTCAGATGACATGTTCGGGCATGTGGGTGGGCCCTAGGGTGGGGACTATGTGTCTGCAGGGTAATTGGTGGCACCTGGCGGGCTAGGACCTGAATTCCATGTTATTTCAGGGTGGTTTTGTTGTTAGTAGGGCCCAATTGTTACATTTTCCTACTCTAGGACTCTCTTATAGATTTAAGTTTTTTATGAATCTCTTCCTAATTCTGATATGGGACTAGTTACCCTAACAGAATGACTATAGGTTAAACCATTTTATGTGAAAAAGATGGGGGGCTCATTAGTGAATTCATCTATATATATCTGAGGTTCTTCATCCATTTCCCTTTGGTGGGTATCTACTTATACATTAAAGTTATATAACTAGGCACTCTGAATTTCGTTTTTATATAGGGAGGTGATTAATATCTCGAGGATGGGATTGGGACATTATTTGGGGTCCGTCCTATTTATCCTATTTTATAATTGGAATAAAAACACATATAGTTTTTTAAACCCATGCAGTTTAAATTCATATATAAAGGACATATATATGGGCACTTGGGTACCCGGTATTCAAGCTCATGTCTCGAGGAGACATCCCGCATATCCCAAAAATGAAATGAATAATAGTTATCATAGTTTATTCACATCCTTGGGACTATCACTAAGGTAGATGCTCTTATATGAGGTAATCATATCATGCCACACATCGGGTCATACACACTGAGGTTTCCCTGACTGGTGGAGATTCATGATGTGAATTATATGACCATTGTAATTTCCTAAGACCATGTGATCTATTCTCGGTGTGAGAAATAAGGGATTGAAAATAATTATCCTCATTACATATGGATGTGGGACTTATGTATTGGTATAACCCTTGGGATATTTATTATAAAGATCATTCCTTAAGAAGGTGTCCTACATATCCTAGTTATAGAAGCAATCATAGTTATCATAGTTCAGTTGTCTTCTCAGTCCACTGATTGATGAGGTGGAATGATCAGCTGATAAGAATTATTGGGTCTCAATAGTTGAAATATCGGCTACATTAGGGTACTTACATAAAACTGAATTCCCATTTAAGTTTAGGCTCGGTCCTTAGTAAGGAATTCTATGTATTATAGTTATGGTAGGAATCGGAGTCTTTGTAGTTCAATCAATTGGGGCTTACACACTGAGTATGCCCTTATATGTGGGACATATCATATTATTTCGTTTATTTGATCTTCCACATTAACGTTTTTCTTTATGAATGACATTATTATTGCAACTCACTAAGACTTCATGAGTCATGACCAGTGTAGGAAATAATGTATAGAAAATAACCAGTATCACTACTTTTGGATGTGGGACTTACATACTGGGACTTCCCTTGGGATGTTTATTATAGATATTGGGATTTAAGTAGGAAACCTATGTATCCTAGTTATGGAAGGAATCAAAGTTCTAGTAGTTCATTGGGTCAGGGCTTACATGCTGACATTTCCCTTTGTGGATGATGGACAAGGTTATCAAGTCATGGGATGCTTGATTGACCTGTCTTTATTTTATGTGAGTCATGAATTAATTTCCCCCTCCGAATGCCTTGATTTTCTTCTTGAAATGTCATAGGATGTCTTTATAACATTTCCAAATACAATCGAATGATCCAGTTGACTTTTCTGAGAAAAATTTTATAACTTGTATGGCATGTATAAAGGTTTTCATGTGATGAAGGGTGAATTTTATAGAGGACATTCCAAGACCCAACTGGCTTGTTCCATTGTAAAATATAGAAGACATTCTTAGAGAGTGTTGTATGATCTAGGTAATTTTGCCTTGTTCCATTGTAAAATCTGGAAGACATGCTTAGAGGGAGTTGTGAGAGTCAGTGTGAAATGTCTTAGAGGGTTTTGTATGTCCTGGATGGCTTGTCTGGGTGTCGTCGTGAAAGCTGGCTAACATGTTTGGGGGTCATCGCAAGAGCCAGATGACATGCCCAGAGGGAATCTCAAGGTTGGGTTGTCTTGTCTGAAGGATGTCATGAGAGCCAGTTGACATACCTTGGTGCTATCTCGAGACTTATATGACATGTACTAATGTCACCATATGATCTAGGTGACATGTCCAGAGGACACTGAGAGGCCTATATGGTGAGCCCATAGGGTTTCACGAGACTTGGGTGGCATGCCTAAGGGCCACCATGTGACTTGCTTATACATGTATAGGGGACTTCTCATGATCCAAACAGTATACCAAAGGAGTTTCACATGACCTAGGTGACATTTCATGGTGTTGTTGTATGATCTAAGTGGTTCATGTGAAGCACGTGAGGATCAGAGTATATGTTCTTCATGTAAGTATCCCATATTTTAGTTTTTTTCCAGCCTTTTATTTCATATGACTTATATTTTTTCAGTGTTATATTGTTTTAAGTCTCACATCTTTTAGAAAATATATGGTATATCTTTAGAATAACTCACTACAAGTCCTTCGTGTGATCTATGAGTCATCACTTTTTGTGCCTATGCATGTTGCATGATCTATCTGGTTGTTCCCTAGATCTTACCTGATGGAAAACTTTCCCAGTTTCAAAATCATCCACTCTAAGAAATCAGCTCTGATGCCTGAGTATGTCGGTGTGAGGTTATAAGGAAAATTTCCCCTGTCTGTGTAAAAGATACATTTTTCATGTTAGGGTAGGGGATTTATAGACTTCACCACCTTAGTTATTCACTGCTTTTCACAACACATTTTGTGCAAATCTAGGCTAGAGTCTGTGGAGGTATTTGGCATCATACGTCTTCATGAGGTCTTGGTATAGGATATTCTAGGGGAATCACGTGATTTTCAGTGACTATTAGACCATCCCAATAATTACCCATTTATTCAATTATACCCAATTAATTGGGTCTTGTTTAATCATTAGTACATTCCAAGGTACTTTTATATTGTCATACTAACATGTCCAAGGGCCTTCATGAGATTAGGTCACTAGCTAAAAGAATTTCATGTGATCTTTGATTCCTTATCCTGGATATTCTGTGAGACAATGATGGCTTTCTAGGGGGGCATTATGAGATCAAACTGGCATGTAAAGGGGCCTTGTGAGGCCATATCAGTGTGTTGCATGAGTTTTATGACCACAAGAGGATCCCACATGTTCTCTTTTATTTCATTATTTTATTTTTTGAAGGATTTTGGATATTGATAGCTTAAATGAGTGTTGTCAAAGATAATAACTTTCCCCATTGGTGATGTTCCACGTGACCAAAAAAAGGTCTTGTAGTTATGTGTGAGGACTTCATGGATAAACCCTTATGCTTATTTTTTTGAGCCAAAGGGGGAGCGTGAAACTGCCTAGACATGTATGAAGCTTTTAAAGTAATGAGGGTGACATTCCAGTGGGCTCTTTCACGACCAGGCGGATATGTCACCAGGGCTTTCACAAACTATCCCACAACCCAAGGACATAAATGTTTATTATCTTAGATATTACCAATCCACTCTATATTTTTTTATTTTCTAAAAACACTATTTAAGTTTGAGTTTGAACCTTAACATAATATCTAACTTAAAAATTCTGAAATTAGAAATTTAAAATTCAAACTGCAAACCCAAATTCAAACCACCAATCTCAACTTTCAAAATTCAAAAAAAAATATTCTCGCATTGACAGGATCTCTTCTCATGGTGACTGTGGAGAACTAGGTTTGAATTCATTCACATTGACGCCCTAATTTCTTCATGTTGGCATCTCATTATCGTTAGACCATATAGAGAAAATTCTATCCACAAGTCACTACTATTGGACCATTCACAACCAAGTCATCTACCACCGTATACCATCACTAACTCCATTTTTGTCAGAAAATCAACTCACCATCAAACCAACACACCATCAAACCATCCATTTTCAGAGAAGATTATCTATAGAATAAAATAACCAAGGTGAGATAACCACCAACAATCGGCACAAAAAAATTAACAAAAACACCCAAAAAACCATCGTAGAAAATTGGTTGCATCAAAGAAGAAAACACAAGCCATCTTCGCTTCTGTTATCACCATGAAAAATAACCAGGAACTTGAACTAGATAATGAAGAAACATAACTTGGTAGTGTCGAACATGACTCTCCTCTAGAAGTGACAACACCAACCTACCAAGCACCAGGTCACCATCAATGCAAGGAATATTGTACAACGCCACTTTGGGATGGGAGTATCGAAACCAAAACCGAAGGGAACCACCGACATCAAATCTAGATCGACCAGAGATGAGAACCACTACTTTGGGCTTGAACTTCATATCTAGTCAAGATACAGATAAACCGGAGATGGGAAATTCGTGAATCGGTGAGCAAGGAAGGCAAGCAGAGTAAAGGATGAAATGAAGCCAACTAATAATCGAGATGTTGAGGAAGGTAAATTGAAGCACAAGGCCTATGAGAGAAAAAGGAAGAAAATATATGGCCGAAGTATGAGTAAATTAGGAGTAGGAACCCAGATATAATGTGAGATAGAATCCCAAACAGAAAACCCTAAATCGCCCAGAGAGGGCGACTAGGAGAGTGTGGATCCATCTTTTCTAATCCCACATCTAATAAGATAAATTATTATCTTGGATATCAGCTACATAAATAACTTATTTTACAAAACTTATAATATTTTAACCATAATTAGGATACTCTAGAACCTTTATAGATATCTCACATGATATAATATTATTCATAACTAGGTTATTAGAAACATAAGAAATGTATGATCTCAAACAAGCAGTAAGTTAAAAGACATATCATAAAGGATTAGATCTTAAACATTAAAGAGAATATAGGAAAGATATAAATAACATAACAAAATCCCAAAATTCTATTAATAGTAATCATGATACATTGTGGAGAAACATAAGATCATATGAAGATTGTAAAAGAACCATAAATGAAATGGATTGACTTAAAATCAAATATCAATAATCATAAAAAATTTGATCAAGATATAAAAGTGCGGAATACTTTAAAAAAATAATCATAAAAAAATTAATAACATGGTAAACAACTTAAAAATGTGTTATAATCATAAACATATGATTCCTTATCATAATTAACCTAGATACATGCTAACCTTTTCACATGTAAAATTGTGAGTAGTATTAAACACCATCACACTCACCATTTATGAACCTAGCTACTTGCCAACATGTTTTCATGTAAATTTGTTATTATATCTAAAAATCATCACACTCACTAGTTGTGAACCTAGATACTCACTAACTTATTCATGTGTAAAATTTTGAGAAGAGTTTAATGCCATCACACTCACCATTTGTGAACCTGGAAACTCACTATCCTGTTTGAATAACATTTATATATCAAGAGATATATGCCTTTTCCCAATATATTAGAGGTAGATATAGTTCACACCCATCTCATAATCCATACATTTTTGTCTCACTTGAAATTCAAACATTTATCATCGCATAAAGAACCCATTGAAAATGAATGGGTTTCTTAAAACATTCAAAAACATACCATAACATGAACTTAAGAGATACTATAATAATATAACTCTCATTTTCTAAAAATAAATCATATCATAATAACATATAAAGTGTGATCAAAACATCACTTCATGAAAAATAAAACTTAGAGGGTAAATATAAGTTAAAATAAAAATGTTATCAGAAGTACATTTTAAAACATTGAACTGTGAATTACTTTCAATTAAATTTTTGTTAATGTAAAGAGAAAACTTTTAAAAACCTTATTATAAAGAGTTCCTAATAAAAATCCCTTGAAAATATATTTAAAACCTTTACTTTTAAGAGAATATTTAATATTATAAACTAGAAAAGGACATAAATTTTTCAATAAAATAAGTGAAAATAATTTGATAACTTTTATATTTAAATAGAATATTTAATAATGGAAACTTAAAAACTAAATAATATTTTCAATAATGTAAGTGGAAATACTTTGAAAAATTTTACTTTTAAAAAAAACTTTAATAATAGAAATATGAAAAAGACATAATGTTTTCAATACAAAAAGTGAAAATACTTTGACAATTTTTACCTTTAAAAATAATATTTAATAATGGGATACTGTAAAATAAATAAATTTTATCAAAATAAAATTTTGATTGGATTATAAAACCTATTAATTTTTAAAGGATGGAAAAACGTTTTTGAACACTCTAAAATAACCTTACTAAAAATCAACATCCTTAAAAAGATGGTGAAAATTTTGTTTTGAAATGGATAAAGTGGAATAAAAGGATCATTGGATATAAAAAAATTATTTTCCATTAGTGAAATGAGAACATTATTGGGGAGTAAAAACATGTACATTGAAGAAAAATTCGTTAAAATAAATGATAATTATTCATAACACAAAAAGAATTTTAATGAAACAATAGAATCATCAAGGAAGAAGAATTTGGTTTCAAACATGATTTCCACATAAATTTTGGAGTAAAAAAATAAAATCATCATAGGATATAATAAATAAATCCTGAAATATTATAGTCCTAGAAAAGTAATTATGACCCAATGAAGTGATTCGAGTCACAAAAACCCCTTTCTTACTTTTTAACTTTTGAATCAAAATCCCATGAGAGATAAAAAATTAAATAAAACATTTATTATCATGAAATATGAGATAATAATGATAAAAAAAACTAACAATGGGGTGTTATTTACACCATTTAAAAGTAAACATGGTGTTTAGCATAAACATGTCTCAAGGGATTCAAATTTGAGAAAAATAAATCCTTACAACATGAGAAGTGAATTGATTGAAAGAAAATGTAGGAGGGATTTTGAAATAAAAATTTATATCTCATTAAAAAGGGATACTTATGATAAATTAATTCATTTATATACTATTTATACCACATCAAAGAGAAGTATGTGCAAACCATGAAATCATGCTTCAACGAAAGTGAACTTGAGACAACAAACCCTTACCTTGTCTTATTTCTTGGTTGATCACACTATAACCTATTGTAAAAAAATAGATAAATTGATATCAAGTTTTATAACCTTACTCATAAATATAACCCTTTTACAATCCTTGTCATTATTCTTTATCATGACTACAAAAATTAGTTATAATGTATTATGACTATCAGTTGTTAATAACTTTAACTATTATATGCATGTTTAATAATTTTGAAATCTTTAAACATTATTTGATAAAAATTTCATTATTGATAAATTAATTTTGTATTATATAATATATAACTTATATTTATTTAATATTTTATAATTTAATTCCATATGTGTCTTGGTTACGTTATGTGAGAACGAAATTGATAATGACTTATTTTGGTAATTTTAGTGAATTGAAATGTTACTTTAATAATAATTTTAATAATTAATATAATATTTATATAACCATATAATAATCATTATTTTATTAATATATATTAATAATATTGTTTTTCATGTTCCCATAATCATATATAATTGTATTTTAAATCACTATTCATGTAGTTGGTTGAACTGACTCAAACATGAACATGCTTTAACATGATTGGCGGGTATGGTTAAAGAGGTGTTTATTTTGACATAATATCATTATAATAAACTAATAATTATATTTTTTTATGATTTTATGATATTTGACCATATTTTAAAAAAAATTAGATAATTTATGAAAATCTAGATGAAAATGAAAACGGTTTATCGTGGAGGCGGTAATCTAAACGTACGCACGACTAGTGTTCCATTTTATCAATGCTTGAGAAGGTGTAAATGTGGATATTAAATTTAAATTTAATAATTAATATATTATATTTATTATATTTATTCATATTTACAACTATTAATACTGTCCATGGAAGGATGTAATGAAAAATAAATGACTTCTCTTCATGGATGTGGTAGTTCGAGTAATGCACTAAAGATATATTTTTGTTTTTATAAGTGGATGTAAATGAATAAATAAGTGTTATAACATTAATATATAAATATATAGTTATAATAATGATATTAATGTAATCATATTATTATGGTGATAAAAAAATTAAGGAGTAATATGAATAAAAAAATATTAATAAGGAGATAATACTTACATTATAGACTAGATATTTCCCTGAGAAGTTCCTGTGAAATTGAGGGGATTATGATAACAATGAGTGAATATGGGATTAATTTTTTGGGATAGTGTTGTATTGAGAATAAAATTTCATAATTTAAAGGATTAACTATAATATTTTGTGTGTGTTTTAAAGATTTTAAGTAATCCCCTTTTTTAAGAGAGGAAAAGGGAACTTTTGGAAACACACCTTATATTTTAATAATTCCATGGAACTATTCCTAGGTAAATAGAAGAAATGTTTCCAAATTTTTTAGTGTTAGGTTTCTTTATGTTTATCAAGAAACCAAAATATATTTACACACATGTTTTAAACATTTTATAGGATTTTTACCATTATTTTTTTATATTTTACTCATTTACTTTTAAATTAGGTAACTAGTTTTTAACATAGTTATTTTATGTTTTATTAAATATATAACCTAACACATATAAAAAATATTATAGAACTAAATTTAACATATATTTAATCCAATTCAGATTCTAAATATTATAAAATTAACTTTTAAATTAAAACAAATAATGTGTAGAAAACCCATTTTATTAGAAAAATGACATTTTTAAAATTATGGAATATTAATTTATTTAGAATTTATTATAAATTAAATGAGTATTATTATATTTATTTATGTAATTAAAAATAATATTATACTCATTATTTAAAGTATTTAAATTTAATTTATTTTATACAAATTCCTTGATATTAATAAAACAATAATTCTAAAACAGTTGTATCACCATTTGGGCAGTAATTAGCATTAATCCTAATAATCTAAATTTTATAACTAAAAATGAAATTAGACATGTTAAATAATATGAAAATTATTATCTCCAATATAATAATCATTTTATTAAATTAAATTTATTTTTTTATGGAAATTAATCTTAACGTCTGCACATGTAATGCGTAAAACCCCCTTTTTAAAAATGATTATTTTTAATAAAAACATATTCAGGAATATGATAGATTTATAAATGTAATTGATTCCAATGAATTTTAAATAATTATTTTTATTAAAATATTATTTATTTAAATATAAAATAAATCAAAAAATTATTTTTATCATATTATAATTAATTGAACAAAATAGTTGAAAATTTGTTTTTATTAAAATACTACATAAATTTTCAAAATGTTGAGCATGAGTTTACCAATTAAATATATTATTTTTAAAATTATTTATTATAATTTATAATATAAAATTTTATAGTAAAAATGTTTCAAAAAAATCAATGTTTTTATATAATAAATTAATTTCTTAAAAGTAACGATATTTATAAAATCATTATTTTTAAATAATCTCTTAAAAATTACTATTTTAGAAAAAAACATAAAAATTCACCCTAAGATAATTTTGTTGTGATGAATTCAAAAATTAATTTTACTTTATCAAATTTGAATTCAAAAATATATAAATTTATCTTTTTAAACTAAAATTTATAATATAAAGAAAATGAATTTTATTGAAAATAACATTTTAAATATTAACTAATATTAATTATTTACATTATAAAAGTAATAGATATTAATGATTTACCATTTATTTTTTATTATTGGTTTATTAATAATTCCTTATTAATATATTTTGGTTTTTTATGTTTGTTTTAGCATGTCCCACAAGTTATAGAATATAGTATGGATTTTAAAAGATCCAAAATCTTGGGTTGCTGCATTCTACCACACTTAAATAAATTGTGTCCTGAAAATTTTAATTATTTCACATAGTTTAAAGTAGATGAGGGTATTCTTAACATACTCATTATTCTAGATATAGATTTCGATGTGTTATATACCTTACTATCTTAAGCAAGATCAACATACTTATCTTTACCCAAACAACATTGATTGTTAATACCCTAGTCATATATTCTCCAAAGTATACCTTTACCAAAACTTCCTAAGTATCCAAGTCAAAAACCCAAATTTAAATCACATATTCTTCCAAAAAAAATAATTCCATATTTTATCAACAATTGGTAATGTCCAGTAGTTCATCAAATCACATATTGTAAAATATGTACTATAATCATAAAAATGAGAAAAACTTCACCATAAAATCATGAATTATCATCAATACCAAGGTTATTGATACAACCTAACTTTAATTTTCAAAATCATTCACTCGTTTATTATCTCTACATCAAACATTTACAAAACCTAAAACTTATCCATCCCTTAAACATGTTTTATTCAATAGTTATCTCTAAAATATAACCTTTCCATAAAATAATTTATTAAGGTTATTGATACCATTTCATATACGATTCCAAATCATTAATTAAAAGCTACTAAAGAATGATCCTTATATGTTCTACATAATCCTCAATAACTTTTATAATATATCAAAATATCATTGATACATATCACTTCACTAATTAAAATATCTAAGAGAATATATATTTAATTTGTATTAAGATATCAACCACATTAACATAGGTAAGACTAGAAAACTCACTTTTCCATTATAATGAGAATATAATAAGAATCATCTATTTAAGTATGATCCCTTATTTAGTTATAAGGCTTATTGGTTTCTAGATACATACATTTCCAAGAATAATCCTTACGATCATGTTTCAACCAAATACTAAAACCAAACTGGTTATGATAGTATCCTAAGGAATCAGAGTATATGAATATGAAATTTTAATCCTAAGATGTCTTATCCAATGAAATATTCATTTAAAAATTAGATACCTTCATTTCAACTATGTAATTATTATTCAATCCATACCTTGGTTACTTTAAATTTTGTTCTCTGTTACTTCTTTATCTAATCACTTAATGTAATTTAGAAATAAATCCTTCATAATAATTCTAAAATATTATAAAATCAACCAAATCATATCCCTTGTGAGTGTCTAACTAGGTGTGTAGTATTAGGCCCACTCATCATGCATTCAGGTAGTGATTGATTCAATTCCCAACCAAATCTTTTTGGGGTTATTACCCCTAGCTTCATTTGTTCCATATGCACATCCACTTACTAGTATCTATATAGGGATGTATTTATGATATAACCATATACTCAAGAATTTACTAATATTTCAAGATATCATTCTTATAATCATTCCCTTGGGTTTTTATTAAGGTTTTCTAACCCTAACACCATAGTTAACTAAAATAATCTTCAAAAATATCTAAAAAAATATTAATAATAATTAAACCCTGCTCTGATACTAACTGAAGTGACTCGAGCTTAACATGAAATAAATAATACATTAATCTCATAATTTAAATGATAAGTCTCACAAAAAGTTTCCTAATCTAATTGTAACATCCTAGACTGACTTACCACTAAACCAGTAGCCAGACTGATGGGTCACATGGTCTCAAGTGCATCTCCCTATATGCCAGAGGCTACTGACTAACAGTGAGGGTCTAATCAAGTGATAGTGGGGAGACTATACCCTCATTATCAGAGTAGCACAATGGTTTATCATATAAAAAAACACAAGTAACAGTATATAAATAATAACAATGGTAGTGGTGAATAATAGTAAAGTGAATTAAAGTGACCAATGTTAGTTTATACAAATCATTCATGATAGATGATGATAAATAAGAAAAAACAGTAAACATATAGCATGCTTTACAATATGGTACAATATAGTACTCAAGTAAATTAAAAAACTAAAAATACCAAAGGTGATATCCACAAGAATCCTAAGCTCCATCTTAGTCCTATGCACATAATTCCTTAGGTAAAAGCAATAAAACATGAGAAATAAACCAAGGATCTATAGAAAAAACAATGTCTACTCAGGTACACTAGTGCAATGGAAGTCCGATTAGGGTGTGAGATATAAATCTCAATAGGCTAGAACCCATAGTGTCTAGCCCAATCCAAAAAGTGAAATATAAATTAAAAAGTGTGAAATTATAGATAAGTATTAAACAGAACTGAATAAATAAACAACATGTCTAGGTTTCTAAGGGACACCTAGTGACTATATCTACTTTGGTTTACAATTGGAATAAGTCTAATTAGGAAATATATAAATATATATATATATATATATATATATATAGTTTAATTATATATGTATAATCCACCTATATAAACCAAGTGTGTGCTAATGCCAAATGGTCATATACCTGGGATACTAGTGTTGTATGGACTGGGACATAACTCAGAGGCACCCATCACCATAGGAAGCACTCATGGTCAATCCTTGGCCCAACTCCAAGAGCTCTCATTGTCTCTTGGTAATAAAAGTGCTAGCTGGACTGGAACACAACTCACAAACATCCATCACCAGGGGAATATATCATGATCTAACTCCTGGCCCAACTCCAAGAGCTCTCACAGTCTCTAATTAATCAACAAGGAAGCTCTCACGGTCTTCCTACCTAAAGGCACTCATGGTCCTTTCAACCTAAATATGGAATCTCACACAGTCTTCCTACCCAACGGCTCTCATGGTCCCTTGGCTCCATGACCTATGTAAGGCGTGATCATTTAAAATATATAAGGCATGAGGCATAAACCTCTCATTCAATGCATTTATATAATCTATATAATGAAATTATCACTTTTATAATACAAGATATGGGGTCGTACATTTCATGATTTGTATTTATATTCATATCCCATTATAACCAAGGACATCCCAATTATATCAATTTATATGAAGTAGTTTATAAAGAATAAAAAAATGTCATGGCCTTGCCATCCCTAGTGGTCATTCCATTTGAAACTATTTAATAGAAATCAACCTTGGAAACTATACATTATGGGTAAGTTATTTAATTTGGTACATTCCATTGAGTCTAAAAAAACATTAAAATTCCATTACAAAGCCCAAGGTTCATTTAAGAGATCACATGATCACTAAGAAATTGCCTACATGGTCAATATCATTTATAAATTGAACCAAACACTTAGGAGGTGTTTTGGTTTGATAAACATTTATAAGTGGGAAGACTATTCCATTTAAGTTTATCAACAGGGTTGAATACTAACTTTCCACAAATCAATCATGATATAAATCACTATCACTACTTTTCAGTTTATAAGACAGTGCACCTCCATTGGAGGGGTTTTATTATAAAAACATTACTTTGTTTATCAAACAAATCATTTAACATATTTAAGCATTTCATTCATGGTTCTCAATCCAATTTATCAAAGAAAATAATAATTCCACTTATTTAAAGATGCACTTAAAGAATTTTTAAATTTAAAGGGTCATGGATAGGGATCCTACCTCAAGGGAAGAGCATCAACCTGAACACTTGGAACTTTACATTTTATCGGTGACAAATTGAAGTTTCTTTATCCTGCCTCTGATCATATGAACCTTTTCATATATATAATGACACATATCCCATATGTATATATTCACATGGCCATGAATATGTACAATGGGATCCTTATATATATCTCATATTCATATACCCATTTACACTCATGCAAGTATTAATTTTTCATATTATACATAAGCACACCTAGCCCTATATAAGAACACCATGGATGAATATACATATAATGGGGAACTTACATATACATATGCCTACCTATGCATACGTGGGTAAGTCACCTTTGACAATGGCAATCCCAAACCTACCTCAAGGATGACCAAATGCACTACAAACAAATATAGGGACTCAAAACCACTTAAAGACCCTAAATAAAATAGAAGAAACCAAAAAGCATATGTAAACCATACCTCAAACAGTGGAAGAAAATTGTAAATGGTCCAAAACAACTCACCTTTAATAGAGAACATTGAAAACCACATTAAGGGGTCCCAATGGATGCACCACACACCCTTAAAGAATCAAAGAGGAAATAAAGGAAATCTGGTGGAGATCATCACACACATATGAGGCCGAGAAGAGGGGGGTTGCGTGTGCCGAGGTCTCTAATGGGGGGTTTCACAATTCAGGAGGTGAATGGGGTAGATTTAGGTTTTTTTATTTAATTTTAATTAATTAATTTAATTTCATTAAAAAATTAATGCAACAAATGGTTTGGACTACATGGTTAGATAAACTGTGTTCCAACCTTGTGGCATTCACTACTATAGAAAATCACCTCACACGGTTTGTCCCGCATGTTTAGTCTAACTGTGTGCAAATCATGTAGTGAATAGTGTCGAGGTACTGCCTACTTGGTACAAACCATGTGATCTAGGTGTATGGTTTGGAAAAATCGTATGTATCCCATGCTCTTCACCATTTCCCTTTGAAACTGGATGCACAATTTGGTGCTAGGGGATACACAGTTTCAAACTAACCGTGTTCCCTCTAGAAACCCTCAAAATTTATAATTTCTTATCCCATTGCTTCTGAAACTTGACGAGGCCTCCAAATTACCCATTGAGACTTCACCCAAGTCCAAAAACAACATGTTTAAGTATTACAATTTTTGGAGTTTTTTTATAAAGCTTAGTTTTAAAAATGGCCCTTCTAGTAAATACAAGAAATCAAATTCCTTCAGATTTTCTTTGGTTCAAAAACATAGTTTGTTACAACCTCCCTACCTTAGAAATTCTCATCCCCAAGAATAATTTAGGAAAAAATAAAACATCACCTAAACAACAAGGTTCTTGAAGTTCTATTTGAATAGTTGCGTTGCGTTTCTAAATGCCCAATGCACCTATAAGAATTTATTTAAGAACACGACACTTAAGCTATCAAAACTTGAGCTAAATCTTTTTTTCCAATCAAAACACTGAGATGGAACTTACCCAAGACTATTTATCTAGAGACATGATCACGTCGTCATCTCATTAAATATATGTCCAAAGGTACTTCCCACTTTAGGATTTAACATTATAAAGGGACAATTATGAGCCATGGTACCTTCACCGTTTTAATTGCCTAAAACTCACACCTCTAAGAGTTTTAACGACACTATTATCATGATTTTTAGATGGTCAAGTGGTTGATTCCCACCAACATCATTTAGCTCATTCAAATCATCTTCTCATGAAAATCCTTGGATGACGTAAACCACACTCATATCCACTTGATGATGTGCCAGAAATGGTCCTTCACTGACCACTCCATTGAATAAGAGACATAACTAGTTGAGCCACTCCGACTAACCATTCAAGAAGACACTCGACTTAGATAGCTAGTGTTTTATATAAAAAACTGTGATTCCTTCTCTCAAGGAATCTTTCATTCACCATGACCACTTCCACAGAAATCTATACATGAATTCTAGTGATTTTTCTTGGTCAAAATATCACATGACCATTTTAAAATTATCGCACTACACCATGAATAGGGGTGTAATCCAGATCCAACCCACTGGAATCACCAACCCTTTTTAAACTTCAGCTTTGTTCCCAAAAACAAGTTCAGGTAACCTCAGATTCAATAAAATGCAGTCTAAGAAACTAACCAAGGTAGTCCACACTACATAATTATAAGAGAGACATTGACACATGGCCAGAATGTCCACATCTAATCTTTTACAAAGCCCAAAGTGGAATCCGCCTAGATATTGAGTCAAGGAAAATGGATGTCATCCAAAAGTTCATTTGAGGAATTACTACATGGGAACCCAAGGATCACTCAATACTAACCACTCCATGATAATAACCACACATCCAGTATGTAACATAGAGAAACCCATCCAAATAAGCCTAATTACTTTTAATAATTTAGCATGGTGTAATACTGATGCTCTCTTAATGCATCAAGGATAACATCAAGAAATGGGATAATATCATCACTAAGAAAAACATGTGAATAGGATTGAATGGTTTCTAGTCAACCAAGAAAACTACTAAATAAAATCATTCAATCCATGAATGGTCAACTTCTGAAAAGAAGTTTGGATTTACCTATCAATGCACCACCACAAACTAATCACAATCCTCTCCAGCCTCAAAATCATTAAAAAAACCACCCTAACCATTTCCAAATGGTCGTATTGGTTGAGTTCCTCCTACTTGGAAGGGTGCATATTCACCAAAATTGATAAGACTCTCCCCACCTTAGGATTTTTCTAGTCTTAGAAATAAAAGATAGACCGTCCACTCATAAGTGTTCCAAAACATATTAAACTTAAAGGCACGAGTGAAACTTCACCAATTCATGCTCACAACACCAAATCATTTGGAATGAAGACCAAAACCAAAACGTATTGGCATGTCAAAACGCATGATTCTCTAAAAACTCAATCCTGAGCATTGGGATGAATTTGAATTCTTTATCATCTAGGTCACTTTACCTAGAGATGGCCCGAGAATGAACTGAACAATACAAGGATCAAAGATTTCACCAAACTCAACCGGTTTGTTACATAATTTATGATTTGAAAGGAACCACATGCATGAAAGCATACTACCCTGAGGTTACATGAGAAAACAAAACGTCCTGAATACTACCCATAGGCTTATCAGTCCTATGCATTAAAGTATTGGATGGACCATAAAATATATCTAGTCCAAAGTAAAACTACCCCATACAATAATTATCCCAAGTGACGAAATACCCAATCACCCACCACCAAATAAGAAGAAAGGGTCAAATGACATATGAAGTGGTCGACCATGCCCGAGGCATGTCTAACACGTTGAAACTGAGCAGTAATCGACGATCACACCCATAACAAAGGGAAAGAAAACATGACCACCCATCCAAAAAAGGGTGTAATTTTGAAACAAAGATCCCTACTAGGGACAAAAGCACCCAAATGACACAAAGCATCAGAAATATCATGGGATTTAATGAGGCATTTAAGTTCTAAGTGTGCCACCTACCATAAGATAACCCCTTACGAAAGTAAAATGTGTCGACTTAATTACTAGGTCATGCCAAATAGAATTCACTAGGCTCAAGAGCTGATTATCTAATCCATTTATAAAGAAAAATTCCTACATAAAACACACACGCTTTCATTCTATGGAAACTCTAAGAAAAAATAACAAGATACCATTACATGAGGTTTTAAATGAAGGACACCTCTATCGATTCCATTTTAAATCCATTACATTGATTCAATTTAATATATGAACATTTAAAATATTTAAACAAAACATAAAGTACCATTTTATAAAAAAATCACTAGGTAATTGATTTAGCTAATGCCCCAAGAAAAAAATAGGCAAGTTGTATCAAACTTCCTTTTTAAACATTAAACATTTATTAGAAATCCTGTCATAGATTAGGAAATTTATCACAAAAATTCATTTCAAGTTATAACAGATAAGGTACCATATGAGGGTCCCATTAAGCCAACCTAGGTTCTTAAAAAATCAATCCAATAACAGTTTCTTAATTATAGAAATTGCAAACACCCAAACAGGTCATCTTATAAGATATATGCCCCCAACTAGTCTACTTAGTCCTAGTTGTTCATTTAATAGTTAACCATTATCATTTTAGATTAGATTTTAATCATACCTTTACATTTATATCCATTTTAAGATGCATCATTCCATTACATTTAATATGGGTTTCCATTTACCAATTCATGAAGTGCTTATACACTTCATAAATTGAAAATTAGATCCCATTAATCGAAACCATAACACTTAACATTATAACTTTAGTAGACTTTAAATTTTAACAATAGCCTTAAATGTGTGTGTATATATATATATTATGATCAATATGGTTATTATTTCCTGGTTATAAGGTTCTCATACACCTTAAAATCAGAAACTGGTTCCAATTTTTTCACAACCCATATATTTACATCCCATGAAACCGATTACATACTAACATTATAACTCATCATGTTATTACAATCAGTTAACATAAAGAAGCATGATATAAGCACAAAATCATGGTACATGATCATGAAATGCTATACAAATAGGAAACATATCATGTAATTACCTAAACAGGAAAAGACTAGTAAGATAAATAAAACACCAAGCATGTTATACAGTCAGGCATGCTAAAGAAAACAAGAGCATAGCATAACACTCAAGGCACACAATCATACTTAGCAGGCAACCTACTAATGTGACTATATAGAATGGCATATGCATGACATGTGAATTTCAATATGCCTATAATGATACATGTAATGTTTCGTCCTTACTAAACTAGGACAAGTATAAAAATACCATAAACTTCATAAAACAATAAGTCGTGGAAAAATACACCAATCAATCTAGGTGAAATAACATTCAACTGTAAAATAAAACAACAATAATAACAATCTCAGCCCTAGACACTTGGTCATTTCTCATACGTGGGGTGATCAATCCAAAGAAAAATTGTTTACCAAGAGTTGACACATTCCTAGTCTTCTGTCTAGTAGCCCAAAACTATAAGATAGAGGAAAAATAGCTTGGATTCCACTTTATAATGTCTGAACCTTAGTTTCCACTAAACCGGTAATCAGACCAATGGGTCACATGGACTCAAGCATGTTTCCTCGTATGTCAGAGGCTACCGACTAGTAGTAAGGGTCTAAGCAGGTGATAGTGGGGATACTATACCCTCATGATCAGAGTAGCTCAGTGGTATATCAGATACAAAATAATAGGTAATAGAATAAGTAGTATATAAAGAAAGAACAACATCAGTGGAAAATACAAATAAACTATATTAAAGTATCCAACACCAGTTTATACAAATCATGCATGATAGATGATGATACATAAGCTAAAATAGTAAACATACAATATGATTTACAATATGGTACAATACATGACTCAAGTAAAGAAAAAAACAAAAAATCTTAAAGGTGATCTCCACAAGAATCATGAGCTCCAACTCAGTCCTGTGCTCCTAACTTCTTAGGTACAAGTAATATAGCATAAGCAATCAACCAAGTCCCATAGTCCTATGAACAAGAAAGTATACTTGGGTACCCTAGTGTAATGGTGGACCGAGCAAGGTGTGAGATATAAATCTCAATAGTATGGCCACCATGAGGTCTATCTCAGTCTAGGTAGTGCAATATAAATTAATCAGTGTGTTGGTATAGAAAAGTTATAAACAGAACTGAATAAATAAACAAAAATATGTCTAGGTTTCTAAGGGACACCTGATGGTTATACTGCTTCAGCTCACAGCCAGAATAAGTCTGATCAGAAACTATATATATATATATATAGTTTAGTTATATATATATCATTCACCTATATAAACTAATTAATTGTCGATGATAAATGTTCATATACCTGAGATACTAGTGTTATCTAGATTGGGACGTAACTTACAGGAATACATCACCAGGGGAAGCACTCATGGTCTATCCCCTGGCCCAACTCCAAGAGCTCTCATGGTATCTTGGTAATCAAATTGCTAACTAGACCAAGACCCAACTCACAGACATCTGTCACTAGGGGAAGCACTCATGGTCTATCCCCTGGCCCAACTCTAAGAGCTCTCACGATCTCTTGGTAATCAACAAGTAATCTCTCATGTTCTTCGAACCCAAAGTCTCTCACAGTCCTTTGGAACCCAATATGGAGGCTCACACGGTCTTTCTACCTAAGGGCCCTCATGGTCCCTTAACTCCACATCCTATGTAAGGCATAATCATTCATAATATATAATTCATGAGTCATAAACCTCTCATAAAATGAATTTATATAATCCATATAATGGAATTATCACTTTTATAATACAGTCCATGATGCAGTACATCTCATTATTTGTATTTATATACATAGACCATTATAACCAAGGGAACCACAATTATATAAATTCATATTAAGTTGTTCATAAATCATAAACAAAGTGCATGGCCTTCCCATATATAGGGTTCATTCCATTTGAAACCATTTAATACAACTCAAACTTGTAAACTAGCCATTGTGGACAAGTTATTTAATTTGGGACATACCATTGAATCTAAAAAAACATTACAATTCCACTACAAAACTCAAGGGTCATTTAGGAGATGACATGATCACTAAGCAGTTTCCTACACAGGAAATATCATTTATAAATCAGACTAAACACTCAAGAGGTGATTTAGTTTGATAAACATTTATAATGGGAAAGCATAGTCCATTTAAGGTTATTAATGGGGCTGAATACTAACTTTCCAAAAATCAAGCATGATATAAATCGATATCACTACTTTTTAATTTAGAAGATTGTGCACCTTCATTGGAGGGGTTTTATTATAAAAACATGACTTTATTTATCAATCAAATCATTTATCATATTTAATCATTTCATTCATGGTTCATAGTTCAATTTATTAAAGGAAATCACAATTCAACTTATTTAAATAATCACTTAAATCATTATTAAATTTAAATGGTCAAGGATAGGGATCCTACCTCAAGGGAAGATCATCAAGTTGGACACTTTGAACTTGACATTTTATCAGTGACAACTCAAAGTTATTCCATCCGACCTCTAAGAATATGAACCTTCGCATATAAATAAGTACACCTAGCCCCTATTTACTTATTCTCATATCCATGAATATGTACAAGGTGATCCTTACATATATCTCATATACATATACCTATTTACACTCGCGTACATATGCATTTTTTATATTATGCATAATCACACCTAGCCTCATATATTTATATTCATTTCCATGGATGAATATACATATAATGGGTGAAATTACATATAAATATGCCTACCTATACATACATAGGTAAGTTTACTTTGACAATGACAACCACGAACCCACCTCAAGGATGAAAAACATACTACAAACAAATATAGGGACTCAAAACCACTTAAAGACCCTAAATAAAATAGGCAAAACCAAAAAATGGATGTAAACCTTACCTCAAATAGTGGAATAAAACTAAAAATGGTTTGAGACGACTTTCCTTCAGTAGAGAACACCTAAACCTATATGAAGGAGCCCCGAGAGGTGCACTGCATGCCCTTAAAGAATCGAAGAGGAACGAGAGGAAATCTGATAGAGATCGTAGCACATAGATGAGGCTGAGGAGAGGGGGTCACACGTGTGGATGGATCCAGGGGGTGTGTCATGATTCAGGAGGGGGATGGGGCAGATTTAGGTTTAATTTTTTATTTTAATTTTAATTAATTAATTTAATTTCTTTAAAAAACAATACAACGCGTGGTTTGGGCTACATGTTTAACCAAACTAGGAACCAACTGTGCAGCATCCCCTACCTTAGAAAATCACCTTGCATGGTTTGTCCCACACAATTATCCTAACCATACACAAATTATGTGGTGAATAGTGTTTAGGTGTTTTCTACTTGGAACAAACCATGTAGGCTAGGCACATGGTTTGGAAAAACTGTTCTCATCCCATGCGATTAACCTTTTCCCCTTGAAACTAGTAACACGATTTGATGTTGGGGGCCACACGATTTTAGACTAACCATCCACCCTCAATAGACACTAAAATTTTAGACTTTATGTTCCCAACACTCCTGAAACTCAATGAGACCTCCAAGGGACCCATAAAGCCTTCACCCAAGTCCAAAAACAAAACTTTTAAGTGTTCCAACATTCAAAATTTTGTTTAAAAGATTAGTTTTAAGAATAGCCCATCTATTAAATGCAAAATATTCAAATTATTTTTGGATTTTCATCGATTTAAAAACATGGGTCGTTACACTAAGAACCAAAAGGTTTAGTGTGTTATATATTAGTTACATAAATAACCTATTTTACAACACTTTTAAACTTTTATCCATAATCATTATCCTATGGACCCTTTCTAGAAATCTCATATGATATAATCAACTTTATAACCTGGGGATTGGAATCCTAAGAAAGAGGGTAAGCTCAAATGATTGATAAGGAAAATGACATATCATAAAGTATTAGATCATAAACATGAAGGATAATATCATAAAAATATAAATAATATAATAAAATCCCAAAAGATCATGGATAATAATCATAAAACATGATGGAGAAACATAAGATCACAAGAAGATCATTAAGTAACCATAAATGAAATGACCTCACTTAAAATCATATATCAATAATCCTAAAACATGTGAGTATGATATAAAATTGTGGAATACTTTTAAAATAAGGCATAATCATGAAATCATAGAATAACATGGTAAAAAACTAGAAAATGTGTCACAATCATAAACATATGATTCCTTATAATTATGAACCTAAATACTCTCTAACTTGTTCACATGTAAAAATTTTGAGTGGAGCTAAATTCCATCACACCCATCCTTTGTGAAACTTGCTACTCGCTAACCATTTCATATGTAAAATTGTGATTAGATATTAATTCCATCACACTCACCATTTATAAGAACCTAGTTTTTATCTCAGGTATGGATCCTTTTAAATTTGGTCTAATTATTTATTTTGGACCTAATATGGATTCCCTATGAGGTTAGAAAAGTTTCAAGGGTGCATGAGGATTTTTCAGAGCTCAAAACCCCATCCATTGGATAAAATCACTAGATCATATGGTTAGTAGACCCCATGTGACCCAACCCACATGGTCTCTTCTAACTGTGTGAGGATAGATAGTGGGGTGAATCGGGGTACATTGTTTTCCCTAATCGTGTTCCAGGGGCCACACACCTATGTGAAATGTTTTTAGTTTTTAGAATAGGTTTTTTCTAGTTTGGTGCACTGTTTCTCTCAATATATGGCCTAACCATTTGGGTTCCCTCCTTAATCAGTTGGAGGTGCATGGTTTGTCCAATCATATAGCTAAACAGTGTGACCCAGAAATTTTGTCCAAAATTACCATTTTCCCCTTAATGAAATGTTTAGAACTTATTTCTTCTACCTTGGCTCATTCCAGTAGATAGAAACTCCCATTATCAAGTTATATCTCCCTTTTTCCCTTCTTCATAGTATTTGATCATGTTTATCCATACATTTTCTGATTTTATCCTTATTAGTTATATTGGATGCACGTTGATAAGATCTCAATTCCTTTTTATCTGTTCTTCATTTCTCTTCTCCTCAATAAAGTTATTTAGATGCAAGATCATATGTCATATTTTTAGGGTGTTGATCTATTATTCAGACCTATTCTAATCTAGTACAAACTAAAGGTTGATACTGGATGAGGAGAGTTGTACGAACCTAAGGTAGGTGGTCTATAACTCATCCCTCAAGTTTCATCATTTTATAAATTTCTGTAATGACGCACTGATTTCATCAGGGGTGGCCTATTAAATTCATGTTCCTTGCTTATAGTTTTGAAAACCATGTTCTAATATCCTTATCATATATATTATCAATAATTAAAGGTTATTATCTCAACGTTGACTTCACCAAGTAGGGTGACTGCATTATTAATCTTTTAGTATCTTGTTAATCCTATTTGTACCACCGTTCAGGTGATCTATGAATTGAACTTGATAATGGTATGTGTTTAATTAAATCAATGAATTGTTAGTTTCTAGAACATGTATACTTATCACTTGACCCTCCTAAGTTAAGTGCTTCAACTTGATAAATCAATCTTATAAGGAAATTGTAATTATATTATATATATTAATTGGACTAATTAAAGTAATATAATTATTTGGTTTCACATATGTAGAACACCTTACCATAATAAATGGAAGGCATCATATTGAACCTAAAGATTTGAATAAGACTTGTATCAAACAATAAATGGTTTCATAGCCTTTAGAATTATCACACTAATGAAAGGTATGGAATGAACTATTGACTTATTAAATGACATGAGTATTACATGGCCTAATTTTATATAATGGATCAATTATAAGGTTCCTATTTTATACAGACCTTGACATATTTATAAGATTGGTTAGACTCAATCCATCCTTGGATTCTGGAGGGAATTCCTTGAGCACTCATGGATGCCATTACAATTCAGGGATGCCGGTTTCCAAGGTTGATACCCACCTTGGAACCCAATCCTTGTCTACTTGTGGATGCCCAGTATGACAGCATAATATCCCTCTATTATTATTATAGGATTCATTATATACACTCATTGAATCCAGATGTTGTCTATGGACATGTGGTACCTTGGATACACCCTTGATCCTAGTCATTTTTTATCCTGTTTTATCTTAGATGAATTACTTGGACTTGGTTAGAATTAAATTATTGTGGAATGCCTTGGGTGGTGCCCCTTGGATTATAATATTACCCCTTTATCTAGTCTAAAAAGTATTTACTGAGTTAGCTCGACCCTTGTGGTCAAGGATGCCTTTGTTATTACCTTGGATCCTCTTCATTATTATCATCATTTCAGGATGCCTTGTTATACCTTGGATCCTTTATTATTATTATCATGTTATGATGTCAATTTTGGTTATACCTCGCATGAATTTCTATATAAACTAGAACATAATTAATAAATTAAATGGTTACAAGTTTAGACACCAGCTGAGGATGAGTAAAGTACTTGGGTATTTACATTATTGTACTACTTTACTTTTATATATTCATACTTGAACACTGTTTAATTTTATATTACATGAATTAGATGTTAAAGAGATTGTGGGTGGTGGCCTACTAAGATTTATCTCACACTATATCCAGGCTTCCATTGGTACACAAACATGTTACATGTATGCAGGTGTTGATAAGGGGAAGAATCTTACTTTGGACACCTGATTTTCCTTGCTTGATTAGTATGGAGCTTGGTAGCAGATGATCGAGCTAGAGCTTAGGATGCTTGGATATTTTTTGGATTGTTTTTTATTCTTTTTGTATAGAATTTGTGCTTATAGCCTTTTATCCATGTTTTATAGTTTTATAGAGACTTTTCATGTATCATCATCAACTTTTGTATATTATTAGCAATTTTTTCTGTTTATTATTCTTTCTTCTTCTATTCTGACATTTTTTTACTTATATTTCTTCCACTATTAACCTATTATTATATTTATCTGTTATTATAAACTCTGGTAAAGAGGTAATAGTCTCCTCGTGGACACATCCTAGGTATTCACTTCTAGTCAGCAGCCTCTGGCATTTGGGGAGAGGTGTTTGAGTCCATGTGGATAACCGGGATTAGGGAACCTTTGAGTGGCACCCAGGTTTGGGATGTCACAAAGTGGTATCAGAGTGATTCCTTTATTTATTTTCTATTTGGGGACAATATACAGGATATAATAACACTTTGGAACTTAGTTAAAAGTCATTCTTGGGTATATCTAACCTGTGTTCGGGGTAAATGTTGAGTTTCATGAATTATAATTATTGTTTTGATTTTTTCTATAATAGTAGATATTCTTTCATCATTGGGTGATGCACATGATATGTGAGGGTTATTATTATTATTATTTTGATTGAGGTTTTAAATTTATCCTTGTCCTGATGAGATGAGGTCAAGGATCATCAATCATTCATCATTATAGGCACCTAGAATTCACATGTCATGCACATTCCATGCCATATAGGTTCACTTCACTGCTTTCATTTTCCTGTATTGCTTGTGATTATTGAGTGAGCCTTGTTTATATATGTGTGTGTGAGTGTGTGTGTGTGTGTGTGTGTATTATTATCTTTGGATGTGATTAAGTGATTGAAAATTTCAATTCATGAGTTGTATAGTCCTTGTGGGTTGGAATGGGTAGTTTACTAAGTCAAAACATCATACATAACATGTTACATACTAAGACCAAATGTAAACGAGGTTAAATTGAGATTATATGGGTGTATATTTTAGTGATAAAGTGTATGTGCCCTAATTCATTGGGAATGAAAATCCATTTTTATCAAACTTTGATATAATTTTATAATAAAATGAAATTTAAAAAAAGTGTAATGTGGGTTAAAAATAAATTTTTGCTAGTAAATGAAGAGGAAAGGTTTTATTGGCCCTTAATCTACTAGAACCCCTGTAATTTAAACTTGATCACCTATCGATACCTGGAATTTTAAGCAGTTAGTTAGGGTAGTATACCTTGGGTAGTGAGCCCTTTTATTATGTTATGATTATGCTACTGTATATATCTACTTCTAGCTTATTTTGAGGTGTGTTCTTGGAATTTTTAGACCAATGATACCATGACATCCTCATGTCGTGCGCTAGGAGGGTGGTGACAACTATGCTCCATACATGGTGGGACTTGATCCACAATTCCTACTGCCAAGAGTTATACTTGAGGAACTGCCTATCATACCTGATCTAGGAACTGAAACTCAACTTTTTGGGTGATTTCTACATCTGATGTAGTCCATGCAGGGTGCTCCATGACCTGAACCTACAATGGCTGATCTGACTCATGAGTTCCAACAAAAACATCCATCCATATTCTTGGGTGATGGTAGTCCACATGTTGTTCAGTCTTGGCTAGAGGACACCCTATCTATCTTTGATCATATGAAGATGCATCCAAATTAGAGGTTCAAGATTACTATGTATATTATACATGATTCATACAAGCATTTATGGGATGTAATTACCCAGGTCGGACACCATTAAGGCATTGTATGGGATGATTTTCATACTGCCTTCTATGACCACTTCTTTCCTCAGATGTTTATGGATTATTGAGCCAGAGAGTTCATGTATCTATAGTAGTGTTATATGTCAGTCATGAATTATTCAGTATGTTTCACTAATTTGTAGTGATTTACACCGCTTCTAGTCGGTGATAAGATTTATCATGCTAGATGTTTTGAGGATGAGCTCTAGTATTCCATATGTACTAAAGTGAACATTTTTCTCCTATCTAATTTATTAGATATTTTCAATTAGGATATTATCACTGAGCACAACCTAAGGTAAGGTGATAATACTGGGCATAGAGGATCGCTGTCAAGGAAGGCTAGTAGTTCTATAGATATTAAGAAACAATCCCTCAAGGTTTCATGTCAGAGTAGTGGAAGATAAAGTAACCACATTGTAAGCTCTTTTGTATTCCATCAATGTGGACGGTAGGGTTATCTAAAGCCTCAGTGTGATAGATACCTGATGGAGTGTCGTGCTTGCGGATGTATGGAGAATATTCATAGATTTTGTTAGATCTTTCCATATATTTCTAGTGGAAGAGGATATAAACCAGGTCCACCTTCAGTGGAAGGTTCTTTTACACTACGTCGGGTGGGGATTTGGAGTAGCACCAGCAAGACTGGTTGAGGAGGAGGTTGTGGTCATGGTATCCAAACTATAAATCATCAGTTCCAGTAGATCAATTATACTTATGGTAGTTTAGCTTTATCATATGGCCAAGGATCAGGCCAGTTTTATGCTTTACAGACTATACCCAAGGCTCAAAGTGTAGGATTTTCTACAGTATGAGGTATTATTCTAGTAGCCTTCATTATAGTATATGCTTTTTTTGATATTGGTGATTCACACTCCTTCATCTTTTTATCTATCGTAGAATGTATTAGGATATAAATATAGTATTGTTGTGGTTTAATGACCATAGATATATCCTTGGGAGTACATTCATAGGGTATATGCCAATGTAGGGACTTCCCCCTTGAGGTAGGCAGTTACCCTTTCTTGTGGGATCTATTTGTTCTCTAGATGACAGGCTTCAAGTTCATTCTAGAGTTGGATTGTTTTATCCCATATCACATCTTTGTAGAATTATATCATCGTAGGGTATCATTTACATCACCAAAGGGAAGTAGTTATATACATAATGGTGATTGGGATGTCTAAACTTGTAGAGATGAACTAGAGCATTATGGGTTATGTGGAGTGACTACCCAGATTTTTAATCTCTTTGTAGAGGATCAAGGTTTAAATATGTATGAATTCCCTTGGGTATTATATCATTTCATGGAAATCTTTCCCAATGATTTTTATGGATTACCTCTAAATAGAGAGGTAGAATTTACAATTGATCTTATTCTTGGAGCAGCTCTAGTGTCCTTTCCTCTATATATGATAGAACCTACTGAGCTCCAAGAGATCAAGAGGAAGTTAGAGGATCTAGAGGATAAAGGTTTTATATGGCCTAACACTTCCTATTAGGGTTCACCCATTCTTTTCACCAAGAAGGAGGATGGGGCCCTTTATTTATTCATTGATTACAGATGATTGAACTAGCTTACAGTCAAGAACCGGTATCCACTTCCTCAGATAGATGGTCTCTTTGAATA
This sequence comes from Viscum album, assembly GCA_963277665.1. Classification (NCBI taxonomy): domain Eukaryota; kingdom Viridiplantae; phylum Streptophyta; class Magnoliopsida; order Santalales; family Viscaceae; genus Viscum; species Viscum album. The sequence continues at coordinate 1,308,364,269 of OY728159.1, forward strand.
GCTCTAAGGATCTAGGGTGTTTTCTAAGATTGACCTGAGATTGGTCTATAATCAATTATGATTCATCCCATCATACATACCTCATACAAATTTCTATAGCATGTATGGTTTATATGATAATCTTTTTATGATGTTTATTCTTATGAAAATGCCTTTCATTTTCATGGATTTAATGAATAGGGTGTTCCACCTCTATTTGGATTCTTTTTTCATGGTCCTTTTGGAATACATCTTGGTGTATTCTAACACTCGTAGTGACCATGCTAATCATCTTGATATCATTTTGAATTCACTAAGAGAAAATCATATTTATTCCAAGATTACTAAGTGTCATTTCTAGATTGAAAAAGTTCACTTATTGGGTCATATTATCTCAGACTCAGGAGTATCTATTGACACAAATAAGGTGAGTGTTGTGGTTTCCTAGGAGCATCCCAAGAACATGTTTGACATACAAAGTTTTCTAGGGATAGATGGATATTATATACATTTCATATAGGACTTATCACATCTTGTTCCACCTCTTACTAGTCGTAAAAATAAAAGTGTTAAGTTCTTATGGTCAAAAGAGTGTGAGAAATATTTTTAGGATATGAAATGAAGGCTTTTCTCAGTACCTATTCTGATTTTTCCAGATCCTAGTAGAGGTTATATCATGTTATATGATGCATCAAAAATTGGTATAAGATCATTTCTATTGTAGAAGGATAGATTCATTGAGTATAGATCTCAACAATTGATGCCTCATGAGAGAAATTATATGACTCATGATCTCAAGCTAGTAGTAGTTGTTTATGCATTACATTTTTGGAGACTCTATCTGATGGGTGAGTGATTTATGGTGTATATGGACCACAAGAACCTCAAATATATATTTACATAGTGTGACTTGAACCTCAGATATTAGATATGGGTTAAATATATTCATTACTTTAATTTTGAGCTTTCCTATATGCTTGGAAAGGGCGATGTGGTAGCTGATGCACTAAGTCAGAAAACCTAGGCACAAGTCTTACAGGAACCCAGTGATGAATTGAAATTGATGGCCCTTTTCAATGAGTTTCATCTAGAGTTTAATGATAGTCATTATCAGTTTTATCTCTTAGATTTGATAGTTACTTATTCCCTCCTTGATAAGTTTAAGATTAGGCAATTTTTAGATCCTGAAGGCTTGGTTCTTCAAGAAAGTATTTCAGAAGATGACCTGCCTCTATATTGGTCTATGGATAGAGATGATATCCTATGTATACATGGACATGTCTGGGTTCCTACAGATATGAGAGAGGAACTAATGTGATATTCCCACTCTTATTAGTGGGTAGTTTATCCAGAAATCTCTAAGATATATCGAGATATGAACACCAGTATTGGTTGTAACATATCATTACCAATCTTTCAGGTACATCTTTAACCTTATCATGGTTTTCCTTTTTATAATTGTTTTCTAGTGCTGAAAAGGAATTGGGAGGGTACCTATAATGGTGAAGTCATGGATTTTTCTTACTCTCAGCCTTAATTAGTTTTCTCCATAGGCTATAAGAGGATTTCACACCATGTAACTAGGTTACAAAATGTGTAAGAGTTTTTAGATGCAAGTCGTGAAAGGCTTCACATTATGAAAGGTTACATGATGTAAATATATCTTAAATTTTATGAGTTAATAAAAGTTCAGATTTTAATCTGAGTTGATGGTTTTTTTTGGTGTATTTGAGGATTTGGTTGTTATACAATGTGTAATCAGGTTACACGTCATGTAACGCCCCATGTATAGTTTTTAAAATAGGCATGTGACTATTTTTATTTTGGTTTTTTCTCCATACTTCATTTCCCTCAACCTAGGAAAATTACCATGTGATTTTGGGAGACTCTTCTCCTTCTAGATCTATCTGTTCGGTGTTTGATCTAAATTGTAGTTTGGGTGCATCTCTCCAGGTAATTGACCTTCCTACTTCTTCATTACCATTGATTGTGGTATCACCCTTGGGTTGCGTTATCAGATCTGTTGACATAAATTATTTTTTCTTATTATCTTCTTCCAAGATCCATCGTGTGATCTCATTTTGGAGGTCATTCCTTTGTTGGTCATGGTGTGGTGGATGTTCATTATTGAGGTATGTGGTATTTCCTCTTCTCCTCCAACCCTATTTCTCAATTGGATCAATCCTAAGATGTATGGATTGGATTCAAGGGTCTCTATTTGCATTTTTGGGTTTCGTCATTGGTGGATGTTGTTGCAGGTGTGTGCGACCTGAGTTTCAAGGTAAGTGGTTTTGTCTCTAGCCTATGTTGATGAACCTTATTGTTTCTGTTTTATAAAATGATTTATAAAAGGATGTTTCATGATTTTTTTGTGTGTGTTGAAAATAGTTTTTAAAAAAAAATTGTTTTTCCTTGGTTGTTGACGAATGGAAAGAAAAGGGGTATTTTTAAAGCATTGAGATAGATTTTGAAATGGTTTTCAAATGTTTTTCAAATAATTTTAATGAATTGTGAAAAATGATCCCATGGGTTACCTTGGGCACTTAGGTGGAAGGTTTATCTTGAGGTCATTGTCCATTGTTTGTGATTATCGGGAGATTTTCTCGTGGGGCTTTCCTCTGTTTCCTAGGCTCGTTATTCTAGGGGACTGATATTTACTTTGTTAAGGGGGTTTACTCATGGGGAATTCCTTTGTTTCCTAGGACCATTATTCTAGGGTACTAATATTAACTTTGTTAAGGGGGTTTACTCATGGGGTATTCGTCTTCTTCCTAGGCCTGTGTTCTAGGATCCGGATTGTGCACTTGATTGATTGTGGTATGAGTAGTCTATTAGTCTGACCTATATTGATCCTTGATACTGACACATGTTCTTCTATTTTGTATTACTTGACTTTATATTTTATCCTTGATATGCATTTTGATTCTTGTGAAAGATGATGTGGAAAATTTTCTTTGAGATTGATATAATTTCTTTTATTTTTAGAATTGTGATAAAGAAGAAATGTTTACCTTGTTTTCTATAAAAAAAAATTATTTCTTATCATGCAATGTTTTATTTGAAATTAGTATATAAGAATTTTTATATAGATACTTGTTATGGAACACCTGGGTAGGATCCTATTGAGCCTATTAGCACACACTCTATGCACCTCTTCAGTGGTGTGAAGACATATGTATGTATTCCAATGTAGGGAAAGGAAAGGAATTATAGTGAGGTAGTGCGGTTTTATGTCAGTTGGGTTAGGTAGATGATGGTGAGATGGTGGGAGTTCATCTATTCCATCACATGGACTAGTTTTTTGTTTTTGGTCCTTTGTAGATAGACTTTTTCTTGGAGTTCTCGGCTACTTTTATATTCATTTGTTTCCACTATATTTCTTACAGTTATGGAATGTATTTATTGGCTTTCCACTATTCCTTATTGCTTCGTTTATATATATGTAATGTGTTTTTTCTGGTTGGGTGAAATTGTTTCCTATGGTTTGTTGTTTGATGACTGGGTGCTTGTTGCTAGACCATGGGGATTAGGAACACCCTTCGGGTGATGGATTAGGTCAGGTTCCAGGTTTGAGGGTAACCTGGGTTGGTTCATTAAATTGGTGTCCTAGGATGAAATGTCATGTTGTAGGCTTTATCACTATGTGTTCCAACTTTTAGCAGATGAAGGAAGAGCACCAATGACCTATGGGATTGTTACATCCACTTTCATTACCATAATGGAAATGGGAAAATGTTTCTACATAATTTTTTAGTTAGCTTACCAAGGTCACCTCAAGGTAGAAATGTGGTTTGGGTTTTCATTGACATACTGATGAAAGTATCCCACTTCCTTTCTATCTGAGAAAATTTCTCAATTGATGAGTTGGGAGGATTGTATGTTTGTGAGATCATCCAACTACAACGGGTTCCTCATACTATCATTTCATATAGGGATACTCGCTTAATATCACAGTTTTGGAAGGGATTGCAGAAGTCTATAGGTACATAAGTGTTTCTAAGAATATCTTTTCACCCTCAAATAAATGGTCAAACAGAATAGACGATACAGGTGTTAAAGGACATCCTATGGGCATGCTTCCTTGATTTCAGTAGTTATTTGGAGAATCATATCCCTCTCATTGAGTTTTCATATAATAATATCTTTTAGGAAATAATTCAAATGGATCCTTTTGATGCCTTGTATGGTAGTTCGTTTTGTTCACCTTTGTTCTAGGTAGAGGCTAGTGAGGTGGTGCTACTTGGTCATCATCTCATAAAGGAGACTTCGGAGCAGGTTTAGTTGATTAGGAAGCATATGTCTACTTATCAGTCTAGATATAAATATTATGTTAATCATTGTTAATGACCTCTAGAGTTTGAGGTTGGGGATCATGTTTTCTTGTGGGTATCTCCCCAGCATGGGCATAGATGAATACAAAGTCGAGGGAAGTTATCATCTCATTATGTAGGTCCATTTGAGATTATTGTTGAGAAGATTATTGTTTTCAACAATACATATTGATGTTATTTAAAGGGGGAGATTGTTGAAAATAATACTCTGTATCTTTATGATAATTTTCATGCTCACAAATACCCTTAGTTATTTTCTAATGATTTCATTTAGTATTTTGAAGGAATTTATTAATTTATTTTACTCTTGAAATAATGAGAATTTATTACTTATTCGGAATCTGCTTTAGCGCGTTCTGAAATCACTGTTCATACCTTACGTAGATAAATATATCGCGAAATCTGCTTTAGCACGTTCTGGAATCACTGTTCATACCCTACATGGATAAACGTAGCGTAAGGATGAAAATCATGTATACTTTTTGAGATAAGAGAAAAGTATGGTTAAACAACCATACGTTTTCAGCAAAGTATGGAAGAAGAACCTTACGTTAGGAATGAACCTTACGTTTTGGTTATTAGCAAAGTATAGAAGGAGAACCATATGTAAAATACTAAACGTTACGTTTGTTTCTCAAAAGTATGGTTCATCAACCTTACTTTTGTGAACAACCATACGTTCTGGGAAAAGTATGGATCTTTTACCGTACGTTTGAGAGTTGAAGAAAAATTATGGATGATCAACCCTACATTTATGTTCAACCTTACGTTATCAACCTTACGATTGAAGACTATGTCATCAACCCTGCGTTTGAAGGCCACTTCATCAACCTTACGTTTGGCATCGGAAATTTTGAAAGATGATATTTTTATGCAGTAGTCAACAAGCTGATTATTGGGCGGATTTTAAGCTGGATTTAAAGTCGTTTTTAAAATATGACTTTGACTAATTCAAAGTCGTTCTATCAATGGATTTAAGATTTAATTAAAAGGATATTTTTATGTTGAGTCTTAAGGGAAGTTACGAATTCTCTATAAATTCAAATTTTTGAATATCGCAAATCAAAATGTGAATTTTATGGATCTAAATATGCAGGAGATATGCTCAGCTTTATTATATATGTTCTATTTGAAACACCAGGTACATGTGTGTATGGTAATCAATCTATTATTGAAAAAGGTTGAAAACAGAGACTGCAAATATTCACGTTGATCTGCTGATTCAAAAGGAGCATTAAATATCTATTTAATTAAGAAGAAGAAACTCGATAGAAGATTCACTTGTTCTACTTCGAATATCTACTGTGGATCTAATACTGCTGAAGTTGTGAACTATATCTCTATATCTATTGCAACTGGATCGACTCAGAACTACTTCGACTTGAAAATCAATATTTCTAGAGACTTCAATACATCTGTTTTCAATTTCATTTTGTTGCAATTGTGAAGATCAACTGGAAAACTTCTTTCTGAAATTCTTTTTATTCTTGAGTAACCAGCTTCTCGTTCTAAGCTGTGTAGGTTTGTGTTTGAACCAGAAAGATTTATTAGCCTGAAGATTATAAATTTTTCAACTGTCTGTACTCATTTGTGAACCGGTCTGTGGAAAAGAGGACCAGATAGTGAAAATCACCAAGCTCGTGGAGTTGAGAGTTGGTGGAGTAGACTAGGGGACTTCTGTTCCCCGAACCACTATACATCTTTGTGTTCTTGTTTTTACTTATTCCGTTGCACGATCAAATCTGATAAAGTATAAAGGACAGAACTCGTTCAATCAAAGAGTTATCGAAAAATTGCAAAAGACACAATTCACCCCCCCCCCCCTTGTGTATAATCTGTAGATTCAAATCCAACAATTGGTATCAGAGGTGGAGCTTCTGATAGAGCCTTAGCAAGCTAGAAGCATTTAAGGATTATACAACAGAGCATCATGACTAATACAAGAGAAGGGATGTCAATGGTCAGAGAACCATATTTTAATGGATACAACTATGGTTGCTGGAAATCGTGCATGATAATATATCTGAAAAACCTTGGATATAGAGTCTATTCAAAAATTCTGACTCCTTATGAAATTCCTGAAAATCCTGAGACATGGAGTGAAACTACATAGGCATAGTATGATATTAATTCGAAGGCTATGAATGCAATTATCTGCGGTCTAGGACCAAATGAATTTAATAGAGTATCTCAGTGCCCCACAGCATATGAGATGTGGCAAACAATAGTCGTGGCATATGAAGGAACAGAAAATGTGAGACAAATGAGATATGCAACTGGAAAACTGAAATTTGATACTTTCAGAATTATTGAAGGTGAAAGAATTACCCAAATGAATGGGATATTGACAGAAATTGTCAATAATATAACAGCTCTAAGAGAACCTATCAAGCAGTCTGATCAAGCATTAAAAGTACTGAGGGTACTTCCTATTCAATGGAATGGTATCTTTTCTGCAATCAGACAATCAACTCCTATCAAAGATCTAACCATGAGAGAGATGATTGGTACACTGATGATGTATGAAGCTGAAATGCAAGATGAGGCCAATGAACATAAAGTACTTATCAAAAGAGAAGATACTGCCTTGAAGGTAACTTCACAACAAAATAATAGAAAGATGAAGAACAAATAAGTCCAAGCTAAATCAGAGAGCTCTGACTCATCAAACTCAGATGAAGAGCTGGCTCAGCTAGCCAGGAAATTTAGAAAGTTCTACAGCAAGAAAAGAGGCTTTAAAAAATCCTTTAAGAGAGATGATAAAGAAGTAAGATTCTATGAATGCAAGAAGATGGGTCATATCAGACCAGATTTCCCACAATTGAAAGATACAAAGAATAAGAAATTTTTTAAAAGAAATGACTTTGAGCATAAAGACAAGAAATCTATGAAAGCCACTTGGAGTGTATCTGAAGACTCCAGTAGCTCTCCTGAATCAAGCTCAGAAAAAGAAGAAGTCAATCTAAAGGAAAACATGTGTTTCATGGAAGAAACTGATGAGGTACACTCATATTACTCCTCTGACTCAAACAATGAATCAAATTCTAAATCAAGCTATAGAAATGAAAAACTTGAAGCCTACTGCAATATGCTTGAAGAAAGATATGAATCACTATTTAAAAAACATAAATCACCAAAGAAAATACATAAACCCATTTCAGATGAAATAGATAAAATGTTGAAACAACATAAGGAATTAACTGATAAATACAATTCGATTAACACTAACTATATTAATTTTGAATCAAGAATAAAAACACTGCAGGATGAAGTAGAACCTTACAAACAGGCTGCATTGGTTTTTACAAAAGGAGAGAATTCATTAAATGAAATTATTGGAAAAACTGCCATTAAAAAGGAGATATTTGGAATTGGCAGTAAAGGAGAAAAACCAAAGCTATATAAAAATTATTTTATTCCTAGCTCTAAAAAGGTTAATTGTAACTTTTGTGGGACAAAGGGACATATAGCTAAAAACTGTTTCTTAAGACCACCTCAAATTTGTGGTATTAAGAAAGACTATGTTTCAAAAGTCTTATATGATTCAGCTGATTTTAAAAGAACAAAGCAAATCTGGATACCCAGATCATTGCTAGCTAATACCCCTGGACCCAACAAAATATGGGTACCAAAGCAATTTGTTTGAATGTATTTGCAGGTAGTAGGCCGCCAGAGAAGAAAAGATATATGGTACATGGATAGTGGCTACTCAAGACATATGAGTGGAAACTCGTTGAATTTTTCTTCACTCACTCAAAAGGAAGGAGGACTTGTCACATTTGGTGACAATGCCAAAGGAAAAATCATTGGCATTGGAACTGTTGGATATCCAAAAAACATCTCAATCAACAAAGTAATTTATGTACAAGGATTAAAACACAACCTGATAAGTATCTCTCAACTCTGTGATGATGGATATACTTTTGATTTTACTAACAATTGTTGTACTATTTCTAAAGATAAACTGTTTAAATTTAAAGCACCAAGAACTGAAAATGTCTATACTTTGGATTTAAATTCCTTGTGTAAACAACAAGTAAACTGCTTGACTGCTAAAGTAAGTGAATCCTGGATCTGGCATAGGAGACTTGGACATTGCAATATATTTATTTTACATAAGTTATCTAAGAAATATTTATTTTCTGATTTACCTAGTCTCAAATTTGAAAGTGGCAGATTTTGTGATGCATGTCAAATTGAAAAGCAACACAAATCATCCTTTAAATTTGTTAATAAGGTTGTTACCTCTAAAACTTTATAACTTATTCATATGTATTTTTTTGGAACCTCAAGAGTAGCAAGCTTATCTGGTAAATTATATGTATATGTTTTAGTTGATGACTATTCAAGATTTACATGGATTTTATTTTTGAAATTTAAAAATGAAGCTTTTACTTTATTTGAAAGTCTCTGTAAATCTGTTCAAAATGAAAAAGGGTTAAATATAATCTCATTGAGAAGTGATTATGGTGGAGAATTTTAGAATATATAATTTAATTCCTTTTTCTCAAATATGGGTATTAAACACACCTTCTCTTCACCAAGAACACCTCAAAAAAATGGGATTTTAGAAAGAAGAAATAGAACTATTCAAGAAATGGCTAGAACTATGTTAAATGAATATAGCCTACCTATATATTTCTGGGCATAAGCTATGAATACATCTTGTTATATAATTAATAGAGTTTTAATTGGACCTATTTTAAAAAAGACACCTTATGAACTATGGAATAACAGAAAACCTAAAGTTAACTGCTTTAAAGTTTTTGGATGCAAGGTCTACATCTTAAACACCAAGGATAATCTTGGTAAGTTCGATCCAAAATCTGATGAAGGTATTTTCTTAGGATATTCTGCTAACTCCAAAGCTTATAGAGTTTATAATAAGAAGTCAAGGATTGTTGAAGAATCAGTTCATGTGAAATTTGATGAATCTGATCCCTTTGAGAAAAGGACAGAACAAATGGATGAACTTGACTCTAATGATAACATGAGACTTGAGAACTTAAATAATGATTTTGAAAATGATATAAAAGAAATTCAGTCTAGTTCAGAGAAACATGATACTGAATAACCTTTAAATATATTACCTAGATATTCTAGAACCCTAAAGAATCACCTTTTAGAAACTGTAATAGGTGACCTAGAAACTGGTGTTCAAACTAGAAGAAACTTAGGAAACCTAGTGTAATTCTCTGCCTTCCTATCTCAACAAGAACCCAAGACTATAAAAGAAGGTTTAGATGATGAAAGTTGGGTAATAACAATGCAAGATGAATTAAACCAGTTTAAAAGAAATGAAGTTTGGGATTTAGTAGAAAGACCTAAGAATTATCCTGTAATAGGAACCAAATGGGTCTTTAGAAATAAACAAGATGATCAAGGAAAAATAACTAGAAATAAAGCAAGATTAGTATCTAAAGGATATAATCAAGAATAAGGAATAGATTATGATGAGACTTTTTCACCTGTAGCTAGGTTAGAATCCATTAGAATCCTTTTAGCATATGCATCTTATATGAATTTTAAATTATTTTAGATGGATGTTAAATCTACCTTTTTAAATGGTTATTTAATGGAGGAAGTTTATGTTGAGCAACCTCCTAGTTTTGAAAACTCTCAAAAAATGATTCTGTTTTTAAACTTACTAAAGCTCTTTATGGCCTTAAACAAGCACCTAGAGCTTGGTATGAAAGATTAAGTTCTTTTCTTTTGAAAAATAATTTTACTATTGGAATGGCAGACCCAACACTCTTTAAGAAAACTATGAAAAATAATGTTTTATTGGTTCAAATTTATGTTGATGATGTAATCTTTGGATCAAATAATAAAACTCTTTGTTGTGAATTTTCAAAATTAATGCAAGAATAATTTGAAATGAGTATGATGGGAGAATTAAATTTCTTTTTGGGTCTTCAAATATTTCAAAAATAATTTTGGAAATGTTTTAAATCAAAGAAAATACATTACTGATTTACTTAAGAAATTTGGACTTGAACACAGCAAGCCATTTACAACTCCTATGTGTACTAATATAAAACTTTATTTGGATGAAATTGGGAAATCAGTTTACAACAAGTTATATAGAGGTATGATTGGTAGTTTGTTATATCTTACTGCTAGCAGGCCAGATATAATGTATTCAGTATGTCTTTGTGCTAGATTTCAATCAAATCTTAAAGAATCTCATCTAACTGCTGTTAAAAGAATTTTTAGATATTTAAAAGGAATTGTTTTTCAATCTCTTATTTATCCTAAAACTTCTGATTTCAATTTGATTTCATATTCAGATGCTGAATTTGGAAGTTGTAGATTAGATAGAAAAAGTACATCAGGAACATGTCACTTTTTAGGAAATTCTTTAGTATCATGGTCTAGTAAGAAACAACATTCAGTTTCCATGTCAACAGTTGAGGCAGAATATGTTTCTGTTGGCAGTTGTTGTGCACAAGTGTTGTGGATGAAAACACTCTTATGGACTTTGGATTTAATTTTAATAATACACCTATTCTATGTGATAATACAAGTGCAATTAATATTTCAAAAAATCCTATTAGTCATTCTAGAACTAAGCACATTGATATAAGGCATCAATTTTTAAGAGATCATGTTATTAAACAAATATATTTTTAAAATTTATAAATACAGAAATTCAATTAGCAGATATTTTTACTAAACCACTTCCCACTGCAAGGTTTTATTTTATTAAAGGGTAGCTAGGTTTATTTAATTTTAAATACTTTTTATTTTTATTTAATTTTATTTATTTATTTGTAAATTTTATTTTGTTTTTTGAATACTGTTTAAGTTTTTTTTCTGCCATATGCAAATTTTATTTGTTTTAAATATATGTAATGATTAGTGATTACATGGGAATCAAGGCTGTCAAAGCCTTTTCGACTTCTAAACCGTTTCACTTCTATCGAAACCCTTTCAAAATTTGAAAATCACACTTCTGCTTCTAAACCCTAATCTTCGAACCTCTGAAACCCTAACCTTCAAAACTTCAGAGATTCTCACAAAGATGGTTATAACTAAAAGAGCCAGTGAAGCCGAGCCAAGAAATGCCAAGAGACAACGCATTGAGGGAAGAAAAATCTTACAGGGCAAGGTAATCGATCTCGACTGGTTATTTCAGACAAATCTTCTGTTGAAGCAAGCACTATTGTTTCAGAATCTTGAACAGATGTTCAACAGTGAAAATACGGAATTTCTGTATGAAGTAGAACTTAGATACTTCTTCAAATCTGTACAGTTTAGTTTGGGAGATACCGAGGATAGTATGATGGCTAAGATAGAGGATAGGGATTTCTCAATCTCATCCGTAGAGATTGGTCAGATTCTCAATTGCCCTCATGAGGGAGTTTTTCATTTCAATTTGAAGAATATTGGAGATTCTGTGCATAAATCTGAAGACATTATGTCTTTTCTTTTTGGTACTAAAACTATAAAGAAAATGTTTATCAAGGATTTGGAGCCTGATCAGAAAATTTTGGTCAAATTTATTCAGGCTGGAATAGATCCAAGAATGGCAGAGATGGAAAAGATTTTGTACCCTGATATTTATATAATGTTTCTTCTATTAAGCGATATTAAGTTAAACTTCCCAAGGTACATGGTAAGGTATATCAGTTACTGCTGTCAAAGCGATGCCTAAATGAATTTCTACCCTTTCGGTTGATTTATTTCTAAACTGCTGCTTAAGAAAGACATTGTGAGATTAGTGGATGCCTGAGTTACCTGTAATCACAATAATATGTTTAATGCTGGAACTTTAAGGAAGGTTGGATATTTCTGGAGCACCATTAAAGGAAAACTTTTTCCAGTAGGAGCTGAGGAAGACTCAGAGAGTGCTCAGGCTCAACCTGCTAGGTCCAAGGAGGGACAAGATAAATCTAGAGTCAGCAATGTAGCAAGAAGGATTCGCTTTGAAGTGGAAGATGTTGAGGAAGATAGAAGTCAGGAGGGACTTCAATCAAAAAGAAAGAGACCTGTTAATGAGGAAGTTTCTTCCTCTACTTTGTAAACAACAACAGAAGCTTTATTTTCTTATACTTTTGTAAGATAGTCTATTGTTGATAAGATCATGGATGATGTTAGTGAAAGGACAACACCAATAGAGGAATCAGGAGATCAAGAATAAGATCAAAAGGAGAATCAGGAACAGATTGTAGCTGATGTTGAAGTTTCACTTCAACAGGAACAAGAGACGGAGGTAGTGCCTAGTGAAGAAGTGGCCAGACCTCAGGAAACTACTGGATATATTATTCTTGAAAACCCAGTGGAAGGCCTAGATGCTGATGTTTGTGGTGAGCATGCTTCTGAAGCTCACATAGAGGTACTTCAAGAGGATTTTTCTATGGAGGAGTTTGAGAAATCTAAGGAAAATCTGTGGACCAACCTTCTCAGGACAAGGAAATTGAGAAATCTGATGTTGAATTATTTCCTTTGGTACTGTTGCATCAACCAGAGCCTGAGAATGCGAATCAAGCACAGGGTGCCTATGATTCAAAGAAGAAAGAAGTTGAAGAACTGTACAGAAAAGTATCTCAGTTGTAATCTCAGAATGTCATTCTGAGAAATGCCTTAGACTTAGAACATTTTAAGTTTCAAAAGCTAAAGGAGTGTACAGTCTCAAGGCAAGAAGTTGAAATGTTTAAAGAGGATATGCTGACTGCAGTTGCACAATTGAAATATGAAATGTTTATGAAGTCATATTTATCAGATCTGGAGTTGTTTATGGAGAACCAATTTGCATCAGTTGCAAATAATGATGTTAGTGGATCAGGTACTTCACCTGATTTAATCAGAAGGTTTCAATCTATCACAGCTGTGATGAGAAACATGAATTACAGGTTACAAGATCTTCAATGTAATAGTGCTCCTTTATTAGTGTTGCTGGACAATCAGAAGTTTTTAGTGGATCAACTGACACCTAGTGAGCCATCGGTCAGAATCTTGTTAAATCAGTTATCAGAGAAGTTGTCAGTGTTTTTTGAAAAAAGAGGAAAGGATGCATGAGTTTTTCAAAGTCAATTTAATCAAGGATATTCATATGACTCAAGAGAATAGAGAGCTCATTATTAAACTTGGATATGGAATGATGAAGAGACTTCGGGAGCAGTTTATAGAAATCAAGTCTGCAATCCAAAGGAGATAGAAATCATTGCCTATCTTATCCAAACCTTGATTCCTGTGTATATCATTGTCATGTATATACTGCTGTTTTTTAATGGAAATTTCCTTCATTATTTATTTGTTTCTTTCTCTATTTGTTTTACTGACTTTTTTTTTATATGCCAGTACTCAAGATTTAATTATTGATAAACAGTTAATAATAAGCATTTACCTACAGTTCAGTGCAACATTAAATGTGTTAAAATTCATGATTTTTCATTCTTTTTTATATCAAAAAAGGGGGAGAATTTGGATAAACATCAACATTTTATTTAGGGGGTATTTAGGGGGATAATTAAAGGAGAATTTGGATAACCACAACATTTTATTTTTACAAAACTTTATTTCAATAGATTTCTGTATATTTATTGTTTATTCAGAAGGAGAAATTTTTCTAAACTTAAATATTGTTTTATCCTATCAAAATTCTAAAACTTTATGTAACTAGTTTTGAAAGTTAATTTCGTTTAAATAATTTTATTATCTTATGGGTTTTGTGATTATCAAAAAGGGGGAGATTGTTGAGAAAAGTATTGTTTTCAACAATACATATTAATGTTATTTAAAGGGGGAGATTATTGAAAATAATACTCTGTCTCTTTATGATAATTTTTATGCTCACAAATACCCTTAGTTATTTTCTAATGATTTCATTTAGTATTTTGCAAGAATTTATTAATTTATTTTACTCTTGAAATAATGAGAATTTATTACTTATTCGGAATCTGCTTTAGCGTGTTCTAGAATCACTGTTCATACCTTACATAGATAAATATAGCGCGGAATCTGTTTTATCGCGTTCTGGAATCACCGTTCATACCCTACATGGATAAACGTAGCGTAAGGATTAAAAGTATGTATACTTTTTGAGATAAGAGAAAAGTATGGTTAAACAACCATATGTTTTCAGCAAAGTATGGAAGAATACCCTTACGTTAGGAAGGAACCTTACATTTTGGTTATCAGCAAAGTATGGAAGGAGAACCATACGTAAAATACTAAATGTTACATTTGTTTCTCAAAAGTATGGTTCATCAACCTTACTTTTGTGAACAACTATACATTCTTGAAAAAGTATGGATCTTTTACCGTATGTTTGAGAGTTGAAGAAAAAGTATGGATGATCAACCCTACGTTTATGTTCAACCTTACGTTGTCAACCTTACGTTTTAAGACTATGTCATCAACCCTACATTTGAAGGCCACATCATCAACCTTACGTTTGGCGTCGGAAATTTTGAAAGACGATATTTTTATGCAGCGGTCAACAAGCTGATTATTGGGCGGATTTCAAGCCAGATTTAAAGTCATTTTTAAAATACGACTTTGACTGATTCAAATCCGTTTTATCAATGGATTTAAGATCGAATTAAAAGGAGATTTTTATGCCGATTCTTAAGGGATGTTATGACTTCTCTGTAAATTCAAATTTTTGAATATCGCGAATTAGAAGGTGGCTTTTATGGATCTAAATATGCAGGAGATATTCTCACCTTTATTATATATGTTATCTCTAAAGCACCAGGTACATGTGTGTATGATAATCGATCTATTATTGAAAAAGGTGGAAAACAAAGACTGCAAATATTCATGTTGATCCGCTGATTCAAAAGGAGCATCAAAGCTCTGTTTAATTAAGAAGAAGGAACTCGATAGAAGATTCACTTTTTATGCATCGAATATCTACTATGGATCTACTACTGCTGAAGTTGTTAACTATATCTCTATATCTATTGAAACTGGATCAACTCAGAACTACTTCGACTTGAAAATCAATATTTCTAGAGACTTCGATACATCTGATGTCAATTGCATTCTGTTGCAATTGTGAAGATCAACTGGAAAACTTCTTTCTGAAATTATTTTTATTCTTGAGTAACCAACTTCTCGTTCTAAGCTGTGTAGGTTCGTGTTTGAACCAGAAGGATTTTTTAGCCTGAAGATTATAAAGGTGTCAACTGCCTGTACTCAGTTGTGAACTGGTCTGTGGAAAAGAGGACCAGATAGTGAAAATCACCAAGCTCGTGGAGTTGAGCATTGGTAGAGTGGACTAGGGGCCTTCTGTTCCCCGAACCACTATACATATTTGTGTTCTTGCTTTTACTTATTCTGTTGCACGATCAAATCTGATAAAGTATAAAGGACAGAACTCGTTCAATCAAAGAGTTATCGAAAAATTGCAAAAGACACAATTCACCCCCCCCCACACTTGTGTATAATATGTAGATTCATATCCAACAATTATGGAGAGAGTTAGGCCTGTAGCTTATTGGTTGTTACTAACCCATAGGTATTGTGTCATTCACAACATCTTCCCCATTTCATAGATTCACAGATACCATACCGAACCATGTCATACTTTTAATCCTAAGGAAGTTGAGTTATATTTTGATGCTTCATTTTAGGAGTATCCTATACACATCATTGGTAAGAGCAAGAAGGCTCTCTGAGTCTGGTTTGTCCTTTTAGTGTGGGTGTTATGGTAGCATGACTATTTATAGGATGAGACTTGGGAGCGGGAGGCCGACGTATGTGCCCATGGGCCTAAATTATTCTCAGATAGTGTTTCTCCGCCCTTGGAAGGTAAACTCAAGGATTAGTTCCTTTAAGAGGGGGAAGACTGTAAGGGCCCGGTTTTTATATCAGGTATGGATCCTTTTAAATTTGGTCTAATTATTTATTTTGGGCCTAATATGGATTCCTTATGAGGTTATAAAGGTTTCAGGGGTATTCGGGGCTAGTTTAGAGATTGAAACCCTAGATGGTGGAGAAAATCACTAGGCCACATGATTAGTAAAAATCATATGACCTAGCCCATACGGTCTCTCCTAACCATGTGGGGTTGGATAGTGGGGTGAATAGGGGATCACAATTCTCCCTAATAGTGTTTTAGGGGTCATACACCCCTATAAAATGTCTGCAGTTTTTATTAAGGGTGTTTATCATGGTTGGTGCATGATTTCTCTCACAGTGTGGTCTAACTGTGTGGGTGCCCTCCTTAAGTAGTGTGAGGTTCATGATTTGGCCAAATGTGTGTCCAAACCATACAACCCAAAAATTTTGAGAAAAATTACCATTTTCCCTTAATGAAAATTTTAAACCTTATTTCTTCTCCCTTGTCTCATTCCAGTAGACAACAGCTCCCATTCTCATGTTGGAGCTCCCTCTTAACCTTCTTCATAGTCTTTAATCATGTTAGTTTTTCTGGTGTACAATTCAATCCCCATTCGTAACATTGGATGTACATTAGTAATATCTCAATTCCCTTTTAGTCATTATTCATTTCTCTTCTCATCAAAAAAGTTTTTTAGATGTAGGCTCATATGCCCTATTTTCAGGGTGTTGATCCATTCTTTAGATCTCTTCAAATTTAGGCCAAACTAAATGGTGATATTGGATGAGGTGAGACATACGATCCTAAGTTAGGTGGTCTATAACCCATCCCATGAGTTTCATTATTTTATAAATTGTCATATGTGCATGACAATTTCATCTGGTTTGGCCTATTAAATCCATGTTCCTTACTTATAGTCATTAGAATCATGTTCTAAGACCCTTTTCATATATATTATCCATCATTGGAGGTTATGATCATAATGACAACTTCCCCAAGTAGGGTGATTCCATAGTTATTATTTTAGTATCTTGCTAAGACTATTTTCACCACTGTTCAGGTGAGATTTGACTTAACCTTAATAAAGGTAAGTGTTTAATTAAATTAATGATTTGTTAATTTCTAGCACATGTATTCTTATCACTTTACCCTCATTAGGTAAGTGCTTCAACTTGATAAATCAATCTTATATGTAAATGGAAAGTATATTATATATATGAATTTTCATAATTAAATATAAGAGAATGATTTGGTTTCACATAAATAGGAAAAATTTCCATAATAAATGTAAGGCAGTAGAGTGAACCTAAATATTTGAATAAGACTTATATGAAACAATAAATGTTGCACGACCTTTAGCCTTGTTATGCTAATGAAAGGTATGGAATGAACCTTTGACTTATTAAACGACATGAGTATTACATGGCCTAATTTTATATAATGAATCAATTATAAAGAACCTATTGTATACAAACCTTAACATCTTTAAAGGAGTGGTCATACTTGAGCTAGCCTTGGATTCCTGAGAGAATGCCTTGAGCACTCATGGACACCATTCCAATTCAGGGATGAGGGTTTCCAAGGTTGATACCCACCTTGGAACTCGATCCTTATCTACTTTTGGATACCTAGTATGACATTGTAGGATCCCTTCATTATTATTATAGGATTCATTGGATACACTCCTTGGATATAGGGTGATATCTATGGATATTTGGTTCCTTAGATACACCCTTGGGACTAGTCATTTCTTATCTTGATTTACCTTGGATGAATTAATTGGACTTGGTTAGAATTAAATTATTGTGGAATGCCTTGGGTGGTTCCCCTTGGATTACAATCTTACCCCTTTATCTAGGATAAAAATTATTTATTGAGTTGGCTCGACCTCTGAGGTCAAGGATGCCTTGGTTATTACCTTGGATCCTCTTTGTTATTATCATCATTTCAGAATTATTTGTTATACCTTGGATCCTTTATTATTATTATAATCTTATGATGAAAGTTCTGGTTATACTTCACATGAATTACTATATAAACTATAACATAATTAATAAATGAAATGGTTATATGTTCAGACACGACCTGAGGCTGAGTCAGATACTTGGGTATTTACATTACTACACTTCTTTACTTTTATATATGAATGCTTGCACATTGTTTCAGTTTATATTACACAAATTGATGTTACAAAATTCATTATTAGTGGCTTACTAAGATTTATATTATACCGTATCTAGGCCTCCATTGTAACCTTGGTAGATTACATGTATGGAGGTGTTGAAAAAGGGAAGTGTCCTGCTTTGGACACCTAATATTGCTTGCTTGATTAGGATAGATCTTGGTAGTAGATGAATGAGTTGGATCTTGGGATTATTGGATATTTTTTTGCTTATTTTTTCTTATTTTTTATATCACTTTGTTATTATATACTTGTATCCATGTTTTCCAGTTTTATAGAGACATGACATGTATGATCATAAGCTTTTGTATATTATTAGTTGTTGTCTCTATTATTTATTATTTTGTCTGCTTCTGTTGTGCCATCTGTTTACTTATATTGCTTCCAATATTTACTTATTATTATATTTATCAATTTTTCTAAACTTTGGTAATGATGGAATAGTATCCCCACGGACATACCCTAGTCCCTTGATACTATTCATCAGCCTCTAGCATTTGGGGAGATACGCTTAAGGCCATGTGGCCAACTGGGCTTGGGGAACCTTTGAGTGGAACATGGG
Organism: Viscum album; assembly: GCA_963277665.1. NCBI lineage: Eukaryota > Viridiplantae > Streptophyta > Magnoliopsida > Santalales > Viscaceae > Viscum > Viscum album. The sequence goes on from OY728159.1 coordinate 1,308,383,114, forward strand.
TTTAGGATTACACACCCTTTGTAAACCTATATACTCAATAACATGTTCACATATAAAATTATGAGTAGTTATTAACTCCATCATACTCACCCTTTGTGAACCTAACTACTCACTAACTTATTCACATGTAAAATTGTGAGTAGATCTTAACACCATTAAACTCACCCTTTCTTAACCTAGATACTCGCTAACCTATTCATATATCATTTCTATATCATGAGATATAATCCTTTACCCATTATATTTTAGTGAGATATAATTCATTACCATATCATAATCTATAAATTTTTATGCCACTATAAACTCAAACATTCATCATCTCAAAAAGAACTCGTGGAAAAAGAATGGGTTTCATAAAAAATCCTATAAAATCAATATAATAAATCATATGATATCATGACTATCATTTTCCAAAATAAATAATATCATAATAACATATGATGGCTGATCAAAACTTCACTTCAATAAAAACAAACCTTGGAGTGTAATTATAAGTGAAAATACAAAAGTTTTCATAAATCCTTTTTTAAAACATTTAAGTGGGAATTAATTTAAAAAATATATAAAGGGAAAGGTAATACTTTTGAAGACCTTATTCTTAATAGTTCCTAATAAAATGTTATTGAAAATACATAATGGTTTCAAAATGATAAGTGATAATACATTAAATTTTTTACTTTTAATAGAATATTTAATAATGTAAACTTGAAAAAGAAATAATGTTTCTAATAAAAGAAGTGAAAATAATTTGATAACCTTTACATTCAAAAATAATATTTAATAATTGAAACATAAAAAGGATATAATGTTTTTAAAAAACAAATCGGAAATACTTTGAAAAAATTTTCTTTTAAAAAGAATCTATAATAATGGAAACAAGAAAAATACATAATGCTTTCGATAAAATAAGTGAAAACACATTGAAAAATTTTACCTTTAAAAATAATATTTAATAATGGAAAATTGAAAATGGAATAAATGTTTCCAAAATAAAATGTTGAGTGGATTATAAAACCTCTTCATTTTTAAATGATTAAAAATCCATTTGAATGCTTTGAAATAACCTGATTAAAAACCCACATCATTAAAAATATGGTGAAAAATTTGTCTTAAAATTAATAAATTGGAATAAAAGGATCATTGGAGATAAAAAAAATACTTTCAATAAGGGAAATTATAACATTGGTGAGGATTAAAAAACATGTACAGGGACAAAAAACCCATTAAAATAATTAGGAATTATTCTTAATAAAAATGAATTTTAACAAAATAATAGAATCATCAATGAAGAATAATTTGATTTGAAATGTTATTTCCCTAGAAATTTTGGTGTCAATAAAACATAACATCATTATAGGATATAATATATCAATATTGAAATATTTTTATTCATGAAAAGTTATTATGAATCGATGAAGATATTCAAGTTATGAAAACTCCTTACTGCCTTTGTAACTTTTGAATCAAACCTCATGAGAGGTATTTCATAAAATAAAACATTTAATATCATGAAATATAATAGAATCATGATACAAAATAAAAATGGGGTATTATTTACACCATTATAAGATAAACATGGTGTTTAGCATAAACATATCTCAAGGGATTCAAATTTGAGACAAAGAAACCCTTTTAACTTGATAAGTGAATGGATTGAAAGAACAAGTAGGTGAGATAATGAAATAAAAATTTATATATCCTGAAAAATGTTATTTATGATTAATTAATTCATTTAGGTAGTATTTATACCACATCAAATAGCAATAAGTTAAAAACATAAAATCATGCCTCAATGAAAGTGAACTTGAGACAAAAAAACCTTACCTTGTTTCCCTGCTTTGTTGATCACACTCTAACCTCCTGTAAAAAAAGAATATATAACTTAATATCCTATTTTAGAATCATAATCATAAATATTACCATTTTATAATCCTTTTTATAATTCTTTATCATGAATATATTAATTAGTTATAGTGTATTTGACCATCGAGTGTTAATAACTTTAACTCTTTTGCTCATGTTTAATAATTTGGATATCACTACCCATTATTTGATAGCAAGTTAATTATTAAAATATCATTTAAGATTATATAATATATAACTTATATTGATTTAAAATTTTCTTATTTCATTCTATGTGTTTTTCTTACATTATGTGAGAACCGAATTGATGCCGATATATTTCAGTAATTTTAGCGAATGAAAATGTTTCTTTAATAATATGTTAAATAATTGATATAATATTTCTATAAATATATTATTATTATTATTTTATTAATGGATTATAATAATATTAGTTTAAATTTTCCCATATTCATTCATAATTGTATTTTAAAATATTTTTCATGTAGGTGGTAAAATGAACCCAAACTGAAACATGCTTTAAATCGATTGGCAAGTATGGTTAAAGAGGTGTTTATTTTGACATAATATCATTATTATAGAAGAATAATGATATTATTTTGATTTTTTTATTATTTTGAACAATATTTTATGATTTTATATAATTTATTAAAATAAATATGACAAATGAAAAATGTTTCATCATGGAAGCGGCAATCTGTATGTACACACGATTAGTGTTCTCATTTCTCAATGCGTCAGTGGAGGAAAAGGTGGATATTAAATTGAAATTTATGAATAATAATTATATATTATATATTATATTTATTCATCATTATCACTATAAATATCATCCATGAAAGGAGTTGATGAATAACAAACAATGTCGCTTCGTGGAGGTGATATTCCACACAACACACTGACAATGTTCTTTTGTTTTTCTCAGTGGATGGAAATGAATAAATGGAAAATACCTATCATATGATGTAGTAAAAATAATACTAAGTTAAAATATAATATAGTGTTAAACCTAGGTTTTCTCTAGATATTATCTCACAACAATCCAGTTTTTCACTTTAAATTAAAGGAAAAAAGGGGGTTTAAATTGTTTGATTTTAAAAAAAATAAAGTAATGAAATAAGAGGTTGAAAATATATTAATAAAGCAAGTGATTAAAATTGTGATATGAGAAGGGTTATCAGTCCATGTTTGGTCTTCCAAATTAAATTTTATCTTAGTTCCAATTTATCCAATCCTCTTCTGCTAAGTCTATTAGAGTGAGATTCCACAATCACTTCCTTTTACTATGTTGGTCAAATGTTGCTGGTGAGAATAAACCTAACTAAAATACTATCTTGGTCTACCATCCTTACTATGTGTGATATATTTTCATCAAATAATTTCAATTGACTTAGTCAATACCCGACTTGGTCATTTTTATCCTAAAAAATCAAGAGTGACCACTACCCCTCCCACACATACTGATGATCACTAAGTATTTCACCACAAATCCCTAGTCTATTCCATCAAATATAAATCAGAACGTAGTAGAGTGAGATAATGATCATTGACCAAGAAAATAAAAATAACCAAATTTAAAACCAAATATTATCATACTTGATAATAAAAATTGTTATTAAAATATTGAAACCAACTTTAAAAATAAATAAAATAATTTTATTTTATAATTTTTAGGAACTCTAGAATTACAAAAAAAGAAAACATATACTTCCCCAATCACTCAGAATTTTACCCCTTTATGTGAAGGGTATCCAAGAAGAATGGGTAAGATTAACCCATTACAAAATTATGAAAAGATAAAATCAAAAATAGAAATTGTATTCTTTAGAATCTTTTTGTTAAAAGTTTTCTCTATTTATGCCCAAAAGAACGCTAAAAATCACCATGATTTATTCTTTAGAGTTTTTCATAATTGTTTTAGATATTGACTCTAAATTTTTAAAATAATTTATATGTAACATCCTAGATCCATATTCCACTAAACCGGTGCCCCATATCCAGTTGGTCACATGGCCTCAAGTGCATTTCTCCAAACACCAGAGGCTGCCAACTAGCAGCGAGGACCTAAGGTGTGATAGTGGGAAAAATATGACCTTGTTGAAAGAGTGTAGCATAGCGTAATAAATAATAATACAATAGAGGAAGCATTAAAGAGAATGTAACTGATACAAAATGCAAAAAACTGATAAGATAAATAACCAAGCATTATTCCATACAAAAGATGATGCAGCATGTTATATGTTCTAAGAAAGCATCCAAAAAAAGTACGTTGTAGTAATACATAATATATCTCTCAAAAGAACAAAAGAAACAAAAAGAGACTAGGAATCATTGAAATCCTTAGCTCGATATCATGATCTCCTACTCCTAATCAATTCATCAAGTACTTGTAGCAGTGCGCTTTCCCTGATCAACACCTGTAATCATATGATCTGTTTGGGCCCAAAAGCATGGCCCAAAAAGGGTGTGAGAATAAATCTCAGTAGGAAACCACCCAAGGTATGTTCCAATATGTCAGTGAATATATATAAAAAGTAGTGTACAATAGTTAAATCAGTAAAATATGGGTACTCAAAAGAAAGCACAACATATCTCTTGGAAACAATGTAAACAAGTATAAGTGAAAAATGAATACAAGATTTTGATTTGTCTTAGAAGATGCTTCATAAGTCATCCATTTCATTATTCAAGTTCCTTGATTTATATAAAATTCTTGAGGTCTGGCCTAGACCCAACGACCCGCTGTATTAAGGTAACCATCAACTTGTGACATAATATCCATTTAATCATTTTCTAATAGAGCCCGTCCTGGGTATCCCTTAATGGATCCTAGGTTCTCTCTTAATTTTAAAATAAGAATAAATGAGCCCAACCACTCTATATGTGACTCACTTATAGACTTTACATAATTAACCTCTTGAGCCTATCCATTATCTTTTAATTGAGAAAATAGTTCACCCAAGGTATATAAGGTGAAATTAGTCACATGAACTTGACCTTGTATTTTAACTGAGACTATGGCTCGCCCATTTCTAATTACCCCTTTTAATCATTTAATATAATCAAACACATGTAGATTAAACTATTACATGGTTTTAACATATTAACTCTTGTGGGAACATATCATATAACAAGAAAAACATGTGAATTAAACTATCACATGGTTTAACATAAATAACTCACATGGGCACAATTTACATAACAAGCTTATTAAGTAATCTAAACCATTACAAGGCCTTAGAATAACCTAACTCACATGGGCAGGTTCACAATTGGAGAAGAACATTCCAAACATGCTTAAACCAACATAGGAATAATATAGGGAAAAGGGGAAATCACTAATCACAAACCCTTAATCAATTCAATCACAATTTATCACAACTTCAATTCCATTATAAATTTAATTCATACTTGAAAACCCAATAAGTGAAACAAAGCATGCCTCATAGGCAACTTCAACTAAACGGCCACAAACAGTCATTCCAAGTGAAGTGCACCCATGGGGTGGCCCTTAATCAAGGTAAGTAACCTAATTCATACTTTAAAACACTTATTTGGTTACCTAAGCACCAATAGAAAACAATAAGGGTAATTTATAAATCAAGAGACACCCCAAAAATGGGTGCACGACACTTCATCATATATAAACATCATGAAAATTTACGAGAGGCACAAGACCACCTACCTCGTGTAAGTATAACTCTCCTCATCCTGTGTCGATCTTCAATTCAACCTAAATCAGAGTAGATCTAAAAAACAAGTAAAAATTATCAACCCTCGATAACTAGGTTGAGATAAGAAATCAAAAATAAAGTATCAAGAGGAATTGAGAGATCACCGAGGTGAATCCAATGCATCTAACAGTGTTCGAATCGGATATTGGACGATGAAATAGGAGGAAAATTCCCATTTGGATTGCTCAATTTCACTGTTCATCGAATGGAGGAGATTCTTTTATGTCTGTTTGGAAAAATGACACTACTACCCAACTTAATCATTAAAAAAAGTACATGGCGTGTACTTGAGACTATATTTCGTGTCTGTACAAGTCCTGGCTAGGTCATTACATGGTTGTGTACTGGGATTATACGGTGTGTAACTCTAATTACACAACATGAACCAAGAAATACACGGTGTGTAACTTCCAATCACATCATGTAATAGGCCTATAGCAAGCCCTTGACCTCTTTTCTTCCATTTTCATAAGTATAACCTGAAAGGGAAAGATCTTTATCTCAAAGGAAGAACTGGGTTCTTACAAACCTCCCCCCTTAAATCAATTTGTCCCTGAATTGCCCATCTAAGGGTGATGACAAAATATCTAAGAACAACTCCAACCACTGTGATTGTACATCGACCTCCCTCTCCCAAGTCTCATACTGCACTTGGCCATGTTGACATAGCACCCGTACCAGAGGAACATACTGTCCATGGAGAACCTTGGTGCTACGATCCACAATATGAATGGGATGCTCCTTAAAGGACGCATATTCCTAAAACTCCACTTCCTTAGGCTGAAAGGTGTGATATGGGAATGAAAGGTAAAGTTGTAACTGAGAATCTTAAAAGACGTCATGCATAGCCTTGTGTCTCTAAGGTAACTGTAACCAATAGGTAACCAGCCCGACTCTTTCCAAAATTTTGAATAGACTGATGTATCTCGGTGAAAGCTTACCATATCTCATTATCCTTTTGTGTCCTAACCTTGGGGAAACACGTAGGAAAACTCAATCCCCAACCTCAAACCCATAGTTCATCCACGATGATCAACATAATATTTCTAAAAAGGTTGACAGTATCCACCCGCTTCTGAATCACATAAACATGTTCAGTGGTCTCCGAGATAAGACGAGGTCCCATCATAAGCCTCTCTTACCTCCATCCAACACAAGGGTGATCGGCATGTCCTAACATACAAAGCCTCATATGGTGCCATCTAAAAAGTATCCTGAAATATATTGTTATAGTAAAACTCAACCAAGGGTATGTGTCTCTCCCAAGAGCCCCTGAAATTAAGGATTCATGCCTAAAGCATGTCCTCCAGCACCTAAATCGTACACTCTGAAAAACCATCAAATTGGGGGCAGTAAGCTATTCTTAGAAGCACTTGTGTACCCAAAGCCCTCTGTAGCCCTTGCCAGAAACGAGAAGTAAACTGGGCATCCCTATCTGAAATAATAGATTATGGGACCCCGTGCAGTCGTACAGCCTCACGAATGTACAACCCTCAAATCTCATCAACACTGACGTTTCCTTGATAGGTAAGAAAAGTGAAACCTTCATGAGATTTTCAAGAAAAAATCACATAGAATCGTTACCACGACACCTCCACCATTGGAAAACTCCACCAATCATGCCTTGAGCATTCTAGTGATGCTTCCAGTGTGATTTTCCTTTAACTAGGAAAACCCAAACATAACTGGGGACATAATATCAGCCTCACAACAAAGAATTTTTTAACCTTGATCAACGTCATCAAAAGTGGTCATGCAATCATTCCTCAAAAGACATTGAGAACTTTTACATCACACCCAACTTAAACTAGAAGAGTGTTAAAATTGGTCCAATGAAACCAAACATAAAGAACAATAAGGATAACAAGTCAAACCATCACTGGATGACTTATCTTAGAAATGCCTAGCTTAGAAGCCTAACGTATTGTAACAGAACACAACACCTTCTCCCAAGGCACCATATGCCCACAGCACTCCCATTCACCAAAGCTCATACCTATCTCTTGGTGACACTCCTTTGTCAATCCATTCCTTGATCAATTAAAAGTTCATGACATGGCATCAGTAAAAGTGTAATTTCAGATCCATCCCACTGGAACCATTACCTATTTTCAAAGAATCACATCTAAGCCCGACTATAAGTCCGAGATAACCTCATATTCAAAAACTCGGAGTCTAAGGAACTCACCAAGGTGGTCCATACTCCCTATTATAAGCGAGACTTTGGTACAAGGCTAAAAGTCCACATAAGAACACTGACTAAACCCAGAGCAGTATCCACTTGGAGATCACATTGAAGAAAATAGCAAGCATACCTGAGTCTGTCCAAGGTGAACCTATGTAGGAACCCAAGTATCACTCAGGATTAACCAAGCCTCATTTAAAACTATGAATCCAAAGCACAACACTGAAAGATATCATAAACCATCCTAATGGCCTTCAACTGTTAAATGACGTAAAATCGACACTCTCTTAGTGCATCCAAGATGATGTCAAGATAGGGGACATGATCATCTATTAAGAAAGATAACACTATGAGGATTTCAAGGATTTACATAAAAAGGATAGTTGAACCACTACTGTATGACCTCCTGAAAGAAACTAAGCTTCTCTTACCAACACATCGTCATTAAACTGACCACAATTCCTTTATCCCAATGCATTTTTGTGATAGATTACACTTAACCATCAAGTTCCATCAATGATCATCAGTGCCTTATAATGGTTTCACACACAATCAATTGTAATAATGATCATGCTATCAAGAAATCGTCAACATGAAACAATACTCAAAAGTCTCTAAGGCATTCAAGTAGAACAACCATTTTTGAATGGTCCTTGATTGTGATCCTTCTACCTAAAAGGTCACATTTTAAATAGAACTGATGTGACGCTACCTACCTAGGAGTGTCATGTACATCGATAACAATGAACAGTCACTCTCAGGCATTCTAATTTAGAACCAACTTAAATTCACAAGTTTCATTCCACGATCCCTGATCACTTCATCATATCACTTGGAATGAAATCCGAAATTAAATAGATCAGCGTGTCAAAACACCCATGTCATAGAAAGTCCTCCTGAGTAATGGGACGAACTTGGTTCTAAAATGTTCAGGTCACTCTACTCTGTAGATAACTGAGAACATACATAGAATCTCAAAAATCAATAATTTAACTGAACTCGATGGATTGTTTTTAACATTTAACACTCAATGGGTACCGTGTATGTCAACATACAGTACCCCAAGTTTATAAGAATTAATGGCACATTTTGGGTACTATTAATAGGTTTTCCACCCTATGCATCCTAGTACCATATGGATCATGCAGGAACTGGCTCAAAATAACATCACCAACACAACCATTTACATGGATCACAACATACCAAGTCTTCCATCACTTATGGAAAGATAGGTTCACACAACCTCCTAAGAAGATGACCATGATTGAGGTATGTCTAACCTACTAAACCAATAATTCCCCAATTCTCATTCCCATATTAAGGGCTAATATTCAAGGATCACTCATCCAAACAAGGGTTTCCTCTTTAAAGACTCAAATATCCTACTATGGACAATGGAATATGGGCGGTACCAATGTTAGAAAGATCTACTACATGATATCCCTTTATGAAGCATAAGCATTATAACACTGAGAGGAATCCTACTCAAAATCCTCTAGGTAACACGAGTGAAGGGATCCTAAAATAGGGATCCTTGAAAACGGTACACAGAAGATAGATCCTATAAGGGACTCCCTAAAACAACACGTAAGCAAAAGAATCCCTCATGGGATCCTTGTTAACCAAATAGAAGATAGAGACAGGCTATATAGGATTCTTTAAGTCGAAACATAAGTAGAATAATCCTATACATAATCCTCAATATCAACTCGTATCACGATCTCATAGGCCAGAAAAACACATCTTGCAAGGAATACGTCCTCAAATCATAGGTCATGAGAGATAGCTCATATCTCATCTTATATCATAGGTCTTGACTAGTTTAGTTTGAACACCCAACCAGTCATTCACACCAATTTCACTCTCAGGTGACAACTAAAAATGGTAACTAGATGAAGAACCTATCCATTTATATAGAATCCCAAAAACACCCATTAAAAGTCCTCGGAATGATTCACGGGTTTCACCATCATGATCTATGGGGAAAACTACTTAGAAAGGACAACTCATAGGTCCAAAACTGACAAGGGATAAAACAGGAACAAACCCTTAAAGGGTGCTAGAAAAGAAGTACACGGTGTGTAGAAACCACACATGGCATGTACCCTAAAAATCTTACATAGGCATGTACTCCTACTATCCTAGGCATGTAAACATACAAGGTACATGGTGTGTCATCCCAACACACAGCATGTACTCAAGTTCTCCTTCCTGTCCATGTACATGGACAGAGTCACACGGGGTCTTCCTAAGTAAAACTACATGGTGTGTATCTACCGTACACGGCATGCACTAACCCAAAACCAACAACCAATTTTCTCTCTCACACGTCCGAACACATGTTTACTTACCACATAGTATGTACTCAGAGTACACAGCATGTACTTAAGAAAATTTCTCTCTTCCCAAACAGAAGAACACATGGAATCTGTGCGCAGCATCACATGCCATGTTGTATGGTTTTTCAGACAATAATCCTGAGAAACATCCCTGGAACCCCTTTTTTTGAAAAATAAAGCAACGGTGTGCCAAATTCCGATATGTGGGGGGTCATACTCCCCGTGAATCAAAGCTTGGAATCCACATATAGCATATAACAACACAATCTATATCCCATGTCCAAAACATGATCCACAAAATTCTGATCCAATAGGGCCCATACTTCTTAGGGACCAAAGTTTTTCATCCATCCAATTCAACCATAACACATACAAATACACCTATCATAACAACGATCATATCTATCATGGTACCTATCACAACAGCATTCATATCTATCATGACATCAATCACAACAGCATGAAATCAGTAATTCTATATAAATGGAATAGAAAGAATGCATGTCATGTGATTTCTAACAAGTTCCTATATGATGCATGATATGGAATACCTTCATCTCATCAGGTTTCAACAATATAGAACCACAATGATATTAATAATAATAGCACAAAACAAGTGTGTCACCCAACGGTGAAATCAAATCAACTGTAATAGCTCAAAATACAAAAATTACAATTTCATTTGAGGTAATTTGGATTTACCCTATACGTGGGGTAGCTACTCCCAGGAATAGCTTAGTACCAAATCCCTTTCATTTCCATCTCTTTCTAATGTCTCCAAAAAATAAATAAAACCATAAAAGAAAAAAAATCTCTAATACAACTTCATAATGTCCCGGATCCAAATTCCACTCAATTGGTGCCCCATACCCGATTGGCCACATGGCCTCAGGCACATTTCCCAAAATGTAAGAGGTTGTTGAATAGTAGTGAGGGCCTAAGGTGAGAAAGTGGGGAAACTATACCCTCATTGGTAGAGTGTAACACAGTGGAATAAATAATTATAAAATAGCGGAAGTAGTAAACAACATGAAACTAAAAAAATAGAGGAAGACTAATAATATAAATAACCAAGAATTGTTCCATAAAAAAGATGATACATCATGTTATATGTTCTAAGAAATCATCTAAAACAAGTACAATGTAGTAATACACAATATATGTCTCAAAAGAAAAAAAGAAAAAAATAACTAGGAAGCATCGCAATCCTTGGCTTGGTCCCATGCTCTATTACTCCTAAGAATCACATAAAGTATCTGTAGTAGGGTGCTTTCACTAATCAACACCTACAATCATATAATCTATTTGGGCCCAAAATCATGGCCCAAACAGGGTGTGAGACTAAATCCTAGTAGGAAACCACTCAAGGTCTGTGCCAATCTATCAGTGAATATATATATAATAGGAAGTGTAAAATAGTGAAAGTAGTAAACTATGGGTACTCAAAATAAAGCACAATAGATGTCTCAGAAAACAATGTAAACAAGTATAAGTGAAGAATGAATCCAATCTTGTGCTTTGGATTAACAGATGCGTCATAAGTTATCCATTTCATTATTCAATTTTCTTGATTTATATAAAAGTCTCAAGGTCCGACCTAGGCCTAAAGACCCCCCATATTAAGGTAACCATCAACTCGTGACATAATAGTCATTTGATCATTTTTCAATAGAGCCTGACTTGGGTATCCCTCAATGGATCCTAGTTTCACTCAGCATTTTAAAATAAGACTCAATGAGCTTGACCACTATATATGTGGTTGGATCATAGCCTTTACATAATTAACCTCTTGAGCCCGTCCATTATCTTTTAACTGAGACAATGGTTAATCCAAGGTATATAAGGTGCAATTAGTCACATGAGCCCGACCTTATCTTTTAACTAAGACTATGGCTCACCCATTTCTAATTACCCCTCTTAATCATTGCATATAGCAACCACATGTAAATTAAACTATTACATAGATTTAACATATTAACTCGTGTGTGCACATATCATATAACAAGAAACACATGTGAATTAAACTATCACATGGTTTAACATCAATAAATCTTGTGGCTACAATTTAAATAACAAAAATATTAAGTAATATAAACCATTACAAGGCCTTATCATAGCCTAAATCATGTGGGTAGGTTCATAGTTGGAGAAAAACATTCCAAACATGCTTAAATAGGAATAGTCATAATATGGGAAAAGGGGGAAATCTCTAATCCCAAACCCTTAATCAATTCAATCACAATTTATCACAACTACAATTCCATTATAAATTTAATTCATACTTGATAATCCAATAAGGGAAAGAAAGCATGCCTCATAGGCAACCTCATCCAAACAGCCACAAACGGTCATTCCAAGGGAAGTGCACCCATGGGGTGGACCTTAATAAAGGTAAATAAACAAATTCATACTTTAAAACAATTATTCGATTACCTAATAACCATTAGGGAAAAATTAAGGTAATTTATAAATCAAGTGACACCCCAAAATGGGTGTGCGACACTCCAGAATATATAAACATCATGATAATTCATGAGAGACACAAGACCACCTACCTCATGTTAGTATGACTCTCATTGTCTAGTTTCAATATTCAATTCAACCTAAATCAGATTAGATATGTAAAATGAGTAAAAATGCTCGACCCTCGATAACTAGGTCGAGAGAAAAAATCGTAAATAAAAGCTCAATATGAATTGAGATCTAACCAAGGGGGATCTAATGCATTTTATGGTGTTTCAATTGAAGATCAGATGATGAAACAGGAGGCAAATTTCTATTCAGATTGCATGGGCGCACTAATCGTTGAAGGGAGGGGGTTCATTTATGTCCATCTAGAAAATTGATGCTACTGTCCAATTTAATCATTAAATAAAAATTACACCATGTGTACTTGATAATACACACCATGTCTGTATAAGTCGTAGCCAGGTCATTACATGGTCATGTACTGGGATTATACGGCATGTAACTCTAAATACATGGAATGTACCTAGAAATACACAGCGTGTAACTTCCAGTCACATCATGTAATAGGACTATAGCTAGACCTTAAACTCTTTTCCCCCATTTTCATAAGTATAACCTGAAAGGGAAAGATCCATACCTAAAAGGAAGAATCAGGTTCTTACATTAGATCCGTGTAAAAAAATATACTCAAATGACTAAATCTCTCTTTTTATGGATAAAAATACCCATTATCTTCCTCCACATTAACAAGTATAAAATATAACTTAATGAGGGAATTTATCTAAAAAATTAATATACACATGAAACTTCAAGTACTATTTTATATAAAATTGTAATCACCATATTTGGTTTCCTTTTACTAGATATATGACTCATTTAAGGAGGGAAGAAAAATTTTGTTGCGTAAAAATATTTTCCAAAAATTGACAGATTTATTTAGGACCCATGAAGTTTGAGTTATCACTTAGTCTAGTTGAAGAATTTTAATACCATTAATAAAGAAATCCAAGAAAAAAATCCTTAATTTGGATCAATATTGAAATTTATATGCTCGAAATACATATATGATAGAAAACAATTAAAATTCTATAATTAATAAATTTTCACATTAAAGCCGAAAACATATATAAAATCCAAAAATGATACATTTCATATCAAATTTATAAATTTTTGTGGACTTATTAAATGAAATACCCATGAAAAATAATTAAAATATTACATATATCAATTACCCCACACTTATACTTGGACTCCTAGACAAGTAAGAATTAAAATTAAATCAAAGAAAATTTAAAACATATACCCATAAGATCCACCAATTTAACACTATGAAACAAAATATATAATTAATTCTCAAAAAAAATTATTTCAAGTTCTCTATTCATCTCATTCAATCCATTTTCGCTTAATTTCTCATCTCATACACACAAAACACTTACTTTACATGAATTTTCACACATCACACAAATGTTAATTTTCAACAAGTCTTCTATCATCCAAACCCATGTAACAGTCACTATAGGATTGATAAATTTATATATCTCCACCAAATGTGAGTTAATGAAATTTTTCTATCATGAAGAATTTTTTGGTGGATTTAGTTTCTTTTGGTTGGTAGGTTTTAAATGTCAAAAATTATGCGATGGAATAAGGGGGTTTGGATATTTTTGAAGAAAAATGGTATGATTATAATTTTCACTCAAGTACAAACTCATTATCACTCCACTTAGTAGAAAAATAGCTCCAATAATCATGAAAACATTAAGAATATTTTACATAATTCTGAATTTCAGTATAAAAAATTATATCCACTCAACTCCCTTCAAGATAATTGAATTTTTTAAATGATATTTTTACCTTATGCACAGATTGATTTTTGAAAGAAGTGTGGGTGATTTAAATTTATAGTAATGGGTGTGATTTCATATCCCTTCTATTTAATTAAAATACATCTTTTCATTTTTAAAAACTTTTTTCCATTAATTTTTTAGAAACTTCATCTTAGAATATTTTTTTATAATTTTACTCAAAAGATCCAGCAAGGAACAACTTTTATCATAATTAATTTTTATTAGAAAAAACATCTCTTTTTAATTTCATTTTCCAAAAAAAATAGCGCAAAATGATATATCACACCACAAGACAGCTTCACCCCACACTTAAGTTCAAAAAATTCATGAAACCTCACTTCTATAAAAGGTTAGATAGAGAAAATTGTCTTTAAATGTGGCTAACCTAGCAGGTTGTTCATGTATTCTAAGGGTAACATGGATTAAATGTACTAGTTAGGATAGAATAAAAAGTATTCTCTTGAATAGGGGTTTTTAAAACTAAATAAATTCCTCAATCATTTAAAACACAAGCACCTAAAACCTTCATGTTTTAATAAAAATAAATCAAATTATGGTTAAATAAATAATGGATTTGTTCTCTAAATAAATGAGGTGAATGACTTTAATATTCCAAAATGTTTTAGAATCCTCATTGTAAGGTGATTTTTAAGATAAATACAGTGAAATGTGGCATGGGATTAAAAACTTAGAGGTAATTTCATGAAATTCTCAAAGTTTTTAACTTGAAACAAAGTCATTTTTAACATTAATTTATGTTAAAATTCTTGGAATAAATTTTTTAACTCATTGAAATGGTTTTCAAAAATGGAAAAGATAATCATTTGAGCTCAAAAGTTTCAAAACGCACAAAAATTGGAAAAGAAACACACACAAATTTCAAAAAATCATAATTTTTTTAGAAAACATGAATTTAAAAATCCTAAACTAAAAAGGATCCCTCCCCTACACTGAAATGATATAGTGTAATCATTTTATTAAAGTATATTTAACATGTAGGTATATTTTTAATTTAACCTCAACATGAAAGTATGTGTTAAGTAAATGTATAACCTAAATTTATGGTATTGCGATGTTGATTTAATCTCCTAAGAGCTGCTCACTGAAAAACTACAACAAAAAGTAGAAAAGAAAACATATAAAATTTATTTAATGAAAATAAAATAGGAGTTTATTGATAATGAGGAATAAAATAATGATAGATCCTATTTTAACCCCCCCCCCCCCCAATTTGGACCTGGGTTTTGACTACCTCTAAAAGAGAAGTACTAGTCATTATCCAATGTTTGATGGTGAGTAAAGTTTATTTGATTTAAACCACTAATACTTCTTCCTTACATATTGAAATTATTAATTTTTGTTAATTAATCCATGTTTAAAGTAAATCAAACCCATCCCCATGTAAATGAGATACATCTTTCATGGTGGGTGGGATAAATAATGGGTCCTCCTCTTTATTGGTTGTCACTTTTACAACCTCTTCTTTATTCTCTAGTGTTTTCTTTAAGTATTCCAAATAAATAAAATAATCAATAGTAATTATAGAGTTAAATTATATTTGAATAAAATTAAAACATTAATAATTGATATCAAATTCTTATACTTAATTGTAATAAACTTGTTTCCTGGTTTCCTCTAGAAAAGAAAATCAAATCTTCTCATGTACTCTATCTGATAAGTGTTCAACTTGTTCAAAGAACTCCATGTTTTTATCAGTAGGTACATATTATTTTTCTTCATCTTAATCCAAGTAAAAACCAGAATTACATGATTCTAAAAATTCAAAACAATTATAGGTGACACTTAATTCAGTTTCTATAAAATTTTATGACAATGAGTTTAAGAAAAGATCATATCCCTGAGTTTGTTTATCTTTAATTTCTTCTTTAGTGGAAAGTGACTATTGGAGTTGAATTTCACTGGATAGAGGAAGTTAGTAAGGATCCTCTATCTATTATCCAAATTCCACCACTTGGGTGGTTTCATCATATTCCATATCTAGACATAGATACAATGGTGTTGATTATTCTACTTTATATAGGATGGGGAGATCATATTACACATTATATTGACTCCAAAAGTCATCCCAATCTTGTTGATCTCCCATATGTACTTCCATATGAAAATATTCTTTATAATTCACATATAGTATTGGTTGAGAGAGGGTGAATTGATCTTCATGTATCTCCAACGTTTCCTCATCGGGTTTTTCAACTTCAAATATGAGTGGGGAAATGTCATCCACCATTGCCTCAAGTTTATCTTTATATTGATACTCATGGGATGTTTATTCTAATTATTTCCTCATATCCTGTATCTTCTCTATAATACATTACAACTAGTATTTTATACCATTTTCAACCACTTATTCTTGCTATTTCACCTATGGAATTTCTTCAAAAAAAATGGGGGAGATAAGGAAGACTCTTTTTGTGCCTCCACCATTTCTTGAAAAATTACAGGAATTACTCTTAGATTTTAGTTAATTATTTGATAAATCCCTCCAATACTATGTATTTGAGGTAATTTATAAGGTTATAGATGATTTCCTTGAATTACTCTTCTATAAGGATTCATCTTCAAGATCCCGTGATCTACTTAGTAAATAAATCAACACCATCTTCTATAAATGAGGGTGAGTTAAACATTTTTTTAATATTAATTTGAAAATATTAAGATTCTTACAATTATATTTTTGGAACTACCTCCCCAGAAACATTGAAAATTTTGGAAATGTTCTTATCATTGGGTGTGGGAAAAAATTATTTCTTATTTTAAAATGAATTATAGTGGTTAACCTAGGTTTTCTCTGAAGAGGATCTCATAGTAGTCATGTTTGTCACTATAAATTAGAGAGAAAAGGGGGTTTTTTGGAAATTTTTTGATTTTTAAAACAAAATAAAGTACTGAAAGAAGATATTAAAAATAGATTAGTGAATCAAGTGATTAAAAAAATTGATATGAAAAGGGTTATCATGTTGGGTTTGGTCTTCTAAATGAAATGTTATCCTAGTTCCAATTTATTAAATCCTCTTCTTCTAAGTTTATTAGAGTGAAATTCCACAATCATTTTCTCTCACTCCCTTGTTAAAATATTGATATAGAAAATAAACCTTTCCAAAATCTCATCTTATTCTACCCTCCTTCCTATGTGTAATAAAGTAATAATGAATACCCTCAATTGACTTAGTAAATTTCCAATCGGGTCTTATTTACACTAAATAATCAAGAGTGTCTACTACCCCTCCCACGCAAACTGATGATCATAGAGTAATTCAAAAATAAGCTATGATTTATTCCATAATATATAAACTAGGACCCATTTGATGGAGAAAATGATATTTCACCAAGGAAATAAAAATAAAATAATTTATAACCAAATATGATCGGGTGTGATAATAAAACTACTATTAAAATATTGAAACCAACTTAACCCAAGAAAGAAAAGTATTTTACTCTATGAAGTTCATGAACTAAAGCATTAAAAAAGGAAAACCTACCCTTCCCCAATCACTCGAAATTTAACCCCTCCATGTTAATGGTATCAAAGAATAAGGGGGGAGAGGAATCCATTAAAAATTTATGAAATAATAAAAGGAGAAATATAAAATTTCTTCTCTAGAATATATCTACTGAAATGTTTCTCTATTTCTACCTTCTAGAAGGATGAAACTCTCCTTAAGAGTTATTTGGAATTGTGTTTTCTGTCAACCATAAAATTTTCAAATTTTTTGGACACATTTATAAAAATTTATGCTTGAATTTTTTAAACTCTTATTTTTTGGATGAAGATACCCTTCAACTTCATCTACTTTAATGCATGTAATGGTTACCTTAATGAGTAAATTTCTACAATAAATTTAATATACACATGAAACTTCACATCCTATTTAGTATCAAACTATAATCATATCATTTGGTTGTATTTATATTGATATATTCCTCATTTAATGAGTGAAGGTCAATACTATTGGAAAAAAAATATTTTCCACATTTACTAATTCATTTAGGCCCCATGAAATTTGAATTATCACTTGTTCCTATTTAATAACATGAATCCCATGAAAAAATAAATCCTAAAAAAATAATTCCTCAATTTGGATCAATATTGAAAAGGTTTTGGTCTAAATACATAAGTGACAGAAAACTGTTAAAATTATAAAATTAATGAATTTTCACATTTAAGCTCAAAACATCCCTATATCCAAAAACTATGAAATTTAACTCAAATTAATAATTTCATGTGGATTAAATCATTTAAATTAATATGAAAAATAAAGGTAATATTAATTCTATCAATAAATAAGGTTTATACCATTAATATAAAAACTTATAAGAATAACAATGATATTAAATCCATTATATGGTTATGGTGATAAGATATTTGGAGGAATAATACTAAGAAACTAGATTAAGAAGTTTATAATACATAAATTGGAGACTTTATTTTTCTATTGGAACTTCCTTAGAAATTTAAGGGATTAGTCTAACTATAAGTGAAAATGGACTTATGTTTGTTGGATAGGGTTATATGGAGAGTAAAATAGTAGGTTTTAAATGTGGAATTCAAAATGGATTTCTGTGTTTGAAATGGTGTAAAAGATCCCCTTTTATAAGAGAGGAAAGGAGGAATTTTGTAAGCACCCCTTCTATTTTAATAATTCCATATTAATTACATTAAGAGTTTTTAAATTATTGATTTTGGGGTGTCTTTGGGTCAATAAAAGAATAACTATGTGTTTACACACATGTTTTAAACATGTTATAGGATTTTTACCATTAAGTTTTTACATTTAACTCTTTTAATTTTAAAATAGGTAACTAGTTTTTTACTAAGTGATTTTGTGTTTTATTAAACATATAACATAACAAAATATAACCAAATTTGAGTGTGATGGAACCAAATGTTACATCCTTTTAATCCAATTAAAATTAAAAATATTATAAAAGTATCTTTTATTTTAAAATAGACAATTTAAAGAAAAAT
This sequence comes from Viscum album, assembly GCA_963277665.1. Taxonomy (NCBI): domain Eukaryota; kingdom Viridiplantae; phylum Streptophyta; class Magnoliopsida; order Santalales; family Viscaceae; genus Viscum; species Viscum album. Next base: position 1,308,402,541 of record OY728159.1, read on the forward strand.
GTTTTATTAAAAAATGACATTTTAATAATTATGGATTCTTAATGTTATTTATTATTGATTAACAAAAAAATAAATGTTAATATATTTATTTATTTATTTATAAATCCTATTAGATTCATTATTTAAATTATTTAAATTTAATTTATTATAAATAAATTCCTTGATATTAATGAAACCATAATTTTAAAATAATTGTTTCACCATTTTTTTGGTAAGTAGCATTATTCCTAATAACATAAATTTTATACTTAAAATTTAAATTAGAAATATTAAAAAATATAAATAGTATTATCTAAAATATGAAAATAATTTTATGTGATTAACATTCTATGTATAGGGAAATTAATCTTAACATTGGATCATGTAACATGTAAAAATCATCTTTTTAGTTTATTTTTAAGCAAAAAGATTCATGATTAGGAATGAGTTATAAATTCCATTAATTCTAGTGAATTTTAAATAATAATTATTATTCATATATTAATTATTTAAAAATAAATGGAATCAAAAACATAATCTCATCATGTTATAATTAACTAATTAACACAGTCAAAAAATAGTTTTCATTAAAACGCTATATAAATTTTCAAAATGTTGAGCATGGGTTTATAAATTCAAAAAAGTATTTTAAAATGATTTATTATACCTTATAATATAAAATAGTATAGGATAAAGGTTTCAAAAACATTCAATGTATTCATATTATAAAATAATTTCTTAAAAGTGATGACATTTATATAATCAGTATTTTTTACTATTAACCTAAAAATCGACTATTTTAGATAATTCTCAAAAATACACCCTATGCTAATTTTTTTGTGAGGAATTAAAAAATGAATTTTACTTTATAAAATTTAAATTCTAAATTTTTTTAAATTTATCTTCTTAAATTAAAATATATAATATAAAGAAAAAGGATTTTATTGAAAATGACCTTTTCAATATTAACTCATATTAATTATTTACCTTATAAAGGTAATTACTATTAATGATTTACCATATTAGTGTTTATTATTAATTTATTAATATTATATTATTATTATTATTATTTATGTTGGGTGTAGTGTGTGACACAAGTTATAAATCATATTATGTATTTTAAAAGATCTATAATCTTGGGTCATTACAGTTTGGGATCTAAAATAGATAGAAGGGTGATCCAGTTTTTATGAAGAACCTTGTAATGATAATCAATTTTTTAGGGGTCTCATACCCCTATCATTCCATATCATGGAAGAAATCATGATGAGATTATGGAGCAGACCTAGATTCCTGCAATGCCTTATTGTTGGGGAGATAGAGAACCATTACTATTCTTGGACTTCAATCAAGTCAACACACTACTAGGGAGGTAAAGAACCATTCATTTTCAGAATATATGTTTGATAAATATTCATTTTCTGGTTATTTATAGATTCAAAGATATCTAGAAATATACTGTTACAATTTTTGAATATAATCTATTCAACTATGGTGAAAAAAAACTTTATACAACCATCATGACTATAAATTCTTGAATAATGTGATCAATATTGAGTTGTTCAAAGATTAAAGACTTAAAAATAATATAAATTTTTATCAATGATTATCTATAGAAAAATATGTGAATAATATGCTCTTACCTTTCAAATATCAAATCATTTGGATTTATTTTCATCTATCCAACGCTTGAAAACTTTATTTTTATGAGTTTAAAATATTTGGCAAATTGAACATTGATTTATATGGTTTCATAAATGAAATTCAGAGTATATTTTTATTTGTTCTCTTATATAAAACAACTATTAAGGATATATATTATCATTTAAGCTTTAATATCTTGAAAAAATCAGTATTTTTCATATTATTGATGAAATTATAGTGTTAATGGTTCCACAAATTTTTATTTCACTATAGTTGAATAGAAATTATTCAAATAAAATGTAAGATCGCATTTATTGATGATTCCTTGGACACTACTAATTTCTCATTTATCAATTTTAGTTTAGTGGTTTATAGGATTCTCTATGGAAAATAGGTGTGGCGTAGATTTCTTCTTAGGTGTGCAACAAGGTTTTAGGATTATTCATATTCTCTTCAGTTTCTCATTTGGAATTTTTTCACCCTTTGGTGCCTGATTTTAAAATGAATTTTAATGAAGAGTGGGGATTTAATTTCTCTTTAAACATTGAAATTCTTTGTTATTTTCATATGCTTATGCAACTAGCTGAAAAAATTATTTTATAAATGCTTAGTCTCTATCTATACATTTCATTAAGCCCTCTTCTTTTGTTCTACATATAGACAATTTATTTTCATATGCATAGAGATCCTCCAACTTAAGTTACTTGGGTAATATTTCCCAACATACTACTACCTTTTTAGAATCTATCAATTTTAAATTTTTTAGATGACTAGTTTAGTCATTATCATTACTTAGACTATCGTACTGGAATATTGAAACACCCCTTTATAGATCTGATTTTTCTAAAGCTCTAACTTCTTAATCCCCCTACAATATTTATATAAATTGTGGTCAAAGGGGACCGCCACAACAACAACAAAAAATTCTATGAGTCTCAAATTTTATAATATCATTTTTTATTTTTTCAAGGTTATTATATGAATAAAAACATTGATGCTAATATTTTATCAATATTCAATCCACATGCATCTATTTTTATGCTTCAACATGTTAATGGATATTTAGAGAAGATAGGAGACTCTTTATTGAACCTATTTTTCTTGGTAGGGTAAGGATATGTGGCTCTCCCTCTATATATCTAGGATAAGGCTTCCTAGGATCTATAATTCCTAGAAAAAAATGAAGATATCCAATTTCTAGTTAGGTGAATTCATAGTAATTTTAAATTATTGAACAACCATAAGCTAGTGAAATTTATAAAATATGATTCATTCCTTCATTAGTGAATATTAGGGATGAATTTAATTATTGTTGACTTTGAATGATGAGGAATTCACTAAGAATTAGTTCCATACGTGATTTTGAGAATAATTATATGATTAAAATTTCTCAAAAGGTTATTGACACTGGTAATAGTTCATTAGAATATTCAATGAGGTAGAGTGGTTGGAAAAGTGAAAATAAGAATAATATTCTAGTCAAAGAATAAAAACTCATCTCCTTATAGTGATAGGAAAATAAATAGTACTATCCCAGCCATTATAACTATAGAATATGGGAATAACCAAAGTGGTAAAGTTGTTTCATATTTTATTTCCATTTTCGAAGGAGGGGTTAAGGAAGTGTCTCATGTTTTAAATGATTAATTTAAAGAACCAATGTTTCTATATTTAATGGAACCAATATAGATCCTGAAATGTTCATCTAATTAATAGTAATAAATCTTCCATGGTGTGATTTACAACCAAAATATTGATAATATTTTTCAAGATATTTTTTTAAGGTCTTGGGTAGTCAGGAATGGTGATTCGGGTCAGATCATATAATGGACATGTGAATTTAGACCCTATCAAGGCATAATAGGCATTAATATAGGATAGGGAATAAGTATTAGGTGTAAGAACCTGATTTTTATCTCAAGTATGGATCCTTTAAATTTCAATCTATATTTTTATTATGGACCTAATAGGGATTCCTAATGAGTTCACTGAGGTTACGGGGGTGTTTGGGACCTGTTCAAAGCTCATAACCCCATCCAATGGGAAAAGTACATTGGCCGCATGGTTAATTGAAACTGTGTGAGCCAGTCCGCATGGTTTCCACTAACAGTGTGGGGCTGGACAAAGGGGTGAAGTAGGGTGCATGGTTTTCCCTAACTATTTTCCAAGGGTCGCACACCTATGTGAGTATCTCAGCAAAATGTAGTACAACCTTGCATATGGTTAGCACATGGGTTCTCAAACCGTGCGGGCCTAACCTTGTGGGTTCCTCATTAAGATAGGGTTCCATGTATGGTTGGTTCATGATTTAGATAATCATGCATCCAAATCATGTGCCCCTAAAATTTTGTGTGAAAAGGCTAAATTTTCCCTAATTTCTATTAAACTCACCCCAACCCTCTCATTTCATTTCCAGCATATAGAGGAGTCTCTTTTCTCCCATTTTGAGCTCTGAAGTTCCTCCTTGTTATTTTTTAATCCCAATTCTTCATCTAAAGTCTGATTTGATCCTTTTCCATCTTGTTGGATTTGCATTGGTAAGTACTCTATTCATCTTGAACCATTCATCATTCTTCTTTTTATCGAAGATGTTATTTCGATGCAATCTCATATGCCATGTTTTAGGGCATTGATCCTTTATTGATTTTTCTTCCAATGCGGGATAAATTAAATGTTGATACTAGATAAGGAGAGTTTTATGAGTATACATTATGTGTTCTATGACACATCCCTCAAGTCTCACCATTTTATAAACTATCGTTTTTGTGTATACGCCAATTTCATCAGGTGTTCCTGTTTAATTCATATTCCTTGCTTGCAATCATTATAATGGTATTTTAAGATTCTTTAATTATATGTTCATCATCGTTGGAGGTTATGTCTCAACGCTGACCACCCCAAGTAGGGTGTTTACCATAGTTATGTTGTTAGTATCTTATTATGTCCACCTACTCCACTGTTTGAGAGTGCTTTGACTTGACTTTCATATAGGTAAATATTTAAACTAAAGGAATGAGTTATTAATGGTGATAACATGTTTATATAACTTTATCCTTCTAAAGTAAGTGTTTCAATATAATTAATGTATTTAAATCTAAATGGAAAGTATAATATATGTATCACTTGGATTATTTCCAATGTAATTGAATGTTATGGTTGCACGTTTGTAGTACTCATTACCATGCTTAATGGAAGGTAGGGAAGTGAACCTAATTAATGATTAAGTAATCAAAGAAATAAATGGTTATATGACCTATTAGACTTTTCAAACTAATGAAAGGAAATGGCTTGAACCAAATGACTTATTACATGAAATGTATATTACATGGCCTAATTAATTAATTAATCAAGTATAAGGTGCTTATTTCATATAGACCTGATTATATTTTAGGAGCGTTCAAACTCAATCCATCCTTGGATTCCTGGGGGAATTACTTAATCACTCATAGACTCCATTCTAATTCAAGAATTATGGTTTCAAAAGATTATAACCACCTTGGAACTTGATCCTTTTATGCCAGTAGATGCCCGACATGATGTCATAGGATACATCACTACTATAAAATAGGCCTTTAACAGTACTAAAAATAGCCTTTATCATCTCTATATAAGCACTAACTACCAGAAAGATATTAAAATCCCTTGTATTTTATCAGTCCTAAAAAAGTGTTAATAAATGGGTCTTTTTATCATCACTTTTAAAAGCACTCATAAAGGGGAATATTATAGTGTATTGTAACAGTACATTGTAGCACCAGTTCAATGTGCTATAACAACACACCACAGCACCAGAAACACCACAAGATATCAAAAGAATCAAGTACTGATACAAAATTTAAATGAAATGAAGTTTAAAACAAAAATACAAGAAAATAACACTATATTATATGCATTTCAAACATTGTTTTATATAATTACATAGGTATAAATTATTGTATACATTCAAAAACATCTATGTTCTTTTGCCTTTTGATCCTAACCCCAAATCATGATATTACTGAACAAAACACCCCTTCTCAAGTAAAATAACACACTTTTAAAAGAAAACAATTCTTATGTTAGTAATAATATAAACAAATAAATTATCAGAAAGTGTTAATTTTAAACTAAACTTTAAGTCATACCAGGAACACTATTTATCGGATTGAGTTGTGGTTTATTATTACATGTCACACCATTTCTTGTTCATATTCAAGAATTATATCTATGAAAATTAATTAAATAAGTATAAGATAAATCCACACCATCACAGCCTAGCAGTTGCGTCATGTGGTGGTGTTTGGAGATGTGATGTACGTTTTAAACTAAAATGACACTTGTATATTAAAAAGACACACTTGGAGTCATACCAGTCACACCATGTGTCAGATTAAGGCATGGATGATTCCTACACATCTCAAATGACTTATGGATCATTTTTCTAAAGTAGCAAGACAATTTGAATGTGTTTTCTCAGTTTTGAGTACATCACTTGCCTTTTTTACTAAAATGTCATTTTAAATTAAAAACACACATTTTTACTCATATCAATCACATCATGTATCAGTTTGATGTGAGAACAATTCGTACAAGACAAAAATGACTTATGAATCGTTTTTCTAAATTATCAAGAAAATATTAGTGTGTTTGATTAGTTTTCAATGAGTGACACTTTTTGAACTAAAATATCGATTTTAAACAAATAACAGACACTTTGAGTCATATCAGAAACATCATGTATCATATTGAGGTTTGGATTATTACTAAATGTCAAAAATAACTTATATATTGTTTTCATAAAGTATCAAAACAATATGAATGTGTTTGTTTGGTTTTGTGTAGGTTAGTTGTTCATTTTACTAAAATTAGTGCCAATTTTAAATAAAAAAGACGCACTTTGAGTAATACTGGTCACACCGTGTATTCGATTGTAGTAAAACAGATTTCTACACATCTCAAATGACTTATAGATAATTTTTTTAAAGTATTAAAACAATTCAAATGCACTTTCTTGGTTTTGAGTACGTCACTTTACTTTTTCACTAAAATGGAATTTTAAACTAGAAACACGCACTTTGACTCATACCAATCACATCGGGTATTGGTTTGACATGAGTCTAATTCATACAAGTCAAAAAATACTTATGAATCATTTTATAAATTATCAAGAAAATCTGAGTGAATTTGATCAATTTTCAATGAGTGACACTTTTTGAACTAAATTTTCAATTTTAAAATGATAATAGGAACTTTGAGTCATACTAAGCAAACCATTTATCATATTGAGGTGATAATGATTCATACATGTCAAAAATGACTTATGGATCATCTCTTTAAAGTATAAAAACAATATAAATGAATTTTTTCAATTTTGAGTAGGTCAGTTGTCTATTTTACTAAAATTGGTGTAAATTTTAAATAAAAAGATGCACTTGGAGTAATATTGGTCACACCATGTGTCATATTGAAGTGAGGATGATTACTACACATCTCAAATGACTTATAGATAATTTTTTAAAATTATTAAAACAATTCAAATGCACTTTCTTGGTTTTTAGTATGTCACTTTACTTTTTTACTAAAATGGAATTTTAAAATGGAAACACACACTTTGACTCATACCGATCACATTGTGTATCAGCTTTACATGAGACTAATTCCTACATGTTATAAATGAATTATGAATATTTTTCATAAATTATCAATAAAATATGATCATGTTTGATCATTTTTCAATGAGTGACACTTTTTGAACTAAAATGTCGATTTTAAACTGATAACAGACACTTTGAGTCATATCAGACACATAGTGTATCATATTGAGGTGAGGATGATTCATACACATCAAAAATGACTTTTGGATCATTTCTATAAAGTATAAAAACAATTTTAATTCTTTTTATCAGTTTTGAGTAGGTTAGTTGTTTGTTTTACTAAAATTGATGTCAATTTTAATTAAAAAGATTCACATAGAGTCATATCAGTCACATAGTGCATTAGATTGAGGTGTGGTTGATTCATACACATCTCAAATTACTTATGAATAATTTTAGTAAAGTATCAAAATAATATGAATTTATTTTCTTGTTTTTTAGAATGTCACTTTTCTTTTTTACTAAAATGTCATTTTAAACTAGAAACACATACTTTGACTCATACCGATCACATCGTCTATCGGTTTGACATGTGACCAATTAATATATGTCAAAAATTACTTATGAATAATTTTCCTAAATTATAAATAAAATACTAGTGTGTTTGATTGGTTTTCAATGAGTGACACTTTTTAAACTAAAATGTTGATTTTAAAATGATAACAGACACTTTGAGTCATACCGGACACATCATGTATCATATTGAGGTGAGGCTGATTCCTACATGTCAAAAATGACTTATAGATCATTTCAGTAAAGTATCAAAATAATTTTAATGTGTTTTCTCAGTTTTGAGTAGGTCAGTTTTCCATTTTACTAAAATTGATGTTAATTTTAAATAAAAAGACGTACTTTGAGTCATACCGGTCACACCATGCATCAGATTGAGGTGTGGATGATTCTTACATGCCTTAAATGACTTATGGATACTTTTAATAAAGTATCAAAACAATATGAATGTGTTTTTATCGGTTTTGATTATGTCACTTTTCTTTTTTACTAAAATGAAATTTTAAAATGGAAGCACACACTTTGACTCATACCGATCACATCGTGTGTCAGTTTGACCTGAGACCAATCCCTACACATAAAAAATTACTTATGAATATTTTTCATAAATTATTAATAAAATATTAGTTTGTTTGATTAGTTTTCAGTGAGTGACACTTTTTGAACTAAAATATCAATTTTAAACTAATAACGAACACTTTGAGTCATATCGGGCACATCCTGTATCAAATTGAGGTGTGTGAGATTAATACAATTCAATAATGACTTATTTATAATCTATATAAAGTATCAAAACAATCCAAATATTTTTTATCAATTTTGAGTAGGTCAGTTTTCCATTTTACTAAAATTGATGTCAATTTTAAATAAAAAAGACATGTTTGGAGTCATACTGGAAACACCATGCATCATATTGATGTACATGTGATTCATACACATCTAAAATTATTTATGGATCATTTTTCTAAAGTATCAAAGTAATATGAATGTGTTTTTTTGGTTTTTATTATGCCACTTATCTTTTTTACTAAAATTTCATTTTAAACTGGAAACATGCACTTTGACTCATACCAATCACATAGTGTATTGGTTTTATGTGAGAAAAATTAATACATGTAAAAAATGACTTATGAATCATTTTCCTAAATTATCAAGAAAATCCTAGTGTATTTGATTGGTTTTCAGTGAGTGACACGTTTTGAACTAAAATATTGATTTTAAAGTGATAATGGAAACTTTGAGTCATACCAGGCACATCATGTATTGGATTGAGGTGTGAATAATTCATACATGTTAGAAATGACTTATGTATCATCTTAGTAAATTATCAAAACAATCCAAATTCTTCTTCTCATATTTGAGTAGGCTATTTGTCCATTTTACTAAAATTTATGTCAATTCTAAATAAAAAGACGCACTTTGAGTTATACTGGTCACACAGTGCATCGTATTGAAGTGAGGATGATTACTACATGTATCAAATGAATTATGGATCATTGTATTAAAGTATAAAAATAATATGAATATGTTTTATTTGTTTTTAGTATGTCACTTGTATTTTTTACTAAAATGTCAATTTAAACTCGAAACACGTACTTTGACTCATACTGATCACATCGTGTATCTGTTTGATGTGAGAACAATTCGTACACATTAAAAATGACTTATGAATAATTTTAATAAATTATAAATAAAATATGAGCATGTTTGATTGTTTTTCAATGAGTGATACTTTTTAACTAAAATGACAATTTTAAGCTGATAACAGACACTTTGAGTCGCATTGGGCACATCGTGTAGCGAATTGAGGTGAGGCTGATTCATAAAAATCAAAAATGAATTATAAATTTTTTATGTAAATTATAAAAACAATAAAAATGTGTTTTCTTGGGTTTAAGTATGTCATTTTTCTATTTTACTAAAATTGATGTCAATTTAAAATAAAAAAGACAGACTTGGAGTCATACCGGACACACCGTGCATCAGATTGAGTTGAAACTAATTCATAAAAATCTAAAATGACTTAAGGATTGTTGTCCTAAATTAAAAAAATAATATTAATTTTTTTTCTTAGTTTTGAGTATGTCACTTTTCCTTTTTACTAAAATGTCATTTTAAAATAGAAACACGTACTTTGACTCATACTAATCACATCATGTATCAGTTTGACATGAGATCGATTACTATATGTCATGAAGGTATTATTAATAATTGTACTAAATTATAAATAAAATATTATCAAATTTTATTGGTTTTCAATGAGTGACACTTTTTGAACTAAAATATCAATTTTAAACTAATAATAGACACTTTGAGTCATATCAGGCACATTGTGTATAGAATTGAGGAACAGATAATTACTACATATCATAAATCACTTATGGATATTTTTTCTAAAGTATCAAAACAATATGAATATATTTTATCAGATTTGAGTATGTCAGTTATCCTTTTTACTAAAATTAATTTTAATTTTAAATAAAAAGAAGCACTTGAAGTCATATCGGTCATACCGTATGTCAGATTGAGGTGCGACGAATTCCTACACATACAAAAGTCTCAAAACAATACTAACTACCAATATTACAATGATTTAAATTTATTTATTTATTAAACTACCAACACTGTATATTGAATCGATGTTCTTATCTGAAAAACCTTTTTTATTATTGAAAGCCAAAATAGTTGACGAAGATCATGTGCCCATTATATCACGAGAAGTCACCAAAATGACCACATGATCTTCCTATACTATTTTATATTTAAATGAGAATTTTTTTTGTCTAATAACATAAAATCAATATGAATTCCCAAAATATATGAGAAAAAAACTAAATAAGTATTGGATAAAAATGATAAGAAAATTAACTTATAAATAGTAGATAATATGGTGATAAAATTAATTAAATAAGTAATAGGGATTCACATTTTCATGATGGTTTTATGCATTCTTAATGTAGTTCCTTATTTTCATTATCACAATTATAGGATTGAAGTCTAATCTCACATGGGCATGAGTAGCTTTGAACAAACCACCCCAACTTGAACAAAAGAATTCATCTTTATAAGAAAAAAATATTATATGAGTAATTAAAAAATATAAAACAATACATTAATTATATGAAAAATGACTTTATTGTAAAAACGTCAATATTACCTATGTGATTGAGAAGTGGAGGGAACTTGAAGGAAAGTGATAAATTTCAACACTACAGGGGTGAAAAGGTTTTGAGGGAGAAGAATAATGTGGAAGTTATGGTTCAGAAAGGCATGAAAGATAGATAGACCACCACAACTTGAACAAAATAATCCACCTGTATAAGAAAAAAAATTATTATGTGAGTAATACTAAAAAAATAAATAAAACATAAATATGAAACAATACATTAATTTTATGGATAATGATTTTACTGTGTACGCATCAAGATTACCTTTGTGATTAAGAAATGGAGGGAACTTGAAAGAAAGTGATAGATGTCAACACTATAAGGGTGAAAAGGTTTTGACGGAGGTGTGCACCATGGTTCAAGATATCCAAATTGAGTAATTAACTATCAGCCTAATTTATGATGAAATAGATTTTTAGTTGTCCTTACTTGATAATCACTCAGATGTAGAGATGGAAGATGCAGCTACCGAGGGACGATTAGTCCAGAAACATGTTCACTTCAAGGAAAATGGTGAAGCAGGGGAGACAAAGGAAAAGATGAAGAAAGAGTTAAAAATATTCTCTCATCCAAAACATGATATGGACATTAGGGAGATGAATCTGGGGGCTATTTTATTACAAGAATAATCAATAAGAAAATCACCTAGAAACCTTGGGAAAAAATGAGGTATGGCCTCCAAATCAACACCAAAATGAGAATTATCTTCTGGAACTATCAGGTTCTATCCAAAACTGCCACTAAAGGTTCCATTAGGCTCCTTGTTTGAAGGTACAAGCCATAGATTATTAGAATTTCAGAGCTCAAGATGAACTCTAAAAATCTGAGAAATTGTTTCTGCAATAGGGGATACAATATTCTGGGTACTAACGGTGCTGGCACAAATCATGATAGGATTTGGATTCTAATTCATCACAAAGTATATTCTCCAAGTATTATAGATGTGTACAATTAGATCATAACCTATAGTTATATGGAGAGTGGACGGCAATTTTTTTTTCTCAATTGTGTATGATCACAACTACTATGTAGACAGGAGGCTTATATGGGGGGAAATACAGCAAATGGAGGATTCTATCTTAGATCCATGGATTGTAATAGGTGATTTCAACTCAATTCTTCATGAGGATGAGAAAATGGGCCCGATTACAAATTCCACCTCTAAAAGAGACTTTAGAGAATGTATTGAGAAAGCTGGAATAGTGGAAGTTAATCGCATTAGTGCTAAATACACATGGTACAGGAGAAGTCTCAATGGTATTAGGGAAGGTAAAATTGATTGGGCCTTTGTTAATAAAATAATTCTTGATGCATGGAAATCAATCACATGTGTTACTCTTGAAAAAATTAATTCTGATCACCACCCTCTTCTGATTATTTTTCTTGGGAAGGAAGGTGGACAACAAATTCCTTTCAGGTTCAGCAATGCATGGGCCTCTCTTCCAGACTACTCAAGAATTGTTCAAGAGACTTGGGGTTAGGTGTTGTGTAATGTAAAGCCTTTGATATGAATTTCCAATCTTAGAATTATAAATATTAATCTTATGGAATGGGTCAAATAAAGGTTTAGATCGATGGATGCTGAAATTGATGGACTTGAAATCTCCCTTCATGACATGAAAGCAGAGGCCACTAGAGACTACTTCTCAAGGGACATGTAACATGAGATTGAGCTGTCCATAAAGCTGAATAACCTTATAAAGGTTAGGTAAAATATCAAAAAGGATGTATTCAAAGTTTGGTGGCTTTAGGAAGGGGATAGAAACACAAAGTTTTTCAATACCCTCTAAAGGGTCCGAAGAGTGAATAGACATCTATCCCTGTTAAAGGATGGTGACAGAATTCGGGAGGGTAAATAGGAACTTACAGATCATATTATCTCATTCTATAATAATCTATTCAATAGGATGTCTAGATCTGATCCCATCACAGACAACATCATTCCTAATTTTATCACTAAGGAGGACAATTATCTCCTCACATCGATTTCAATGGATTTTGAAATCAAGGAGGCATTGTTTGGTCTTAAAAAAGATAGCTCTCCTAGCCCTGATGGATTCAGTAATTTTTTCTTCCAAAGATATTGGGATTTCATTCAAAATGAGGTATGCCTAATTTTTAAACACTTCTTCATAGGTGGGACCTTCACTCCATGTTTCAATGACTAATTTATTACCCTAATACCGAAGTTGGAGAATGCTAGTGAAATTGTTCAATTTAGGCTAGTAGACCCAGTGAACACCATGAACAAAGTCATTACAAAACTTTTGGCTAATAGGCTTTCTTGGGTGACTGAAAAAATTATTTCCTAGAACCAGTTTGGTTTTGTTAAAGGTAGTAATATACAGGACTTTCTTCTCACAGCCTCAGAATTCTTTAATCTTCTTTAGAATATAGCACGATGAGGAAATGTGGCTTTAAAGCTTGACATAATAAATGCTTTTGATACAATGGAATAGGGATTTATTAAATATATTCTCCTCATATTTGACTTCAGTGAGGTGTTTGTTAAATGGCTCACAAAGTTGATGGAATCTTCTCACATCTCAATTCTGATTAATGGGTCACCGGAGGGCTATTTCACTTGTTCAAGGGGTGTGAGATAGGGGGACCCACTCTCTGCAATTATTTTGGAAATTTTTTAGGATTACTTGAGCAGAATTCTTATTTACATGGTGGAAAATAGGAAACTTGCAACCATCAAATCAGCTAGAGGTCTCTTTGCTCCCTCTTATTTATTTATTTTGTTGATGATATTGTAATTTTTACGCAGGGTGATATAAATAACATCACTCATATGAGGGAAGCACTTTTTCATTATTAGAATGTGTCGGGGAAAGAAATCAATTGGATAAAATCCTTTATTTACTTTGGCTAGAACATCACAGCGGCAAGGAGGACTCATCTAATGAATTATCTTGGTATTAGGAAGGGATATCTGCCTTTTATGTATCTTGGTGTTCTTCTATTTTGGGGAAATCCTCAGGCCTCCCACTTTACACAGTCATTATCCCAGATAAGGAAAACTCTTGCATCTTGGAAGGGAAACTCTCTCTCAATGTCAAGATGAGTATGTCTGGTCAAACATGTAGTTATTTTAAAACTTGTATATTCTTTTATGGTATACATGTGGCATGCCTCTGTTGTGAAAAAAATCAACTCCATGATGAAGAACTTTGTATGGAGTGGAAATTTGATGGAAAAGAAGCTCATCAATGCTAAATGGAGCACATGTTTCATGCCTACCATGCAGGGAGGTTTGGGAATTAAGAATTTAAATTATTTTAATTAGGCATTACAAGACAAATTTATCTGGAATCTTATTCATAAAAACTATGCCCCTCTTAATTTCCTAAGGAGAATAATTCTACCAAGGATCATTGATGGGAAGCATGGATACATGGACTCATCAATCTTACCTGGCCTACATTCTATGTTCATCATAATGAGGAAGCACTCACGCTGGGTGGTCAATGCGGATTCAAGTCTGAAATTCTGGTCTTCCAACTGGACTGGCACACCACTTATGGATAGGTTAAAAACTGAAGAGGAGAACATTGATAGCATCATATCCATCGAAGACCAGCTTCAATGTAAATATGACATTTTAGATGAAATTTTCTCCATTATTGATAACTATGACTTTATCAAATAGGAGGATATGTTACTATGGGAAGGGTCTCAAGATGGACTTTTGAACTCTAAAAGCTTCTACAGATACCTGATGAAGGGCGAGTTAAGTTATATTGTCTCATTGAACAAAAAATGGATGCTTCCCTCTAGATTTTCACTTATCTAGAGGCTTTATCACAATAAAATACCAGTGGATGTGAACATTAAGAGGGTTGGGATTCTAGTAAGCTTGAGATTTGCACTATGTGGTCAGCATCGCTAAGATTTCAATCACTTGTTCTTGTACTGTAACATGACTTCTTCTCTGTGGAACACAATTCTAAACATATTTGAGCTAGAACCTCCCAATACTCACTTGGTTATACAGGTTATACATTATCTATTTAGAGTTTAGCAATCCAAACAGCTTCATGCACTGTTGCAGGTGGCATGCACTGAATTGTTACATGCTGTATGGAGGGATCACAATAATTTTGTTCATCACCAAGAAAGGTTCAATGAAACCAATACAATCAGTAGTATTATTGTGTCCATACAAAATTCCAATTCAATGATAAATGTGAATTACAACACTTCGGTTATGGAATTCATGATCCTCAGGCAATTAAAGGTTGCAGGCTGTTGTCCCAAACCAAGGGGTATGATGGAGGTGATATGGACTACCCCCTTCAGTGTATGGTTAAAATTCAACATAGATGTGGACTCCAAGGTAAATCTTGTACCTTTAGGTTTCAAGTTAATTTTTAGGGATCATCATAGGGAGGTCGTGGAGTGCAATTATAGTCCTTACGGGCATGATACAGCTTTAGAAGCTGAAATGATGTCACTTATAAGTGCGGTGGACATCGCTTTCCAAAGAAGTTGGAACAACATTTGGTTTGAGTGTGACTCATCCATGGGGTTCATGAAATTAGGATGGTTCAGACAAGACTATCATGGAAACTATAAGGTAAGTGGATAAACTGCATTAACAAGATCTCTTCCTTGAACTACTTTATCACAGACACCTTTTAGGGGTAGAATTACATTGAAGATGGACTTGCAAACAAAGGATTGTTAGAAGAAATAATCATCCATAAAAACACTATTCCTCATGACATGGTCCCTCTTTTTACTAGGGATAAATGTAAAATTCCTTTATTCCATCCTATGTAATGTTTTAACTTTCTCAATATAAGATCCTTCGTGCTCATTTTTCTCAAAAAACCTCTATGATTGAGCAGTTAAAGTTTCATTTCTCTTCCTATAAAAGCATGAAATATAGACAAAATATTATAAAATAAATAAACTCTATAAGGAATAATGAAAATTAAATCAATGTTCCATTATATAATTTTTTGGTAAAATAGAGAAATTATATCATAACATTATCTTTACATATTTCCAAATTATTTCCTACATTATAGTTTGTTCTTATGAGGGATTGGTAACATCATCATGTTTTGAATACATTTTCTCTATATTAGTCAAACATTTAATTTAGATTATGTTAATGTGGTAGAGAACATATAATATTATGAGGAAAAACATAGTATATTAAAAAACACTTTTAACTTCTCATTAAACTATCTTTATTTTTTTTAAATATTTTAAGGATTTGGTTCCTCTATTGAGAATCAAAATACCCTCTTTGTGGTCCCCTATAACATACAAGACATTGTATATATTGGTACCTCTATGAAATGATTGTGATCTCCTAATGAAAGGGTCGTCTTTGATATAATTTTCATCTGACTCGACATTTTTTTTAGTCACCAGTAGGACAATCGAACAATTATTTTTTACTGGATCTGATACATAAAATAATTTCACTGCTTGTGAAGCCATTATTAATTGATCATCTTTTTCCCCTTCCACGCTAAAATTAACCTTCATGAATCCCATTTCATCAACTTTCAATGTACTCATATTTTCAACTCATTTGCAATGGGAAATCAACACTTGAAATGTTGTATAATCCAACTTGTATATCTATTCAATAAGGCTAAAATATGAAATATTTTTATAAATTGGATTTCTATCCTTGGAACTGGATATGTTCATCGCTTCATCCATAATAATAACACCACTTTTTTGTATCGTACTTCAGTCATCGAGTTATTTTGTATAGAACATATAACCATTGATTACAAAACCATTGTAAGATATAACATTTGAATTTAGTCCCCTGGATATCAATTTAATTCATATTTTTAGATAAATACTTATAAATTTGATCTCAGAACCATTCTATAAATTTTTGATTATGTGTATTTTATATCCATCCTTCATCCCTTGATGGATTAAAATCTCTAATAATTTATTTGTGGGATTTAATGTTTTTATAAACATCTTTATTGTTATCTAAAATGTAATGGTGTGATTTCTCTCACCCTGTAAAGGTAATTGTAATAAAATATACTTCATAAATCCCTTCTCCTATAAGGTTTTTATTGTGATGATACTTTGAGATATTGATGCTTTCAACATCTGATAGGTAATCGGTGCAGAATTCAAAAGCCTCTTCAACAATATATCATTCTACAATATAACCTTATGGATGACTTTGATTTTTGACATAACATTTCAAAATATTCATATATTATTCAATGTGGTGCATCCATATGTAATGGATATGACAACATAGTTGAACCTCTCTAACCAAGTGAACCATCATGTAGACCATTATATAAAAGAATTATGGTGATAAGAATATATCTAATTCATATAATATGACTGAAACCTCCTTATTCTTTATTGGAAACTTCACTCAGTATATAACTTTACTGCATATGGCCTTGAAAAAGAAGTATAATATGGTTAATGTATTCCATAAATTTTGAGGCAGAATGAAATGGAAAGTAACAAGCATAAAATCTTGCATCAAAACATGACAGCCGTGTGATTTTAGTCCTTATAAATTCAATTTAATCATTGACACAACATTATTGATATTTTATAAATACACCTGTGGAACTTTTACACTATTAAGGAAAATGAAAATTTGTAATTTTTTGTCTGGATAGAGTGTAAGCTACTGGAGGAAGAAAATTACGCCTTTTACCCTTCACCAGTGCCAACTCTTCCCTTATACCCATTTCAATCAAGTCCAACCTAGCTTTAATTTCATCTTTCATTTTTCTAGGAACATTTATTAATGTGACAAAAACACTATCAAATAATGTTTTTTCTACATGCATGAAATCAAGAAAATACCTGACATACAAACAATTCAAATACGGTAATTCAAATAAAATTGATCTCTTCTTCCAACCTAATTTTTTATGGTTTTTTGAAAATGGTTTACCAAAAATAGTGTCAATATATTTTACTTTATTGTACAATTTATCACTTGTTACTAGAGATGATTTTTTACTTTGTTCGATATTCCCATTGAATGTTTTCATTTTTGATCGGTATGTATGTCATCGAGGTAAAAATTTATGATGTCCTAAAAACAAAATCTTTGAGGAATGTTTAAATAAAATTGAGTGTGTATATTTTTCACAAATGGGACACCCAAAAATTCCTTTAATTTTATAGCCTGATAAATTTCCATAAGTGGAGAAGTCATTTATCATCCAGTATAATATGGCCTTCAATGTGAATTCTTCACTTATATGAGCATCATGCATTTTAACACCTGTATCACATGTTAATTTTAGATCTTCAATTAATGGAGCCAAATAGAAATCAATATCATTATTAGGTTGCTTTGTTCCATATATAAGAAGAGACAACATAATGTATTTTCTATTAAATAATAACCATGGTGGAAAGTTATAATTTACCAAGATGACGGGTCATATACTATATGTATTACTCTATACACTAAAATGATTTATTCCATCTATAGATAATGCAAAACAATAGTTTCTCAGATCATTTACAAATTCAGGATTGTAGTAATCAATTTTCTTTCACTGAGGAGAATCTGCTGGATGGCATAGGTTCCCATATTTAATTATTGTATCTATATTCCATGTCAACAGTCTTGATTTTTTGGCATCTATATAGTATTATAAACTATGTAATAATAGGAAATTACCATATAGATTTCAAAGTACTTGATTCATTTTTCTTATATTGATTTGTGCCGCACTTAGGGAATTTTATGAGTGATTCATGGCCCTTGCAAAATAATATGAAATAACTTGGACAAGCATGTATTTTTTTAGAGATCATTCCCATTGAACGTAGAATTTTTTTGGCATCATATGTTTGGAATTGTAGTTTATTTTATTCTGGTAGCATATCATTCAGAAGATCAAGTAGTTCTATAAAGCTGGTGTCACTCAATCCACTGTCATCTTTCAAATTATATAACTTCAATACAGCTGACAATGTTATGTATTTAGTACAATTGATATACAATGGTCTCTTGGAATAGATATTTAACTTCTCAAAAAACTTTGGAAAATCATGAAGGTCGTCTTCAATTGTCATTTTAATTTCTTCTATGTGATCTCCATCATCATTTACACTGGTATTCATATCAAATGATCAATAAACCATAGTATCATCCCAATCGGTGTGCATGTTCAGTTTTTTCCCATGTTTAGTCCAACATTTATATATATGGTCTATTCTGTGACAAATCAACTGTTCTTCCAACTCTTCCAGACTAATTTTTCTTGAATAGCAACAATGTAAACATGGATAAAGGATTTGAGAAGGGTTGTATGCATTCTCTCTTGCAAACTTGGTGAAATTTTTAACTCCATATTCATACTCTTTTGTCAAATGATTAGCATGCATCCATTTTTTATTCATATTCATCCTATTGGTTTTATAAAATATTAATTTTTTACAATAAATAAATAAATACACATAATATATTCATTATCAAAGGTGAAAGTTATAGACAATTCTAATAAGGGAAACCCAAAATTTTATAGTTTCAAAGAATTTAAGTATGCTTTGAAGAAAATGGGTAATTGAATTTAAGAAAAGAATTAATACACTATGATAACTGTTATCCTCTAAATTCATTCAAAGTTAAAATTTAGACAAATATCATTTTCATCAACTCATCTCTTAAACATTTATCATTGCATTTTTTTTGTTTGACAGGCATCCTCCATCTCTTGTGGACATGCACCTATGTTGCTTGAAATACTCTAAGAAATAGTCATCCATGGGATGACTACTGCTCAGAGTAGTATAAGAAACATAAAAGATATGTGGGTGTGTATCAAGCAACAAAATGCAATAACTATTCAGGAGATGAAACTGATGAGAATGGCAGTTGTCTATAAAAGAGATGGGGTATGAGTCTCAATAGACAAATTGCAATAATAACTATTGTTTAACACACATCAAGTCTTTCTTAAATCCCCTAAAAATGAAAATATAATATAGTAAATTAAGGAGTAATTAGAAATAAAAATATGATAAATAATAATAATAAACTCTCATTCAATCAACTAGAAGATATAAAAATATATTGATAAAATATTTTAATAAATAAAGAGTTATTTCATATACATGGATGGTAATCGGAGATTCCTAGGGGTGGAATCAATACATGTAGACCTAAAATGATGAATACCAAAAAATAATTTCTAATATATAGAATTTTATAACCTCCATTCTATTTTTTGGAACAAGTGATGTAACAACCTAAGGAATTATTAAATTTAATATTAACTTTATATCAAATATTTGAAAACATCTCAAGAATCTTGGGATGTCATATCACCACACCGACCCATCCCAAGGATTCTAGGGAGGTCATAACATCATATCTATCCATATAAAGGATTATAGAGAGGCTATATAATACACATTGATCCATCCTTGAGATTCTAGGGAGGTCAATAAAGAAGTTTTCATAAAGAAATAATACACATTAATAAGATATATAACAAATAAGGGAGAAAAACAGACCAACCCTTGCAACTTATATCTCATACACACTAGCCTCTACCGAGATGGAATGACTCCCATTAGGTCATATTTTCTAAGTGGACTACCCTTACTTCACTCATAAATCTAAGTCGAATCAGAAAATTAATATATCTATAAAACATCACTCCACATCTAAAGTCTTTACTACACAAATACGAAAATAACTAGTCAGTTTAATATGCCAGGAAGTAGTCTCATAGGATACCCAACCACCATAATGGAAATTGATACATACAAAATTATATAGATTATGTAAAATGGGATGGGACTTCTACCATATGGTTAATTCCACTATTTATCCCAAAAAAATAAATCATGATTCATCCACATTTTCACATAGATAAAAGAGTAGCTCACAAATTCCCTACATTAATTATAACTGCAATTGAGAAGTAAGGAGATGCTTGTATGGCCTAAGATAAAATATGGGAAGGCTCACAGTATAGGTGTTTCACACTCTAAAAATCCCAAGCATCAAAATGGATGATCTCCACATCCAAATATCCAAAATGGATAACTCACCACACTCACAATTGTAAAAAAAGCCTCTGCCATGTCCAGAACCATTGATGTTTTACACCTCGAGTTCCCCACTAGAAAGTAGAGAAAGATTTACATCTAAGAGAAAGTGGAGAAATACTAACATTTTATCCTTGGATTCATTCGACCCTTGAATCATTTGAGCCTTGGATTTGTTTGAGCCTTGATTTGAGCTTCGGTTCACTAAGGATAAGTATTGGCAGAGGGTGGCTACCATGGAAATCTTCAGATATCATGAAGGGTTAACAAATGGTTAGGGTTTTTCAAATATATTGACACTTTTACAAGCACTTCCAAAAAGATGCTGATAAAGATAGAGGTTTATCGGTGCAAAAACAACATTGATAAAGGATTTATATTTATAATTATAAATAAATAATTTTTTAATATATATATAATTATATATATATATATATATTTAATAAATAAATATAAATATAACTATAATAAATATATTCTTTATTTAAATATATTTATTATAATTTTATAATTATTTAAATATATTTATTATAATTTTATAATTATTTAAATATATTTATTATAATTTGATAATTATTCAAATATATAATTATTTATTTATAATTATATAAATATTTTAAAAAATATTTATATCATTATATATCTTTATATAATTATATATATATAATATATATATACATAATAAATATATATAAATATAAATATGGTAATTATATTCATTATTTAAATAAATTTATTATAAATTTAATAATTATTTAAATATATAATTATTTATTTATAATTATATAAATACTTTTTAAAAAAATAATATTTATTTATTTATATTTATAAATTTATAAATGTATAAATATTGTAAATATACATTTATAAATATATTTATTTATAAATATTTTTTAAAAATTAAATTTTTAACATTATTAAT
The DNA here is from genome assembly GCA_963277665.1 of Viscum album. Lineage (NCBI taxonomy): Eukaryota > Viridiplantae > Streptophyta > Magnoliopsida > Santalales > Viscaceae > Viscum > Viscum album. The sequence goes on from OY728159.1 coordinate 1,308,424,437, forward strand.
GAATATTTAATCTTAAGTTCATGCATGTTAAAAATGAGTGAATTTGAATAAATTAAAATTAAGTACACTGATAATAATGAAAAAATGGATAAGTTTTGTGTGTGTGAATTTTATATAAAAATTCCTTAATTATGTATATGTGAAATCAATATAACACGTGTTTGATCTATGTTAAATTGAAAAATCAAATATTCGATTATGTCCATTACTCTATACAATTAGTCAATATTTTTAATTCATATAAATTTTTAATTATAAACAATTATTCACTAAAAATATGACTATTTAATGTAAATCATAAATATTTTGTATTATATAAATCATAGTTATATACATTCATATATATATATATATTTAATATATATTATTTATTAACATTATCAATAATTATCTAATTAATAAAATTCTTAATATTTTTTACAATTTACTTATTTTTAATTTTTATTTGTTTAATTTTAATTTTACATATAATTATATATTTAATATATACTATTTATTAGTATTTATAATTTATATATAGTATAATCAATTTATTCATTTTTATCAATAATTATTTAATTAATATTTTTTTAATAAAATCATTTTTTATTTATTTAATTATTTCATTTTATTCAGACCTTTATCGTCGCTAAAAAACACTGATAAAGGATCCCTTTATGAGCACTAAAAATAAATCGCTGATAAAGGGTACCCTTTATGAGTGTTAAAAATAAATCATTAATAAAGGGTTTCATTTATCAGAGCTAAAAATAAAGTGCTGATAAAGGGTTCCATTTACCAATACTAAAAAAAGCATTGATAAAGGATACATATTATCAGTGCTAAAACTTGAGTGTTGATAAAATGTGGAATTTATCAATTCTTTTTTAGCACTGATAAAGGATCCCTTTATCATCACCTTTTTCTTGCATTGTTAAAGGCATGTTTTATAGTAGTTCCTTTTTATCATTCAGATATTGGGATGCCTTTGATACACTCTTTGGATCCAGCATGACGTTTTGGACATATGGCGTCGTGGGTACACCAATTGGGCCTAGTCATTTATGAGCCTTCTTTACCTTGGATTATATCCTTAGACTCAATTAGAATCATAGTACAGTGGAATGCCTTGGGTGATTCCCATTGGATTACAAGCAAACCCCTTATAGTCAAACTATAGGTTATCACTGAGTTGGATCAACCCATGATGTCAATGATTCCTTGGTTATTACCTTGGATCCTCTTCAATATTGTCATCATTACAAGATGCCTTGTTACATCATGGATCCATTATTATTACTATCATGATAGGATGTCAATGTTGGTTATACCTCACATGAATTATTATATAAACTGAACTTAAGTGAATCAATTAAATGATCTAATGTTCAGATACATTACCAGCTGAGGCTGAAGTTGGTATCTAGGTATTTACATTGTTTTACTACTTTACATTTACATATATACCTACACACTATCAGTTTATATTTCCCAAATTGGATTGTATATACATCATTGGTGGTGGCCTACTGAGATTTATCTCACACCCTATATGGTCCTCCATTGATACCCAAGAAGATCACATGTATGCAAGTATTGAAAAAGGGAAGCATCCCACCTTGGACACCTAATATTTCTTTCTTAAATTAAGATGGATCTTGGTAGCAAATAACTAAGATGGAGCTCAGGATGCCAGGATAGTGTTTTGTTTCTTTTTTTCTTCTTGTGTGTAGCATGTATTGCATATTGCCATGTATACCTGTTTTCCAGTTTTATAGTGACATGATATACATTACCATCATCTTTTTTATATGATTCGGTTTTAATATTTTAGTATTATTACCAGTTTCTTTTGTTATATATTATTCTTGTCTCTTTCTCTATGATGGGTTATCGGTCCAGTGTTTATAATGTTTGTTATATATTGTTTCATCTATTTATTAAACTACTTTTTTTATTTACCTGTTATTATATTTATCTATTTTTATCCACTCTGGTAATGAGGGTATAGTCTCCCCATGGACACACCCTAGGCCCTCCCTACTAGTTAGCAACCTCTGGTGTTTGGGGAGATGTGCTTGAGGCCATGTGGTCAACCAACTTCAGGGAACCTTTGAGTGTCACCTAGGGTCGGAATGTTACATTAGGTTTTGGATCAATTTTGATGATTAAATATTGCAAAAATTCTATTTTTGGTTATTTTTTGACAAAAAATTTATTTTGGGATTAAATTCTAGGTGTGAAATGATATAATTGAGAGTTTAGAGGTATTTTGTGTTAAATTTTAGTGATTTTCAAAAGTTATGGTTGATTTATTGAAATTTGGTAAACTATGGTAAGTAAGGGTAGTTTTATAATATGTAAAATTCACCCTAACCCTATAGAAAAGTCATGCATAAAGGTCCTAGATGTAAAAAAATGGCTAAGTATGGGAACCCATGTATGTGTAAAAGTAAATCTACGACTGATGGAATATGTAAAAGTATAACTATTGTTTTGTAAAAGTGAATATTTCATATTTAAAATTTACTCTATTAAGAGTTGGGAAAATGGATAATTCATACATAAGGGTAACTATTAGCACAAAAATCTATGCAACACACATTTACATGGAATCCATGATGCTACCCTCACTTAGATGATACAAGTTAAGTGAATGAAAAAAGAGTATTTCTATGCATGAAGAATAAAAAAATGGGATCTCCATGTGTTGTATAATTTCTCACACACTAAAGGGTGGATAAAATTAAAAACATCTCATATTATGGTGATGTGGTGGTGAGAACATCTCACTAGGAGTTAGTTGGGGATTCCATACATTATTGATGAAAATGATATTGAAGAATTTAAATCCCATTTTTTAGGGTCTTATAGAAAAAAATTAACCTTATAAAACACTTTTTATGAGGGAACCCCCTAGCAAAGGGAATAGTTCATTTTTCAGATTTCAGTTTAACTACTTATGGAGCCAAAATTAATACATAGAAAAAATATTATGATCATTCGATTTTAGGATTTTATCATGGAAGAAGTCCAAGATTATGCTAGGCTTCATGTGAACTAGCCTCGTGTTTCCTACTTAAGTGCTCGGACTCATGTTCCCTACTTAGATTCTCATCTATTTACTTGACACTCACATGCCCTACTCCACATTCCCTACTACCAAGCACCTTGATGAACATGTTTTTGTACTTGTCCTCATGCTCCATACTATTTTTTCACACTATTAAACTAATGTGCACATGCCCAAACATAGTTTCACACACCCATATAAACACCTAGGTGCCCGAGGTGGTTACCACCATACATGAATGCCTGGTATTAGGGTTTCCTATAAAATTACCCACTTTCCTCCCATTTTTAAGACACATGATTGAGTGTAGACCTTGGTGCACAAAGCTTTTGCCTATACACCCAAGTCATTCACAAAGACTTCCTTTGGTTAATTTTCAATTTAAAAATAGAGTAAATGGGATAGAGAGTTTTTTTCCAATACCTCTTAATAAGATCTATTCTATGGGAATCAAACCACTTAGGTTCTTAACCATCTTGGTTCCAAACACCTGGTCATGACTACCAAGTCACCCAACCACCTAAGCACCAACCACCTGGGTGCCCAACCTCTTAGTAACCAACCAACTGGGCACCATCCAAATAGGCACTAAACACCTAGGAACTAACAACATGGTAATGACTACTTGGGAACCCTACCTTATAGGTTCTAACCACTATAGCCCCAGGACGCCTAGGTATTGAGACACATAATCATCGATACACCTGAGCACCCATTCACCTAGGTATTTATACTTGGGTGACCATTCATCTAGGTATAAATACTTGGGAAACCATTAATACTAACTTCTATAAATGGGATACCATTCTCCTTGACCATCATACTGGGAAAACCATTCACCAAGGCATCCTTACATGGGTCCCCATTCACCCAGATCTCTATACATGAGAGCTGTTTTACACATGCCTTCATACTAGGGAGCCACTTCATCCTAGTTCCATAACTAGGAAACCACTTTCCTAGGACTCCAATATAGGCACCAATTCACCCAAGACCTCAACTTGGGAACCTAACCCTACTATACATACCTTTGATCAAGATACTCATCATAGTTTCCTCAAATACCCTTATTTGAGATGCTTATCTTGGTTCCCACATACCATATATGAACCCACCACTATGTGTAATCCCCAAACATACTTTCTCTTGTATTTTTACTAACATATAGGATGAATTGGAAAGGGAAACTCATACATAATCCCCTCTTAATGTTTTTTTGTCTACCCTTTGGTGACAAAAACAACCTTACCACATGATGTTAAACTACATGGACTGGGCCTATCACATGAATTTAAACTATACAGCTCTAAAGATATGTGTTTTGATTCCTATTCTAATAAAATAAATATGATGACAATATGAGGTTCAATCCCAACACCATTACCATCCCATCTCCCCTTCGGTATGTGGTATCTCCCAAACTTGATCATCTTTCTTATGTGATGAGCATAAGAAACCAACTACCTTATGTGATGAGTATAAGATTCTATGTGTGATGAGTATAGAATGATACATCATTACTTATGTGATGGGAATAATATTCCCTGTGTAATAACAATAAAATGTCCCATAATTCATTATGTGATAATCATAAGATGACCCCCATCTCTCCTTATGGCCTAAAATACAGAGGATAAAAAAGGCCACCTACTAGGTGTAAACCCAATCCTTTCAATTCATTATATAGTTACCAATATATAAGGTGTATAAAATCCATATATGATCCACATAATATGTAAAATATCCAATTATACTTTCTCGTATTTATTTATAAATAGGTAGGATAAACCAAAGTGAGATTATTCCCCATTATGTTAAACTACTTGGAATTGATAATAGATTTGTTACCTTAAAATGCACCAATATATTCCTTTTCACATGAACATTAATTTTATTACATGTCTTGCTAAGTGGAATAAATATACGTGGGTTCAGAATCCCTCTAAAGGGATATATATATGAATCCCCTTTCATGGTCCTCATCCCAACATCGCAACACATTCTTCCTTCTTTCACAAGAGTTAAATACCTCACTGGGTGATGATAAATTCCGAAGTTCCTTACTCTATATATATAAACTATATGGTGACCAAGTACTCAAATCAAATGGTAGATATCATAATTCTCATGTATATTGTCCTTTTAAATGTATGTTGTTAGTCAATCAATTTCTTAAAGGTAACCGGTATTATTAATTGGAAGTATTCATGAACACATATTAATTATTTAATAGATTTTTGGAGTATGAAATAATTCCCACAAAAATAGATAGATAAGACCAAAATACCATCCTCTTAACCAATTTAAAACCCAGATCATTTCTAGTAAAATCTCAATGACCACTTTCCCTTGGAAATCGGTTCTGTACCGACTCAAAAACATCACAGGTTTGAAGGCACATTGCAACGACCCAAAATTTTATCAAGGAAATTCCCTTATTATAATTATTTCATATAGTATAAATCACATAAAATCACATATATAACACAATAAAAACTTTATAAATAAATAATTAATGAAATAAGAGGTATTTCTAGAAATTAAGGAACATATACCAAAGGAATAATAACATGACCTTTGGAATGGTAATGTGACCATTAGGAATAATAAACTGGACAATAGAATAGTAACATCACCAATAAAATTTGGGTATCATTTAAATAAAAATATGATATATTTATATCTTGGAATAAGTAACTAATTTTTTTAAAATGATAAATTAAGTGTTGGTATTTTTTTGAAACCTGAATGTTTATTTACAATTTTCTAATTAATACAATGATCTAAAAGAAAATATATTTTCATAAAATATATTCATAAATTAATATTTTATTTTCTTATGATTATAATATAATTTTATGAGACCTTAATTAAATTTTTAAAGTGTTATAAAATCAGTTATAATTTTAAAATCGATATTTTCCAAATAAATGATGATTTAAATTAAAAATTAAATTTCTCATATTTAGAAAATTATTTTCATAAAATAGATTCCATTTTTAAAATATACACATAAAAAATGGTTGGAGTGAAGTTTTTTTATTTTTCTAAAAAAATTAAATTTATAAGTTTGTCCTTATATGTTTAAAGTTTTGTTTTTATATTCTTATTGTCTAAGTATTCAAACCCCCTAATTGTATTTTATTTTTCTTATTTAATGGTTGGAAATAGAAAAACTCGTGCTAATAATAAATTTGATAGGAAATGTGATGATTTCCCTAATGATATTCTAAATATGATGGGAACTGGCACTCAAAACTTCATGAAAGTGCTAGAAAAATTGGATCAAGTTTTGAATAACAACTTGAATCATGTAGAATAAACTCCTTCTCTTAAGAAATAATAGGTTATGGTTGAATCCATTATGAGAAAAAGGCCTCCCATGTTTAGTGGATCTTCTGATCCCCTCCTCACAGAATAGTGTATTAACTCCATTGAGAAGATATTCTTTGTCCCCAAATTCTCATAAAAAGACAATGTTATACTGGCGGTCTATCGTTTTGATGTGGAATCTAATCAATGGTGAAAAATGATCAAGAACATGAAGTCCAAGGAGGAAATTGATTCTATGGAATGGGAATATTTCAAGAAAATATTTTTCAAAAAATATTTTCCCTAAAATCTCCATCTTAAGATGGAGAGGGTGTTCCTCAGTCTGAAGAAAAATGAATATGGGTTTAACAGGGTGTATGAAGCAAACTTCACAAGACTTACATGATACGCCTCTGGCTTTGTCATGAACACTGAAATCAAGGTGAATCACTTGTTTAGAAGACTAAATTCAAGCCTATAAAAATCATTGGAGATTTGAGACTTTGATATCTATGAGGATATTATCTTTTATGCCCTTAAAATTGAAATGGAGATTATAGACTCTCAATGGTCATGTGGTCCCAGAGATAAAACGTAGAAAATGGAGTTCAATATGGGAGAATCAATAGATAAATACTATGATGGAAAGAAAACCCAACATCCCACATGTCAAATTTTTGAGAAGAAGCATCCTGGAAACTGTCTAAGGGGAACCAAGAGATGCTTAAAATGTAGAATGGAGGGATGTCTTGCTAATAATTTCCAAAGGGATATGAATAATCCTACTAATATGGAAGAAGAAAGGATGGTTCAAATCAATGCTCAATCTATAGTGCAGTGTTACAACTGCAAGGAACATGGGAATTTCTTAAGCCAATGCCCTAAGCATAGGTTTGTCAAAGGCAATCAACAACAACCTCCAAGTTAGAAAGGAAGAGCATATGTTATCACTACTTTTGAGGTGGATCCGGATAATGATGTGGTGATAGGTACGCTGGTTATTCATTAAATAATAGAAAACTTGCTATTTGATTTTGGTTCTACACATTCTTTTATATCTTGCATGTTTATTAGAACTACTCAAACTCCACCCCCAAAATATGGAGGTTGAGTTTTCTATGAGAATGGAAAATGGGTCAATTATTTCATCCAATGTTTATAAATTCTCCCTGGTTAATTTTTGTGGACTGAACCTCCCATAAAATCTTTTCATACTTCCTTTGGTGGATTTTGATGCTATATTAGGCATGGATTGAGTATCTTTATATAAATCCAACATCAACTATTAGGAAAGGGAGATCACTCTTCGAATCCTAAAGCATCATCCAATTATGTATAAGTGTAAGGAGGAGGATGAATCTTATTAAGAATCATCATCTCAAGTGTGGATATTAATTCCATATGAGAAATCATATCTAGCTCAAATTATTGATACAAAGGAGAGAATCATGCTCGAAGGCATTCCCATTGTGAGGGACTACACTGATGTGTTCCCTAAATAATTTATTAGTATTCCTCCTCATAGAGAGGTTTATTTCTCAATTGAAATTATTCCTAGGTATCTAACTATATCAAATACACCTTATAAAATTTTCACCATTGATTTAGAGGAATTGAAAAGGCAGTTACAGGAGAATTTGGATAAGGGTTTATATGCCTGAGTGCTTCACTAGGGGTTTAATTAGTCCTATTTATTAAGAATAAGTATGTATTAATGTGCATCTGCATTGATTATCAGGATCTCAACAAAGTCACGATAAAGAACAAGTATCCCCTTCCATGGATAGATTACTTGTTTGATCAATTAAGTGGGGCCAAGTATTTATCTAAGGTGGACCTTTGGTCGAAATATCACTAATTAAAGGTGAGGAAGGAAGATATTCTCAAGTCTTCCTTTCGAAAAAGGTATCGACACTATGAGATCATAGTGATTCCATTTTAACTCACTAATTATATAGTAATTTTCATGGAATTAATTAATATATTCATTAAATATTACCTATAAAAATTGTTGGTAGTCTTTATTGATGATATAATAATATACTCCAAGAGTAAGGAGGAACACAAGGATCATTTGAATACTATGATAAAGACTTTGAGAAGGGAGAAACTATATGTAAAGTATAATAAATGTGAGTTCTAGATGGAGGAGTTATCATTCTTCGCGCATGTAATCACCATTTAAGAGATATATGTGGACCCTTATAAAAAAATGTAATTTAGGAGTGGCCCAGACCAGTATTTGTGACAAAGATCCATAGTTTTCTTGGATTATCTGGGTATTATCAATGTTTTGTGAGGAATTTATCATGATTTTATAACTCTCTAACTATGTTAAAATGGAAAGGGGTAAAGTATGTTTGGATGAAAGAGTTTGAGGAAAGATTTAAAGATCTAAAAATGAGGTTTATCACCACACCAGTACTCACACTTCCAACAAGTGGGGAAATATTTGTGGTATACAGTGATGCTTCAAATAAGGGATTAGGCTATGTATTGATGAAAAATGATAAATTGATAGTATACTCCTCAAGGAATTTGAAAATTAATGAGAAAAACTATCCCACACGTGATTTGGAGTTGGCGTCTATGATCTTCATGTTGAAAATCTGGTGGAATTATTTATATGGGGAGAAGTGTGAGATATATATTGATCATAAGAACCTCAAATATATATTCACATATAAGGAGATTAATATGAGCGAGTGAATATGGTTAGAGCTTATTAAGGATTACAAGTGCTCAATCCACTATCATCCTGGTAAGGGAAATAAAGTGAAAGATGCTCTAAGTAGAAAGGATCTTGAAACATTAATATCAATGATGAGAATTTAGAAGGATTCAATCTTCTTATATTTTCAAAGGATGGACATGGGAATCATTAAGGTATGAACATCATCAATCATTTCTCAAATGATTTCTCAACCATCCCTCATGGAGAAAATAAAGGATGCTCAAAGAAATGATGTGAAGATTCATAAAAATGAGGAATCTATCAGAAAATAGAAATCCTTAGAGTTTAAGATTGATGAGGAAGGAGTCGTAAGATTTGGGAAATAATTATATGTACCATCCAATCCATAGATAAATAAAGATCTTCTAAATGACACACATATCTCAACATTCTCTATTCACACAAGGATCACCAAGATGTATCGATATCTCTAAGAAAGCTATTGGGGGACAATAAAAAGAATTATATCACTGAATATACATCAAAGATCCTGGTATGTCAGCAAGTAAAGGCTGAAAGGAAAAAATCTTAAGGGATAATGCAACCATTACCCATACCAACAAGGAAATGGGAAAACTTCACCATGGAATTTTTCACCAAACTTCTAAATACATCCAGAGGAAAAAATGTTATATGGGTTATTGTGGATAATCTTACAAAGATAGCTCACTTTATCACAATTCAGTAGGACTTATCACTGGATCAACTTGCATGGATATATACCAGAGAAGTGGTAAGGCTTCATGGGGTACCACTATTAATTGTATCCGATCGGGATCTGAGATTCACCTCTGAGTTCTATAAAAGTATCCAACATGCTCTAAACACTTAGTTTAGCTTTAGTACGGCCTATCATCCTCAAAATGATGGTCAATCTGAGTGGACTATTCAGACATTGGAATATATATTGAGAGAGTGTTTTATATACATCAAAGGAGGATGAGATCAACATCTTCCTCTAGTATAGTTCTCCTACAACAATAGTTTCCACTCAATCATCCAAATTGATACATATGAATCCCTTTATGGGAAAAAATGCAGAACATTGGCATGATAGGATGAATTCAGTGAACGTAAGCTTCTAGGACCTGAAATGGTTGAAGAAATGGTAGAAAATGTGAAAAATATTCAACAGCACATCATGGTAGCCCAAATTTAATAGAATATCTATGTAGAAAATCATCAACGGGACTTGGAGTTTAAGTTTGGATACATGGTATTCCTCTGGATATATACATCGAAGCGGATCATGAGATTTGGGAATAAAGGAAAACTGATTCCCAAGTACATCAGCCCCTTTGAGATTATTTATTATGTTGAAGTTGTGGCATATTAACTAGAAATTCCACCTACCATGTTTCACGTACATGATGTATTCCATGTATACCTCTTTAAAAATTACATACCAGATCCATTATATATTTTAAATTCATAGTTGGTACAATTAGAGAATGATCTCTCAAATGAAGAGAAGCTAGTGAAGATCTTGGACTGTAGAGATAAAGTTATACACAACGAGACTACTAACCTAGTCAAATTACTATGAAAGAACCATAAGTATGAAGTGGTAACATGGGAACCCTAGGAAGCAGTGAAGGAGAAGTACCCTCACATGTTTTCAACTAAGTATGTAAAATGAAATTTCGAGGGAGAAATTTCGTAATGGGGGGAGAATGTAATGACCCAAAATTTTATCAATGAAATTACCATATTATAATTATGTCACATAATATAAATCACATAAAATCACATAGATAACACAATACAAACTTTATAAACAAAGAATGAATGAAATAATAGGTATTTCTATAAATTAAGAAACATATACCAAAGAAATGTTAACATGGCCTTTTGAATAGTAATGCAACCATTAATAATAGTAAACCATATAATAGAATAGTAAACTCTCCTATAAAGTATAAATACAATTTGGGTATATTTTAAATGAAGATATGATATATTTATATCTTGGAATAAGTAAATAATGTTTTTTAAATGATAAATTAAGTGTTGGTGTTTTTATGAAACCTAAATGTTTATGTACAATTTTATAATTAATAAAATGATTTAAAAGAAGATATATTTTCATAAAATAAATTCATAAATTAATATTTTGTTTTCTTATGATTATAAGATACTTTTATGAGACCTTAATTAATTTTTCAAAGTATTATAAAATCAGTTATAATTTTAAAATCGGTATTTTTCAAATAAATGATGATTTTAATTAAAATTTAAAATTCTCATATTTAGAAAATTATTTTCATAAAATGGAGTCCATTTTTTAAATCTGAACATTGAAAAATTGTTGGGGTGATTTTTTGGTATTTTTTTAAAAAAATTTGATTTTTTGTGAATAGTGAATTACAGTAATTTGTGGTATAAGATAAATACATGAATTATTGAGTCATGGATGATGTGTGGATGATGAAAGAACCTTTATTTTGAACTAAAATGCACTATTACTATACTTAGTCACAGTAATTCACAATATTGATATTCTTGAACCAAAATAATAAACAAATGGATAAAATAATCAAAAACGCTCATCTCCTCCAACTATAAATACCACCCCTTATCCTCACACCTCCAAAGCCTTTAATCTTGTCCAAATTCTGCCCAATACTCTCCCAAGACTCTCCCCCCATATACAAGAGACTTTTTTCTCAACAAAAGACCAAACCAAATTTTCCTAAAGAGGTTTTCAAGGAGAATAAGTTCAACAGGTAAAATCCTCTTTCATTTTCTTTTAATTTCTTTTCAATTTCTTTTCTTTTCATATCCACTCCTAACCTACCTATCTAAAATTGGAATGATAACTCAAGTATATATTTTTAGTCCCACAAGTCCAAATACCCTGAGAGGGGGGTGAATTAGGGTATGATAGATTTAAACCCCTGCCCCTTTGGATCTTGTTTCATTGTTAAGCAAAACTCTCTTTTCTCACTTTCCCATAACAAAGTATAAACAGAAATTAAATCATGAACAGGACACAGAAATTTTTACTTGGTTCAACCTCAATGGTTTATTTCCAAGGATCATACACCGGTGATGTGCCAATGTACCAAATCCACTATAAGCACACTGTTGTTTACAATGTTCTAAGCGGACTCATTGTCCCTCCTAGTTTACAACTAATCACACTATGAAATATCATTGCTCTCTTATCTGAAGTGTGATCACTACTTCTTAAAAATATCCACTCACAGTTTATATATTTGTATGTCCCTTCATTATCTCAAATAAATTTATCCTCCACTGTATGTAGATTCTCTATTGATGTCCCACTTTCATCAACTGATGAATACCACTTTACCATAGTACTATTTTGAAACCTTAAATCATTCATGCAACCCTAAATACATCTTTCACACAACTTTAATTCCTTTCAAGAAATATTCCTCTCTTTTTTTGAAACACTCCTTGCACGCCACTTCAATCTTACGCGCAACTCAAATCTTACACGCAACTTTCTTAGCTTGTTTGCACCTCAAAATATTTCATGCAACTCCATTTGCTTAAAGTTATTACACGATCTAGAGCTCAGATTCTCTCTAAGTGTTGAGATGTGTCTAATGAGGGGGTCACCTCTTTTTTATAGGCATTTTAAACCCCTACAAAAAATATTTACCATGTTTCATAAGATCCTCTTCGAGCGCACAAAATCCCATATGACGTCGCATTGGGCGTGCAAGTTTCTTTCACGCAACCTCATATTTCGCGCACATTTCCAAATATTTCACACAATTCATGCCTTTTCTATATTTTGACATTATAATCCTAAAATATGCCTTTCATGAAAGTTTCCAAACCACCTTAAATCTTGCGTACAACTTCATTTTCTAAAAACATGTTTCCCTATTTTCTAATTTTGTGGCCCAAAAATTTAGCAAACACTGGAAAACGACGTCACCTTATATCTATTCTTTTTGTACTACCTACTGATCGACCATTCCTTTTTCATGGTTATTTTTCAACACAGATCATCAAAAATATCTCTGGAACACCACAACTAACCATGGAAACCCTCTTTTCCAACAATAAAACTCACTTTGTCAACAAACACAATCACCTCAAAAATGATTCAATGTTACCTTGAGGGATTTTTTCCCAAAAAATTTATATACTATAATTTTATTATGTTAATTTAATATCCATCATCAAACCCCTTATCATTTCCCTTTTATTCTAAAAATGAAAACATGGTCCATGATGTGTCGATTTACTGCCATTGTGGATAATGCATTTTCATTTTCCATTACCACCTTAAAGTATATTCATAAAACCATTATAATGGTTAAACCAGATTTTAAAATTTATATAACAACTTATTTAGTGTTTTTAAACTAGTATTTATCTATAATATTAAATAATAAAGAAAAATAGGTTTGTGATGATCGAAAATATGCCAATATAATCTAAACAGTCATCATTATCGTTTCATCTAATGAATCCTCCTCATATCTAGAAGTAAAATGATATATAAGACCATTTAGTATTATTTAATTTAATTAATAAAATATAATTTCAATTTTGGATAACTATTATCATTTTCCATGATCTTCCATACACGTATACAAGTGAATCGATCATGAAAACCAAGGAAACAAACACTCTCGAATGATGAAATTATATCTTATAACTCATCAAAAGGCCATAAATGAACTTAATATAATTATAATAAATAAAATAAATATATAAAAGGTTCTGAATTAATTAATTAATATATTTAATTTTATTATCTAGTAAATTAAGTATAAGTGTAGAATACTTTCATACATAAGGTAAGAGATTCTATCCGAACCACCATTTTTCCTTCAGGTTTCACCTTTTATCTATTTACCCTAATGTAATTTGTATTTCTTATTATTTACTCTTCCTAAATTCTATGTGTATTCTCCAAAAATATGTACCTATCTCAATTATTCTTTATTTAATGTGGAAATACATGTTTTATAAGGTTTCCTTTTCAATTCCTCCTGATAAGAAATCCCGATTAAGGGGGGATTCTTGATTTCTTATCCATTTTCATGTTCACTCCATAATCTATTTTAAGCCACCATTATTTTTCTAAATTCAATAATTTTATCATTAAAAACTATCTTAGTTAATTTCTGGTTTTATACAAATAATTATTCCTTTTCCTTTTTAAATAATCTTTATAATTTTCCTTAAACCACACTAAAGTGGATCATTTTTAAAGTTTCTTAAATACTCTTTTTACATGTTTTCAATTTAGTTGGACATAATTTATCATGATATGTTCCTATTTTACCTTATGAATTTCCATTTTTTATTGAAATCTATTCTTTCATGGACACCTTTATGATACGCCCTTTGGTTATTCCTTATTACATGTTTACGATACCCAATTCCTTCCATGGGTAACCCTTATGCTTGATTATTCATGTGAAACACATATGCATGAAAATGTTATGATGGGTGTGCCCAGATAGTGATCTAATGCATTGGGTAATTTTTAGTCTCATGAGATGTCCTGTTGGGATAGGGAGTAAACTTGATTCCTTTATGAGACTTGGTCCTCCATGTGCAATGGTCTTGGAAGTTATACTTGACTCATGATCCACCATGTGAAATGGTCTTGTTAGTCAGCCTTGAATAATGCTTATGTCATAATCTATGTTGTTTCCACATTCCTATGATGTCATGATTACATGATCCAATGTTATACAAGTAATTCTTCCTTATTTTTATTCATGTTCCATGCCTTTTTGTGTCATCATGTTATGTCTTCTAACCTATGTGTTATGATTTATTTCTAGTTTTATACCCTTACTGGGATTTTTAATACATCCCTTTGTTCATGTATTCCCTTGGTTACCCTATGCAGATCTAAGAGCTCAAATGAAGTTAGGATCTCATTATGAATTTTAAACAAAATATATTTTTATTTTGGTTTCATGCTTTCTAATTATGTATCTAATCTTGTAAATACATTAGACATTATGATCCTTATATTGTAATTGATGGTTAATTATGCTTAAAATCGTGAAATAATATGTGTAAAATTATAGGGACACTTTAAACATAGAAAATAAAATGGTTAACTTGACATTAATCCTTACTTAGGGGAGAAATTGATCAACCATGAATTCTTATTAGATAAAATTATCTAATGGATTTTTTTATCTTCTTTGGAATCCAATGGAACTGTAAACCTATGTTGTTTTAATTTCTATATATGTCGTAACTTTGAGCCACTAACCTATATTGTCACCAACCAATCACCTTTAGTTATATTTGGTAATTTCTTGGGTATGGGAGTATCACCGCAATGAATCCATCCCAAATATAGAGGTGACCCATGAGATCCTTTATGAGATAAATCCCCAGTGGCCATCTTATTAATGGAAGGTCATGAAGAAGAAATTGGTGCCTATTTCCATATTCAAAAACTTCGGTTTTTTGTCCCTAGAGTGTAGCAGCACATACCTTCTCTATCTTTGGTAGGTGGATTAGGATGTTCACCATGTTTAGAAACCCATCGAGGAGATTCTTAGTAAGGATCCTATTCATTGTGGTCATCATCATTGATGTGTGACACCAATCCTATAATAAATAGAATCCCAATTCATCTAGACTAAGGTGTCTAGAATAAGATCCCATTAGGGGAAACTAACCATTAAAACTTGAAAATAGGTCTATATACCTACTACTAACAACATCTATGAGTCCTATTTGTGTATCCTAACATTTCCCCTAGGACAATCCCCTATCTATATTATCCAAAAACCTGTGACTTCATCATAAATTTTCATTGTGACCACTTCAACAAACCCTTCTAGATTTTATAAGAGTTTAATAAAACTTATTGGAAGTATCATAAATAATTTAGAAACCCAAGCCACTAAAACCAATAACTCTATTCTAGATTACATAAATTGTAAAAAAGCTAGAAATAAAGGCAATGTAAAATAGTATACCTTACACCATTTTTTCACTACAATATCTTCATATTTTGTGGTTGATGAGGATTTCATAGGAATAACTTTAAGTATATTTCCTTTGTAAGTATCTATGGATTGAAAAGAATCATTCATCATACAAATGGGATTCATTTCCTTTAAACGATGTGCCAACACCTCATATTCAAAGTTATAATAGAAGGGAACTTTGGGTTTCTAGGAGTCTTGTCTAAACATCCACACTACTTAAGTCACATATTAGTGGGTTATTATAAAAACCTAAAGGATACTCCTTGAGTGTTTGAGCATTAAATCATGTGTTATAGTTACTGAGTTAATGCCTCAACCAACACATGCATTTTATGCATCAATTAATCTCCATTTATATTTCATCTTATGTAGAAACCCTTTCTTGATGATAACATATGTGGAGGATTCATGTGAGTAATAACATTCATCATTAAGATGATCATGCTATGTTGAGATAATGTATCTCCAATATATGTATCTTATGAATATCACAATACCTTTCCACCAATTTACTCTCTAGATTGTTCTTAAGAATACTTTAGTGGCTGTGTATCCTCAAGATTTTGTTTAAGGATATATTCACATTGATGTATACTTAAGACTGAAATACATCATATGCATATCACAAGATATGATATAGCCTATTACATTATATACAAAGGTATTAGGGCATACCATCTCCTTAAATATCTCTCTTTCACTGAATACAAAAAGGATTTTGTGCCATTACACCTTATATTGTATCATATATAATAACTCATGAAAATAATATCCAAAGATCTTTTGGATATCTCCCAAAATAATTTTTGGAATCTTTGATAAACTTCACTGTGTATTACATTATATGAAATACCTATTGAACACCCATCCAAAAATATTTTGAATTATCACTTAAGTACATTTAGAGAATATCACTGAGTTACACTCAATACTCATTTAGTTAACCACAAAGTGTTACCCTGAAAATTTTTATATAATTGATAATAAATATAAATATCAAAATCAATAAATTTTATCAATGAGTTTCCTATCTCAAAGCATCAATGATACTAAATCTACAAAGGGATATGGCATGGTATCTATAAAACATATGTATCACTATACATGTGTCTTCCAATTGCATCACATGCTAGCATGAACTCTCAAATTTTCCCTTTGTCATAGACCTCAAGTGACCATTATACATAGAGTATGTCAATCAATATAGTTGAATCTTACATTATCGATTCTTTGAGTATTTAATGGTCATTTTGATGAATATATCACATGTAATTCATCTTTATGGATTATAACATTAAATTCCACCCATCCCAATAGATAATCACATTATATGTTCTATTTAAGTGATGTTGTGCACTCCCTTATTTATCGCAATGGAGGGTCCAAATTTCATACTCATCATATGATAATACAAAACCCGTCCCAGTTGATCTCCAAGAAATGACATAATTAGAAATATACCCTTCAATTCCCCTAATTATATAAGACATGATAGGTTATATAATAAATAAATAAAATTATAAAGTTTATCATGCTAATAATCTCACCAAGTATAACATCCCAAAACCCACACTCCTAGATTTGGTGATGAAATCATAAAATTTACATTTTTGGATTTGATGCCTATAATTTTGACCTAATTTTTTTATATAAAACTTAAAATATCAAAAGAAAAAATTGGATCACTTATAACCATGAAGAACTTTTAGGTTTAAATTTTTAGAGAATTAGGAAAAAATCCTGCATAAATAATTCACATGACTTTAAATTAGAATTTGTCCCACTTAACCCATATTTTCTTTTTCACATTAATACATCATCATAATCCATATTAAATCCCTTATAGACATCACTAGTTCAATATAATTCTTTAAAACCTAGGGAAAATGAAACATAATAAGTGTGATCTTAAATGCTCAGTAAAGGTAAACATAATCATTAACAAATGAATGACATCAATGAGCATAAGAATTATATAAGTTTATGATCACATAATAAAAGTGCATGAGAAAATAATAAAAGAAATCATACCCATCAATACATGGATCATAAAATATGAAAACATGGAAAAGGAAAGAGTTATCATAATCAATAATCATGAGCCAAGTGATATCAATATTGATCATGAGAAACATTATAAACCAATAACCAGCAATTAAAACTATTTTTAGTAACTTAGAAAATCACCTTCATAACCAATTTTAAACCCTTGTTAGAAGTACATGTAGACTAGTTAAATCCATAGGATAAACCCTTTGGTAACTCCATCCTTCTTTACTATTAATACAAGGAACATTATCAAATTAATTAGAGCTTATCTAGTTTTACCCATCATTTAATATATAATAAGCCCAATCGATGCTATATGGGCCACCCCATAATCTAAGTTGTAACTGGATTACCCAGTACTATCTGGGACACCCCATCATCTAAGCTGTAACAATATCATCGGGTGCTATTTGGGTTGCCCTATCATCTAAGCTATAATGGTCTCACCCAGCATTATCTAGGCCACCCCATCATATAATATTTCCAAGAACGACAACATGATTAAAAATCATAAAAACAATAATTATTAATTTTACAACTTGATTAAACCATAGAAAATAAATGGTATTAATTTCAATCTCTTTGAATCATGATTAACCTGTGGAAATTAATGGGTTTCATAATAATCTCTTTGAAACATGATTAACCCATGGAAAAGAAAATAGGTCCCATGACAATATCTTGGAAAAAATATTAATCTATCCAGAGAAATAATGGGGATGGTATCATTAAAAAATATCCATAATGGATCATAAGTAACAAAAAGGGTTGTTTAAATTGATTAATGTAAATACAATTAAAATATCATAAAAAATATTAGGAAAATATCCTTTTCATTTGAAAAATAATTTTTTAAAACATAAAACATTTTGAAAATACTTTTCTTTGAAAACCACTTTTAAAATCTAGAAATTTAAAAAATATTAATAAAACATTTTCTTTAAAAATGTCTTTTTAAACTTTCAAAATAATATTCAAATAAATGACAGTCAGTTCGGTGGGTAAATATCTACATGTCGTAAATAACATTCCTTTTGTATGGTAAAAAGTTTAGAAAAGTGTCTTATTCGGAAAGTGAAAAGAAGATTCCTTTGAAAAAAAATAAAAAGAAAAAATGGGTAAAAATTTCTTTAATAAATCATTTTTAAAATTTTAAAAAACATTTTTTAAAACATTTTTATAAAACATGTTTTTAAAAGAAAACATATATCCAACTCAAGATATAAATGAAATCATATTTTCTTCAAAACATTTTATTAAAACATTTTAAGTACCAAAGAGTGTAAAAAATGGTAATATAAATTTCAAAAATCATTAATAACCATATTAGAAGAAAATTCATGAGTTTCTTGAGATATAGATCATAAGATCCCATCATTGTAAGAATAATCATAAACAATCCCGATAATCAATGAGATTGTAACAAAAAACTCTTACTACTTATGAAAATTTGAATTGTAATACCCATGATGGAATAACATTAAATGAGACTTATATTACCATGAAAATAATTATATTAATTATATAACATGTCAAAGGAGAAATATATACACCTTATAAAATAAGATAGGTGTATAACATAACATACGTCTCAAATAAGGTAAATTGAGACAATAAATCCCTTATTGTTTTGGTAACTTTGAAACCATAAACCCCATGTAAGGGAGATCATAAAATGGATATATAAATCCCCATAAATTTAGGATAATAATCACAAAATACATTCATGTTAATTATATACACTACACAACAAATATAAGTAGTGAATATGGCATGTATCTCTCAGAAATAAAAGTGAGATGAGAACAACACTTACCTTGAGTCTGACTTGTCATGTGTATATATATATTACTAAATAATAAACTTATATTGATTATTTAATTTATTAAGAACATTTTTAAAGTTTATTATTACTTTTATTTTACTTATTAATATGTTATATACAATTACTTAATCAAATAAGTTAAGTCGTATGTTTCGACCATATTTAGGTTATGTGTCAAAAATGAATTTCTTAGGTTGACTATGGTAAAAGATGTAATTATTTAAAAATATAAAAAATAATAATTATAATGAAATAATTATCATATTTATATATAAATTATACTTTTAAAACCAACCATGTAATATGGTTAAAACTAACGTTACGATCATGGAGACGGTAGGTCATACATACGCATGAGTAATGTTTCCATTTTTCAATGATCATTATGGAAATAAGGTAAATAAAATTTATCTTTAAATAATGATAATTATATAATAAATTACATAATATTTGATTATATATACGTATATATATCATTTTTTTATATGGTGATGAAAAAATGAATCACATTACTTCGAGAAGGCATTATTTCACACGTCCACGAACAACGTTATCACTTTTTAGAGATTGGAAAGTTAAGAAATAAAATGTTATATTATACTTATATAATTACAATTATGTCATTAATATCATAATTATTTCATTTATATTATATATATTCATTATAGTTACACTTATTACCATCTATGTAACATGTTAGTGAAAAATGCTTCACATCGCTTTGTGAGGCGGTAATCCACCATACACACGAGCGACATTATTGTATCCCGTATGATATGGAATTTAAAAAGGGTATATATTATATATTGAAAAAATAGGTATAATTATGTTATAAATATCATATATAAATATTATATCCATCATTATTCTCAACCATGAGAGGTGGTAATAGAAAAACGAACGACATCAATTCTTGAGGCGTTAGTTCTTCATACACACAAAAAATGATTTAATAACCCATTTAATAGAAGTTTTTGTAGTTTTATTTCATAACTTAAAGGTTATTTTGTGGTCTCCCTCAAATTATTAGTGGTTTTGGGGTACTTAGGTGCAGCAGAGTGAAAAACCAAGGTCGTCTCTCAAAGAGGCAGTAATTGAAACAACTTCTTAAAGGTATTATGAAAATAAAATAAAAGAGAATAAAACATACTACATAAAAATTATGGTGGGGTTTTACCAATTATAAAACTTTATGAATTATTTTGGAAGAATATTACAATTTTTTTTCTTTTATTTTTGAAATGAAATTTGATTAATAAGACACAACAAGATGATATTTTTTTTGAAAACTATTTTTATAAATCATAATAGATATAACTCTACATATTCACTTATTTATTGATAATTACCATTTAAATTAACATCCAATTAATAATTATACCCTAATTTTTTAACCCTAAAACCCTATTAGAATTAACTTTACCAAAAAGATGAAAATAGTTAAACCCTAGGCTAACTTTGGAACATGAAATTGTAACACCCTGCTTTGATTGTCATTCTAAGGATAGCTTATGGTAAGTGGTAAATTAAGGAATAAATACATTATAGAAATAAGTTTTTAATTGAGTTTATGGACTATATTTTAACTCTATAAATTTATCCCGTATGTTTTTTTTACCGATTAAGGTCGTGCTCTCACAATTTATACAAAATATCGACCTCGTGTGTTTTTGTGTTAATTATTCAATTGCGTGATTAGTTTATTCCAATTTAAAAACTCAATTAAAAGATAATATTAATTTAATTACAGTACCTCATTGATTCAAAATAAATGAATGAAGAAGGTTATAGTAATATCGATTACTAAAAAGAACTACTCTTTCATGGGTGGTGTAGTCATCGTAGAAACATATTTCATTTGCAAAGGTTTAGAAAGGGTATAACTCAATCTTGTTTCTAATCTTGATTTCAAGAACAAATAGGATGATAAAGGAAGAATAAAATAGAGTAAAACAATATAATATAGAAGAAAATATAAGAAATATAATATCAATAAAGAAGTTTATTATGCAAACATAAATATTACAAAGCAAGAAAGAGATGAAGGCTTCGATGAAGGGATCCTTACTTAAAGAGATCCCCCTATGATTATAGGGAGTTACATAACCTATAAGGTGGTGATAGGACTCCTATATAACTCTAAAATATAATTACTTCACTCCTTGTCCTAACTTTAAAATGGGGTGCCCAAGGTGTCAATTTATAGCCAAAATGGGGAGTGGTTTTGGGCACCCAGATTTTTAGATACCACTTGTGTATCGGTTTTGAGTTGGTAAATGGCATTATCTCGAGTTGTAAAAAATATAATAGTTGTATGAAAGAATATTTACTATCTCCATTTCAAAACTTTCATCTAATGGAGGATTAAAGCGTGATATATGGCCTAAATACAGAACCAAATCATTGACTTCGTGCAGATTTTGTCCCCTAGATAGATTGGTTCGGATAGACCCCTTAATGAACGAATTGGGCTTCGGTTTATTGATATGAGTTGTAGCCCATGAAGTTTTGGATCATCACAAAAAACTTTCATCCCATTTTTAGTCACTTATTTTTTTCAATGTTTAAAACAACAGACAGTTGTCATTGGGCTTCCATGCAGTTTGGCCCATTTTTCTTGTGAATCATCTTTGGGGCCTCCAAATCACCTCCACCTACAACGAAATCACCAAAACAATTATAATTGAAATTTCTAAAAGTGATAAAGATTTAATAATTTAATCAAATGGGATGTTAAATTTGATATAATATCTGTAATTTTAAATACAAAATAGTTTAAAATAGTGATGTAAGGGTAAAATAATGCAGTGAATCATAGTACGATCACACCCCCACACTTACCCTTTTACACTCCTAGGAAAAAACTCATATCATGTATTCCAAAAAAATGTGACAAGATATTAATATTCATATTTCTCAATCCACAGTGAAAATATAGGCAAAGTAAGAATCCCATCAGAAGTCAATATCAATAAATTTTAAATTCATTATCTCATAAATTGTGTCAAAACAAAATCCAATGAGATTCATAACACTAATAATAGTGAAACAAGTCATGGGTATACCATTCCACTAATTATCCACGTGTGTGTGTTACAACCATTCTAAACTCATAAATCCACCCTTTATTCAGTATATTCAGGTCAAGTAAAACAATTCTTCTTACCTGGTTTAATTCACCGAAGTTGTTTTACATTCCTTTGTAATTGAATTTCAAGACCCACTCACTTAATCATTCCTGAAAGTCAAGCCTTAATCTACCGACCTATATATCCCCATATGTTTTACATTTCATCACTCCCCTCATTTATTTATTTATTTATTTATTTTAATTTTCACTTGGAAAAAATCTCACACTCAACTCTCAACCCATGTCTGATCTCCTCATAACACAAATTGTAATAGTTATAACAAGATCAAAGGTAGATGAAGAGTGGTTTTTGACCCATCCAAGACACAACCCATATTTTTTTTTAGGTTGTACGATAGTCAAATAATAGGTACACACACATACGTCAATTCGGTATACTAATGAAACCTATCAGAAGAGAAATGAATGCATGTATAAACCAATGAATTTCTTTACCTAACTTGACTATACCTTCAATTAAGTAGGAAAAATTTCACAAGTCATGGTTGAGTGAAAATTTGTGTGGAGAAATCAATGACACAATTTACCATGAACAAATATCACAAATAATGATGTCAAAATCTAAAAGGTTTTATAATAACACAATCATTCATATCATCGACGACTTCAATTTTTATAAAAATCATCCCTTGATTATGAAATCTTACTCATGCTTATAATTATACCAATGAATTTTGAAAAAATGAATTTTACATATGTTCCACATGAGAATGTTACATGATATATTTGTTTTTTATCGATTTTTTTTTTTGAAAATTTTAACCAAAAAACATAATAGAAAATACACACAAATGAAAATCCTAAATATCTACCCCAAAATGATTTCCCCTCCCCCACACTTAAAATATTACATTTTCCTCAATGTGAACCTATGATATGGTATATTAAAATGAAATGTATAATTTTAAATAGGACAAAGAATATAAAAGTGAAAGGGATAGGAACAGCCTGATATGCTCAAGTGATGATGGGGTCATGTGGTGTGATAAAATCTAGTGTATTAGTAGAAATTCCCTCAATGTATTACTTCAAGCGTTTCCCATTGACTGTAAAGATTCTTGCAGTATCCTCTTGTGTGATATCCACTACACTATAAGGAAAAACATTAGATACAATATAAGGACCTAACCATATAGAATGTAACTTACCAAGTATTAGCTTCAGTCATGAACTGTAGATAAGGACTTTATCTCCATCATAAAACTCCTTATGTTGGATCATTATATAATGATATACTTTTGATCTTTCCTTGTAGATCCTTAAGTTCTCATATGAATACAATCAAATATCCTCAAGCTCTTGAACTTGTAGCATCCTTTGGATTCCATCTTGGTCCAAATCCATGTTGCATTTCTTTATATCCCAATAAGCCTGATGTTAGACTTCCATAGGGATATGACATGTTTTCCCAAAAACAATTCAAAATGGGGACATACCAATTGGTGTCTTGTATGTTGTCCTGTAAACCCATAGTGCATCATCCAAGCTCTTGCTCCAATCCTTCTTATTCAGTTGCACGATTTTATCCAAATTTTGTTTCAACTCATGATTTGAAACCTCAACCTAGCCATTTTTTAGGGTGGTATGGTGTTGAAGTTTTGTGTGTCACCCCATACTTCCAAAGGAGGGAATCCAAATTCTGATTTCATAATTGTGTCCCTTGGTCACTAATGATGTCATTTGATACTCCAAACCTACAAAAAATATGTGTCTTGATGAAGTCCACTACAACATGAGAATCATCAGTCCTCGTGGCCTTAGCTTCCACCCATTTACCCACATAATCAACAGAAACCTAACTAAATGAACTAGTAAAAGGGCCCATAAAATCAATGCCCCATACATCAAAAATATCATAGTATAGTATGGGTTATTAAGGCAGATCATGTCTCTTAGAAATGTTTCCCATGTGTTGGAAATGGTGGCATGATTCAAAAAACATATGGGCATCATGGAATAATCTAGGTTAATATAATCTAGAGTCTAAGACTTTCCCTGCTGTCTGTTGGGGTCCAAAGTGCCCAACACAAGAAAGTGTATGGAAAAAATGTAAAATAGACTCAAAATAATGATTAGGAACATACTTCCTAATAACTTGGTCACTACACATCTTCCAGGGGTATAGATCATCCCAAACATAAAATATTAACTCACTCTTTAACTTTTGGACTTGATTTTTCTATAAATTTGCAGTAATTTCATAGGAAACAAGGTAGTTAACTAAATCAGCATACCATGGATGTGTACCTGAGAGTGCATAAAGATACTCATCGGGAAAAGTGTCCTGAAGTGGTACCTATTCCAAGGTGTCAGCCTCAATTGTGTGATTTATCCTACTCATGTGGTCCACCACCAAGTTCTCTGACACCTTTTTGTACTTTATCTCAATATCAAATTCTTGAAGAAGGAGCATCCATCGGATTAGCCTAGTATTTGCATCTGGCTTCTTCAAGAGGTACCTCAGAGCTGCATGGTCAGAAAAAAAAACTACTTTAGATCCTAATAAATATGAACGGAATTTATCTAAAGAAAATATGACAGCAAGAAAATACTTTTATATGGTTGTGTAGTTTTATTGGGCTGAATTCAATCTTCTAGATGCATAGAGTGATCACATGTGAATGTCCCTAGACCCTCTAAGATAAGATAGCTCCAACCGTCAAGTTGGAGGCATCACACATAATCTCAAAAGGAATATCCCACCGTGGGGGTTATATGATCGGTGGAGTGGTCAGAAACTTATTTTTCTCATTAAAGGAATCCCTCCAGGAATCATCAAACACAAAATCAGAATCCTTTTTAAGTAATCGTGGCATTGGAAGAGAAATATTACTAAAATATTTGATGAATCACTGATAAAATCTCACATACCCTAGTAAATATCTAACATCACACACACATGAAGGATATGGTAAGGATAAAATAATATCCACCTTAGATCTATCAACCTTTATCCCATGTTTTGACACTACATGCCCTAAGAAAATTCCATGCTCTACCATAAAATGACACTTTTCAAAGTTTAATACCATATTATTCACAATACAACAATTCAAAAACTTTTCCAAACTAGAGATACAATCATCAAATGAAGACCCATACACTATAAAATCATTCATAAATACCTCCATGTTGGTCTCAATAAAATCATAAAAAATACTCATCGTGCATCTCTAGAAGGTACCTGGGGCATTGTAAATTCCAAATGGAATCCTCTAGTAGGAAAACGTACTAAATGGACAAGTGAATTTTGTCTTCTCCTAATACTCCAAAACAATAAGAACCTGAAAATATCCATAAAATCCATACAAGAAACAATAGTGTGTTTTCTCAGCTAGTCTCTCAAGCATTTGATCAATAAATGGGAGGGGGAAATGGTCCTTGCAAGTGTACTGATTTAGTTTCCTATAATCAATACACACACGCCAACTATTTTTCACCCTCATTAGAACTAACTCATCTTTATCATTTTTAATAATAGTAACACCACTTTTCTTAGGCACAACCTAAATAGGACTTACCCACTGAGAATCTGAAATGAGATAAATTATACCTACCTTGATCAATTTTTCAACCTCTTTTTTAACAACTTCCAAAAGTGTTAGATTGAGTCTCCTTTGTGGTTGCCTAACCTGTTTATCCCCATCCTTCAAAAGAATCCTATGCATGAAAATGGAGGGGATAATACCTAATATTTCAGCCAAGGTCCAATCAATTTCCCTAATGTTTTTCTCAAAATATTCAAAAGTTTTTCTTTATGTTCAAAAAGAAGATTATTATCAATTATAATAGGTAATATCTCTCCACTTAACAAGTATGATTATTTGAGATTTGGTGGAAATGAATTGAGCTCCAATGAAGGGGTGATGTATGGATGGAAAAATTGAAGGAACTGAAATATGTGCACAAATAACATCAGTATCAGAATAAAAAACATCAAAATCAGAGAATAATTCATCAAATCCATCAGTATACTCAATAGCCAAGTCAAAATAAGAGTGAACATGATCAAAATCAATATATGAATCCACATAAAAATAAAATCCAAGAGAGTATTTTGTATTAGAAACATGTGTGTAAGTGCTCTTAGACATCAAACTAGAACCAATATTCATAATCTCCCTAAGAATAGGACAATTAAAATCCATGTGGTTTTTACTTGGTGGTTCAAAATGGGAGATGACAAAAGTAGAATGGTCTTTTGAAGGGTACTTTATAGATTCCATGACATTAAATATCACAAATTCATATCCAAACTCCATGGAAAGTGTAACCTCATTGACATTTATAATAGTATTTTTATTTTTGAGGAAGGTTCTACCTAAGATAATGGGAACATGAGAACTTACCTGATCATCCTCAATGTTAAGCATGTAGAAATCTGTTGGGAAGATCATGTCTCTTACCTGAACAAGTACATCCTCAAGGACTCCCATATGTTATAGCTCTATTTTTCAACTACACCACTACTCTAGTAGACTTTAACTCACCAACCTGTAAAGAAGAGAATACATAGTGAGGAATCACATTTATGGAAGCTCCCAAATCACAAAGAGCATCAGAAAAATTCAACTCACCTATAGTGCATGGGATATTGAATGTCCCTGGATCCTTGCACTTTGTTGGCATTTCTAGAGTTGGTGTAATGAGTGTTGACACATTCCTTATAATATTTATCCTCTAATTTCCCTTAATCCCTCTTCGATTGGTACAAAGTTCTTTTAAGAATTTGGAATACCTTGGGATTTTCTTAATGGCTTCAAGTAGAGGGATGTTGATATCCAAATGCTTGAATGTGTATAAAACCTATTTTTTCATCACCTCCTCATCTATCTTCTTGGTTTTTAAAACCATGTTTGGAAATGTAAGGGGTTTAGAAGAAACATAATCAATCTTTTTCTTACCTTTATCTTTCTCATTTGGTTGCTCTTCAGCTGGTCTTGAATGGATCTTCTCCAAAGTTGAGGTAAATCCTGGTGGAATAGTGGGTGCAGAGGTATAATTAATTTGCTTCCCACTTCTCAATGTGATGGAACTGACATCCCCCTTTGTATTTGGAGTGGGTTGGGAAGGTAGATTTCAATAATTCTTACTTACAAGTTCATGGAGGGCAGTGACAATCTGGCTCATTTGAGTCTTCAACTCCCTCAGCTCTGAACCTTGACTCTTCATCTCATTTTGTTGATTAGGAATAATTTGTTTCAAAATATAATCAGAATTATAATATAACTTTGGTTGATAAGTCCCTTGTTTTTGTATTTTTGATTCTTGGGCTTCAAATATCCTTTGGGGTTGTTGGAAACCCTACTGGTAAGGCGGAGGTTGTAGGAAGTTTTGTTGAAAGGGGTGCCTTTGTTGTTGTCCAGGGGCATAACTCGTGTCCAATTGATCCTTACACACTTTGTTATATGTTAGAGAAAAGGAATCAAACTTATTTTGAGGATATGGTTGTTGTTGTTGCTGATATGGTCTCCCAAGAAACACTGCTGCACAATCTTCTGTTTCTTGTAGTTGGGGGGAAATAGTCAGTTGAGTGGTCTGTTTCAGTAAAAATTCCACATGGCCTCATAAGAGTGGGTTGGGGTGTCTTTTAAGACAAAGTAATATTTCTCACCATAGTTTTCAGTTCCTCTAACTTTGTATTAATCAAATGAATTTCAAGAGAAGATGGACTTACCTAATGTACTCCTTTAACATGTGGGGTACCTTGATGGCCAAATTGTTGAGAGTTTTGTGCCATCTTGTTGATCAATGCACATGAGGCTGTTGTTTTATTCTCCACAAATTCTCCTCTAACTACAGAATTCATCGTTCTCCTCTCTATAGGTGTGAGTTCTTCATAGAAGTAATGGATTAGGAGTTTCTCACTTATTTGGTGATGTGGACAGCTTGCGTACAACTTCATGAATCGCTCCCAGTACTCATACATTGACTCCCCTTGTGATTTCTTGATCCCTTAGATATACTTACGAATGGAATTTATCCTTGATTCGAGAAAAATTCTCTACAAGAAAAGAAGTTTCAAATCATTCTAACATGTTACGTATTTAGGCTGTAAATAATACATTCATTCTTTCGCAGCTCCATCAAGTGAGAATTAGAATTCTCTTAGTTTGATTTGATATTCAGATAAATTTATTGGTTTAAGGGTTGAAAAAACCAAATTAAATTATTTAAGGTGTTTTTTTGGGTCCTTGCCAGATAATCCATGAAACTTTGGAAGAAAATGAATTAACCCATATTTCAATTCAAAGTCTAATTTGAGATTTGGGTATGCAGTACAATTTGGTTAATAGTTAATGTTTGGTGCAACCAACTCTCAAATAGTTTTATTAAGTTCATTGTTATTTTTTTTATCCATTGTTTCTTATTTTAAGTTGGAGTTATAAGTGTTTTAAATTTCAATGTTCTTGGAGTGGAGGAATTCTCCAACTGGTTTAATATTGAAACTTCCTGTAGATTGAGAATGTTTGATTTGAGCCCTAAGGTTGAGTTCAATATCAGGGTCAAGATCTAATAGATCTTCAAGATTATTTTTTGTCATAAATCATATAAAAAAATAAGTAAATTTAACCATACTAAAAATGAGAAGTTTGAGTTGATGGTCCAAAAATAATAATAAGAAAATAAAAGAAGAAGAAAAAAATCAGATTGGGTAAAGAAGGAAGAAAGAAGATAAGAATTGAATAAAATGTAAAATAAAATAAATACCTCTAATCGATTGAAATAATTATTTGCCTCCCCAAAAATGGAACCAATTTTAAAGGCACTGTCATGGGCTCCCTCAAATGATTAGTGTTTTTTGGGGTACTTAGGTGCAGCAGAGTGGCTGACCAAGGTCATCTCTCAAAGAGGCAGTAATTGAAACAACTTCTTAAAGGTATTATGAAAATAAAATAAAAGATAATAAAACATAATATATAAAAAGTATGGGGGGGTTTACCACTTATAAACCTTAATTAAGTATGTTGGAAGAAGATTTCATTTTTTTTGTTTTTATTTTTGAAATGGAATTCGATTAATAAGACCCAATATAAAGATTTTTTTTTGAAAACTATTTTTATAAAGCGTAATCAATCTAACTCCACCTATTCACTTATTTATTAATAATTATCATTTAAATTAAAATCAACTTAATAATTATCCTCTAATTTTTTAATCCTATAGCCCTACTAGAATTAACTTTACCACAAAGATGAAAAGAGTTAAACCCTAGGCTAACTTTGGAACATGCAATCGCAACACCCTACTTTGATTATCGTTCTAAGGATAGATTATGGTCAGTGGTAAATTAAAGAATAAATAAATTGTGTAAATAAGGTTTTAATTGATTTTAAGTACTATATTTTAACTCTAAAAATTTATCCCATGTGGTTTTGTTTTACCGATTAAGGTCGTGCTCTCATAATTTACACAAAATCTCGACCTCGCTTGTTTTTGTGTTAATTGTTCAATTGTTTGCTTAGTTTATTAAAATTTAAAAACTCAATTAAAAGATAATATTAATTTAATTACATTATATAATTGATTCAAAATAAATTAATGAATAAGGTGATAGTAATATTTATTACTAAAAAGAACAACTCTTCCATGGGTGGTGTAGTTATCACAAAAACATATTGCATTTGCAAAGGTTTAGAAATAGTATAACCCAATATTGTTTCTAATATTGATTTATAGCCCAAATATAATGATAAAGGAATAATAAAACAGATTAAAATATGGTAATACAGAATAAAATATAAGAAATATAATAGTAATAAATAAATCAATTATGCAAACATAAATATTACAAAGCAAGAAAGAGAGGAAGGCTTCGATGAAGGGATCCTTACTTCAAGAGATCCCCCTATGAGTATAGGGAGTTCCAGAACATCTAAGGTGGTGAGATGAATCATCTATAACTCAAAAATGGCATCAATTCACTCCTTTTCTGAACTTTCAAATGGGGTTCCCAAGGTGTCAATTTATAGCCAAAATGGGGAGTGGTTTTGGGCATCCAGATTTTGAGATACCACTTGTGTATCGGTTTTGAGTTGTTAAATGGAATTATCTAGAGTTTTAAAAAATATAACAGTTGTATTAGATCATATTGAATATATCCATGTCAAATTTAGAAGCCAATGGAAGATTAAATCATGAGATATGGCTGAAATACATAACCAAATCATTGACTTCGTGCAGATTCTATCCCCTAGAAAAATTGGTTTAGATGGACCCCTTAATGAACGAATTGGGATTTGGTTTCTTGAGATGATTTGTAGAACATGATTTTTTGGATCGTCAGACAAAATTTAATCCCATTTTGAGGCACGTATTTTTTGAAATGTGCAAAATAGTGGATAGGTATCATTGGGTTTCCATGCAGTTTGGCCTATTTTCCTTGTGAATCATCTCTGGGGCCTCCAAATCACCTCCACCTACAATGAAATCACCAAAAAAAGTATAATTTAAATTTTTAAAAGTGATAAAAATTTAATAATATAATAAAATTGGATATTCAATTTGATATAATATTTGTAATTTTAAATACAAAACGGTTTAAAATAGTGATGTAAGGGTGAAATAATGTAGTGAATTATGGTACGATCAATAACCTTAAAATAACAACATATAAGTATATTTATTATACTTAGTTTAATATATAATCATGTTATAATAATAATTTAATGTGGTGGAGAAATAAATAAAATAGAAACACTCGTTGGGGAATGTTGCCTCTTCTTTGGATATCTCATTTTGGTTTACACCAAAGGAATTATTTGGTTGGATTTATGCCTAAATTAAGGCTTCTAGGATAAGATTATGTAATATTAGAAGTTATTTGGGTAGGTATTTCCTAATTAAAATGTCTTTATAGGTGTTAATATATGATGATAGGCGGAGGCCTTTTATAAGAGAGGTGAGTGGCAAACTTGTAAATTTTTTAAATAGGGAATTTCACCCATATTTTTTCATGTTTAGTGGATATAATAATAAAAAAACTATATAATAGAAGGGATAAGGTATAAATATGGACATAAAATGTTTTTTTACAATTTTATAGGTTATTTAACCCCTTAAATTTAAAGTTTAACCATTAGGTAAACTCCTTTTTACCTTAATCGCTATAATTAATTTTAATTGCTTTTCACTAATATTTTTGGTAAAAAACTAAGTTTATCCAATTATAAATTATAAATTATTATTATTCTAAATATTGAATCCATTTTTCAAAATTCAAATCACATAAGTGGAAATTTTTCATTTAATATTAATCCCGCAAACGAGGTGAGAAAGAGAGTTTTTAAAGTGAATGTTCAAAAGATTACAATGTTTTCATATCAAAATTCAATATGAAAATGATTAAAATAAACCAAATTTTAATAATATATGTATTATTGAAATATTATGTCTTTAAAAACAAAAAAATATAATTTATCATTATAAATTATTTAGATGAAAATACAGTTTTTAATTAAAATCCAATATTTTTTCACTATTCATCAAAAAATGAAACTTCTTAGAAAAATATCAAAAATTAACCCTAAGATGATTTTGGAAAAATAAAATGAAACAAGTGCATCATTAAAATGAAACTTCTTAATTAATTATTTTTTCAATAATTAATTTTATTTTTTCAAATAAAATTTATAAAAGTGTCAAAATTTAGTTTTAAAACAAGTGCATCATTAAAAGTCGGCAAAATTGCCTTTAGAAAAATACATCTTTTTATGCGTAAAATTGGATTTGTTATTATTTTATTCATATCAGATATATTAGATGAATTTAAAAGTTTTTTATTGAACATAATATATATATATATATATATATCATTAATATCATTCAATAATAGTAATTAATTTAATTTATTAAGATAAAATGCCTTTGGGCGTATAAAATAGTTTTTTTTATAAAAACATTTCCTTTATATTCAATTAGTTTTTATTTTCATTTATAATTAATTGGTAACCAATGAATTAATTTTATAAACATTTTTAAACCATATTTTCATAATTTATTTAATCTTATTATTTCCCACCATTCCAATGGATAGGTGATAACTGTCATGTTAAATAATAATATTAATAGTATATTGTCATCTAATAAGACTAGGTCATACATGTAACACAATTTATTGAAGAAACTCGATATTACATGAAAATGAAGATAAAATTGGTGTTTCTTATAATTCAATAAAAACTATTCATTTAATGTAGATCAAGATATAAAATAATTTAAATTAATTTGAAAGAATATATTTCATAAAATCTCAAGATGTTACACCCTACCCCCCTTAAAATGAGTTTTTCCTTTGAAATTCATCTTGGTTATCAAAGGAATAACATTTTTTTAGAATTTATTTATTGAAACCTACATTGTACAAATGATTAAAATAAAACATACCTTAAAAGGGGAAAGTGGGAAACATAGAGGTCACCTGAAGTTACGCATAACTAGGATTCTGCATAGGGAGAACATTGGTGGGAATTAAAAGATGGATTTGGAAGGGAAAACTAATTTTCATGGACTAATGGAGAGTGATAGATAATTTGGTTAATAGTAAGTAAATGACAACAAAAATACAAGCCAAATATGTGTAGAAAATTTCATTGATATCATCAGAAAAGATGGTAATAGGATATCATTTTATTTCAAGATCGTTTTCCTACAGTTTAAGGATTCTTTCACCATATAGACTGAAAACATAATGAAATATACTTACTTGATAAGTAAAATTTCATCCTCTAACCAATTTTCACCACAATATAATATTTTTCTCTAGAATATGATATAATTAAAGATGAATTCTTCATGCATGAAGCACTAAAATAAACTTTTAATGACCATAGAACCATAAAGGGGTAAAAAAATATATTCCTCTTATCTTTAGGAAATAACCAAAACTAAAACAATTAGTATGTGGAAATATAATTCTCAAAATGAATAAAACTTCATACATTAATCTCAAAATTTCAATAGTAATACCCAAATTTCAAACCAAAACATTCTATAAGTAATTATCCTTAAAAGTATTCAAACATTTCCTAACTAAGTTCGAAACCCAAAGATTATAAGGATTTGATCATATATTCTTATAAGATAAATCAATAATTATTCCTCAAATAAAATCCCATATTTTTCCAAAATAAACATAATCTTAACCTGTAAAATTTTCATACTAACCAGGATATCACATAGGCCAGTGGTATGCACAAAACCCTTATCGTCTTTTGGTCATGGGTTCAAGCCCCACCACCAAGCCGAATGCAATGGGTTGTCACCTAGAATATGGGTTGTCCCCTTTTTAATTTAATACTAAAAGAATGAATCCCCCCTAAAAACACTTCATTTTGATCCTATATGTTACAAATACCTCAACCCAAAGAAATATCTCCCAAAATGTCATTAACAAACTCAAAATGTTTTACTATTTAAAACCCTCAAATGAGGTGCCTAAGAATTTAAACTTATGATAATACTTAATATTATATACCTATCATGGTATCCATGAATCTTAATATAAAATAAAATGAAAACATCCTAATCTCCAAAGTTATCTAAATCGGCCTTTGATACCAACTATAATAGCCCAAAACCTACACTCCTGGATCCAGTACTGAAATCGTAAACTTTATATTTATGGCTTTGATGCCGATAATTGTGACCTGTTTTTTTCATCTAAGCCAAATTAAAAGGAAAAAACTAGATCACTTACAACCTCAAGTAACTTTTAGGTTTAGAGTGTTAGTGAATTAGGAAAAAGTCCTATATAAATAATTCATGTGACTTTAAATGAGAATTTCTACCACTTAACCAAACTTTTCTTTTTCACATGAATACATCATCATCATCCATATGAAATACCTTCTATACATAGCTCATTCAAAATCATTCTTTAAAACTTGGGGGAAATAAAATATAATAAAGGTGA
Source organism: Viscum album (assembly GCA_963277665.1). Classification (NCBI taxonomy): domain Eukaryota; kingdom Viridiplantae; phylum Streptophyta; class Magnoliopsida; order Santalales; family Viscaceae; genus Viscum; species Viscum album. The sequence goes on from OY728159.1 coordinate 1,308,459,430, forward strand.
GATCAAATTCTCAGTAAGGGTAAACATAATCATTAGCAATTGAATTTCATCAATGAGAATGAGAAATGCATAAGGGTATGATGAAATAATCAAAGTGCATAAGAAAATAATAAAGAAACCTATACCCATCAATAATTGGATAATCAAATGTGAAAACATGGAAAAGGAAAGAGTTATAAAAATGAATAATCATGAGCTAAGTGATATCAATGTCGATCATGAGAAACATTATAAACTCATAACATGCAATTAAAACCTTTTTTGGTAACTTGGATCATCACATTCATAACCTGTTTTAAACCCATATCAGAAGTAATTGGATCCCAGTTAAATCTATAGGAGAAACCCTTTGGTAATTCCCTCCTTCTTGACTATTAATACAAAGAACATTAGCCAATGCATTAGAGCACTATCTGGGTTCACCCATCATTTAAGATATAACGGGCCCACCTGATGTTATCTGGTCCACCCCATCATCTAATGTGTAATGGTATAACCCAAAACTATCAAGGACACACCATAATCTAATATGTAATTGGATCACCTGGTGTTATCTGGTCCACCCCATCATCTAAGTTGTAACGGGCTCACCCATCGCTATCTGGGCCACCCCATTGTATAAGATATCCAAGAACCACAACATGAATGAAACTCATAGAAAAAATCATTATTAATTTTAAAATATGATTCACCTAAATGGTTTTTATTTCAATATATTCGAATCATGATTTACCCATAGAAAATAAATGGGTTCTATAATAATCTCTTTGAAACATGATTAACCCATGGAAAACAAAATGGGTTCTATAACAATCTCTTTGAAATAATATTAATCCATATAAAAATAATGGGGATGGTATAACTACAAAATATCCCCAATATAGAATAATTAAAATAAGTTTTTTTTCTTTTTATGAATGTAAATAACATTAAAAGATCATAAACAAATCATTCTTGAGGAAAATATACTTTTCATTTAGAAAATAACTTTTTTAAAACATAAACCATTTTGAAAATCCTTTTATTTGAAAACCACTTTTAAAAAATAAAAAAAATAGAATATTAATAAAATATTTTTAAAAAAAATATCCTTGTAAACTTGAAAAGTAATCTTTAAATAAATGATGGTCATGTTGGCAGGTAAATATGTACATGTCATAAAGAGAATTTCTTGTGCATAGTAAAAAGGTTAGAAAAGTTACTTGTTCAGAAAGAAACAAGAATATTACTTTGAAAAAAATTATAAAAATATAAAATTGATAAAAAATTATTTAATAAAACATTTTAAAATGGTTAAAAATATTTTTGGAAACATTTTTAGAAAACATGTTTTTGGAAGAAAACAGATTTTCAACCAAAGAGAGAAATGAAGTTGGATTTTATTTAAAACATTTTAGGTACTAAAGTGTAGAAAAAATGGTACTATTACTTGTAAATATCATTAATAACTAGTGGATAATAAAATTCATGAGTTTCTTGAGATATAGATCATAATATCTCATCATTATAATAATAGTCACAAATAATCCTTATAATCGTTGAGATTGTAACAAAAGACTCTTACTACTTTTATAACTTTAAATCATAATACCCATGAAAGAATAAAATTAAATTAGACTTATATTAATATTAAAATAATTATATTCATGATATAACATTTCAAAGGAGCAGTATACAAACCTCATAAAATAATATAGGTTTATAACATAACATACATCTCAAAGAAGGAAAATTGAGACAAAAAATATCTTACTGCTTTGGTAAATTTGAAATCGTAAACCCCATAAAAGTGAGACCCTAAAATGGATATTTAAATCCACATAAATTTAAGTATAATAATCATAAAATGTGTTCATGGTAATTATATACACCACATAACAAAAATAGGTGTTGAACATGTCAATTATCTCATAGAAATAAAAGTGAGATGAGAAAAATCCTTACCTTAAGTCTGACTTGTCACGTGTGTCTCTATCTTCATAAATAATAAACTTATGTTAATTATTTAATTTATTGAGAAAATTTTTCAAGTTTATTATTACTTTTATTTCACTCGTTAACATTTTATATACAATTACTTAATCAAATAATATTAAGTCGGATGTTTTGACCGTATTCGGCCTATGTGTCAAAAATGACTTTGGTAGGATGACTATGGTCAAATAGGCCATTATTTAAACATATCCAGAATAATAATCATGAAATAATTATCATATTTATACATCAATTATAATTTTAAAACTAATCATGGAATATGGTTATGAAAAATGAACTAACACTGTGATCGTGGAGATGGTGGGTCGTATATACACATGAGTAATGTTTCCATATTTCAATTATCATTATGGAAATATGGTAGGTAAAATTTATCTTTTAATAAATATAATTATATCATAAATATAATAAAATTTAATTATATATACTTCTATATATCATTCTTTTGATGTGGTTATGAAAAAATAAATCACATCGCTTCAAGGAGATGGTAGTCCACACGTCCACAAATGACTTTATCACTTTTTTAGTGAGTGAAAAGGTAATAAAGAAAATGTTATATTATACTTACAGAATTATAATTATGTCATGAATTTCATAATTATTTCATTTATATAATATATATTTATTATAGTTACCATTATTCCCTTCCATGTAACACGTTAGTGAAAAATGTTTCATATCGCTTCGTGAGGTAGCAATCCGCCGTATACACAAATGATGTTATCATATCTCCTACAGTATGGAATGTGAAAAATGTGTATATGATATATTGAATATAAAGGTATAATTATGTTATATATTTTATAAATATAAAATATAAATATTATGTCCATCATTATTCCCAACCATGATAGGTGGTAATGGAAAAATGAACGGCATCGGTTTATGAGGCAGTAGTTCGTCGTACACACGAATGATGATTTCATAACCCATTTAATGAAATCATGTGTGGGTTTAGGTATTAAACTTAAAATAAAAACATATAATTATATTTAATATACTTATATAATTATATAATCATGTTATAATAATAATTTTATGAGATGGAGAAATAAATAAAATAGAAACATTCATTGGAGAATGTTACCTCTTCTTCGTGTATCTCCTTTTGGTTTGCACCAAAGGACTTCCTTGGTTGAATTTATGTCCAAATTAATGCTTATAGAATAATATTAGGGAATATTATAAGTTATTTATTAAGTTATTTTCCTATAAAAATGGCTTGATAGGTGTTAATATGGGAGAGGGAAGCCTTTTATAAGTGGGGTGAGTGGAAAACTTGTAAATTTTTGAAATAGGAAATTCCAACCATGTTTTTTTCATGTCTATTGGATCCAATAAAAAATAGATCCTAAAAGTCATAAATTATAAATATTTCCAGAAAATTGGTTTTTGAAAAGTTTATCGGTCATTTCTTCCCTTAAGTTTAAAGTTTAATCATTAAGTAAACTCATTTTTACCTTAATCACTATAATTAATTTTAATTTCTTTCACCAATATTTTTGGTCAAAAACTAATTTTACCATATTATACATTATAAATCATTATGATTCCAAATATTTAATCCATTTTTCCAAATTCAAATCACAAAACTAGAAAAATTAAATTTAATATTAATCCTACAGACATAGCGAGAAAGCGGGTTTTTAAAGTGAAAATGTTCAAAAGTATACAATGTTTTATATCAAAATTCAATATGAAAATGATTAAAATGACCTAAATTGGATTAATATATTTATTATTGAAAATTTTTACTTTAAAACTAAATCATAATATTATTTAACATTATAAATTATTTTGACAAAAAGATGGTTTTTAATTAAAATTTGGTATTTTTTTCATTATTCGTCAAAAAATGAAACCTCCCAAAAAATAAAAAAATAACCCTAATATAATTTTAAAATTAATATTTAAAAAATCAATTTTATTTTTTCAAATAAAATTTATAAAAGTGTCAAAATTTATTTTTAAAACAAGTGTGCCATTAAAAGGCAGTAGTACTGCTTTAAAAAAAAGCTTTTTATTCAGAAAATTTGATTTATTCTTATCATATGTATATCAAATATATTTGATTAATATAAAAATATTTTATTGAATATAATATATATATATATATCATTAATATCATTCAATAATAGTAATTAATTTAATTTATAAAGATAAAATGGCTTTGGAAGCATAAAAATAGTTTTTTTATAAAAACATTTCCTTTATATTCAATTAGTTTTTGGTTTCATTTCTAATTAATTAGTAAAAAATGAATTAATTTTATAATCATGTGTAAACCATATTTTTATAATTTATTTAATCTTATTTATTCTCACCATTCGAACATCTAGTTGATAACTATCATGTTAAATAATAATATTAATAGTATATTGTTGTCTAGTAAAACTTAGTCTTATGTGTAACACAAGTTATCAAAGAAACTTGATGTTATGTAAATTGAAAGATAAACTTGGTTTTGTGTATAATGCAACCTAAACTATTCATTTCTTGTAACTTAATCTATAAAATAATTTAAATTAATTTGAAAGAAGATATTTCATAAAATCTAGGGATGTTACACTAAGATCTAGTAATGGGGACTCTTATATGATCAGTGAACCCTTAGTATACCAAAGACATAGTGTATGGGACACCATGTGGTATACCTAGTGGTCTATAAAACACACACAAAATTGTGCCTCATGATCATATTCATGTATCTTATAAAGGATCATACTCATATTAACATTAATATTTCATCATAACATATAATACTCCATAGAAAAACATCTGTTAGGGATATCTCAAATTCATACTTTGAGAGGTTAATTATCATTTTATTTCATGAAATTTATATTAATATATATTGTAACTTCTCGGCCCAGATTCCACTGATCTAATTCCCCGTGCCAATGTTCCACACAGCCTCAAGCACGCCTCCCTGTATGCTAGAGGCTTTCGACTTATGGAGAGGTTCCATAAGAATATCGTGGGGAGACTATACCCTCTGTTTAGAGTATCCAAAGTAGAAGAAATGATAGGAAAGATATAAACCAAGCCAAATAACCATCATAGATGAAGCGGGAAAGCACCAATCAATAAGTACAGCATCACATTCTATAACAAGAATGGGTATGTCATACAATTCTAAGATCCCCTATGGAAAAACATATATAAGAAGGAAATAAAATACCCTAAAAATAAATGGAAACTAATAAATCATCCTAAACTAGTCCCAAGTCTAGTTATGTCCCATCCTTCATACTCTACTCTAGCATGCCAAGTAAAACATCAAGTAACAGACCCTTTCCCTAAACATGTAACCTGTAATAGATAGTCTTCTTCTCGAGTACCCAAATGACATAGTATCTCAAGTAGGGTGTGAATACATCTCATTAGACCACCTCTAATGGAATCTCTAAAAAAACAAGTCCATATAAAAAAATCATGAAGAAGTTTTACTGGTAATATATTACCATATAACCATATAATTAAATACAAAAAAACATATCCTATGGTCATGGAACCTACAGTGACACTAAATATTATACATACCTACTTTGTCTAGTTCCAGATATATCTAAATAGGTAGATAGGTCTCATAACCTTAATTTGGTTCTAAGTTACATAACCAAGGAAACCATAACTATAAAACACAAGGTAATCCATGAGGGCTCTGATGGCATTCCCTTCTAACCAAGTTGTCCAAAAATACATGGAAGTCATCCATGGAATTATTCTCTACTAAATATTTGTGAATAAAAGGAATCCAACCTTGGAATTATCTAAACCAAATATAACAAACCATGTGTCCAAGGTATTCAGAGTGAAAATATTTATCAAGATCCTAATCCACACCCATGGCATTTTATCTCATATAATCAAGGTGAATACGGGGACTTCATCTTATGAAATTAACAAGGGTACCTCTAGGGAATCCGTGACATTCATTCATGGAATTAAATATATAATACATCACCCAAATCTAAGGAGGATCATACTTGAGGAATTCACAGTGATTAATTGGTGAGGAATCTAAGGTAGATCATGTAATTCCTTATCTTTGGATATCCTTGAATCCAATGAGGCATCCTTCTCTGCTAATCAAGTGATTTCCCTAATAGAATTCATTATCTCTCAAGGAATTTCACCCATTTCATATCAAAAACTGAATACATCGGATGAAACCCAAGAAATTCCACCCATAAAAATCATTTATACAAGGAAACTCAATTAACATGTATTTATTCACCAAGAGAACATTTTCTATCAAGGAAACATCATTAATTTCTTTATCTTCCCAAGGTTAAAAATTAATATTTCTCGATTGTATTAATCTTTACACAATCCCAAAGATCTTTTAAATAGGGAATCATTATAACACCCCAATATTTTATATGTATTTTATTTGAAATAAAACATTAAGTATTTTATAGTTTACCTTATACACAAACTCAAGTCTATATAAACTGTGATATAGTAAACCATTATAACCTAGCCATTAAATTGGAAGCTATGTGATAAGTGTATTTAATGCATGTATTTTATGATTTTTTAATATAGTAATTGATATAATTTAATTGATAATATTACCTCAAATTGGACTATTTTTCTTGTTTTTTATTTTTATGGTAGGATACGACAAATATTTGAAAAAGGAATAAAAATAGATGAATATAGGTGAAAAATACACTTTTCATTGCGACGCAAAGTGGAGTGGCATGACACCAGGAAACTAAAGATGCAGGGGAGCTAGAATACATGAACATCAAAATTTTCATGTCATATAAATATTACATGATGTGTGTTCATCGAGAGAAGGTATCCCATCCAACACACCATGAACTGTAGATTCACGACTTATTACATTACACATCGTGTATAACTTTCACATCATGTAAGTATCGGGATAGAAGTATATTCAGAGAAGCTATCAATACCACATCTTACACGATGTGTAAACCTTACACATTGTGAACCCATAGAAAAACTAAAACACTAATTCTTTAGAAAATATGGTTTTATAAAGAGTATTATATATTCAACCCTATGGCCACCACTTTGAGACCTTAGTAGTGGGAGAGGACTGAAATGAAACTGGACCAAGGTGAATGTGGAGCCCTACTACTGCTACCCTATAGGGTTTTGATTGTTATTTTTCTCACATTATCATGGGTAGAATGAGGGGGTAATTTCTTTGTGTCATGGAGTTCATGATGAATGGGTATTTATTGTATAATTTGTTTTATTTTTTATTTCAATTCATGTTGGGATTTCATATTTTTTCTTCATTTATATATCTTCCCTAATTCCTTTTGCATGACCATTGTAAGTAGGGTTTAGAATTGGATTTAATTTATTTATTTCTTTTAACATGACCATTTCCTAATTCGATTGAATTATTTTGTTTAATGTGAGATATAGGTTTTAGACTTTCTCTATAACCATTGGGATAGTTCTTACCCCATGTTTAAATAAGGTTTCTCATTACCCATTCTTTTTCAATCCAAAGTACCTGACCATGAGAAAAGGAGAGTTTAGGATGAAGAGAATTTACTATGACCATTGGACTTACTAGGACCTGATTCCAAAAAATATGATTTTTAATTAATTATTTCATACCTTGTTATCCCATGAACTTGGATTCATTTCTTCTCGACACCCTTTTCTTATTTTCTTCTTTTCTTCTCCCACGTTCCTCACCAATCAAAAGCTAAATATCTTAGATTAAATTTTTAAAAATCAAAATTAATTTCGGTATTTTTTATTTAATTAATATTTTCTCCAACCATGTCTTTGTGGTTTCGACTTCATACTTTCATATCTTATACAACCCTATAGTTTAGTTGTTTGTTTGATTTGTGTTATAATTTTATAAATTTGGTAACCCTATGGTAATTAATTATGCCCCATGGGATATTAATATGAATATTAATAAACACATTATAAAAATTATGTAGAAAGGTTTTTATTAATTTAAATTTATTTATTAATAGATAATAAATAAGTACTCAATTTTCAATAGTCATTTTATGCCCCACCATGATGTTTTTATTTGAAGATGCTAGTCATTCATGTCTCTACCCTGAACTCAAGCACCTATGCTTCTCTCTTGGTCAGATCTAAAGTGGTTATTTCTTTAAGTTTTTTGATGTGGGGTTTGGCAGCCAACGGTGCTTCTCGCATGGCCTGAGTCATCATATTTCTTTGATGGCATTCTGGTTCTCTTCCTTCAAGGTGGAATCAACTTCATCTTTGGTTTCATTTATGATTTTTTGATTTCTTCCCTATTTTTTGGTGAATGTGTGTTGGTTTTTTCTATGAGTTGTTCAGTGATGGTTCCATTTTTCATTTCTATTTTATTTTGATTCTTGTTTTCTCTTGGTGGCAGCCGCCGATTTGTTCATAAAGGTGTTGTGTCACAGCTATGACTGATTTTGATGGAATCTGGCACTCTTGTGTGGTGTTTTGGATGATGACACTGATAATGGTGATGGAGGAAAATAGTGTTCTGGTTTGGTGTTTTTTACATTGATGGAATCGATGTCAGTGGTGATGATAATGAGATGACAATGGTGTTATTGATGTCAGTGATGATTGTAGTGATGGGTGGCGATGATGATGGTTAATGACTGCCAATATTTTTTGGTTTGGTTATCATTGGTTCACTATGGGATGAAGACGACATGGTGAGATAGTTTTTAGTGACTTTAACAGGCTCCGACATTCTCCAGAGGTGTGGTGGTTGAACGACGATGTCTACAGCGGTGATGGATGGTGACGATGATAGGGTACTTATGATTTTGGCAGTAGGCCACTTGACTTAGGCAGATGTGGATGAATCTGGTTCATGATATTCTTAGGTGTCGTGAAATGTTTTTAATTTTGAACCTTTTTTTTGGTTCCCATTCACCCATAAATCGGGTTTAGAAAATCAAATAAAAATATTTTTTCAAAAATCCAAAGCAATCTCTAAAAGAAGAGGTATAGATCTTAACCAAGATCTTTCAATTTTATTTCTTATTATACTTCCTATAAACCTATTTTATCTATCAAAAAATGATGAACCTAGTTTAATAGATATAATTAAATTTTATTATGATGATTTCATAAGAATTTCTCACCTCTTCTCAATCCAATGGGAGATGAAAATATCACTCATGTGTACATGTGGACTACTGCCTCCACAGAGCAATACGACTCATTTTACACCAAAATCATTCATGGTTGGTTATTGTAATATATTAAATGTTTATATAGGATATTTATGTTATAATAATTATTCTTTAAATATTAATTAACATTTACCTTTCTTTATTTTCATCCATCAAAAAATAGAAACGTTACTCATGTGTATATACGGACTACCATCTCCACATATTGATATAATTTAGTTTTCATAACAGATTTATATGAATGGTTATAAATACATATATAATGAATTTATTTGATATTTATATCATTATTAACATTTTGTATATGAAGGAACAATAATCAAAGTGCAATTCCATAACCAGTGAACAAAAAAATACATGAAAAATGAATAACTTAACATCAGAAATGATGATAATAATAAAAAATTATTAGTGAATGGGTGATAAGATTTTATAATAAAACCATGTATAGTATTATAGGTATGATTATGTTTATTATATATATTTATAATAAATTTAAATTTATTATACATGAGGATAGATCATTATTAAAGAAATAAAAACTTGAGGTAAGGGTTTTATGTTATAATCACATTTTTACCAGGATTCTTTATAATTAAATTTTATAAGGATGAAACTATTTGATATATCCCTCATAAGTATTATGTATTTTATTGTAATATGGTTATTTATGTATATTTAATGTTTTCTTTTCATTTTATTCTCTTTAAGTACTCAAGAAACTGAAATAATATTTTGTAAGGAAAACCAACAATGTTTTTTTATTTGGTCAGGAATCTTTTCTTCCATGTCCATATTTTCTTTAAAATTATTTCTAGAATGTTTGAATACTATCAAAATATTTATTAAATTCATTTTACCCCATGATTAAAATTGTATAATTTTTTTTAAATGAATCTTTTATCATTTTCCAAATAAGGTGCTTATGTCTTTTTACCGATAATGTGAAAGAAATTTTTGTTTTAACATATGTCGCATAAACGGATTCCCCCTCCATCATGAATACTATTTTATTTAAATATTAATTTATAATTTTACTTTATTATTTACAAAGAAAATTTTACCCTTAATATTTTGTAAATTTATTGATTCTAAATAAGTGATTTCAAATAAAAATTGTATTTTCCTCAATAAATGTCCTAGAGATATTTTAAAGGTATTTTTATATATAACCACATCCATTGATGCTTATTATGATTTACTATGGGTATGATGCAATGTTATCAAATTTATTATTTCTACAGATGGTTTATGATTATTATTGTGAAATGTTTATGAAACTTGTATCCTTCTATGGGTAATGATTTGATGATATGATAAATGTTTTATGATCTTGTGGCACACATGTGTATATTTTTCATTATGTGATGGGTGGGATTGAAATTATATATCCCTATAATGAATTAGGTAAATAAGGATATTTAATGAGATAATAATGACTAAAATAGTGAGTGAACCTAGTTTAGTAAGGGACTTTGTCTAATAAGATATTCTTGGGAGTGAAACTTCACTAAATAAATGTTGGAATGGGGAGTGAACCCAAACCAGTATGATAGTCTTTATAGTGATCCTTGACCAAGGAAATGATTTTCTATACTTATGTGCATGACACAAACTTATGTCTTATTCTTATGATATGTTTTCATGCTCGTGATTGATTATTGATGATTATGTACTCTTATATCGTATGTATTTTGATTGATAAAACTTTTTTCCATGTTTCATAAGTAAGATATATGAATTGATAGGTATGATTTTATAATATTTAACTCATGTTCTCATACCCTTATACTTATCTTATTCTCACTTATAATCATTTATTGATATCAATTATGTTTTAAATTACTGATGATTGAGCTCACCCTTTCTTATGTTTCTCTTCCTAATGTTATGGAGAAAGGTTTCTAGTATGTTATATCTAAGAAGGGTTCTAGTTGTAAAGAACTAAATTGGAAATGCTGCTGATTTTTTAAGTACCAATTGTTTAAAATATCCAATTTTCCAAAGACATTAAACCTCTATGGTCCTCATGCATATATTATTGTGAGTTGTATTGAATATTCATTTAAATGATTTAATATTTATGTATAAAATATCTAGGTCATTATAGTGGGTATCAAAGGAAAGGATTAGTATCTTTCAAAAACTAAGATGAGGAAAATTTATTGATAACCCTTAGGATAAGCCTATGTATAGGGGAACATACTAAATTATAGTAAATAAATGGGTGTGGTTTCCCTAAGAAAAAATATACCTACTTAGATAATACATGAGGATATAGTTTTGGCACAAATTCATCTAGGGTTAATATCCCAAAAAAGAGTTGGTTGATTATATCTCGGCCATCATTCTGGTGCATAGTGAATAGGACCTTACTATGCACCTAGTTTGATACTCTCTGAGGATATTATTAGGTCAAATCCCATTTTATATAAGATCCATTATAAAGAATTTTAATATATAATGAACAAGGATAACCTAGGTAAAACATAAGGTTTCATATATTGAAAAGAATTTTTCAGTATTTAGACATCCTATAAATTATTTTTAGGATTATATTATTTCCAACTATGATTATTATTTTTAATAGTATTATTCTTGGTTTCTATCAATGGATATAACTATAAGGAACTTTTTTAGAACTGAATGTGATGGTAAATGAAATGGTTTCCCCCTGAGAGAATTAATTTTACGAGAGATGTAATATAAAATATTTTTATTATTCCTATAGAACTTTCTCAATCCATAAATCATGTTGAGATTTCAAATGAGAAAAGTAAGGAACAACATACTATTGAGTCCTTCTTGAGGAAACATCCACCTTCATTTAGTGGGTCTTCTAATACACTAATTGTTGAGAAATATATTAGTACCACTAAAAAGATATTTTTCATTCTCCAGTGCTCAAATCATGAAAAGGTTATCTTAATTGTTTATCATTTGGAAGGAAAAACGGATCAATAGTGGACTCTTATAAATAACATAAGGCAATGAGAATAAATTTAATTCATGGAGTGGGATTTTCTTAGGAGCTTATTTTTTCAATAAGTATTTTCCCTATATTTTTTGTGTATAAATGAAGAAGTAATTCTTTGATCTTAAGTAGAAGGATGATGAATATATTGCTACCTATGAGGAAAATTTTATAAGAAATCAATGGTATTCTTATGGTATTATTATTGAACTAGAAAGTAATATTTATTGAATCTTAAGTGTCTTAAAACTAGGTCTCTAAAGGGAATTATCTATAAGAGACTATAATAGCTATGAAGAAATCACCCAATGTGTTATTATGGTGGAAATAGAGATTGAGTTCACCCACAAATCTCATAATTTTATAATAAAAAATGATGGAATTCAAGTTATATTCTAATAAAAAAACCATTGAGGTAATAAGATTATTTTTCCTTCATGCTAGAAGTATGGAAATAAGCATGGAGGAAATTTTTTCAAGGAAACTAATAAATGTTTTAAGTGTAGAAAATAAGGCTATCATATAATTGAATACCAAAGTAATGGTAATAAGTTTGTTAATGATTAAAATAGTGAGAAATCTTCATAGAATGAACCACCCACACTTCAATACTATAATTTCAAGGAGTGTGAATATTATACTAACTAATGATTGAATTTAAGGGTTAATGACAATGATTGACATCAGAAACCTCTTAATCCTATAGACAAAGGGAAATTTCATGTGATCACTATTGTCAATGTGGCGTGCGATAATGAAATGATGAAAGGTACACTTACCATAAAATCTAGAAATGCTAATGTCTTATTTGATTTTGGATCTACCCACTATTTTATATATGAAAAATTTTCTAAGGGTATAACATTACCACCTCAATGACGTGATGTTGAAATAGTAGTAAAAACTTGTAATGGTGTGATGATTTCTTCTCAAGTATATGAATATTCACTAATTGAAGTATGTGGGAATGTGATTCCTAAAAACGTTTTATTATTCCTCTAGTTTAATTTGATTTAATTTTGGGAATGGATTGATTTTTTTTTATAAATCCCATGTCAATTTCCAAGGAAGAAAAGTCACATTTGATATTTCAAACCAACATATGATTATCTATTAGTGTGAGGATAAATTTGAACTTCCAATGTATATTACATCCATTACATGGGTCTTTATTCCTACTAAAATTGAGTATTTATCTCTGATGGTTGGGGATAAACTCAACATTGATGATATGCCTATTTTACGAGATTTTGTTTATGCCTTTATAGAAGAGGTGTCTTGTCTTCCTCCGAATCATGAAGTTGAGTTTTCTATAGAACTCGTACCTAGGGATAAAGCTATTTCAAAGACTCGATATAGAATGGTCCCGAATGAGTTATAGGAATTGATGAATCAACTCTAGGAGAACCTTGATAATGGATTCATTCGGCCAAGTGTGCCACCATGGGGCACACCTATACTTTTTACTAAGATGAATGATGGATCAATGTGACTCTATATTGAATATTGGGAAATTAACAAGATAAAAATCAATAATAAATATCCTCTTCTATGTATTGATGATTTTTTTGATCAATTACTTGGATATAAATATTTTCCATGATTAATCTTTGATCTGGATATTACCAGTTGAGGGTCAAAAGTGAAGAAATAGAATATGGCATTATATTCAAGGTATAGGTACTATGAATTCATAGTGTTTCCATTTTTTCATACTAATTCCCACAATATCTTCATGTATTTAATGAATATAGTCTTTAAATATTACCTTGATTGTTATGTGGTGGTCCTTATAGATGATATTCTTATATATTCTAAGTGAAACGAAGAGCATAAAGATCACTTGAGTATTTTATTGAAGACCCTAAGGAATGAGAAGTTGTGTGAAAAAATTACTAAGTGTGAATTTAAGCTATATAAAGTTTCATTTTTGGGTTATATAATCTCAAGAAAGGGTATATTGGTGGATCCATCAAATAAAAAAGTTATTAAGAATTGGACCATACCAACCATTGTGGCTAGAATCCATAGTTTTATTAGGTTGGTTGGATCTTATCAACACTTTTTGAAGGATTTATCATGGATATATAATCCACTCACCATGTTAAATCAAAATGGATTTGAGTTCCTTTAGACTGATGAGTTTGAAAGAAATTTCAAGGAACTGAAGAGAAGGTTGGTCAGTGCACCTCTATGCTCACACAACCCAATAGTGGAGAAGGGTTTTTGATTTACAGTGATACAGAAAATAAAGGGCATGGATGTATTCTCATGAAGAATTATATGATGATAGATTATGTCTCACACTAATTGAAGGTTCATGAGAAAAATTACATGACTCGTCATTTATAGTTATAATTGGTAATCTTTTAATTAAATATGTAGAGGAATTGTATTTATGGAGATAGGTGTGACATATATAATGATCATAAAAGTTTAAAGTATATATTCACTCAGAATTAGATTAATATGCACCAAATAATATGGTTAGAGTTGATTAATGAGTATGAATGATCAATAAATAACCACCCTAGGAGTAAAAATAAGGTGGTTAATGTTTTGAGTCAAAAGGATCATGCTAGATTATCTATAATGAGGATAAAAAAAGATCCAATATTTATGTATTTTCAAAGTAAGGTCCTTGAAATTTTAAAGGAATGGGAGAAATCTTATATTTATCAAATGGTTTTTCAACCATCTATCCATGTAAATATTAAAGATGTGTAAAAGAAGGATTTGAAGCTTCAAATGATGGAATGATATGATTCAGGAATCGAGTCTGTTTGTTGTCAATACCTGATCTAAAGAAGTAATTATTTGAATAATTTCATATCTTATAGTTCTTTACTCATACTAGAAGTATAGAGATGTATAAAGAATGAAAAGAGTGTCTATGGTGGGACAATATGCAGAGATATGTTGCAAAGTATGTATCTTGGTGTTTGGTATGTAAGTAAGTTAAGGTTGAGAGACATAATTCTAAGGGGATGTTATAACCATTACTCATACTGTAATGGAAATGGGAAAACATTTCCATGTATTTTGTTTCCAAAGTCCCCAAAACATCTAAAGGCTATAATGATATTTGGGTTATAGTTGATCGCCATACAAATTTAGTGCACTTCATTAATATCATAGAACATTTTTCTCTTAGTCAACTTGCTAGGATATATATTAAGTAAGTGGTAAGGTTACATGGGGTACCACATTCTGTTGTATCTAATCAGGATATGAGGTTTACCTCAAAGTTCTTGAGAAGTCTTCTGAATGCTCTAGATATAGTGTTGTGTTTCATTACTGCATATCATCTTATGATATATGTTAAGTGTGAGTGGACCATTAAAACCCTATAGGAATATTTAACACATTGCAAAAGTATATGCTTGAGGACCGTAATAGTTTAGTGTCTTTGGAATCTTGGAACACAATCTTCTAACTTGGTGAAATATATTCAATGTTTTCCACAAATATCTTATCAGTTATTACTCATCATAAGCATATCCTGCCTAAAACTTTCTTTATAACCTAGGGAATGAAACATAAGAAAGGGTGATCCCAGATACTTAGTAAGGGTAAACATAAGAGATATAAATATATGAACATATGAAATCATAAGATAATCATAAGGGTATGTGATAATGAATTGTAGATTTTGAAGTTCGTACCTAACCTATCATAGATTATAAACATGAGTCATGGCATAAAACTTTATAATTTTAGAAAACATGGTCTATAAGGGTGAGAAACCATCACAAATCAATCATGAACCATAAGCTCATGTCATAAAAGTGCAACACCATCATAAATATAAAAAATTGTTTGATGTGTCAACGTTAACTACCAAGACTATTAACATAGTGGATCAGGACACAACTATTTCCCATAGTGGATCAGGATGCAGCTGTTTCCCATTATGGATCAGGATACACCTATTTCCCATTGTGGATTAGGATTCACCTATTTCCCATTATGGATCAGGATAAACCCGTTTTCCATTATGGATCAATTGCATCAACTTGTTTCCCATTTTTATATCATGAGATATAAATCTTTACCCAATGTATTTGAGGTATATATAGGTCTCACCCATCACATAATGAAATCATACATATGTGTTCCCCAATATCATAAATATTCATCATATCATACCCCATGAAATGAAATGGGTATCATAAACATTTTATCATATCATAACCTGTGGAAAAGAAACAGGTTTCATAATAATTTCATCATATCATAACATGTGGAAAGAAGTGGGTTTCATAATCATTTTATCATGTTATAACTCATGGAAGAGAAATGGTTTTTATAAAAAACTTTTCATTTTAAACATAAACCATTCAAAGAAATAATAATAATGGTGAACTTGGATCATACCCCTATTAAAGCATAAAATATATCAAAGGACATCATATTATATGGAAAATAATTTTGAAAGATCATTTAAAAACATTTCTTTAGGAAAATAACCTTTCCACTTTGAAAAAATCGTTTAAAAACATAAAACATTTTGAAAACCTTTTTCTTTGAAAACAATCTTGAAAATTATAAAGGCATCTTTGAAAACCATTTTAAACCTACTGAAAAAATGGCATATACCAACGTTTTGGAGGGTCATTGGATATTATGCCTTCAGTATAGACCTATACCAATGGATTTTAAAACCATTGGTATAGGTAATGTAAAAATAAAGAGATATCCTAGGTTTGAACCCAAAACATCTCACTTATATATCAATGACCTAACCACTAAGTTATTACTATCTTTGTGAATATAACTTGATAAAATATATATATCTATATATTTACAAATAATTTATATTTTGATGTATATAATGATATTTGAAAAAATAATTCATTAAAAATCTGGGTAACTATACCAACGGTTCTCAAAACTGTTTGTATAAACCTATACCAACGGTTTTTAGAATCATTGGTATAGTTCCCCAGATTTTTGGGACCTATACCAATGGTTTTCTAAAACAGTTGGTATAGGTTTTGTATAAGGAACCTATACCAATGGTTCTTGCATAACCATTAGTATATATGGAGCCTATACCCATGTTTTTGGAAAAACTGTGTGTATAGGATTTGTTTTGAGGCACATATGCCCATGGCTTTGCCAAAACCATGGGTATAGAGTTTATGTAAGGCACTTATATGCACGGTTTTGGAAAAACCATGAGTATAGGGTCTGTGTGAGGAACCTATCCCCAATTTTTTTCTAAAAAAAGGGTATATATTATTAAAAGGTTCTTATACTCATGGTTTAGGAAAAACTATGGGTATAGGGTTTCATTAAGACACTTATACCTATGGTTTTTTCAAAACCATGGGTATAGGGGTATTGGTATAGATTAAATTTCCAGTAGTGTAAAAAAATTAAAACATAAAACATTTTTAAAATCATTTTAATTGAAAATAATCTTAAAATATCATTTGAAAACATTTTTAGAAAACATGGTTTTTAAATAAAAAATATTTCTGATTGAAGAGAGAAATAAGGTTGGATTTTCTTAAAAACGCTTTATTAATTATCTTAAGTACCAAAGAGTGTAAAAATGGTACCATTACTTGTATATATCCTTAATAACTTGAGTATAAATAAATTCATGAGAATTATTGGGAGTTAGATCACGATTTTTCAACATTGGAAGCATAATCATAAACAATCTCGATAAACGATGAGATTGTAACATAAAAGCATCACCAATTTAGTAACCCGGAATCATAATCCCCATGAAGTAATAACATAAAATGAAACTTAAAATATCATTATTATGTATAAATTAATTATATTATATATCAAGGGGTTTTTATATACACCTCATGAAAGAATATAGGTGCATACATCTCAAAGAAGATAAATTGTGACAAAAATCCTTTACCGATTTGGTAACTTTTGAACTGTAAACCCCATGAAATAGAGATACTAAAATGGATATATAAATACCAATAATTTTAAGTATAATAATCATAAAATAAATTCATGGTTAGTACATACACCACATAAAATAACTAGGTGGTGAATATGACATGTGTCTCATGAAAGTAAAAAGTGAGACAAAAATCCCTTACCTTAAGTATTGACTTCCTTTGTACACATTCAAACCTCCTATAGAAAAAATATAATTTTATTATAAATATAAAACATATATATATTCATATATATATAATACCATATATTATTTGATTATGACTTTAAATTACCTATTTATTAACAATTCCATGTCAATGTTACACTTCGGGTAATAACCGTATTGTTTTTCATATATGTTTTGACTTGTTATTTCTTGTCCTCTTAATTTGATCATGATTTAATTATTTATAGAATTTAAATCATGATATAAATATCATATATATTCATTATATATCTATTTATAATAATCTATAAAATATATAAATAGGAAATGAAATACACCATTCATGGAGACGGTGGGTCGTATGTACGCATGAATGTTGTTTCCATTTTTCTTATCATATTGAAAGAAAGAAAAGTAAAAGATATATATATTATAATTATAGTAGAATTATTATTTCATATATATAACATATTTCTATTAAACTCATCCTTAATACATTCCATGTAAAGTTTGAACGAATCACGTCGCTTCGGGAGGTGGTAGTCTGCCGTACACACAAACGACATTATCATATTCTCACAAAAATGGAAATCATGAAGGTATGTATTATATAAAAATTAAATAGTAATAAATACATAATAAATATAATATATATATATATATCATATATAACTATAATTAAATCATTATTATTAACCTTTAAAGGTGTTAATGGAAGAATTAATGACATCAATTCGTGAGGAGGTAGTCCGTCGTAAACGCGAACAATGATTGCATATCTCATTTGATGGAAGTTTGTGAAGTAATAGGATGTACCATTAACATAACAAAATATTAGTATATTTAGGATACCAAGGTTATTATATAATTATGATATAAAAGGAATTGAAGGGGTGGATAAGGAAATAAAACAAAAATGCACGTTGATGAACGTTAAATCTTCTTTGGGTAACTCCTTTTGGTTTTCACCAAAGGACTTCCTTGGTTGGATTTATTCCCAAAGTTGGGCTTATAGGTTGAGAGTAGGTATGTTGGGAAGATATCAGGACAAGTCTTGGATAATCCAAAGTGCTTTAGATGGGTGAAGAAGCAGTGAGAGTGAATGCCCTTTTATAATGGAGGAGGAGTGGCATTCTTGTAAATACCAAAAGGTAAACACTATTGGGAAGTATCCCTTAAATCATGTGCCTCCAATAATGAACAATTTTTTATACAGGAGGATTTATGGTTAAAATATGTCTAGATAATGAGTTTTAGACAAGTTTCTAGGTCATTTTTATCATGAAACAAAATCACAAATGACACGGTCTCCATGTGACCTCTTGGCCACCACCAACCATAAGACTAACATGCTCTAAAAGGACTCAAACTAGAAACCTAAACCTACAAAACAGCTCGAGCGTACCTACATTGAGTGGAACAAGTAGGGTGTGAATAAAATAGTTTAGTATGAAATCACAATAGAGTCCATACATTTCCTTTCCCAAAACAGTCCATAAATACCGGTTTGAAATACATTTAGAAAATAGGTTTTTATCATTTAAAATACCAAACACAACTTTCCAATTTTAAAACAACACACACCAATTTCTGATTTTTAAAATATATTTCCATTCTTAAGACATATTTTGAAAACCCAACGCCAAATAAGGAACCCAAAATAGGTGATCAATCAGTTATTTCAAGAATAAAAGAAATAGAACGAGCAGGTAGATACTAACAAAGTAAATAAACAAGTGTAAAAGAGTAAAAAACATGAAAATAGTATGTGGTGAGTGGGGAGGTCCTCACATGTGTGGCTCAAGATGAAACCCACATCCATCCTACTTGTCTAGCCCAAACATCAACACCACATTTGCGATGACCCTCTACTCAAAGGTTCCACCATAGAGGTTCCACCATAGAGGTTCCCATCACATGTAAAGATATTCACAAGTTTCAACTGGACCTTCATAACATAATAGATTTCAAACTATTTTCTAAAACATAATAAGATTCCAACCAGGCCTTACATTTCCCAAAGTCGAATTCATTTCCAAAACCTTAATGAAAACATACATCACACTCAAAGGTCCCAAATATAACTTTATGAAATTTAGTTACCAAAACACATCTAAAAAATTCCAAATGGACCAAGATTTTGGAAATATATTTGAAACCATAATTTAGAACCATTTAGAAACCAAGGAACCATTAAGAAATAACCAAGGGTTTTTAAAGAACCATAATGGGATGAGGAGGGAGAATAAAAGGGAAAGGGGGATGGGTGTTTAAAAATCCAAGTTCAAGAGAGAGACATTTTTTTAAAATAGGACATCATCATTTGAGAACCCATCTATATGTGCACCCTATCCACATATGGATATTCCCACATCCAATGGCTCACTCAAAATATTTCTAAGTTACGCAAAGTTTCCATTTAAAAGTCGAAAGAACCTTACAAATGTTTTACACATAACCGTCAATCCATGAAGAGACACACAAACCACCCACCACATTCAATTCACAATGAAAATCAAACAACCAAGATATATCTAAGGTCAAACACCAACCAAAGAACCCAATTTTTTTTCAAAGGCTAATTGGCATTTCGTCAAACATGTTGTAAGAATATATATAGGCATAAGTAATAAAACACTTTAAAACCTAATTTTCATCAAAATTCCACCATAGAAACATCACATAAGTTCAAACTAACATACCTTAAGTGAGAACATCACATTCAAAAATCAATTAGGAAATCTCAAGCATCAATAGAATGTTATAGAAAGGAAAATAATGGAAACACCTACCTCAATGATGTGTGAATTCAAAAAAAAATCTTTGGGGAAGGAAGGACTAAGCTTAAGGAATAATTTTAACGCCCTAAAATTAAAATAATAAAACCAAATTAGCTAACCCTCATCCAAGGGCTCTTCCAAGAGGGAACCCCACCAAGGAAAACCAAGAACCTAAGAGAGGGAGAAGAGGAGAAGATAAAATCAGACAAAACTCAAAGGAACTCACATTGTAAGCTTAGAGAAACATCCATGGAGGGAGTATAATCAAAGGAGAGGAGCTGGGGAGGCCCTCTCATGTGCCAAAAAGGACCAAGGGGGAGAAAAACCCAAAATGGGTTAAAACATAAGGAGGGAAAGTTGAAAATTGAACTTTTTAATGACTAGGGAAATTTGAACAGTTTGAAAAAGTGTGCACCAAACATGTGTACCCTATTGAATAGAAAGGACACCCGCACAGTTTGGCCACACTTTTTGGGAAACTGTGCACCAACCGTACACCACGATTCTATCAAATATTGTAGAACCCCTTGTATGCTTTCCATACAGTTTCCTTTAACCATGCGCAAGCCATGCACTATTCCCTCGACACAAAAAACAACCCTTAATTTTTATCCTATAACTTTCATGGTTTGGTCGAAACAGTGATCAAATCATGCAAGTAAAACTTTTCAAGAAGGAAATGAACTGTAAAGGAACTCATCCTCAACTAGATGCACGGTTAACCCCCAAATCATGCACACAAACTATGCATAGGCCAGAAAGTCACCCAAAAACTATAAAACTCAAAACTTCAAACCAAGAACTTAATCTGAACCTCAACCAAAAGAAAAAAAATCCAATTAAAGAATAAAATAAAATAAATTCTAAGGTCGGGTGTGATAATTCTCCCCACTACAAAAACATTATGCCCCCATAAAGTCACCCAGACAAATGTAAACCAAAACTCGAGCTCAAAACAAGATGAGATGAAATGAAATAATTATCCTCGGTGTGACCTTTCACTCCACAAGTCACACTCTACCAAATATTAGAGAAAAAACACAATGAAAGAGTTGCGGAAAAGGAGGAGGGTTCTTTCCATTACAATAGCCTAACTAGAATGACCAATATTAATACTCCCAACACAACAGCACTAATACAGAAACTCCCAACCCAAACCAAAAACCCTCTACACAAGGGAGAACCCATAGAAGGAACCTTGACCAAATAGCGAATCAACCCTCAATCCATTCTTTCCACAAGAAGTGAATGTAAGATCCCAACCTTGTGTGGAGGTACATCCCTATTTGAATTTTGGATAAACCCCATTTTTTAGTTAATGAAATGTTTTGTGGGTGTATGGGAATTTTTGAGGGTGTTCTAAGGGTTTTGGTCACAAAAAGGAGGAAAATATGTCAATATGTGCTGAGAGCACAATTAGTGCACAATTAGTAGTAACTGTGTGCCTTAACCGTGCGGCCTGCAGAAGAGGGTTCATGGTTAAGGAAACCATGCAGGATACCTCTAGAAAACCATGTATTTTAGTTTCCCCCTTGAATTGTGGTGAGCGCACAGGCTCAGTATGGTTTTTCAAACTATACAGGTGGCTAGCTAGATTGTGCAGCTTGTTTCCCTCTCGGATAGAGGGACATGCATGGTTAAAGCACAGTTAGGCCAATCGTACATCAAAACTGTGTTCTGCTTAAAAAGTTGGAAATACCCATTTTCTTCTCTTTGTCTTAAATGTTTATTCCTTAAATTTTCACCCCATTTGACCCCCTCCATCTTGGGTGATGAACCAGCAGCCCCCTCCTCCTCCATAGGTGATTCTCCTTTGATTATTGGGAATTTGGAGTGTCATTTAGTGTTAATCGAAGCTCTTAGTAAGTCTTAAACTCTATTTCCTTCCATTTTATGGAATAGGATTGGTGTGTGGTTTACTCTACTTACAAAACCCTAAAACCCTCACTTTTCCAACAAATTCTTAGTTAGGTCTCTAAAGGGAATTTGAGTTTGAATCAAGGGTGGAGTATAAGAGAGAAGTTTCCAGTGGACATTAGGTAGGTGGTCTTTAAGATTTTTCCCATAGTCTTGATATGTTATATGTGTATTTAGTTTTTCAAATTCACCACTTTCTTTATTTTGATGTCTTAAGTTAAGGAAAGTGATTTGGGCCTTAGAATATGGTGTGAGACCCTTCATGGACCCCATTGAGTTTGTTGATGATGTAAAACCAAACCAAAGGCTACCCATGGGGTATGTTGAACCCTTCAAGATGGTGAAATAAATTGGTAAATATTGAGATAAAGAAAATATGCGAGTGAATGGGATGTAAATTATAATCAGGTGTGTGGGCTTGATTAAAGGGTAAATTGAATTTATTATATTTCGGATTTAGTGAAATTCCTCAGGTTATTTTTAAATGGCTTAAATAACTCTTGTGTATTTTTATACGGTTATGGTTTTTAAGTAAAGAATATTATTTTTTTGAAATCGGGTAATGTTTTAAAAGGGTGGTGTTGGCCTCAAGGTGATTTAGAAAGTGTTTTGCTTTATAGATTTCAAATGATGATTTGAAATGAGTACATGGATCCCCTTTTGTAAAATTGTCTTATTGGTTATTTGAAATGGTTGGAAATGGAAATAAAATCCTTGGGGCATGGTTTAGTTTTCAAATAAGAAGACCCGTGTTTAAAAGGGGTGGCTTCAAGATGATTTTTAAATGAGTAATTTTATTTTTTTAATATCATTGAATTTTGAAATAAAGTTGATGTTAATTGTTTTCTGGTGGTTAATACAGCATAATGGGGTGTTTGGCATAGTGGTATATATGTTCATGGGTTATGCCTTGTAATCGGGGTATGTATAATGATTCATGATTGTAAATGATAGATGTGATTAATGGTTATGGTTTATGTTTGGTAAATGTGTTATTGTTAAATAAGAAAGTGCACATGGATTTATGGTTTGTGGGGTATTTACTTGAGGTTATACACCCATGATTCGGGTTGGACTAAGGCTATAAACCCCACCCCTGTAATGCACGGGTTAAGGAGTTAGATTGAGGATCTATTCCCCTAACGATTGCATTTGATGAGACTACCTGGATTGAGGCTCCAGGGTAAGTGTTATGTATTGTATGGTTGGGTTATCATAATAAGTCTTTATGCTTCCCAATGTATAGACATGGTGTTATTTGGGACATTGGACTGAGGCTTTATGCTTCCCAAACACATAGACATGGATTGATTACCAGACTGAGGTTCTAGGGGATGTTGATAAGTGATGGTTAGTAAATATGTGATTGAAAGTATATATGCCCTTATACTACAGCTTATTCTTCCAATACAACAAGATCTAGTTAGTTGGTTTGTCATGACCTGTCCCTTGGTGCTCGTGTCGTGACTACCCCAAGCCCACCTACCATAGGGCAGGGGCTAGCGACTAGCACCGAAAGGTGTATTCCCTAAAACCGGGAAGTCATTTCATTTATATCCTATAAACACATGCAAACAATCACACAGAAATATACGAACACAAGTAAACTGTATAGCAAAAGGAGTGATGAAAATAAGAGGGGTCGGAATACAAGCCAAACAGTAAAGGTACAAGTACAACTGAAATACAATACAACTAAAGAAAGAGAAAGACAGTTATTGGGTCGTCCTCCAAGGTTCCTACCTGAAGGGTAAGTACAGATCACCTCCTCAGCACTCCATGTCCGCCCATATCCTCTGTGTACCGACACACCGTATGGTCTACCTCTGGGCACCATCCATCTCTAGTACCATCAGCCTTGATCAATGTTGTCTGTCGTCTGCACCAAACACAACAAGGCGTGGGTATAGCCTGTGCAGGGGTGAGTATAATGATACTCAATAGGAACCCTGAGACCCTCAAGGTCTTATAAAATCCATAAATGATGAACCACAAGAATTAAATCAACTGACAACCCTACTTAGGTATATGCCCATACATATACCTAAGTTATCAAGTATACCCATCTCAATCATGAGGAAACACTGGGTCTAACCCAAAAGCCCAAAGCTCAACTATTCCACAAAGGAAGGAATACCATGAAGGTAAGTACCACACAAGTACACCACACAAAAGAATACCACTAAGGTATTACCACAAAGAGAAAGTACCACATAGGCATGGACTCAGCTCACAGCAGGTATAACTTAAGTATAGTAGTAGAGATGATTAAATGTAACTACTAATTCATCTTACTCTGTTAAGAGGCATACCCATGAAGGATCATAAATTGTCATCAGACCCATAGATGATCTTAGTACATCATCATACCCACATAGGATCCTAGTACCTTGTCAGACCCACATAGGATCCTAGTACATCGTCAGACTCACATAGGATCCTAGTACACCGTCAGTACATCGTAAAACCCACACAGGATCCTACTACATCGTCAGTACATCGTCAGACCCACACAGTATCCTATTACATCATCAGTATGTCATCAGACCCACACAGGATCCTAGTACATCTTCAGTACGTCGTTAGACCCACATAGGATCCTAGTACATCGTCAGTACGTCATTAGACCCACACAAGATCCTAGTACATCGTTAGTACGTCGTCAGACCCACACAGAATCCTAGTACATTGTTAGTACGTCATCATACCCACACAGTATCCTACTATATCATCAGTACGTCTTCAGACCCACACAGGATCCTAGTACATCGTCACAGCCAGCTACAGGGTACCTGCACTAAGCTTGCTCGTCTCCGGGAGGGTCCTCTCCTCAAGCCACTGGTCAATACTCCAACTGTCACAAAGTCCCACGAAGAAGTATCCAAAATGACTTCCATGTCATAGGGGTCTCAATGAAATAGACGGTGCGTCAATCGGATGCCCGGTCTGTAAGTTATTAGACTTTTAGACCCAAGGACCCGATTGGATTAGTGCGCGATCCAACTCGACCGTACCCCAAATTTATCCAAATATCTAGTGGGATATACCAAAGGTACCGTCTCGCTCTAAGGTTTCCAGCATCATATATGATTCATCAAACAGACACTCAATGCCAAAGTTACGGCCAAAAGAGCGGAAATGGGTCGAAGCTAGTCTGGGTCCGGTCCGACCCGGTCGGACCGACCCATCCCGATTCGGGTCGACCTAGTCCGCTGGGTCCGGCCCAGCCCACGCAGGGTGGCCCGGCCTGGAAGTGGGCGGTCGCGGTGTGCTGTGGGGGCTGCGGGGCGATGTGGTGCAGGGGCTGCGGGGTGGCGTGGGGGACGCAGGGTAGTGCAGGGGTCGCGGGGCGGCGCGGGTGTCGCGGTGCAGTGTGGGGGCTGTGGGGCGGCAGGGGGGCAGTGGGGCGGTGCAGGGGCCGCGGGGAGGTGCGGGGGCGGCAGTGCGGCATGGGGGCCACAGGGCGGCACGGGGGCGGCAGTGCGGCGTGGGGTCTGTGGGGCGATGCGCGGGCCGCGGGGGCCCCGGGGCGGAGTGTGGGCCACGGGGGCCCCGGGGCGGTGCGCAGGCCATAGGGGCCTAGTGGCGGCGCGTGGGCCATGGTTCAGCGGTCCATAGCAGTTGGTCAAACGTCCTCTCCATGCAACACGGTCGTGCGTCGCGCCTTCACCGGCGGCCGGCTCGGCCAACCGTCCTCCCTTCGCCATCGCGGCACAAGTCGTGGTTCTCTTTTATCGGGAAGCGCGGTTGCACTGACGCATTCATCGCGGTCGGTCATGGTGTCGGCCACCATTCTCATGCCCCACCGGTGTTGGTTGTCATCCTCCTCCATCATGAAGAACACTACAATTAATCATAAGAATTGAGGAGAGGTCGGGTCATATTTTTTTGGCCCTCACTCTCCGCGTTAGAGCGGTAGCAAGCGGGTATAATTTCTTCTTGATTTATGAATAATTTTCAAGAATGGGTAAGGGGGAAAAATTCAAACAACCGCCCTACCTCGAAGGTTCGTTGATGTTGACGCGAGAAAGAAATTTGAAGATGTCAATGTTCATTGTGCCCGCCACACGCCTCTAATCTTGGGCTCATTCATCAGTTCGTCGGATAATCTCTCTTCGATAGAGGGTGTTCTTCATTGTAGAGAAGTTACCCAAGCTCTCCCCTTTTTCTTCATCAACCAAATCCTCTCAAAGGAAAGAGGTTCTAATATAATTTAAATTGGGTAGATTAATTATGTTGTCACGTTGGCATAATTAATTGGCTCAATTAATTGACTCAATTAAATGAAATGTGTTGGCATAATTAAAGTTGGAGGGAGTTCATGGTTTAACTCTTCATTAATGAGGGAGTTCAAGGGATTTCTCCCATTAAGAGGGTTTGGGTGGTCCCCACCACTAGAAATTCAAAAAGGGGGTTTTAGGCTCGGTGGTCCCCACCTCCATAACATACATGTGGGAGGTTTTAGTTCAGGTGGTAACATCCACATGGGAGGTTTCAACAAATCAAAATGTTAAACATTTTTATTTTATTTTATTCTTTCACAAAAAACACAAAAACTAACTTTTACCCTCGACCAACTGTCGTCGAGGTGAAAGTCTCCTTAAGAGAATATCGGCGCTGCGAGTTGAACGGTGTCCTCAGATTTTAATTTTGAGCACTGGTTCAAAAGTTACAAAAACCCACTCGCACGTTTACTGAACGCACCCAAAAAAAAATTCAAAAATTCATTCTGGGCACACCGGGCCTCAGAATCACACACCGAAAATTTTCGAGGACTCGTAAAATTCCCATATAATAAAAAAAATTACATGGAATTTTTGGGTCTTTACATTCTCCCCACCTCAGGGCTTTGCATCCCCGAAAGCCACATCACAAAACTAGGAAAACAGGTGGGGGTACTGAGCATTAATCTGATCCTTCTGCTCCCATGTGCTCTCCTGGAGGTTCCCATGCTGCCAGTGAATGCGTACCAGAGGTATCGACCACCCATGAAGGACCTGCTCCTATCGATCCTCAATCTCCACTGGAACCTCCGTAAATGTCGCCCCATCATCGACGTCCAACTCGCCATGGTCGATGATGTGAGAAGGGTCGTGCATGTATCTCCTCAGCTGGTAAACATGGAAGATGTCGTGCACGTGGTGAAAATGAGGGGGAAGTGCTAGGTGGTAAGTCACCTCTCCAACTCTACTGAGGACGTGAAAAGGTCCGATGAACCTCAGAGATAACTTGTCGCCTCGGCTAAATCTCCGTAAACCTCATCGGGGTGAGACACGTAGAAAGATGTGGTTGTCATCCTCAAACTCCAGAGGTCTATATCTCCTATCGGCATAAGACTTATGCCTACTCTGTGCAGTATTCATCTGCTCCTGGATGATCTACACTTTATCTGTGGTAGCATGTACTATCTTTGGTCCCATGAGTGCTGACTCCCATGGGTCAGTCCAGCACAAAGGTGATCTGCAAGGTCGCCCATACAATGCCTCAAAATGTGTCATCCCAATGGTGGAGTGATAATTGTTATTGTATAGAAACTTCACCAAGGGCAAGTGATCCTCCCAACTGTGACCGAAATCAAGGACGCAAGCACGCAGCATGTCCTCGAGGGTCTGAATGATCCACTCAGTCTGGCCATTAGTCTGAGGATGGAAGGCAGTGCTCAAATGAAGATGCGTCCCAAAAGCCTCATGCAACCCCTTCCATAGCCGGGAAGTAAAACATACATCATGATCAAAGACAATCATCGAGGTTACTCCATGTAGCTTCAAAATCTCCTACACATAGAGGCATCCCAAGCTCTCTACTGAACCCTGCTCTCTGAACGGTAGGAAGTGAGCCGACTTGGTGAGTCGGTCGACAATCACCCAGATAGAATAATGACCCCTGGATGTATGTGGAAGTCATATTATAAAGTCCATGGATATCTCATCCCACTTCCACTATAGGACCTCTAAAGGCTGAACCAAGCCTGCTAGTACCCGATGCTCCACCTTCACTTGCTGACAAGTGAGGCACTGAGAGACAAACTCTACTACTACTTTCTTCATTTCTGGCCACCAGTGTTGTCATCGGAGGTCCTGGTACATCTTTGCCACTCCTGGATGTACCGCTAGTGGGGATGTGTGTAACTATCTCAATGCTTCCTCTCGAAGCGATACCGGTACCATGGTATATCCTCTAAAGAGAATGACATACTCCCCACCTTCATAAAATTCATTAGGTGCATGTCCTGTGGATATCTGAGTACATCGAGCCTCGTAGTCAGTGTCCCCGTGTTACGCCTACCTGACTCTCGGAAGAAGTGGGGGAGTGACTGTAAGAGACTGAAGAAAAGTTACTCCATCTTGATCCACAAATGATATCTACAAAGTGGTCTGCTGCTCCATCTCCTCACCTAGCAGTTGTATACCAGATCTCCGGCTGAGTGAATCTGCTACAAAATTCCCCTTCCCAGGAGTATAGACTCTCTCGAAGTCATAGTCCTAGAGGAACTCGAGCGAACGTCATTGTCTCAGGTTTAGGTCCTTCTGCAAGAAGATATACCTAAGACTCTTGTGATATGAGTAGACTGTAAAACGCTCGCCCATCAAGTAATGTCGCTACATCTTCAAGGCGAAGACCACTGCTTCTAACTCCAGTTCATGGGTAGCATAGTTCTTCTCATGTTGTCTCAGCTGTCAAGAACCATATGCGATCATTACTCGATCCTATATCAGGACACATCTGAGCTCGGTCCCTAATGCATCGCAGTAGACTATGTACCCTACACCCTCCTCTGGAAGCCTCAAGATGGGGGCACTAGTCAGCCTCTGCCTCAGCTCCTGAAAACTCCGCTGACATTTCTCCAACCACATGAAGGGTTTCCTCTTATTAATCAATGTTGATAAAAGTGATATAACTCTGGAGAAATATAGCACAAACCTCTGGTAGTATCCAGCCAAACCCAAGAAACTTTGTACCTTTGTCACACTCCTGGGTGGATCCCAAGAAAGTACCACCTCTATTTTCACTGGATCCACCACAACTCCAGCCTCTGAGATGACATGTCCTAGAAAGTGAACCACTTGGATCCAGAACTAGAACTTCAAGAGCTTACCATAGAGATGGTGCTCTCAGAGTGTGTCCAGAACTATCTGCAAATGATAGGAATGCTCCTTCTTAGTAGCCGAGTAGATCAGTATGTCGTCGATGAAGACTACTAAAAAGCTATCAAGGTATGGATGAAAGATCCTTTTCATGAGTCCCATGAACATTGTGGGAGCATTGGTTATGCCGAATGGCATAAACAAGAACTCGTAATAGCCATACTGATATCTAAAAGTCACCTTCTACACATCCTCGTCTCACACTCTGAGCTGGTGATAGCCTGATCTGAGGTTTATCTTCGAGAACCATCATGCTCCCTTCAGCTGATCAAAGAGGTCATCAATCCTCGAGAGTGGGTACTTGTTATTCACGGTCACCTGGTTCAGGTGTCGATAGTCAACACAAAGTCTCAAGCTCACATACGCCTTCTTGGCGAACAAAAGCGGGGCTGCCCAAGGAGAAACACTGGTCCAGATGAATCCCTTCCCATGTAAGCCTTCCAGCTATACCTGCAGCTCACGAAGCTCTGTGGGAGCCATCTGATACACTGGTGTGGATATCGGGGTCGTCTCGAGGTACAAGTCAATGTAAAAGTCCACCTCTTTTCAAGTAGGTAGACCCGTAACATCATCAAGGAAGACATCCGCGTACCGGTCAACCGCTGCAGGAAAGATCGAACTCTACTCAGCAACCGCTCTGAGGGTAAGGCTAGCCAACTGATGAGTGATCGACTGCACTCTCCTCTGGGTAAGTCTATCCTATGCTGTAAAGGATCTCTTCTCACCAGTGAAGGTAAACCTGGTCCCATCCGTGCGAACACACTACACTTTGCTCCTAATATAGTCAATCTGAGCATGGACTGTAGATAACCAATATATACCTAAGATGAAATCATAAGGCCTTGACGCCATGACTAAGAGATCCCAGACAAAGATATCACCTCTTAGAGTAAGCTCACACTGCCATAATTAGTGCATAATCGTCTAATCCTCTCCCGTAGGAGTCTCTAGACATAAGGATTGAGCCAATGGCTCCATCGGAATCTCTGAGCTCCGAACGAGGGTAGTGGAAATAAAATAATGAATGGAACCTATGTCTATAATTACTGTAGCTAAGGTGTAATAGACACATATCGTACCTCGTATCATCTCTGGAGCGCCATGGTCATAGGCTTCATCTGTCTGGAGATGAGCTCTCCACTGTCCACCTACTCCCTATGGTTGGGGTGGACCACCTGGTGGTGGTGACGGTAACACCTCGAATCATCTCCCACCACCAGCTGCATGTCCATCTCCTCTGCCACGTTTGCTTTCTCCCTGCATACCTCCTCGGTCGAACCTCTGACTCTACCTGGACGGTCCCTCGACCGTCTGCTGATCATCCGTACGGTAGTTCAGATAGTCACAAGCCATGTGACCCTACCTGCCGCATGTGAAACACTGCATGTTCCTCACATGACTAACTCTGTCTCCGGTGCCCCGCACAACCAATCCTAATTCATGCGGTCGTCCACCTGTAGGTATGGTCCTCTTAGACCTCTGTGATGTCTGTCTGCTTCCAGCTGTAGAAGACTATGCTACGTGATGTCTGGTGGTGGGTCTCACTGTTGGTGACTGCTCATCAAGGAAACTCTCCACTAAGAGGGATTTCTCTAACACCCTCACCTGCATCGGGATGCTGAGAGAAATCATTGAAGCCCTGATCTCTCGCTTGAGTCCCTTATCAAAGGTATGGGCTCTGAAGAATGGTTCTCGCACCATATCATTGGAGTAGCGTGAGAGGTCGGTGAACCTCGCTAAGTACTGAGCCACAGTCATGTTGCCCTACTGTAGATGAAGAAGCTCATGAATGTGCACTGCATGAAGAGTCGTTGGGTAAAACTTCACCCGAAACAGGCTCTCAAATTCTGTCCAGAGAAGTGTCACCTCATCATGAACCTGGAGCATCAAGCTCCACCATATGCCTGCTACTTCTTGTAGAAGACTGGCATCAAGGATCACCGTGAGATCAGCTAGTGTCCCTACCAGTCGGAAGACTCTCACCACGGCCTCCAGCCAATCCTCATCTGCATGTAGATCCATCTCTCCCCTGAACCTGGGTGGACTCTGGCACTGGAACTCGTGCAACGCACTCAAGTGGAGTGCACCCTCTACTACTGCGGATGGTGGAATTAGTGGCCCAATGGGTAATGGTATCGCCGGTGCCTCCACTGGTGCCTCTACTATATGAGGGCCCTACACCGAGGCCTCGTCGCTCGGTGGGCTATCAGTGCATACTACATCCGGAACCCTAGCTGGTTGTCTGTGTGGAGGCATCCTGAAAAGAAACAGGTGTGCCACAATCAATAAGTTATACCTGGTGAGCTAACTCAAATATTTCACAAAGAAAACTTTTCGAAACACACACGCAATTATTGTTTTCATGCACTCGGTCAGAAATCAAAAGCCAGGGTCCTGGTGTATGAATACGTCGGTCGCTGCACCAACACTGGATTCCCTAAACTGATAACCACACTCACTAATATTAACATTATTGCTGTTAAAAAGATCAAAGTCCATTGTTCTACGGTAGAACTGACTCCTCTGATACCAATTTGTCACGACCCATCCCCCGGGGCCCATGCCGTGACTACCCCAAGCCCATCTTCCATAGGCCAGGGGCTGGCGACTAGCACCAAAAGGTGAATTCCCTAAAATCGGGAAGGCATTGTATTTATATCCTGTAAACACAAGAAACCAAGAACATAGAAAGATACAAACACAATTAAACTGTATAGCAAAAAGAGTGATGAAAGTAAGAGGGGCTGGAATACAATCCCAACAGTAAAGGTACAAGTACAACTGAACTACAATACAACTGAAGAAATAGAAAGACAGCTATTAGGTTATCCTCCAAGGTTCCTACCTGAAGGTTAGGTACAGATCGCATCCTCATCACTCCACATCTTCCCATATCCTCTGTGTACTGACACATCGTATGGTCGACCTCCAGGAACCATCCAGTCCTAGTACCCTCAGTCTCGATCAGCGTTGTCCATCGTCTGCACCAAACACAACAAGGTGCGGGTATATCCCGTGTAGGGGTGAGTATGACAATACTCATTAGGGACCCTGATACCCTCAAGGTCTCACAAAATCCACAAAGGATAAACCACAAAGCATAAAATCAACTGAAAACCCTACTTAGGTATATGCCCATACATATACCTAAGTTATCAAGTATACCCATCTCAATCATGAGGAAACACTAGGTCCAACCCAAAAGCCCAAAGCTCAACTGTTCCACAAAGGAAGGAATACCATGAAGGTAAGTACTACACAGGTACGCCATATATAAGAATACCACCAAGGTATTACCACAAAGGGAAAGTACCACACAAGTATGGACTCAGCTCACACTAGGTATAACTTAGGTAAAGTAGTAGAGATGATTAGATGTAACTACTAATTCATCATTCTTTGTTAAGAGGAAGATCCATGAAGGATCCTAAATCATCATCAGACCCATAGAGGATCGTAGTACATCATTAGACCCACACAGGATCCTAGTACCTCATCAGACCCAAACAGGATCCTAGTACATCGTCAGACCCACACAGGATCCTAGTGCATCTCAGTACGTCGTCAGACCCACACAGGATCCTAATAAATCGCCAGTATGTCATCAGACCCACACAGGATCCTATTACATCGTCAATACACCATCATACCCAAACAGAATCCTAGTACATCATCAATACGTCGTCAGACCCACACAGGATCCTAGTATATCGTATGTATGTCGTCAGAGCCACACAGGATCCTAATACATCTTCAGTACATCGTCAGACCCACACAGGATCCTAGTACATCATTATTACTTATTTAGACCCACACAGGATCCTATTACATCTTCAGTACGTCTTCAAACCCACACAGGATCCTAGTACATCATCACAGCCAGCTAAAGGATACTCGCACTAAGCTTGCTCGTCTCCAGGAGGGTCCACTCCTCAAGCCACTAGTCAATACTCCAACTGTAACAAAGTCCCATGAAGATGTATCTTAAATGACATCCATGTAATAAGGGTCTCAACGCAACATATGGTGTGTTAATCGGACGCCCGGTTTGTAAGTTATTAGCCTTTTAGTCCTGAGGACCCAGTTGGATTCGTGCTCGATCCAACCCGATTGTACCCCAACTTTATCCAAATCTCTATTGGGGTATACCAAAGGTACTGTATCACTCCAACGTTTCCAGCTCCACAAACGGTTCATCAAATGGACACTTGGTGACAAAGTTATGGCCAAAAGAGCGGGAATGGGTCGAACCTAGTCTGGGTCTAGCCCAGCCCGCGCTGGGCGGCCCGGTCAAGCGGCAGGGCGGCCGTGGTGCGGTGTTAGGCCCGTGGGGCGGCGCGGGGGCCACGGGGCGGCGCGGGGGCCGTGGGGCGACCTGGGGCGGCGCGGGGTCCATGGGGAAGCGTGGGGGCCACGGGGCGGTGGTTTGTCGTGGCTGGCCAGATGGCCAGTTGTTCTCTCCCCGCGCCGCGGTCGCGCATCATGCCTTCACCGGCGGCCATTCATCCTCCCTTTGCCGCCACGGCACAAGCCGCGGTTCTCTTCCATCGGGTGGCACAGTTGCACCAACACCTTCTTCACAGCTGGCCATGGTGTCGGTCGCCGTTCTCATGCCCCACCGGTGTTGGTTTCCATCCTCCTCCATCACTAAGAACACAACAATTAATCACAATAATTGTGGAGAGGTCGGGACATGTTTGTTTGGCCCGCACTCTCCGTGTTAGAGGGGTAGCAAGCGGCTATAATTTCTTCTTGATTTACAAAGAATTGTTAAGAACGGGTAATGGGGAAAAATTCAAACAACCACTCTACCTCTAAGGTTCTTTAATGTTGATGCGAGAAAGAAATTCGAAGATGTCGACGTTCTTCATGCCCGCCACATGCCTCTGATCCCGGGATTGTTCATCGGTTCTTCGGATAATTGCTCTTCGATGGAGGTTGTTCTTCGTTGGAGAGAAATTCCCCAAGATCTACCATTCTCCTTCGTCAACCAAATCCTCTCAAAGGAAAGATGTGCCGATATAATTTAAATTGGGTTGATTAATTATGTTGGCACATTGGTATAATTAATTGGCTCAATTAATTGACTCAATTGAATGAAATGTGTTGGCATAATTAAAGTTAGAGGGAGTTCATGGGTTAACTCTTCATTAATGAGGGAGTTCAAGGGGTTTCTCCCATTAAGAGGGTTTGGGTGGTCCCCACCACTAGAAATTCAAAAAGGGGGTTTTAGGATCGGTGGTCCCCACCTCCATAACATACATGTGGGAGGTTTTAGTTTAGGTGGTCCCCACATTTATAACATCCACGTGGGAGGTTTCAACAAATCAAAATGTTAAACATTTTTATTTTATTTTATTTTATTATTTCACAAAAAACACAAAAACTAACTTTCACCCTCGACCAACTGCCATCAAGGTGAAAGTATCCTTAACTGAATAAAGACGATACGAGTTCAACGGTGTCCTCATATTTCAATTTTGAGAACCAGTTCAAAAGTTACAAAAACCCGCTCGCACGTTTACTAAACGTACCCAAAAAAAAGTTCAAAAATTCATTTCGGGCACACCGGGCCTCAAAATCACATGCCATCAATTTTCATGGACTTGAAAAATTCCCATATAATAAAAAAATACATGGAATTTCTGGTTCTTTACATGGTTGGATTCCCCTAGAGAACTAAATAGTTAAAATGGTTATTTGAAAATTTCCCGACCGTGACATATATAGATACTTACATTTATTTTGTTCCCTTGTTTATTTATTGCATTGGGGTTATCTTAATACACTATTTTATTGAATAGTTATTACTTTAGACAACATTGGTGGTGGCCTACTATGTTGTACTCACATCCTACTCAGGCTGCCATAACACTTGGGCACCCGAGAAGATGTACTTGTTTTCAGGTACAGGTTCAGGACAGGGACCTAGTATTTGGTTCATTCATGGGATATCTAGTTAGATCATAGGATGTTAGGACCAGGTTGGGACTCGTTTCTATGCATGGGATCTTTTGGTAGATTTAGTTTTGGGATTTTACTTGTATGATTGCCTAATATGTAGTGTATTCGTCATATTGATATGGAATGTGCTACTTGATGTCTTGTTGGCATTATCACACACTGTCTATTTGTTTGTTTATATTAGTTATTATATCTTTTTATATTATTTATATTTTAGATTTACTCTGATATGATGGTACTGTCTCCCCAATGTTCTTCATAGACTCACGCTTCTAGTTGGTATCATTTAGTATATGGGGAGGTGTGCCTAAGGTTATGTGACAATCTGGATCAAGGCGCCAGATATATTGGCCATTGAGTCAAGGATTTTAAAAATTGGTATCAAAGTGTTTCATTTTTCTTGCTATTTGGGGCGTGGTAGATAGAATACTAGGATCTTTTCAAGACTTGGTGATTAGTTCATGCTTGCAGCCCCACGTACGAGGGAAAACCCAAGTTGCTAGGGGTGGGAATTTATGTTTTGTTTTATGATTTTATGGTTAGTTGATATTTCCACCTCGAGTGGAACACTTGGATGTGATGTTATTTATTTATGAGGTTTTATATCTTAGATCAGTGTGACAAGAGAGTGTGTGTGATTTCATGCATCATTCTAGGCACATAGGATAAATAGGTCATCCATATGTTTCCTATGATTAACTTGTGAATGAGACGAGGTTAAACTAAATGGGTATAAAAAGTGAAATTGAATAAAACTATAGATGTTGAAATATAGGTTAAAAGGTTTTAGGAAATATGAATCCTTGTGTTTTAGAAATGGGAAATGTTTTGAAATGTGAATCTGAATAAAGCTTGGGTTTTTTTGAAATTTTTGGGCTTTGAAAATATAAAATTTTGAAATGTAAACACTCAGGTTTTCAAAATGGTAAAGTTGATTAAAGAAGAATATGAAATTATGGAACCTTTAAGGACACTAGTGTGGGTATCCCTAGTGTCGAGATCAGACCCTATGTATGGTTGGTTTGGTCAGTGATAGTTCCCTAGTTTGTGAGCTTGGTTGTGGGTCATGAGGCCCTGTGGGTTTCAATTTTTGGTAAAATAGATGTGCTTGTTGTACCCTTGGTAGGTATATGACCTTAGGTTATGAGACATTGTTTGGTAATGGGTTGTGGTAACCCTTACAGATTGAGACCTTACGAGTTGTGTTTTTTACCCTAGAGTGGGTTCTTGGATCATTGCATCGATGTATGTGTGTAAGTATCTTTGGTGTGGAACCTAGAGTAAATGGTTGTTGAGTGCGTTAGATGTAGTGTGTTTGGGACAGGGGTAGGATTTCCACCCATGAGTAGTGGGTTGTTTGAGGTTTGATGTTTGATGTGTATGGATTAGAGATATAATCAGTGGCCTTTGCTTCATGTGACTCTAGTTTAGAGAGTTGGTATCATTGAATTTTTAGGTGACCCACAAGAGGGGTCATCTGTGTTTCTTGTGCTTTTGGGGTTCATATGGAATAGGTGGATGTTTTTTACTTTAGTAGTGGAGCACGGAGAGTGTATCCTAGTGTGTGTTCTTCCTAGAGGGCTAAGTGGGAAGGTTGATGGTTTTGGTGTGGAAACTCAAGTTGTGGTTATGATTTGACAGTCTTGGGAAATTGAGGGCAACCTCAGGGGAGGTTGGCCCAGTGTTGTAGGTGCCTTAGAATGTGAATCATGAGTGGTTTCTTAAGAGGTGGAATCGATGTTTAGTAGGTTCCATAATGTTTTTAGTAAAAGTGTATGGTTGTGACATGGTTTCTTCTTATGGAGGCACCTGAGTGCTTGTGGTTGGTTGTAAGGTTGGTTTCAATGGGCAGGATCATGAAGGCCCTGACCTAATGGTGTTGATGACTTTTAAATAAGGAGTCAGGTTGAGTTGAGAGGATAAGACAAGGGGTGACCGAAGTCTGGATAGATGCTTTTGGGATGAGAGTGACACCCAGGGTGAGGGGTGTTCATGTGGTTGGTATTGTTGTATGAATGGTTTGGTTGTTGGGTGAAATGTTGATAATGCCTTGATGCCTATGAGGATTATGTACCAAGAGGCATGGTTAGATGAGTAAGTGGGCATTTGGTCCTAGATTTGGTGATGTACAACTCATGTGATCTAGATTCAGGTTCAGTGTGTAGTCGTAGGGAAGTGTGAGACCTCGAGGCCTATGACGATTTCTAAATGTAGGCACATACTGGGAAAACATGATGTCATTTGGGATGGGTGGATAGGCATCTTGGAATAAGAACCTATCATTTTCTGTGAAACAAAAGGGGGAGGCATGGTTGTGTGACAGACCGTTGGTTTTGTTTGGTGCAGTAGATCATTTTTTTTCTATTGTGAATCATCGAGATCATGCTGAAATAACTTGATAGGTGTGGAGTCGGTAGTTCCAAAAGAAACATTAGTTTGAGTAGAGATTCGTGAAGTGGTGGTGAGTTTGGTTGGCAATCAATCTTTAGTTGTGATAGTCGGGTATTAATGAGATGTTGGTAGTAAGGTAGGACTGAGACTTTTGTCAGGTCAAAGTTCCCTATATGGTATGACTTCAGTGATGGATAGTTTGTGGTGGTGTTCACCAACAACTTCTTAGAACACTTATAGCTAGTGATGATCATGCCCAATATCTTGACATCATCTAGGGTATACTGAGAGAGCTCTAGATTTATTCCTAGATACCTAAAACTGTTTGGTTGGATTTGGAGCCTCTGGGAGATATGCTCATGGAGTGGTATATGTGGAGTTGTATGGTGGGGAACACACCATCGACCAATTATGGGAGATGATTTTGGGATGGATCGATTATCAATGAAGTCATGGGTGTCATTATCGAAGGCTAGGAATGAGTATTGGGTGATTTTTGTTTTGTTGCTCTAGTGGAAGCTGAACGACCACATCCAAATTTTTGGTTTCAGCCTATGAATGAAGTGTGAGCCTAGGTAGTTGGAATTTCTTGAGGAAAGTAGTGATAACAACACTCCTAAGGTGGAGAGTGGTTTGTAGGTCAGTGAGGTAAAGGGTCAACTGTGAAGTGGTTGTGGTAGAATCAGGATGCCAATAAAAAACATGTGAGGTGCATGTTTGGGCTCTCCTAGAAAGTCCAGGTGGGCCTTGGATGTGGTGGAAGATCGAGCCAAGCATTGGATTCAGGTTCAGGATAGTGCTAAAAGAAACATGAGATTCCTATGTTAGAGTTGTGATGGGTGTATTGAAGCATGATGATTTCTTATAAGAGTAGTGGATACCTTGATGGTGGTACACCTTAAGTAAGAAGGCGACATGGGAAGGTGGAAAAGGGGTATCATGTTAACAGTTGAAGATGGTGTTTTTGGACAAGCCAGTCAAGGATGGTCCAACACATTATGGAAAATGGAATGGACGGGGTGAGTAGTAAACCACCCTCAATTTATTCTTGAAGTGATGAGTATGTTTCGGGTTTGGAAGCAATCCTGATAAAAGTTTATTTGTTTTTGGTCCATGTATGGGTGGCGAACATACATCATTTTTGTGTGGTTTTAATGGAAAGGTTGAATACTAATAGTGGAGGGAGTTCTCATGGATGTTAGGTGTGGTGAGTTGGGAAACACGTAATGTAAGTTTTGAAGGTTGAGTTGAGGTCATGTTGGTCTCTTTCTTGATGATGAAAGTGCTCAAGACTGGAAAATGTTGGTGGTGAACTAAGGCATATGGTGGGGAGCACCATGGTAGGAAATTAGTCAGTTAACGATGTGACTGATGTTTCGAGTTGGATGTACTCGGGTAGGATCCCACTTGGTGAATCGGTTTCGGTGATGGATGTTGGCTCGGGTTTTGATAGGTTGAGTGCCTTGAGGTGGAGGTTATGCTTGTGTTATTATTTTTAGATGTTTGGAAATAGATTTAGGCCATTGGGAATTGAGTTAAAAATCGATGTTTGTCAGGGAACATGGTTGGAATATATGTGTTTCTTGGTGTAACTGAGTTAGGGTCACCATTAGAATTTTGGAAACTGGTTATGATGGCACCAAGTGATTTGGGAAATGAATTGTGAAGAGGATCAGACTAAGGGCATTCCGGTTGGTTTTCCCAGGGTAGTGTATTTCCTTGTTGATATCCTTTTGTGAGGTGGTTCAGTGGTGTTACCCAGACCTTTCTTATGTGTTTGATGATGGTGATGATGGTTTTAAGGTAGAATCATCCTTGAGGAGCATCAGGTTCATGGTTGTGGATTTTGGTGGGGGAAGTTTCTTTGGGGTAGGACTGTTTCCTTGGTTTGGGCATAGTGATGACATGTCCATGTCTAGGAAGTGGCTTGGGAAATGAAAGTTGATTGGTGGACCCCATGGAA
This sequence comes from Viscum album, assembly GCA_963277665.1. Lineage (NCBI taxonomy): Eukaryota > Viridiplantae > Streptophyta > Magnoliopsida > Santalales > Viscaceae > Viscum > Viscum album. Next base: position 1,308,499,807 of record OY728159.1, read on the forward strand.
CGACCCTTTTTTCTTGAAGTTTTTGTGATGCGTGGGGAGTATGGATCGAGGATGAGCCGTTATAAGGTGGAGAGGTTGTAATATCCTGACCCTATATAGAGGTATGTCCCTATTTAAATTTTGGTTAAACTCCCTTTTTTTGTTAATGAAATGGTTTGGGGTGTATGGTAAGTTTTAGGGGTGTTTCAAGGGTTCGAGGCATGGTAAAGGAGTAAAATTGGACAATTTGTGTTGAGATCATGGTTGGAACATGGTTAGTAGTAACTATGTTCCTTAACCATGAAACCTACAAAAGGGGATGCATGGTTAAGAAAATCATGTGTGATACCTCTAGGAAACTGTGCAGCCTAGTTTCCACCTTGGATAGTGGTGAGCACACAGGCTCCACATAGTTTTTCAAACTATGTCGGTGGCTAGCCAAACTATGAGGCTTGTTTCTCTCTTATATAGAGGGACACACACGGTTGTCACATAGTTTAGCCAACTATTCTTCCAAACCATTAACCACTTAAAAAGTGGGAAATTCCCTTTTCCCCCTCTCAGGATTAAATGTTTCTTCCAATTTTTTCCACCCCATTTGACCCCCTCAAACTTGGGTGATGAACTAGAAACCCCCTCCTCCTCCATGGGTTATTCTCCTTCGATTCTTAGGTGTTTGGTGTACCATTTAGTGAAAATCAAAGATTTGGTTAAGTCTTAGACTCGGTTTCCTTCCATTTTATGGAAGAGACTTGGTGTTTGGTTTCCTCTCCTTATGAAACCCTAAAACCCTCACTTTTATAGTAGATTCTAAGTTGGGGCTCTAAAGGGAATTTTATTTCGAATCAAGGGTATACTTTAAGTGAGTGGTTTCCAACAAACATGAGGGAGGTGGTCTTTAATATTTTTCCCATAGTCTTGATATGTTATATGTGTATGTAGTTGTGAAAATTCACTACCTTGCTGTATTTTGATGTCTTGGTTCAAGGAAAGTGATCTGGGCATTATAATGTGGTGCGAGACCCATCATAGACCCCATTGGGTTTGTTGATGATGTAAGACCAAACCTAGGGCTACCCATGGGGTATTCCAAACCCTTAAAGATGGTGAAATATAACGATAAATGTTGAGATAAAGAAAATATGAGAGAATGGGCTATAAATTATATTAGGGTATGTGGGAGTGGTTAAAGGGTAAATTTAATTGATTATATTTCAGATTTGGTGAAATTCCTAAGGGGATTTTTAAATGTTTTAAATAATTTGTGTGGATTTTGTTCTGGTTATGGTTTCTAAGTAAAGAATATGATGTTTTGAAAGTGGGAAGTGTTTTAAAAGGATGGTATTGGCCTCAAGGTGATTTATAAAGTGGTTTTATTTATATATTTCAAATGATGATTTGAAATAAGGGCATGGTTCCCCTTTTGTGAAATTGTCTTAATGATTATTTTAAATGGTTGGAAATGGAAATGAAAGCCTTGGGGAATGGTTTAGTTTTCAAAGAGGAAGACCCATGTTTGAAAGGTGTGGCTTCAAGATGATTTTTAAATGTTTGATTTGTGTGATATCATTGAATTGTGAAATTAATTTGATGTTAATTATTGTGTAGTGGTTAATATAACATAATGGGGTGTTTTCTATAATGGTATATGTGTTCATGGGTTATTCCTTATAAGTGGGGTATGTATAACGAGTCATGATTATAAATGATAGATGTAATTAATGGTTATGGTTTGTGTTTGGTAAATGTGATATTGTTACATAAGCATGTGCACATGGCTTGGTGGTATTTGGGGTATTGAATTGAGATTCTACACCTACAGGTTGGGTTGGACTGAGGCTCTAAACCCCACCCATGTAATGCACAGGTTATGGAGTCGCCCTGAGGCTTTATGCCCCTAATGGTTGCATTTGATGAGACTAACTAGATTGAGGCTCCATGGTAATTATTATGTATTGTATGTTGGGTTGTCATACTGAGGCTCTATGCTTCCCAATATATAGACATGGTGTGGTTTCGGATGTCGAACTGAGGCTCTATGCTTCCCAAACACATGGACATGGCTTGATTAATAGACTGAGGTTCTAGGGATATTGATAAGTTATGATTAGTGAATACCCTTGTGATTGAAAGTATGTAGCCCCTTATGCTATGACTTAGGATTTCAGAACAACTAGATCTAGTTGGTTGGTTGGCTTCCCCCATAGAAATAAATGGTAAAAATGGTTATTTGAAAATATCCTAACTATTACATATATATATACTTACATTTCTTTTGTGACCTTGTTTATTTATTTCACTGGGGTTATCTACATACATTATTGTATAGACTGGTTATTTTTTTAGAAAATGTTGGTGGTGGACTACTAAGTTGTACTCACACCCTACTCAGGCCGCTATGACACTTGGGCACCCGAGCATATGTTACTTGTTTCTAGGTACAAGTTCAGTACAAGGACCTGGTGTTTGGTTCATGCATGGGTTGTCTGGTTGGTGCATGGGATGTCGGGACAAGGTTGGGACTTGAGTCCGTGCTTGGGATATTTTGGTAGTTTTGGTTTTGGTATTTTACTTATATGAATACCTAACATGTAGTGTATTCATCATATTGATATGTCATGTGCTACTTGGTGTCTTGTTGGCATTATCACACGATTTCTATATGTCTATTTCTACTGGTTATTATATATGTTGATATTATTTTTGTTGTGGCTTTACTATGATAAGTGGGTATAGTCTTTCCAATGTTCTCCATAGACCAGCACTGCTAATTGGAAGCCTTTAGAATATGGGGAGGCATTCCTGAGGTCATGTGATTACCTAGATCATGTAACTAGATGTAGTAGACACCGAGTTGGGGATGTTATAGTGAAAATCTCCAAAACGGGCATAACTAGGAACCAAAACCAATCCAAAAAATCCAACCATTTAAAGATCCACATCCATAAATCCCAACCACGGGGTTATAAGAAAACAGAACCACCAATCCCTTTACAACAAAGTGAAACTTACAATAACCAAAAAACACAACAAAGGAACTTAAACCGTCTCCACTCCAATAGAGGAGACATTTGTTGAACCAAGGTTTCCCACACCCCTAGTGATTCATGAATGTGTGAAGAGATTCACTCCAGTGCCTATGGATGGATCCCTGATGTCTTAAAGCATCTGTTTCCCCACATTTAAGAGCTGAAATCCTCTAAATGTAACTTTCCTTTCTAGAAACTCTACTTTTAGAACTTCTCCAGGTTATCCAAACGACCACAACATTGGTAAGACTTAGGAGGATTATAACAAGTTGGCTTTGAATGCTCGAACTTTTGGCATTGGAAGCACATAAGAAAACGATCTGATTAACGAGATGTTGGGACCAAAGAAAGGGAATTATCTGGAAGAGATTCCTCTAGAACACACTCTTCACTAGATGGGTAACCTTCATGAGATCTGAGAGAAACCAGGCCATCAACCACCTTTGACTGCACTTCGGGAACCAATTCAGCTAGAAATGCCTCTTCCACCAACTTTTCGAATTGGACTTCATCAGATGAGAGAACTTGATATTCAATATTCAAAGTAAGTCCCCAGATGAATAGTGGATCCTTCAACTGATCCTCTGGAGCTACCTCTAGAGAAAAGAAACCCAAATCCTTAAAATGGTCCACATAGGCCTTCACCATCTGCTGACCCTGTTAAACACCAAATAACTCTGCCACTTTTATCACCTTCACCTCCTCTAGTATGAACCATCAGACGAAAGTGGTCTTAATTACTTCCCACATCATCCCAAATTGTAATGATGTTGGGATGATCACCTTACACCAATCCATAGTCAGACCATCAAACAAACCCAAAATAGTTCACACTCTCACAACTTCAGGAGTTTCCAATGACCTAAAAATAGCTTCAAGTTCCACAAGCCACTCCACAATCTCTAACAGACCTCAATCACTATAGAAGACAGAAAATAGTTGGAACAAAATCGATCGTACCATTCCACTAGGAGTCTAGGAAGAACCAAAAATGGGGAGAGACTCCTTAGAAACCTTCTCGGTTTTTCTGGGTGGCATACTCTAAACCAAAAAAGAACATAAAACTTAAAATCAACATCAAACCAAACTCAACCAAAAAAGGAAACTCCAATCCAAAACACTAACTCATAAACAAAACACCACCAAAAAAATCCACAATTATCTCTCAAAAACCATCATTTCCATCTCAAATTCCAAAACCACTTGGCCCCAAGGCCACTTTCCAAAATAAAAAACTCACTTTTAATTCTCATCTTAACATTGAAGCTCACTTTTAAAAAAAACAAACCTCAAATAATTTTTCTTATGAAAAACCTTTCTCCAAAAACCATTTTCCATTCCAAAATCCACTCACACCAATGAAAACATAACCAAAGCACAACTCACACCAAACTCCAAGAATAGGGAACTAGTGATCATACACAACATCGAAACATGGTTAGTGGGTCATGCCCCGGGTAAGAACCATCCACTAGGAATACCTTGAGTTGTGCACTCGAGTTCCATAGGGGTCACTACTCTATGTGAGACCACCGCACCACACTGGATCACTTCCATTGACATCCCATATCCACACAACCAAAATAAAAAAAAAGACTCAAAACCCCGACTACCCTTGGTGACTTGAGGATTAGTACGAGAAAGAGTTCACAACAATCTTCCCACACCTACCTCCCAAGTCCTGAGAGTCCTATCTCCAAACTACCTGATGCCCTAAATAACAAAGCGTTGCTCTAATACCATTTTTTCACGAACCAAACCAGGCTTTCATCTGACCCGACACCCAACCCGGTCTACGATAAGGCCGGAGAGGTGTTCCCGATCCTCCTGAGCTAGTGACTAGTACCAAGTATCAAAGATAAAATAAGTAAGAATGGTTTCTCCCAATAAAAAACTAGGATCCAATAACAAAATAGAGCACATAACACAAGAAAACTAAAACTAAATTTCAATAAATACATAAATAGGGTCCATATACAACCACATATGAATGAAATAGGAAAAATACATAAAACAAAACTAAAAACAAACCACAACCAAAACAGTCACCACATGACCTCTTGGTCACTACCAACCATAAGACCAACCTACTCTAAAAGCTCTCAAAACAGAAACTTGAACCTGTGAAATAGCTCAGGTCTACCAATGCCAAGTGGCACAAGTAGGGTGTGAGAAAAACAAATCAGTAGGAAATCACCATAGAGTCCATATATTTCCTTTCCTGAAACAATACATAAACACTGGTTTGAAATACATTTAGAAAATAGTTTTTTTATAATTTAAAGAACCAAACATAGTTTTCCCATTTTAAAACCACACACACCACTTTCGACTTTTTAAAATATATTTACATTCTTAAGACCTAGTTTGAAAACACAATTCCAAATAAGGAACCCAAAACAGGTGATCAAACAACTATGCTAAGAATAAAATAAATAGAATAAGTAGGTAGATACTAGTAAAGTAAAAAAAACAAGTGTAACAGAGTAAAATAAAACATACAGAGAGTAATCATGGGAATTTTCTAAACATATCTAGGATTAATCTCTGGACCTACTCATTTCGGACTCACCTGCTGACATATAGTGCAGCTCCATAGTCAATAACCAATTATCCACTCTAAACTATCCAATCTAGTAGCACATCCCACCTAGCCTCTCAGCAAAATCTAAGGAGAACTAACCTGTCTAATCGAGGTTGATAAGTAATTGTTACTCGACCCTATAGATGAAACCCAAGAATCCCATGATAATAGTATGTGGTGAGTGGGGAGGTCCTCACATTCATGGATCAATCTGAAACCCACAACCACTATTCTTGTCTACCCCAAAAACTGACACCGCCTATGCGATGAACCTCTCCTTAGAGGTTCCACCATAAAGGTGTCCATAACACGTTAAGTTATACACAAGTTCCAACCAAGCCCTCATAACACAAGAGATTTTAAACTATTTTACAAAACATCATAATATTATAATCGGGTCTTAAATTTCCCAAAACTAAATTCATTTCCAAAACCATTCCCAAAACCATAATGAAAATAAACATTACACTCAAAGTTTCCAAACAGGCCTTTATAAAATTTAGTTACCAAATATAAAAATGCCAAATAGACCAAGATTTCAGAAACACATTTGAAACCACATTTGTCACATACATCACTTATTTTAAAGTTAAACTCCATTTAATTTCCATTCATGCTTTTTTTTTAGGGTTTCCCAAGCATTTATGGAGGAATGGGTGAGTTTTTATGAATTGGGCCAAACCGTGAGCCCAATTCCAGATTTAAAAATAAATTTTGATTCCTTTATAACTTCTTCATTTTTCAAAATTTTTCATCCATTACAATTCCTAATTTTCTTCTCCTGATATATTAACACCACCATATTGATTTGGACCATTTATAAATCCATAATCATGGTGGATATGGGTTTTTATTTAAGGAATTGGGCCTCCCCGAAGGCCCATTTTCTGCATTAAAAAAATTAATTCTTTAATATATCCTTCACTATTTGCGTTTTTTTTGGTGATTCCAACTCTCACCCGAGCACTTACCTAAGGCGCGCCCCCATTCCCTCATCCCACAATTTGAAGCTAGATAGAATCGCTAAAATGGTCGAAACTTATCTGGATTTCAGAAATCGTCCAGATTTGGAGAGGTAAATTGATCCTTTCATAACTCCTTCTATTCTTAATCTTTTTCCCCCATTAAAATTCTTAAATGACCTTATCATTCTTTTTAGAATATCAATTAAATTTTTATCTGTTTTAAAATTCAGGTTTTGGTCGATTTTGGGTCGTTTTCTTCAGGATTGTTTTGGATAAGTGATTCCTTCTTGGTTTCTTCTTTTCCCCTTAGGGTTTCCTCTCTCTTTCATTATGTTCTAAAATTTACAGAAGTTAGGGTTTGATCCTAGGGTTTCATTTGCTGTATTTGTGGTCAAATATTGTGATCTAGGTCTGAATTTATCTTCCTTGTGGTGCGGCGGTTGTGCGGTTGACGTTTCGAACCAAGTTTTGAGGGATTTGACACTTCCGGTAGGTGATTCTGTGTGTAATCATTTCTAGATGAGTTAGTTTGCTTGAATTACTTATTATGAATTTTCATAATATGTTGTGTGTGGTGAAAAAATTGTTTATGTTGTATTTGGTTAAGCATTTATTTTTATAGTTTCATTTTAGCTTAAAATTTGGTGTTTTTCATGTGTAACCCTTTGGGTATTGTTTGGGATTGTTTTATAACATATTAATTTGGTTTAATAAATCTTGTTTCAGATGAAAATTCTGATTTGGTGGGGTATTGGTGTGCCACTAGGTCTTAAATAGTTTTTTTAAGGGTTTAAGGTGTAAAACTTTATTGTACTTCTTGAAAGTGATTTTGAAAACGTGTGCGTTTCATGTGGATCTTTTGTGCTATTGTTTGAGGTGTTTATATAACACATGGGGGTTGTTTAATAAATGTTTTTGGGGCTACCAATTCTGTTTTTAATTTGTATTGGTGTGATTTTGTCCTTGAAATATGGTTTTGAAATGGGTTTTATTTGAAAAGCTTTGGTACACTATTTAGAATTGTTTTATGAAAGTTTTGAGTAGTTTAATGATTTATGTAAGAGGTGAAAAGATATTGAAAAACTGTTTTGGATTGTTTATACATTCAAATGAGCCATTTTAAATGTGAATAGTTCTGTTATGTGATGTTTAGAATATTTTTAGGGACTTTATAAAATTTTTATAGGATGTGTTGAATTGTGAAAGTTATGCAAAAAGTATGTGGGCTTTTTTGGGTGTGAGTTTGATTTCAAAATGCATTTCAATGAAAAGAGGAATTGTGACTTGTGTGATATACATGGGTCTGTTTGGTTAATTTTTGAGGTGGAAGTGATATTTTTATGTGAAAAATATATTTCTTGGCTTGTTGAACTTGTTTGAGCACAAAGGGAAAACCCGGGTATCTAAGTGGGTGGACGTGTACTAGTATGCTAGTGAATCTATGGGGTTTGGCCTTAGTTTCACTTAGCAAGATTGACACTTAAAAAACTAACTAAACTATGATGATGATGATTTGGGACCAATAGGTTATGGGTATGTTCCCTACTAGTGGTTTGTGCACGAGAACAGATATTGTGATGGTTACTCTCACCGAGATACGAGGTACCTGGGACCCAGAATGAGCTAGTGCCTAGGGGTTATTTCCTATTTCTTGTGATCATTATTTTCTTTGTACATACCGTCGGCATACGATATAGTTGGCTGGAAAATTCAGTAGTGTTGACATTATTTTTAAAAGTGTTGATTCTTAATGATAGCCGACTTGAAAACTGTTTTTTTTTTGTTTCATCTTTTAGAAATTGTAACTAGCATTTTCTGTTTATGAAAACTTAAAAGCTTTTTGTCTTTGAATGTTTATCACATGAAATATCTTAGTGGTGGTATCCTATTGGGAATTGTCTAACACCCTACTGACACCCTTGGGTGTAAGTAGATTTGGTTATTTTGTTGTTTCAGGTTTGGATATAGTTTTTAGTTCTAGTGGTTCGGGTTTCTAGCATGTCCTTGGTGGTGAAGTTTTGTAGAGATGGATTGAGGGTTGTGCCCCTTTCCATGAGGGTTCTTGGGCTGTTTAATTGTGATTTAGTACCTTTTTTATAGTCTTTTTGAGTTGTTTTAAAAGATGTAATTCAGTTCTGAATTTTGTAAAAGATGGTTTTAGTTAAAAAAATCCAGATTCGTTTTATTGAGTTTGTTTGTTGTTTAATGTTTATAAACTTGGGTAAATCATTCCCAAACATCATTTTATGATACCTGGGAACTTGTGCCAGCCCGTGGGGATCGGGAACGCCCTTTGGGCCTTGGCACAGGCCGAGTTTGGTGCCGGCTTGATGGTGACCAGATCCGGTTCGTGACAAAATGGTATCAGAGCAGGTTCGCTCTCTTTGAGTCATGTCATTTGGGGAACAGTCGGGATAGTCTAGAGTTAAGAATTTTGGGACTTGAAATTTCGATTATGAGTAGTGTGGCTGATCACCACACCTCATTATGGGATTTAGGTCTCCAGGGGAAGTCGGGACCTTTCATAGTCCTTTGGTTTTCTTAGTTTAATGATGATTAGGGGAAATGAAAAGAGAGTTGGGTTAATAGTCTCAGTGAGCTCACAGGGCCTGGCAAGCCATGTGGAGCTGGGGATATTCCCTAGAACACTCACTGTAACAGTGAAGTGATTGGAATATGGCTGCCAACCATATGTCCAAGTCACCCACTGAAACTAGTTTCCTCTCGCATTGTCTTGTGTTCTTTAGTTTTAAAATCTTGGAACTTTGGTTTTAAAGTGACTTGGTTTTAAGAAGTGTAATGTTTTTGTGAAATGATTTTCAAATAAATATGGAATGGTATGATTTATGAAATTTTGGAACTGAATATTCAGAATTATTTTGAAATGGAAAATGGTGTGATTACACCTCTTTTGAAGGCAGAAACTGTATTGAAGTTGGTTTTGAAAAAGTGTTTCCAATAGAGTTTTCTAAACAATCATAGGGTGTTTTAATGGTATGGGATGTTATAAAATTTATTTGAATAACATTAATGTGAGTTCTATTATAAAAGTTTGTGTCTTTCTAAAAATTTTAGTAATATTTTAATTGGGATTTGAAATCTCGTGGTTAGCAGTTTTGAGAAAAAAGATGTGTTGGTTGACCGTTTTGGTTTTGAAAAGTGGAAAGAATTTTTGTTTTAACCTTTGGTATTTCCATTAGCGACCACATGCATGGGGTTATATGGGATGATGGATGGTTGATGGAACGACTGGATGAGTGCAGGACGGATATGAGGAGGGTGTCTGGTGTGGCACAAAAACATAAATGTGTGAGGCCCATGGGGTACCATTGGTCGATACTCTTACCGTTGAACCGTTTGTTTTCAAAGAAATGGTTTTAAAGAAAAACATGATGTCTTGATGAATAGTTTGGGATGGTTTGTATTATGGGTTTTTGAAAATTTTGTTTTTGTGGGATGTTTTTTTTAGTCCAATAACCCCTCCTATTTGAACTGCGTTTTGGGTTTATGTTTGGTCGGTAAGCTGGGTAGAAGGACTGGTTAGTAGTCTCCTCTGAGATATGTTTCGGGACACCTTTATGGTGGTTACCTTCATGTGTTTGGATCTGGTTTATGGGTTTTTTTTTTGACCAATGGACCATCTTGGTTGGGTCCTTGGGTTCTCCCGTTGGATAAGGTATGCCCCCATTTAGGGTTAGTGCACAACTGAAGTGAAACTCGGATTGTTTCGTTGTTGGAAAATCCTCCAGTTGATCAATGTAAGGAATATTTTCTTGAGCTTTGTATAATGAGTCTACACCATTTACATCCTTGGTTTTTTTGGATCCTCTTGTTGTGGAAGAGTTCTCGTGGATAGTTAAAAGAGACCTTAGTTTCTTAAGCTACCTGATTCGTCGAAGGTGGAAGTTGCCTGGGGTTGTCAGTATGGATAGTGTCTAAGAGGGCCTCTGAGTCCTTCGTAGTCTCTTCGAAGAAAGAGTTCACAATAAACTACCAGTGTGGGAAATCTGTTCACGAGAAGATATTGTGGCCACTTTCTAGAATTATGTGTTGTTTGGGGATGTTGTATAAGGTCCCTCTCCATGCATTGTTTATATCAGTCGCAATGGTCATGTTCGGTGATGCCATATGATTTCATGTGCTCAATTGACCATATAGGTGAAAATAGTGAAATCCTCTGAGAGTCGCTGTTATGTTGGGAGAATGTCTCCCTTGTAAAAACTTCAAAATCATCCATTTTAGAGGAATGTGAGTGTAGGTGTTCTTTACTTATATTGTTTCTCACCTGAAGAAACAAGGTGTGATGTGTGGGAATCTTCTTAGCCCTTGTTTCAGTGAAATATCGGGATATGGTAAAGTGAGTTTGGAATGTGTTATGTCTGGAAAACTTATCTGGGATTGTGGTGTAGTTTTTAGTGGCACCGAAAGAAGAATTCTCATTCAGTGGGATTCCAAAGACTAACTGCGAGGCTGAAGATGCTTCAATCATTTGAGCTCCAGCCATAGGTCTCGGAGAGAAGCTGGCTCGTAGTCAAGGGAAATCATAGGGTCATTTAAACCCTTATACAAAGTATTATCCTAAATATGAAAGATATGAAGTGTTTAAACCTATGGTTTCATTATCTTTCTTTTGTTTTTCACGTTTGGTGGAAATAGGTGGAGGGCCTTATACCCATGACATCGCCCAATGTCATTACCTCCCCCTTTGGTTTCCAATAAGTATTTGGAGAATGGTTGAAAATTTGGCTAGACAGGCTGAGCACATGGTTTGTGAACGATTAAGAGAGACTGTGTGCCTATAATCCATGCAAGAATATTGATCAACACAGTTAGTTCACGGTTTCACAAACTGTGTGGACTAACCATGCGACCTTCCCAAATCTTGAAATTTTTGGGTTTTTTTTTGTGTCGGCACATGCTAGTCGGTTAAGATGGTTGGTTCTTATGGTGGGGAGAACCACTATGATTCTCAAGTATATTCCTTTGGAAATTTTGAATGGAAGTATACCCTATGTACCAGGGAGTCCGTTCATGCCTCCCCCTATTAGTGTTCTGATTTTGTCTCAAAAAAAAATTATTGGTCGTCTCTTATGGTGGGGAGCGTATTTGTGTCCCCACGTACCAGTAACATACATTTATCCATGGTCTTGGCTTGGTGTAGATAGTCTTGTTCAGAGATATCTAGCTACCAACATCTTTCTTGGGAAAACATAGGGACTGGAGAGCGCCCAATGGATTAGTTAAAGTAAGGTAAGTGTAGCCTTGTTCAATGTTATTGTTCGTTTGGGTGAATTGCTTGAGTCTTATTCGGATAGTGTTTGAGGAGTTTTCTTTTGGGATAAAGTATGAACGAGATTGATCATTTCAGGAAAGTGGTATATGTTTTGGTTGTGATAGTAATTTTTAATTGATCACTGGAGGTGTTTTGGCCTTTGGGGGTGAAACCTGGCAAAGGAGTACCTCTTGGTTTCTTAGTTGGGTTTGGTTGTTGCTTTGTCCTTGATGTGACTTTCTGGGGTGAAAAGTTTTCATGTTGGGGAGAATTTTTACATACATCACTTATTTTAAAGTTAAATTCCATTTAATTTCCATTCATGCTTTGTTTTGAGGGTTTCCCAAGCATTTATGGAGGAATGGGTGAGTTTTTATGAATTGGGCCAAACCGTGATCTCAATTCCAGATTTAAAAATAAATTTTGATTCCTTTATAACTTATTCATTTTTCAACATTTTTCATCCATTCCAATTCCTAATTGTCTTCCCCTGACATATTAACACCACCATATTGATTTGGACCATTTATAAATCCATAATCATGGTGGATATGGGTTTTTATTTAAGGAATTGGGTCTACCCGAAGGCCCATTTTCTGTATTAAAAATAAATTTTAATTCTTTAATATCTCCTTCACTATTTGTATTTCTTCGGTGATTCCAACTCTCACCCGAGCCCACTTACCTAAGGCGTGCCCCCATTCCATCCTCCCACAATTTTGAACTCGATAGAATCACGAAAATGGTCAAAACTTATCTGGATTTCAGAAATCGTCCAGATTTGGAGAGGTAAATTGATCCTTTCATAACTCCTTCTATTCTTACTATTTTTCCCCCATTCCAATTCCTACATGACCTTCTAATTCTTGTTAGAATATCCATTAAATTTTTATCTGTTTTAAAATTCAGGTTCTGGTCGATTTTTGGTCGTTTTCTTCAGGATTATTTTGGGTAAGTGATTCCTTCTTGGTTTCTTCTTTTTCTCTTAGGGTTTCCTCTCTCTTTCATTATGTTCTAAAATTTCCAGAAGTTAGGGTTTGATCCTATGGTTTCATTTGGTGTATTTTTGGTCAAATATTGTGATCTAGGTCTGAATTTATCTTCCTTGTGGTGCGGCGGTTGTGCGGTTGACGTTTCAAACCAAGTTTTGAGGGATTTGACACTTCCGGTAGGTGATTCTGTGTGTAATCATTTCTAGATGAGTTAGTTTGCTTGAATTACTTATTATTAATTTTCATAATATTCTGTGTGTGGTGCAAAAAAAATTATGTTGGATTTGGTTAAGCATTTATTTTTATAGTTTCATTTTAGCTTAAAATTTGGTGTTTTTCATGTGTAACCCTTTGGGTATTGTTTGGGATTGTTTTATAACATATGAATTTGGTTTAATAAATCTTGTTTGGGATGAAAATTATGATTTTGTGGGGTATTGGTGTGCCACTATTTCTTAAAGAGTTTTTTTAAGGGTTTAAGGTGTAAAACTTTATTGTACTTCTTGAAAGTGATTTTGAAAACGTGTGCGTTTCATGTGGAACTTTTGTGCTATTGTTTGAGGTGTTTGTATAACACATGGGGGTTGTTTAATAAATTTTTTGGGGCTTCCAATTATGTTTTGAATTTGTATTGGTGTTATTTTGTCCTTGAAATATGGTTTTGAAATAGGTTTTATTTGAAAATTTTTGGTACGCTATTTAGAATTGTTTTATGAAAGTTTTGAGTGGTTTAATGATTTATGTAAGAGGTGAAACCATATTGGAAAACTGTTTTGGATTGTTTATACATTCAAATGAGCCATTTTAAATGTGAATAGTTCTGTTATGTGATGTTTAGAATATTTTTAGGGACTTTATAAAATTTTTATAGGATGTGTTGAATTGTGAAAGTTATGCAAAAAGTATGTGGGATTTTTTGGGTGTGAGTTTGATTTCAAAATGCATTTCAATGAAATGCGAAATTGTGACTTGTGTGATATACATGGGGCTTTTTGGTTAATTTTTGAGGTGGAAGTGATATTTTTATGTGAAAAATATATTTTTTGGCTTGTTGAACTTGTTTGAGCACAAAGGGAAAACCCGGGTATCTAGGTGGGTGGACGTGTACTAGTATGCTAGTGAATCCGTGGGGTTTGGCCTCAGTTTCGCTTAGCAAGATTGACGCTTACAACACTAACTAAACTATGATGATGATGATTGGGGACCACTAGGTTATGGGTATGTTCCCTACTAGTGGCTCATGCACGAGAATAGATATTTTGATGGTTACTCTCACCGAGATACGAGGTACCTGGGACCCAGAATGAGCTAGTGCCTAGGGGTTATTTTCTATTTCTTGTGTTCATTATTTACTTTGTACATACCATCGGCATATGGTATAGTTGGCTGGAAAATTCAGTAGTGTTGACATTATTTTTAAAAGTGTTGATTCTTAATGATAGCCGACTTGAAAACTGTTTTTTTTTGTTTCATCTTTTAGAAATTGTAACTAGCATTTTCTGTTTATGAAAACTTGCAAGCTTTTTGTCTTTGAATGTTTATCACATGGAATATCTTAGTGGTGGTATACTACTGGGCATTGTCTCACACCCTACTTACACCCTTGGGTGTAAGTAGATTTTGTTATTTTGTTGTTTCAGGTTTGGATACAGTTTTTAGTTCCAGTGGTTCGGGTTTCTAACATGTCCTTGGTGGTGAAGTTTTGTAGAGATGGATTGAGGACGGTGCCCCTTTCCATGAGGGTTATTGGGCTGTTTAAATGTGATTTCGTACCTTTTTATAGTCTTGTTGAGTTGTTTTAAAATATGTAATTCAGTTATGAATTTTGTAAAAGATGGTTTTAGTTGAAAAATCCAGATTCGTTTTATTGAGTTTGTTTTTTGTTTAATGTTTATAAACTTGGGTAAATCATTCCCAAACATCATTTTATGATACCCGGGCACTTGTGCCAGCCCGTGGGGATCGGGAACTCCCTTCGGGCCTTGGCACAGGCTGGGTTTGGTACCGGATTGATGGTGACCAGATCTGGTTCGTGAAAACATTTTAGATCCATTTGGAAACCAAGGAACCATTTTGAAAGAACCAAGGGTTTTTAAAGAACAATCTTGGGGAGAGGAGGGAGAAGAAAAAAGGAAAGGGGGTGAGTGTTTGAAAATCCAAGTTCAAGAGAGAGGAATTTTTTTATAGGTGGCCATAATCATTTTTGAGCCCATATATATGTGCACCCTATGCACATATGGATGTTACCACATCCAATGGCTCACTAAAAATATTTCCAAGTTACAAAAAGTTCTCATTTAAAAGCTTAAATAACCTTCCAAACATTTTACACATAACCATCAAGTCGTGAAGAGACACCCAAACCACAAACCACATTCAATTCATAATGAAACTCAAACAACCAAGACAAATCTAAGCCCAAAAACTAACCAAAGCATCCAATTGATTTTTACAAATGCCAATTGGCATTTCATCAAAAATGTTGTAAGCATATATATATATGTGTGTGTGTGTGTGTGTGCATAAGTAAGAAACCCCTTTAAAAACCCAATTTTCATCAAGATTCCACCATTAAAACGTCACAACAATTCAAACTAATGCACCTCAATCAAGAACATAATATTTAGAAAGCAATTAAGAAAGCTCAAGCATCAATGGAATGTGCTGGAAAAGAAAATAATGGAAACACCTACCTCAATGACATGTGAATGCAACGAAACCTTTGGGGACGGAAGAACTAAGCCCAAGGAATAATTTGAACACCTTAACATCACAATAATCAACCCAAATTAGCCAACCCTCATCCTAGGGTTTGACCAAGAGGTAACCCCACCAAGGAAAACCAAGAACCTAAAGAGGGAGAAGAGGATAAGAGGAAATCGTCCAAAACTCAAAGGAACTCACATTAGAAGCTTAGAGAAACATCCATGGAGGGAGAAGAATCAAAGGAGAAGAGTTGGGGAGGCCCTCTCATGTTACAAATCTGACCAAGTGGGGGAAGAACCCAGAATGGGTTAAAACATAAGGATGGAAATTTTGGAAATTTAAATTTTTAATGACCTAGAAAAGTCACACGGCTTGGTTGTACGGTTTGAAAAATCATGCGCCAACCTTGTGCACCCTACTGAAGAGAAGGGACACCCGCACTATAACACCCCAAGGATTTTAAAATAAATTTAATATTTAATTCATTAAAAACTAAGTCTCTACAAAAAAAACTTGTTATAACCTATCTAATAAACATAATTTTTACACTTTTTTTATTTGAATTTTGAAAAATTGACATACATGGTTGTGTTCAGTAAGATATTTAGAGTCTGATAAGACAAACTTATTTTTTTTGAATAGTAACATACCCTTATGAATAGTAATATTAATAGTAATATTAACCTTATGAATATTAAATCATGTTATTATTTTATTGTCTTAAGGTTATAAGATAATGAGATCTTGATTAATTTTTCTAGGTGATATAAAATGAATTATAGTTTTAAAATTGTTACTTTTCGAATAAATTATGATTTTATTTAAAAATCAAATTAATCATAATTAGAAAAAAAAATGGTGTTCATTTTTTAATTCTACACATCAAAAAATATTTTGGGTGAATTTTTGGGATTTTTCTGAAATACTCAAATTTTTTTATGAATAGTAAAATACAGTAATTTACCTTATATATACATTATCAGTTAATTTCACTATTCCTAGAATCATGGTTGATGTAAGAACAATTATTTTGAACTCAAATACACTTATTACTATTATGGGTCACATGAATCAACACTATTGGTTTTCTTGAGGGAAATAATTAAATGATGATTAAGATATTCAAAAAATCACCCCTCTCCTCCATTATACCCCCCTCCCTCACTCCCTCTTCTATTCACTCCTCCAAAGCTTTTTAACTGGTCTAAATTCTAATAAAATATACTCCCAATATCCTCCCCCATGTCCATAATCCATTGGTCTCATAAAAATATCAAAACCTCTACCATAAATAGGCTCTCAAGGAAGATAACTTCAAGAGGTAAATTCCTCTTCTTGTTTCTTTTATTCCGAGTTCTTTTATTTTCTTTTTATTTAACCACCTCTCTTCATCTAGATATTATTATAAATATAGTACCTTACATGTACTATAATTTTTTTATGATAATAGAATAATTCATCATCATCTCTCCTTTCCCCATCTTTTACACTAGAAATGAAAACACCATCTGAGATGTGTTAATTTATCACATTTAAGGATGATGAGTTTTCAATTTCTATTAACGTCTTAAATTATGGTTATGAATCCATTTTTATGGTTGAAGTATATTATTATATAGGTAATATATCCTATGTAAGGATCTGTAATATTTTTGTACAAATGGTATTAATTTATAGATCAAAATGAGTTTGTTGTGATGAAAAATCACCAAATAACCTAAACAATTATCATTAAAGATTTATATAATGATTCATCTTCACTCAAAATAACCAAATTAATTTTATAACTATGTAATATTTTGGATTTTCACTAATCAAATATAAATTCAATTCTAGGAAAACATTCTCATTCTACATGTTTATTCGTACATGAATATAAGTAAACCAATCATGAAAACCAAGGAAGAAAACACTCCCAAACAATGAAATTGAATCTCTTAACCCATAAAAAGGCCATGAATGAACCTAATAAGGTTATAATAAATAAATTAAATATATAAGAGGTTATGTAATAATTAATTTATGAACCTAAATTTTATTATTAAGGTCATTAAGATCAACTGAGAAACACCTTCGGACTTAAGGTAAGGGTTTTCTACCTAAACCTCCATTTTCATTCGGGTTACTCTTATTCTCTACTTACCTCAATTAAATTATTATTTATTCATATTTAATCCTCATAAATTCTTTTTTAATGTTCTATATATGTTTTCCAACCAGAATACAACCTTTATTTGTGGGTATTTATATGTTTTAAAAGGATCTTTAAAAAATTATTCCCGAAATACAAGCCCGATTCAAGGGAACTTCTCAAATTCTTACCTATTTTCAAGGGAACTCTATAATCTATTTTTAGAAACCATTATCTTTATAAAATAACTCATTTTATTATAAAAATACTATCTTACTTCACTTATAGTTTTATAAAAATACTTTTCCAAAAGAACTCTTCTTTTCAAAGTAAAAGAGTATTTATCTCAAGAATTACTCGATAATTTTATAAGAGTATCTTCATTTGTTTCAACACTCTTGTTGATTATTATGTATTATTGGGATTAATATTTTTTGATATCATCTAACATTTTTAATTTAATTTTTTATTATTAGTTTTATTATGGATGTGCTATCTTAAAACCATTCACCAATTTACTCTGAATGGTTGGTGTTTATGCTTAATGTTTGGAGAAAGTTATTTACATTTCATATGTTAGTTTCAATATGAATTTATAGGTTGTTTATATTTATCCCCATTCATATGAGGAATGAATTGGACTTATTATGTGATGGCTGGGTCCCTATATAGCCCCTATATTCATCAGTAGGTCTCATAAGACAAATAGATATGGACTTAGCTGAGGCCTTACCCATTTTTAGATATGGTTTTAGCTGAGGCCTTAATCATTTTTAGATGTCTTGGTCGAGGCCTGACAATATGTTTCATAATGTCTGGAATATGTATTTCCCTCATTATGAAGCTATGAATTCATAGTTCATATGGTTATTCAACTAGTATAATACCCATGATTATGTTTTATTATGACAATATTTACTCAGCTCATATTCCTATCATAATGTGTTCAAGTTTATTATTTTTAAAGGCATGTGTTTTCAATTATTCACCATGCATACTTTTTATTTTTATGATATCTTCTACTGTATTATTTACCCTTATTGAGAATCTGATCTCACCCCTTCTTATGTTTCATTTTTTCCAGGACATGAAGAGGTATATTATTATTGACTTGTAGGGATAATCTTAGAGTGGTGGATATTCCCAATGGAACTTTTATGTTGTTTTCCATTTAAAGTTGTAATTTTGAACTTATGTGTGTATATGGTTTTCCAAATATACTAAAATATTTGTTCCTTTGGGATATTACTTTATTGTAATCATGTCAATGTAATGTAATAAGGCACCGGATCCGGGCAACTGGGTCGAGTCTTTACAATTGGTATCAAAGAAAGTTTAGTAGAAAACTTGGAAACTAGATTTAGAAAACTTAGATTAGGGAAAAAACTCTAAGATATTATTTGAGGATAAGTATAAAAGAATATCTTATAATTTTGGTAAGGAATAGATTATGTGGATATTTCTAGAAAATACATCCATGTATGGATACTACAAGTGTACGTGGTTCTGGAATAGATGTACCTAGGAGTGAAAACTCTGATAAGGAGTTTCAGGCTTGACCTGGGGTATCTTGGTACACGACAATGGGCCTTACTATGCACCCAGTTTGAAAATCATATGGGATATGCTTAGGATAATTCACATTTTCTTTACAATATATTATAAATGATTTAAATGTAATTTTTTTCTCAAAGAAACCATGTTTATGGTTATGGGATTATCCATGCATAGGATTTCAATTTATGTTAAGTATTTTTCTAAGTTGAGATAGTATATTATGATTCATAACCTAATCTAGTGTATGTCATTATTTAGAAATGGCGTCTAGTGGAAGGAATAAAAACCACATGAATGTGAATACCCCATGTAGGGATTTCCCTCCTATGTAAGATAATGATATTGGATCTGGATTTGCAACTGGTGTGGAGCAACTTATAACTATACTGGGACAGCTTACTCAGGTTATGAACAATAACCTTACACGTATGGATCATCCAGATCCATAATGTGAAGGAGCTATATTAGATCACTTTATGAGACAATAGCCTCCATCATTTAATGGGACTACATACCCATTCGTAGTGGAATAGTGGATAAGTTCCTTATAGAATATATTTCTCACCTTGGGAAGTAATGAAAGGGATAAGGTTGTTATAATAGTTTATTGTCTATCGGGAGATGTTGATCAATAGTGGTCACTAATTCAAAACACAAAGGAGGAGGAAGAAATAGAAAACATAGAATGGAGTGAATTTAAAGAACTTTTCTTAGAGAAATACTTTCCTCGTGAATAGTGAGCGGATATGGAAAGGCGGATTCTGAATTTGAGGCAAAAGGAAGATGATAATGTTGTAAAGTATGAAGCTAACTTCACAAGTTTAACAAGGAATGTTGTCGACTATATATAGAATCCAAGGAGCAAGATTGATTGATTCTTTGATGGCCTAAATCCATTCCTACAACGGGCACTAGTCTTCCAAACTTTCTCATCATATGAAGACATAGTCTCATGTGTTATCAAGACAGAAAATGAGTTCTCTAAGTCTTATAACTTTAAAGTAAAGCAAGAGAAGAAGAGGGCTGCTAAAAAATCTGGAAAAGTAAATAAGTAAATGAGGAAGAAGGGAATAGTTGACTTTCCACACTATGATAATTTTGGAAGAAAACACCATGGTGCCTACTTAAAAGGAAAAGGGGTGTGTTACAAGTGTGGATAGAAAATCTATCAAACTAGTGATTGAAAGGGGAAGAAATAATCTATTAATGTTCAATGCTATAATTGTAGGTAAATGGGACACTATGATAATGATTGTCTAAAGATTCAAGGAAATGTGCCATAGAAAAGGCCAAGAGAGTATAGACAAGCTTATGCGATCACAAATGTTGATATTGAAGTTCTTAATGACATGGTGGCAGGTACTTTAATCGTTTCCTCAAACTTAGCCAATGATTTATTTGATTATGGATCGTCTCATTATTTCATATCTTCTCAGTTTTCCAGTAAAATTGGTTATTTCCAATTTGATTTAATAAGAGATTTTTCAGTCAAAAATCCTCAGGGAAGTATCATAGTGACAAATATGTGTCTGTAAGTCCCCATTATGTCACATAAACATGCTTTATCTACTGATTTTATTATCATACCCATGATTAACATTGATATAATCCTTGGTATGGATTGTCTTTCGAATCATGATGCAAAAATCTATTACATGAATAAGGAGGTTACAATTTTTGAGAACGATGTAGAATCTATTATCTTTAGAGCAGAAACATCATCATCTGGCTCTTATCTAGATCCACCCTCAGTAGATCTACTTAATTCAATTCTTGGTGAGGATGAGAATTAAATATCTATGGGTGAGGAAAGAAATATTCAAATTGAGTATGTACCTATTGTGAAAGAATATATTGATGTTTTTTCAGAGGATTTACCTGGACATTCTCCAAAGTGGGAAGTTAAATTCTGTTGATTTAATTCATGGTTTAATACCTATATCAAAGACTCCTTATAGAATGGCTACTGTGTAATTAGTATAACTGAAGAAACAACTAGAGGAATTGAGTGATAAAGTATTTATTCTCCCTAGAATTTCTCCATGGGGCACCCCTATTCTTTTTTGTTAAGAAGAAAGATGGATCTATGAGCTTTTTCATTGACTATAGGGAGATCAATGCTATAATAATAAAGAATAAGTATCCCCTACCACACATTGATGATTTATTTGATCAACTTCATAGAGCCCAATATTTTTTAAAGATTTAACTTTGATCTAGATATCATTAGTTACAAGTGAGGAAGGAAGATATTCCAAAGACAACATTTTTAGACTAGGTATGGGAATTATGAGTTTACATTAATTCCTTTTGGACTGACTAATGCACCCTCTATTTTCATGGATCTAATTAATAGTGTTTTCAAGTAATGTCTTGATGAATTTTTGGTGGTATTTATTGATGATATCTTGATATAATCCAAAAGCTATGAAGATCATGAAAATCACGTGTGTACTATTCTGAAGACTCTTAGAAGAAATGAATTATATGGAAAGTTTAGCAAGTGTGAATTTTGGATTTAATCAGTTTCATTTCTCAGATACATTGTCTCTAAGTATGGAACATTTGTTGATCTTGTAAAGACAAAGGTTGTGCAAGAATGGCCCACTCCAACAAACATAACTGAGGTGCATATTTTTATTGGTTCAGTAGGTTATTATCGGCATTTCGTTCAGAACTTTACATGTTTAGCCAACCCAATGACCAAGATTACATGTAAAGGGGTTAAGTTCATATGGATAAAAGAATGTGAGGAATGTTTTGAAGAATTGAATAGGAGATTATTGAATGCTCTGATCTTAACTCTACCATCAGGGAATGGTGGATTTTTTATCTATAGTGATGCATCGAAGAAAGGACTTGGTTGTGTCCTTATGTAGAATGATAGAGTTATTGCCTATGCATCAAGGCAGTTAAAAATTCATAAACAAAACTATCCTACTCATGATCTTGAGTTAGAAGATATAATATTTTCTTTGAATATATAGAAACATTATCTCTATAGTGAAATATGTGAGATATATACAGATCATAAGAGCTTGAAATATATCATCTCGCAGAAAGAACTCAACATGAGGAAAAGGAGATGGCTTGAACTACTCAAGGATTATGATTGTTCCATACACTACCACCCAAGAAAGGAAAATAAGGTAGTTTATGCATTGAGCAGGAAGGGTCATGGATTCCTAAACAAAATAAGAATTGAAAGGGATCATGTGTTTATGGATCTAGCAAAGATGGATATGAGGATTATCAAAGAAGGTGAAACATCACTACTTTTTCATTTGGTTGCACAGCCATGTTTGTTGGAAAGGATTAAAACTTCTCAGTATGTTGATGATAATCTTCAAAAGAAAATTAAAGGTGTGAATTATGGGAATTTGGCTGACTTCGTGTGTGAAGATGGAATTCTGAAATTTGGGAAGAGGATAAGTGTCCCCTCTATACCAGAGATGAAAAGGGAGTTATTAGATGATGCTCATAGCTCAAATTTCTCTATACACCCTAGTAGCACTAAAATTTATAGATATTTGAAGAAACATTTCTGGTGGGACAACATGAAGTGTGAAATTCTAATTATGTATCAAGATGTTTAGTTTTTCAACAAGTGAAGGCTGAAAGACAACATCCAAGAGGAGTCATGCAACCTCTACCAATTCCTACATGAAAATGGGATGACATAACCATGGATTTTGTCACTAGATTACCTAAAACTCCAAGGAATAATGATGTGATATGGGTAATTTTTTATTGACTTATGAAATCTGCACATTTCCTCGCTATAAGGGAGGATTTTCAACTAGAGCGCCTAGCATGAATCTATATCAATGAAGTTGTGAGACTTCATGGGGCACCTCTCTCAATTATTTCTGATCATGATCCATGATTTACATCGAAATTTTGGAAAATTCTTTATAAATCTTTGGATACTGAGCTTCGATTGAGTACTACTTATCACCCTCAAATTGATGGGAAATCAAAGAGGACGATCTAAACCTTAGATTACATGTTGAGATCATGTTCACTTGACTTTAAAGGTATGTGGGATCGATATTTACCTTTAGTGGAGTTTGAATACAATAATAGTTTCCATTCAAGTATTTAAATGGCACTATATGAAGAATTTTATGGAAAGAGATGTCGTGCACCAACTTGTTGGGATGAAGTTGGTGAAAGGAAGCTTATATTCCCATAGCTTGTGGAGGAAACAACAGCAAAGGTAAAGGCTATTAAAACCCATATCAAAGAATCTCAAAGTAGGAAAAATATTTATGCTGATAATCGAAGTAAGGATTTGGAATTTCAAGTAGGAAATCATGTTTTCCTAAAGGTATCTCCATGGAAAGGGTGTTATAAGATTTGGGAAGAAATGGAAACTGAGCCCTAGGTAAATTAGACCTTTTGAAATCCTAGAGAGAATTGGAGTTGTTGCATATCATTTGATTATGCCACCTAGCCTATCTAAAGTACACAATGTGTTACATGTCTGATTGTTGAGAAAGTACATGTCAGACCCAACGCATGTCCTCACTTCTGAAGGTATAGAATTAGAACTTGAATTATCTTTCTCTGAAGATCCTATCCAGATTCTGGACACTAAAGAACATGTGTTGAGGAATCTAATGACTCAGCTGGTAAAAGAACTTTGTAAAAATCATAAAATTGAAGAGGCAACATGGGAGCCTGAGGAGCTTATGATGAAGACCTACCCAAATCATTTTATGAGATAACATACTATGAATTTCGAGGACAAAATTTTTGTAAGGAGGGGAGAATGTAACACCTTAAGGATTTTCAAATAAATTTAATATTGAATTCATGAAACGCTAAGTCTCTTCAAAAAAAACTTGTTATAACCTATCCAATAAAAATAATTTCTCCACTTTTGTGATTTTGAATTTCAAAAAACTGACATACACGGTTGCGTTCAGTAAGATATTTAGATTCTGGTAAGACAAACTTAGTTTTTGTTGAATAGTAACATACCCTTATGAATAGTAATATTAATAGTAATATGACCCTTATAAATAGTAAATCATATTATTATTTTATTATCTTAAGTTTATCAGATAATGAGATCTTGATTAATTTTTCTATGTGATATAAAATGAATTATAGTTTTAAATTTTTTACTTTTCGAATAAATTATGATTTTATTTAAAAATTAAATTAATCATATTTAGAAAATTATTTTCAAAAAATAGATTTCATTTTTGAATTCTTCACGTCAAAAAATGGTTTGGGTGAATTTTTGGGATTTTTCTTAAATACTCAAATTTCTTATGAATAGTAAAATACAGTAATTTACCGTATTAAATAATGAAATAATTAAATAATGATTAAGATATTCAAAAAATCACCCCTCTCCTCCACTATACCCCCCCACCCACCCCACTCCCTCTTCTCTTCACTCCTATTAAGCATTATTCCTTATCTAAATTCTACTAAAATCTCCTCCCAAGATCCTCCCCCACGTCCAGTAGCCCTTGGTCTCATAAAAAGACCAAAACCTCTACCCTAAAGAGGCTCTCAAGGAAGATAACTTCAAGAGGTAAATTCCTCTTCTCATTTCTTTTATTTTGAGTTCTTTTATTTTATTTTTATTTTCTCACCTCTCCTCATCCAGATGTTATGATAACTCCAGTAACTTATATGTAATGTAATTTTGTTATGATAATGGAATAATTCATAATCATCTCTCATTTCCCCTTCTTTTATACTAGAAATGAAAACAACATCCGAGATGTGATAATTTATCACATTCAAGGATGACGAGTTTTCAATTTCTATTAACATCATCAATTATGGTTATAAAACCATTTTTATGGTTGAACCATATTATTATATAGGTAATATATCCTATGTAAGTCTCCGTAATATTTTTTACAAATGGTATTAATTTATAGATCAAAATGATTTTGTTGTGATCAAAAATCGCCAAATAACCCAAACAATTATCATTAAAGTTTTATATAATGATTCATCTTCACTCCAAATAACCAAATGAATTTTATAACTATGTAATCTTCTGGATGTTCACTAATCACATATAACTTCAATTCTAGACAACCATTCTCATTTTACATGTTTATCCTGTCACGACCTATCCCCCGAGGCTCGTGCCGTGACTACCCCAGGCCTGCCTCCCAAAGGCCAGAAGCTGGAAAATAGCACCAAAGACATTATCCCATGAGTGGGAAGAATTTTCCTAAATACTTGTATGCACAAATACACACAACCACATCCCAAAAAGCTAGAAAGGAAAACATGCATATCACTAAAACAACCACTGATTAAAGGTACAAGCTGTAAGTCAAATGGGCCAGAATACAAACCCAACAAAAGACATACTAAAAATAGGAAAGTACAAAAGATATCTAATAAAAGTCTTCTATAGGAGAAACCCACCTGAAGGGTAGGCAAGGAATGGTTTCTGGAAGCTGTAGAAGTACACTCGTTTGTCCCATCTCACTGAGCACCACCTGGTCCCAGACCACCAAGGCCTCCATCGAACCATCGATCACCTGCACAGTACACGACATGTGCAGGAAAAGCCCATGTAGGGGTGAGTAACACAATACTCAGTAGGGGACCCCAAACCACAAAGGAAAGACCACACATTAAGGACCACACAGAAAAACCACATGACAAAGACAACTCACACCAAGTATAACTCAAAATATAGAAAGTAAGATTTATCATTCATAGAGCTGAATCATCTTGTACTGCTGAGGGAATCATCCCTGATGAGCCACCGAAGTTTGCTCGTCTTCTGGACCACTGAGGTATTCTCATTTTCTGAACCACTGAGGTACGCTCATATGTTGAACCACTTAGGTATACTCATATGTAGAACCCCAAAAGAAGGTATGTACAAGGTACTGTCAGCTCACGCAGGTATAATCTAAAGTATGGAAATCAAGACTATCAGTCATAACATTGAACACCTTGGACTATTGAGGTATTAATCCCTGATAATTATCGTGGGTAAGTCGAGTCACAGAGAGTTGATCCCCACTGTGGGTATGTCGAGTCACACAGAGTTGCTTCCCACTTAGGCCATTGTAGCTAATCCACACAGGTTCGCTTGTAGCTGACCCATACAGGGTCACTTGTAGGTGATCCACACAGGGTCTCTTATAGCTGATCCACATAGGGTCTCTTGTAGCTAATCCACACAGGGTCGCTTGTCAGCTGCAGGATTTATGCACATAGCGCACTTGATTCTGGGGGAATCCACTCCTCAAGTCATTATTCATATCTCAACTTCCATTAAAACCTCCTTAGAGAATTCCAAAAGAACCACTTCATCACGAGGGTTCCAACACCACAAATGGATCATCAATCGGACATTCGTTCTGAAAGATATTGGCGTTTTAGTAAACAAGGGTCGGATGTGTTCAGGCCCGGTCTAACCCGGTCGGACCGACCCGACCAACCCAGCCCGGGGGTCCTGCATGACCCGACCTGATTTGGATAACCCGACATGACCCAGTTGGGTCTGGTTCGGCCCAGTCTGTCCTGGTTACTAGGCCAAGCCCATTGGGCCTTACTGGACCCAGCCTGGTTCAGTCGTGGGTCCAGCCCGCCAGGTTGCCCAACAACTAGGATTTATTTAGCCCAACCCACACTGGTGGGCCAATTTTCTTTCCCAACTCAGGTCGCCCAGTAGCCTGGCTTTATCCTGTTGGCTTGGCCTGCAACAGCGAGCCAGCTTACTCCAGCCCAGGCTGCTCAGTGGCCCGGTTCGCACCCCCCGGCCCGACCCGCACAGCGGGCCGGTCTCCTCCAGCCTAGACGCCAGGAGGGCGTCCAGTTCGTGCGCCCCTTAGCTGGATAAGTCGTCTACCCCTCAAATTAGTCCCCGCTAGACCACGTGCTAGTAAACCGTGTCATGGCCCGCTCCACCAACGCGACCAGGTGGCTGCACCCCTACCAGTCAGTCACCAGCCTGCTGCCGGCGACTCTTGTCGCAGCACCGTAGTGTGTCGGCAGAATTTTATGCGGACCACCGAGTTCACTCTGGTGGTCCGTTCCTCGAGGCGTCTGCGCCTCTATCCTCCATGGGGCGCTATCTTCCCTGCTATAGCCTCGGAAATTCTTTGTTATCAATCTAGAGTTGCGGCCATGAAGAACACACAAAGGCAAAGGGGATCAGGTCTTGTTCATGTCAGCCCGTACCCTCCACATTAGAGTTTTTAAAACATGGGGGGATAAGATTACGATTCTATCAAAATTAATCCCAATGATAAACCTCGATAATGGGCACCCTCCCGCAAGAAAAATTGATCTGTGGATCAAACTATTCGTGGGTTGATTTTTGTTTTTTATTTTAGAATGAATAATGGGGAAACTCAAAACACAAAAAGTAAACCCCTACCTAGGATAGGTTCGTTGCTGAAGCGATCCGTCCATGGGGATTCACCTTCCGTTCGAAGCGGTTGGTGTTCATCGCTCTCTGGTCTCATTCTTAGAGGTACATCGTTGTTGCTAGCGATTCGTCGGTGTTCCTTGTTGGAGAGAATTTCCTCACCGTCTGTGAGAGAAATTCTAGATCTGATTCTCCAACCCATTATCTCATTAAAAGAGAAACGTGTCCTAACATTTTTGTTACGCTGCGTCGTTGTGTTGTTACGCTGTTTAATTCATGAAAAAGCATATCTGTTACATTTCAATTAATGAGTTTTTATACTGTTTCATTTATGGAATGAAACAATCGGCTCATCGTTGCGCCGCAATGAAACAACTTTTGAATAAAATAAACTTTTTAAGTTTATTTTATTTTTCTTAAAATGTCAAAAAATTAATTTTTTTCCTAGATCTGCACCGATTGAGGTTAGGTCCATTATTAGGTAATGTCGTCATTCTGGATGCAATGGTGCCCTCATATTTTCAATCTGGGAACCCATTTAGAAGTTTTCAAACCCGCGCACGCGTGCTATTTTAATTTGCTTAAAAAAAGTTCAAAAACTATCTTTCACCCTCGACTCGTGTTGGTCAAGGTTAAGATCCGCCTAAGGGAAACACACCCTAATGAGATCAATGGTACTCATGTATTTTCAATCTGAGTTACCATTTAGGAGTTATAAGGATTTGAAAATAAAATAATTGTTACTTAATTATTTTATTTACGACCAAAAACTAACTTTCACAGTTGGATCGTGACAGCCGACGTTAGGATCTGCCTAAGGAAATCATACCCTCACAAGCACAATGGTGGTTTCAGGTATTCAATATGAGTCATCATTCGTGATTTATAATGATTTGAAAAATAAAATAATTTTATTTAATTATTTTTTTTACAATTATGTTATTTTTGGTTTTTCTCACTAGAGGCTCGCGCTGACTAAACTTAAGTCGCACCTAGGGTAAACCCATCATCCTAAATTCAACGGTGCCCTCAGATTTCTAATTCGGGTACCCATTTAAGAGTTATTCCACTTTTTCAGGAAAACCACTCACCCACAATATTTAAAGCTTAACATTTTTCGACGGATCATTCCAGACACTTTGGGCCCCGGAATTGCACTTCGTCTCAGATCTTGGTATTAAAATAATCCCATATAATTAAAAAAACTACATAGAATTATGGGACATTACATTACCCCCACCTTTAGGGCTTTACATCCTCATAATCCAAAATGAGGGCTAAACAAACAAATGAGGGTACTAAGTATGAATTTGAGCCTCTCGCTCTCATGTGCTCTCCTGGAGATTCTCGTACTTCCACCGAATACGTTCCATAGGAATTGACCTACCCCAAAGGAACGACTCCTTTCAATCCTCCATCTCTATTGGGAACTCCGTAAACATCACCTCATCGTTAATGTCAAGCTCACCTCATTCAATGAAGTGTGATGGATCATGCACGTACCTTTTCAGCTACAATGCGTGAAAAACATCATGCACCCGGTGCATCTATGGGGGAAGAGTTGTGTGTTATGCCACCTCTCTAACTCTACTCAGGATCTAAAAAGGTCCAATGAATCTCAGAGATAACTTGTTGCCCCTACCAAATCTTTGTATTCCTCATTGAGGAGAGACCCGTAGTAATACGTGGTCCCCCTCTTTGAACTCCAAAGATCTTCATTGTCTATCAGCATTGGACTTATGTCAGCTTTGTGAAGTTTTCATCCACTCTTGGATTACTTGAACCTTCTCAATGGTAGTATGTACCATCTCTGGACCCCTAAGTGTTGAATCCCCTAGGTCTGTCCAACATAACGGTGACCTATATGGCCATTTGTACAGTGTCTTGAATGGTGTCATGCTGATGGTAGAGTGGTAGTTGTTGTTATACGTAAACTCTACCAGTGTTAGGTGGTCCTCCCAACTATGATCAAAATCAAGAATGCAAGCAAAAAGCATGTCTTCCAAGGTCTTTATGGTATGCTCTGTCTGATCATCCGTTTGTGGGTGAAAGGTTGTGCTCAAGCACAACTGAGTCCCAAACGCCTCCTGTAATCCCTTCCACAATTGGGATGTAAAGCGTGCATCACGATCTGAGACTATCATATATGGGACGCCATGGAGTCAAACTATCTCCTAGATGTAGAGGTGTCCCAAGACTTCTACTGATCCCTACTTCTAGATGGGTAGGAAGTGATCCGATTTGGTGAGTTGGTTAATGATCACCCATATAGTATCGTGTCCCCTGGATGTTTGTGGTAAGCCCGTCACGAAGTCCATTTATATCCTATCTCACTTACACTCTAGTACCTAGAGGGATTGTGTCAAACCTATTAGAACCTGGTGCTCATCCTTCACTTGCTGACAAGTGAGTCATTTCAAGACAAACTATGCCACTACCTTCATTATCCCTGGACACCAGTACTGACATCAGAGGTCCCGGTACATCTTCTCCACACCTGGATGTATCATAAAAAGGGGATGTATGGAACTCCCTCAACACCTCCTTATGCAACATCATTGGTACTACGATGCGTCCCCTGAAAAAGGATGATGTGATCCCCGCCTTTTTGAATATCTATTAGGGGAATACCATGTGGACATCTCAACTCATGTAGTCTTGTAGCTAGCATCTCCGAGTTGCACCTCCCCGACTCACTGTAAGAGTGGAGGGGCATCTATCATCGATTAAAGAAAAGTTATCTCATCTCTATCCACAAATGATATCTGAAGCGAGGCCAACTGCTTTGAGGCCTCATTCAGTAGCTGCGAACTCGATCTTCTGTTGAGAGTATCTTCCACCATGCTCCCCTTCCTCGGAGTATAGTCTATCTCAAACTCATAATCCTAGATGAAATCTAGCCAACATCGTTGTCTCAGATTCATATCCTTTTGAGAAAAGATAAACTTGAGACTCTTATGGTCAGAGTAGTTGATGAATCATTCTCCCATAAGGTAGTGTCGCCACATATTCAGTGTGAAGACTACCACTGCCAACTCAAGGTCATGAGTTGTATAGTTCTGCTCATGTGGTCTCAACTATCGTGATCCATAAGAAATCACGGATTGCCCTTGCATCAGGACACAACCAAGCCTGGTTCTTGATCCATCACAGTACACCACGTAGTCAGTGCCCTCCTCTGAAAACCTCAAGATAGGAGCACTCGTCAAACTCTGTCTCAGCTGCTGAAAGCTCTGCTAGCACCCTTCTACCCACACGAAGGGTTTTCCCTTCTTCAGCAATGTCGTCATGGGTGCTGCCACTCTGTAGAAGTCGGGTACAACTCTGATATTACCCATCCAACCCAAGGAAACTCCACACCTCGGTAACACTCTTTAGTGGTTCCCAAGCAAGCACTGCCTCGATCTTCACTGGATCCACCATAACTCCAGCCTATGAGATGTCATGTCTCAAGAAATAGACCTTTTGTATCTATAACTCACTCTTCAAGAGCTTTCCATAAATCTGGTGCTCTCAGAGTGTGTCCAGAACCATCCTCAGGTGTATCACGTGCTCCTCCTCAGATGCTGAATACACTAAGATTTCATCAATGAAGACCGCTATAAACTGGTCTAAGTACGGCTAGAAGATCCTATTCATGAGTCTTGTGAAAACTGTTGGGGTGTTCATCATACCAAATGTCATCACTAAGTACTCGTAGTGGTCATAGTGACATCTGAAAACCATCTTCGAGATGTCCCCATATCGTACTCGAAGCTGGTGATAGCCTAATCTGAGGTCTATCTTCTAGAACCACCTCGCTCCCTTCAGCTAATCAAAGATTTCATCAATCCTCAATAGAGGATACTTTTTCTTCACGGTCACCTAGTTTAGGCACCGGAAGTCCACGCATAACCTCAAGATTCTATCTGCCTTCTTGGAAAATAACACTGGGGTTGCCCATGGTGAAATGTTGGGTCTTACGAACCCCTTCCTCTACAATTCCTCCAACTGTACCCTCAGCTCCCAGAGCTCTGCGGGAGTCACTCGATATTCAGGTGTAGATATTGGTGTCATCTCGGGGTATAGATCAATGCATAAATCTACCTATCTACGAGGAGGTAGCCTTGGGAAATCCTCTAGAAAGACATCCTCATACTTGTCCAAGTCTCTAAGACTGATGTCAGTTTCCTGCTTTCCCATTACTGATATCTACTAGATTTATCTGCTCAACCAAAGAACTTTCAACCAAAATGGTTCTCTCTAGCACTCTAGCATAAGTAGGAATGTACAGAGGAATAGTGTTGGCTTGAATGTCCCTAAACACATCTCACTTAGAGGTTCGATCCTTAAATCAATAGTCACATCATATTCATTGAGTACCTAGAAGGGTCGATACGCCTCGATGAATACTCAGTTATCGACATGTCGCCCCGCCGAAGCTGCAGAAACTCTTGGGCACGCATAGCCCTTAGCTTTTATGGTAAGATCCCCTTCTCAGAGAGAGGTTCTCCAGCTTTGTTTATGGAAAAGTTACCTCATCGTAAGATCGGGTAATCTAAACCCCATCATCACCCTACTGAGCCACACAGAAGGCTCACTTCCAGAACTACCATCTGATCTAATGGTGCCCTGACTAGACGAAAAACCCAGTCACCACCTCAAGCTAGTCCTTAGTCGCCTGTTAGTCAGGCTTGCCTTAGAACCTGAGGGGTCTCTGTCATTGAAACTTGTGTAAGGCACTGAGCCTACATGCATCCTCTACCGATAGTACCTGTAGTAACTGTTGACCAACGGGTGGTGGTAAAGTTGGGACACCGCCCGAAGGTTCCATCTCAGGCAACGATCCCTGTACCGAAGCCTCATCACTCTGTGGACCATCCTCATGGTCATGCACTAAAATCTTGGCTAGTTGTCTGCATGGAGGCATCTTGAAAGAGATCAAGATGAATCATGATTAATAGATTATACCTGGTGAGCTGACTCTTACTCAGAAAGATCGTGAGAAAACATTCCAAGATGCATGAAACCAATGTTTTCATGTACCGGGTCAGAAAAACAGAATTCAGGGTCCTGGTGTATGGATACATCGGTCGCCACACCAACACTGGAATCCCTGGCCAGAAAGCCGAACTCGAAACACTTAACATTATTTCCCCATCAAAATTTACAAACTCTTAGTTCTTCTGGTAGAAACCAACCTCCTTTGATACCACTTTTCCATAACTCATCCCCTAGAGCCCATGTCGTGACTACCCCAAGCCCGCCTCCCAAAGGCCAGGGGCTAGTGACTAGTACAGAATGCATTATCCCATGAGTGGGAGGTATTTTCTTGAATACCTATACACACGCACGCACACAACCACATCCCAAAAGGATGGAAAGGAAAACATGCATGCTACTAAAACAACCACTGAGTAAAGGTACAAGTTGTAAGTAAAATGAGATAGAATACAAACCCAACAAAAGACAAAATGAAAATAGGAAAGTACAAAAGATCTCTAATAAAAGTCATCCACAGGAGAACCCCACCTGAAGGGTAAACAAGGAGTGGTTGTTGGAAGCTGTAGAAGTATGTCTGTCCATCCCATCTCACTGAGCACTGCCTGGTCTCGGACCACCAAGGCCTCTATTGTAAACCCCTACCTAGGATAGGTTTGTTGTTGAAGTGATCTGTCTGTAGGGATTAACGTTCTGTTTGAAGTCGTTGGCATTTTTTTCTATTCAGTCTCGTTCTTTGAGGTGAGTCATTGTCACTAGAGATTCATCGGCATTCCTCATTGGAGATAATTTCCTCGACGTTCGTCAAAGAAATTATAGCTCTGATTCTCCAACCTATTATCTCATTAAAAGTGAAACGTGTCACAATGTTTCTGTTACGTTGCATTGTCGCGTCGTTACGTTGTTTCATTCATGAAACAACATATCTGTTATGCTTTAATTAATTATTCGTTGCACTGTTTCATTTATGGAATGAAATAGTCAGCTCGTCACTGCGCAACAACGAAATAACTTTTGAATAAAATAATCTTTTTAAGTTTATTTTATTTTTCTTAAAACGTCAAAAAATTAACGTTTTCCCTTGACCCGTGTTGGTCGAAGTTAGATCCATTATTAGGTAATGTTGTTGTTCCGAATGCAATGGTTCCCTCAGATTTTCAATTCGGGCACCCATTTAGAAGTTGTCAAAACCGGGCACGGGTGCCATTTTAATTTGCTTAAAAAAAGTTCAAAAAATATTTTTCACCCTCGACCCGTGTCGGTCAAGGTTAAGCTCCGCCTAAGGCTCACAAGCTCAACAGTACTCTCATATTTCCAATATAAGTTACCATTTAGGAGTTATAAGGATTTGAAAATAAAATAATTGTTACTTAGTTATTTTATTTACAGCAAAAAACTAACTTCCACAGTTGGTCTGCGCCGACCAACGTTAGGCACTACCTAAGGAAAACATACCCTCATGAGATCAACGGTGGTCTCAGATTTTCTATCTGAGTCACCATTCGTGAGTTATAAGGATTTGAAAAATAAAATAATTTTATTTAATTATTTTATTTACGGTTATGCCATTTTCGGGTTTTCTCACTGGAGGTCCACACCAACTAAACTCAAGTCACGCCTAGGGTAAACCCATCATCCTGAATGCAAAAATTCCCTCAGGTTTCTGATTCGGGCACCCATTTAAGATTTATTCCACTTTTTCAGTAAAACCGCTCACACATGTTATTTAAAGCTTAACATTTTTTGATAGATCATTCTGGGCACTCTGGATCTCGGAATCACACGTCGCATTAGCGCTTTGTCTCAAAATAATCCCATATAATTTAAAAAAAAATACATGTAATTCAAATACATTACACATCCGTACATGAATATAAGTAAACCAATCATGAAAACCAAGGAAGAAAATGCTCTCAAACAATAAAATTGAATCTCTTAACCCATCAAAAGGTCATGAATGAACCTAATAAGGTTATACTAAATAAATTACATATAAAGGAGGTTCTTGAATCATTAATTTGTGAACCTAAATTTTATTATTCAGATCATTAAGATAAAGTGAGGAACACCTTTGGACTTAAGGTAAGAGTTTTTTTCAGAACCTCCATTTTCATTCGGGTTACTCTTATTCTCTACTTACCTCAATTAAATTCTTATTTATTCATATTTAATCCTCATAAATTCTATGTGAATGTTCTATATATGTGTTACAACTATAATCCTACCTTCATTTATGGGGATTTATATGTTTTAAAAGGATCTTTCAAAAAAAATCTCGAAATACAAGCTCGATTCAAGGGAACTTCTCAAATTCTTACCTATTTTCAAGGGCACTCTATAATCTGTTTTTATCAACCATTATCTTTATAAAATGAATCATTTTATAAAAATTCTATTTTACTTTACTTATAGCTTTATACAAAGACTTTTCCAAAATAACTCTTTTTTTCAAAGTAAAAGAGTATTTATCTCAAGAATTACTCGATGATTTTATAAGAGTATCTTCATCTGTTTCAACACTCTTGTCGATTCTTATGTATTATTGGGATTAATATTTTATGATATCATCTACCATGTTTAATTGAGTGGTTTATTATTAGTTTGACTGTAACGACCCGAAATTTTGAATAAATCTTATTTTATGTGTCATTTTATTTTATTTTTTTATACTCGACAAAAATGTTTCATTTGATAACATGATTATAATTAAAATGAGACCGTTGGGTTTTGACTGCTATATGACCATTGGTCAATATGACCGTTGGAAACTAAACGTTTCGATTATTGTCTCTAAATACAAGTAATCTTGGTTAATTATTATAGAAAGAAGATTCGATGGCCTCACCCAGTAGTCTTGGACCGATCGAAGCCCATCTAACAGAACTTGGGAAAGAGGTAGCACCACTAGGCTTTGCTCTGGACCAAACCCAAGCCGAACTTCATCGTGTGAAGCTAGAACAGAATCGCCTTTGCGAGAAATTCAAACTGATAGAAATTACTACTCGTGCGATGTTAGCCGAGCCTCCCTCAGATTCTCTCACCTTAGCACACCTTACACTTAGGTCTCATGCTGGTGTGATAAGGGGCTATGTAAGGAGACCGTAACTGCCTTGTGTAATCCTTTGTTTTAAATAAAAATTGGGATTTCTTCTTATGATGAAGTTTATGAATTTTTAAATGACCGGATAAATATAGTATGCATATTTTTGATGAATTTTAGAAAAAATATATTTTAAAAATGTTTATGTAAACCTCAAATAATTAAAAATGTGTAATTATTTTCAAAAAATGGTCTTCTACAATTATGTTCAGTACGAAATTTAGAGTCTAATAAGATCAACTTGATTTTTGATGAATAGTAAATTGTGAATAGTGATTTTATGATTAGGATTTGTAATGTGTCCAAATGGATTAGTAATCTCACTTAAAGAAAGTATTAATATAATCTAGGCACCTTGATTAAGTAATGTGATTCAATAAAATGGTTAAATAACGGTTTCATAAATTATTATTCAAGTATTAGTTTTTTTGAGTGAATAGTGTTTTTTAATTAAAATTATTTAAAAAAATTATTTTTATAAAATGGATTTCATTTTTGAACTCAGAGCACTGATATTATGTTATGGTAATTTTTGGGGTTTTTTCTAAAAAAATGAATTTTTGGTGAATAGTGTATTTATTTAAAAAAATAAATTAAAAATATTTAGAAAATTATTTTTATAAAATGGATTTTATTTTTGAAATCAGAGCATTGATATTTTGTTAAGGTGAAATTTTGGGATTATTCTGAGAAAGTTGAATTTTCGATGAATAGTGAAAATACTGTTTTTAAGTTACGGGTGTTTAATGACATAATCAAATGATGTATTAAGTATGTAATCAATATGTTCGACTTATGAATAGTAAGATAAGGTATGAGGTGTCCCAAGTGGCCAATACCATGGTAAAATACCATGGGCAAGCCCATGGTTTTGCCAAAACCACTAATGAGGTGTCCCTTAGCCATTAATGCCTTGTCCCCTCACTTTCTCTATAAATACCAAGCCATCCTCTCATCCATTCGACTCCCCACTCTCCCCCAACGAAGTTCTGGTCTCATTACCTCCCAAGGAGTCCTCCCAAGGTGCCCCCAAGCCCTCAAGGTCCCAACCTTTGAGTTTTAATAGTTACGTTTTAAGGTAAGGGATCTGATCTCCCTCTTTCTTTTCAAGAAATCTCTTTCATGTAATTTCTTTTATGCTCCATGTTCTTATGTTAAATAGTGTTCTTTTATACTCCTCTTACTTCCCTTTTCATGTTCACATAATGAGAGATCCCCTCTTACTCTCATTATTTCGTTTTATGAAGTTTTAAGTGGCGCCGTTAGGCTGCCGAAATTTTTGTAACAGATTCTTTCACCCTTCTCATTTTTCAAGTTCGATTTTCATGTCAAGTCTTTCAAGTTCCTTTTTATTACGTTGGGGTATGATCTCTATATCTATCATACTGATCTCTTATGATAATATGATAAGAGACCCTATTTGATCTTGTCAAATCATTTTTTTTTATTGAAGTTAAGTGACGACGTTAGGCTGCCAAATTTTCATAAGAGAAATCTTATTTTTGTCTCACTTCCATGTTTTTCATTTCATATGGTATATCTTTCAAATTTCATTACCATGTTCTTAAATCCCTTATATTCTGTCCCCCTACTGTTTTATGGATCATTTATGAGTGGGTGACCCATGTCCCCTCTCTTTTCAATGTTTTCTAAAACCTTGTAACATAGCCGTTATGCTGCAGAATTTTCGTCTCAAAATGCCTCTCTCTTTTCTCAAAATTATTTTATGTTATAAAGTGAATACTCAAATCTCTTATTTCTACAAGGGTATTCACATATATATCAAAATTTTCTATTTTAAATTTTGGGATTTACATACATGAGACCCGCTTTCCCTTTCCGTGGGTTTAAAGTGACGTAAAGATCATGTCTTTAAAGCAGTTTTTAAAACGTTATAATTATGAAATGAAACCCATTTATTTTATGCTATATGGGTTATTTATGAAATTTTTGATGATGATATATGTGGCTCACATGATAATAAAGGAAAATTTAAGGGTGCGCCCTGATAGCGCTCCAATGCATTGGGTAATGATGTAACCACTAGAGATTACAATTTTCACGATATCTTGGTGAATAACCTTGGTAATTTTCAAATGACACCTTGGGGATGGACCTTGGTGATATGTTCATGATTTTATATGTTAAATGATGTAGACACATCTTAAAGTTATGAAAAATGTTATTTTTATTATGATATATCTCATGATTTATTTCTCATGCCTTAAAGATCTTTTCATGACCTTATTGAAGTATCTCAAGTTCACATGTAAAATGTTTCTCTTGTTTCCCTTACTGGGATTTCTTCTCACCCTTTCTTTTGATGTATGTCCCCAGGTTATGTGATGCAGTAATGAACCTAGTATGAACATGAGGAGAAGCCTTTCAAGTGTTTAAGAAGAATGTTTTATGTTTTCATGTTTTAAGTTCCTGGTTTCCAAGACACTAAACCTTAAAGATCCTCAGTTTTGTGTAATGAAATGAAAGTTTATGTTATAAAAAGGCGGGATGTTATAGTTTGTATTAAAGGAAGGTTTAGTTATTTTTGGAAATTAGGATATGAAAACTTTAGGAAGAAGCCTATAGAAAAGTTTATATATAGGAAATCTTCCTGGTATTTTGGTGAGTATTGAGTAAGGGGTTCCCAAGCAAATACATCCCTGTCTGGATACGAGCAGGTAGAGGTGGCTCTGGCACAGATGTACATAGGGGTAAAACTTGAAAACGCTGCTTTGAGCTAGACTCGAACGGGAACTGGTACACGACAACGGGTCTTGCTGCACTCTTGGTTACGACACTCCCGGGGGATATGCTTTGGTAAATTCATAAGCTTAGTATGAATCATTGTTAAAGGAACAAAGATAAAATAAAATAAAGATTCACATAAGAATATATGATCATGGATAACCTTGATGGGAACCTAGGGTATCACAAGTTAGGGTATACTTTTCTTCTACAAGTTATCCTTATATGCTTTAGGTTCCTTGGTTAAGTATTTAAGCCCCTAATTATAGTTTCTTTTCTTAGTTAATGGCGGGAAATGGAAGAACATGTCCCAACAACCAATGTGATAGGAAATGCGACGATTTTCATATTAATATGACATGGATGATTAGGGGATTAAAATATGATTATTATTTTGGAAGACGTTCACTATTTTGGGGACCCTATATGATCGAGGTAAATAGATTACTATGGTATTTTCATTGAGGGGTAAGGTTGACTTATATTTTGAAGAATCGATGAATTTAAGGTGGACTTATAGTAATTTAGGTTACTTGTGGAAATGATTAACCTATCTTGGGTAAAATATTTTTAGGTTAGCTACTTTTGTTATAAGATGTTAGGAGTGGTTGATATTGTTTGGAGATGAACAATGAAGTTTATTTTTGAAGACTATGTTATCAAATCCTTCTTGTATTTGGGTTTCAATATTATTTTGGTTTATTTTGAGGAATCTTAATGACCGTTATTTATGGAATGGTCAATGATGAACTATGGGTAGTACCATGGAACTTTGAAGATTTAAAAGTAGTTTCCATTCCTATGGGATTCTTTCTTTTTGAAGAGTTGTTTTACCTTACCCTTTCTGTTTTTGGGATAATGTTTAAAGATAGAAGAAATAGATAGTTAATCTTTTGTGGATTATGTGATTCTCTAGAAGATTATTCTTGTGTTTTGATGAGACCAAGTAGTTTTGAATGCTCATAGTTTGGAGAAAAGATTAGTTTTGGGTAGAAACTTATTAAAGGATGAAACTCTACATGAAGATAGGTATATTTTCTTATGTTTTTGTTTTATGTTGTAAATGAATTCCTCAAAATTATGAAAAGGAACGTAAAATAAAAATGTTGTTGGTTTACGTTTCCTACTGGGTAATCAAAGACCATTTACACACATCATAAGTTTGGGATTTTCTTATTGTTAAATTTCTCCTAATCATGTTTTCTATCACTCTCCCCCAGAACTTTACCCTTTGTTTTTTCTTCCATGTCCATGTTTTCCTACATTGAATCCTAGTATGGGTTAACTCGGGTGACCTTTTTACTTCCATTTATTTCTTTTAAAGTAATAGTTTTACTGAGTCCTTTTCTGGTGTGGGACTTTCAATGAAATTTCCAAACCCAGTTTTAAAAATTGCGAGGACGCAATTTCTTAAGGGGGGAAGATTGTAACGACCCGAAATTTTGAATAAATCTTATTTTATGTGTCATTTTATTTTATTTTTTTATACTCGACAAAAATGTTTCATTTGATAACATGATTATAATTAAAATGAGACCGTTGGGTTTTGACTGTTATATGACCATTGGTCAATATGACCGCTGGAAACTAAACGTTTCGATTATTGTCTCTGGTTAATTATTATAGAAAGAAGATTCGATGGCCTCACCCAGTAGTCTTGGACCGATCGAAGTCCATCTAACAGAACTTGAGAAAGAGGTAGCACCACTGGGCTTTGCTCTGGACCAAACTCAAGCCGAACTTCATCGTGTGAAGCTAGAACGGAATCGCCTTTGCAAGAAATTCAAACTGATAGAAATTACTACCCGTGCGATGTTAGCCGAGCCTCCCTCAGATTCTCTCACCTTAGCACACCTTACACTTAGGTCCCATGCTGGTGTGATAAGGGGCTATGTAAGGAGACCGTAACTGCCTTATGTAATCCTTTGTTTTAAATAAAAATTGATATTTCTTCTTATGATGAAGTTTATGAATTTTTAAATGACCGGATAAAATATAGTATGCATATTTTTTATGAATTTTAGAAAAAAAGATATTTTAAAAATGTTTATGTAAACCTCAAATAATTAAAAATGTGTAATGATTTTCAAAAAATGGTCTTCTACAATTATGTTCAGTACGAAATTTAGAGTCTAATAAGATCAACTTGATTTTTGATGAATAGTAAATTATGAATAGTGATTTTATGATTAGGATTTGTAATGTGTCCAAATGGATTAGTAATCTCACTTAAAG
Organism: Viscum album; assembly: GCA_963277665.1. Lineage (NCBI taxonomy): Eukaryota > Viridiplantae > Streptophyta > Magnoliopsida > Santalales > Viscaceae > Viscum > Viscum album. Next base: position 1,308,540,453 of record OY728159.1, read on the forward strand.
AAAGTATTAATATAATCTAGGAACCTTGATTAAGTAATGTGATTCAATAAAATGGTTAAATAACGGTTTCATAAATTATCATTCAAGTATTAGTTTTTTCGAGTGAATAGTTTTTTTTAATTAAAAATATTTAAAAAAATTATTTTTATAAAATGGATTTCATTTTTGAACTCAGAGCACCGATATTATGTTATGGTAATTTTAGGGGTTTTTTCTGAAAAAATGAATTTTTGGTGAATAGTGTATTTATTTAAAAAAATAAATTAAAAATATTTAGAAAATTATTTTTATAAAATGGAGTTCATTTTTGAAATCAGAGCATTGATATTTGTTTAAGGTGAAATTTTGGGATTATTCTGAGAAAGTTGAATTTTCGATGAATAGTGAAAATACTATTTTTAAGTTACGGGTGTTTAATGACATCATCAAATGATGTATTAAGTATGTAATCAATATGGTCAACTTATGAATATTAAGATAAGTTATGAGGTGTCCCAAGTGGCCAATACCATGGGAAAATACCATGGGCAAGCCCATGGTTTTGCCAAAACCACTAATGAGGTGTCCATTGGCCATTAATGCCTTGTCCCCTCACTTTCTCTATAAATACCAAGCCATCCTCTCATCCATTCGACTCCCCACTCTCCCCCAATGAATTTCTGGTCTCATTACCTCCCAAGGAGTCCTCCCAAGGTGCCCCCAAGCCCTCAAGGTCCCAACCTTTGAGTTTTAAGAGTTACGTTTTAAGGTAAGGGATCTGATCTCCCTCTTTCTTTTCAAGAAATCTCTTTCATGTAATTTCTTTTATGCTCCATGTTATTATGTTAAAGGGTGTTCTTTTATACTCCTCTTACTGACCTTTTCATGTTCACATAATGAGATATCCCCTCTTACTCTCATTATTTCTTTTTATGAAGTTTTAAGTGGCGCCGTTAGGCTGCCGAAATTTTTGTAACAGATTCTTTCACCCTTCTCGTTTTTCAAGTTCGATTTTCATGTCAAGTCTTTCAAGTTTCTTTTTATTAAGTTGGGGTATGATATCTATATCTATCATACTGATCTCTTATGATCATATGATAAGAGACCCTATTTGATCTTGTCAAATCATTTTTTTATTGAAGTTAAGTGACGCTGTTAGGCTGCCGAATTTTCATAAGAGAAATCTTATTTTTGTCTCACTTCCATGTTTTTCATTTCATATGGTATATCTTTCAAATTTCATTACCATGTTCTTAAATCCCTTATATTCTATCCCCCTACTGTTTTATGGATCATTTATGAGTGGGTGACCCATGTCCCCTCTCTTTTCAATGTTTTCTAAAACCTTGTAACATAGCCGTTATGCTGCAGAATTTTCGTCTCAAAATGCCTCTCTCTTTTCTCAAAATTATTTTATGTTATAAAGTGAATACTCAAAGCTCTTATTTCTACAAGGGTATTCACATATATATCAAAATGTTCTATTTTAAATTCTGGGATTTACATACATGAGACCCGCTTTCCCTTTCCGTGGGTTTAAAGTGACGTAAAGATCATGTCTTTAAAGCAGTTTTTAAAACGTTATGATTATGAAATGAAACCCGTTTATTTTATGCTATATGGGTTATTTATGAAATGTTTGATGATGATATATGTGGCTCACATGATAATAAAGGCAAATTTAAGGGTGCGCCCTGATAGCGCTCCAATGCATTGGGTAATGATGTAACCACTAGAGATTACAATTTTCACGATATCTTGGTGAATAACCTTGGTAATTTTCAAATGACACCTTGGGGATGGACCTTGGTGATATGTTCATGATTGTATATGTTAAATGATGTATCCACATCTTAAAGTTATGAAAAATGTTATTTTTATTATGATATATCTCATGATTTATTTCTCATGCCTCTTTTCATGACCTTATTGAAGTATCTCAAGTTCACATGTAAAATGTTTCTCTTGTTTCCCTTACTGGGATTTCTGCTCACCCTTTCTTTTGATGTATGTCCCCAGGTTATATGATGCAGTAATGAACCTAGGATGAACATGAGGAGAAGCCTTTCAAGTGTTTAAGAATAATGTTTTATGTTTTCATGTTTTAAGTTCCTAGTTTCCAAGACACTAAACCTTAAAGATCCTCAGTTTTGTGTAATGAAATGAAAGTTTATGTTATAAAAAGGCGGGATGCTATATTGACTATGGATGTGCTATCTTAAAACCATTCACCAATCTACTCTGAATGGTTAGTGTTTATGCTTAATGTTCGGGGAAAGTTATTTACATTTCATATGTTAGTTTTAATATGAATGTATATGTTGTTTATGTTTATCCCCATTCATATGAGGAATGCATTGGACTTATTATGTGATGGGTGGGGGCCGCTATAGCCCCTCGATGCATCGGTAAGTCTCGTGAGACAAATAGATATGGACTTGGTCGAGGCCTTACCCATTTTTAGATATAGTTTTGGCCTAGACCTTAATCTTTTTTAGATGTCTTGGCCGAGGATTTGATGGTATGTTTTAGAATATCTAGCATATGCATTTCCCTCATTATGAAGTTAGAAATTCATAGTTCATGTGGTTATTCGACTAGTAGAATACCCATGATTATGTTTTATTATGAAAATATTTACTCAACTCATATTCCTACCATAATGTGTTCAATTTTATTATTTTTAAAGGCATGTGTTTTCAATTATTCACCATGCCTACTGTTTTTGTTTATGATATCTTCTTCTGTATTGTTTACCCTTACTGAGCATTTGAGTTCACCCCTTCTTATGTTTCATTTTTCTCAAGACATGAAGAGGTATATTATGGTTGACTTGTAGGGATAATCTTAGAGTGGTTGATGTTCTAAATGGAACTTTTATGTTGTTTTTTATTTCAAGTTGTAATGTTGAACTTATGTATGTATCTGGTTTTTCAAATCTACTAAACTATGTGTTCCTTCAGGATATGACTTTCTTGTAATCATGCTAATGTAGTGTAATAAGACACCGGCTCCGGGTAACTCGGGTCGAGTCTTTACACGCACATTTTAGCTGCATGGTATAGGAAACCATGTGCCAACCGTGCATCGCAGTTCTATCAAAAATTACATAACCCTTTGCACACTTGTCGCACAGTTACCTTGAATCGTGCGCAAGTCGTGCGCCATGCCCTTGACACCAAAAATAAGTCGCACAATTTATCCTAGGACTCGCACGGTTTGGGCCAAACCATGCTCAAGATATGTAAGTCAAATCATTCAATAAGGAAATGAACTAGAAAGGACCTCGGCCTCAACAGGCTGCACGGTTAACCCCCAAACCGTGCACACGCAAAAAAGCCAACTGGAAACTCCAAAACTCAAAACATAAAACCAGGAACTCAATCCAAACCTCAATGAAAAGAACCAAATCCAAGAAAATAATAAAATAAAATAAAATCCAAGGTCACGGTGTGACATTTTTTCCCTTAAGTTTAAAGTTTAGTCTCTTAGTAAACTCATTTTTCTCTTAATCGTCGTGATTAATTTTAACTATTTTCACTACTCATTATGGTCAAAAATTAATTTAGACTTATTAGAAATTATAAATTATGATGATTACAGATATGAAATCCATTTTTACAAATTTAAATCACAAAAGTGACATAAATTAATTTAAAATTAATTCTGCATACGGGATGAGATAACAAGTTTTTAATGTAAAAATGTTTAAAAGTTTAAAATGTTTTTATATCCAATTTCAATGTGAAATTGATTCCAATGACTCATATTGAATTTATTGATGTATAATTGAACTAATTATACTTTTAAATCAATTTAAAATATAATTTAACTATATAAATAAATTAGACAAAAATACAGTTTCCAATTAAAATTCAGTATTTTTCACTATTCATCAAAAAAAATCTCAAAAAAAATACCAAAAATTCACCCTGAGCTAATTTTGATATTCCACTTTAAAAAAATAAAGATTATTTTATCAAATTAATTTTCTATATGTGTAAAAAAAATCTATTTTAAAATGATTCTTCCATAAAAAGGTGACAAAATCGTTTTTTAGAAAAATACGATTTTTTAAGCATAAAGTTAGATTTATTCTTATATATTATCTAAGAAACTCCTAGGATGAATGTTAAATATCCGATTGAATATATAATATATTAATTTCATTAAAATCATTCACTGAAATTGGTTTAATTAATTTATAAAAATAGTTTTCCAACAAATGATTTCATATATTTTCGAAAGGGTTTTATTTCCATTTCTAGTCAGCTGGTCACCAAAGAATTCATCTTATATATATGTGTAAACCATATTTTTATAATTTAATTAATACAATTCATAACCACAATTCCAATGGCTAGGTGAAAATTATCATATTAGTTAATAATATTTTAATAATATATCATGTTTCATTTAAACTCAGTGTTGTGTATTGTAACACCCCAAGATTTCATAGTGTGTTACTTCTTCAAAATAATTCAATAACTTTCACTACATGCAACACCAAGTTCAAGCACACCATGACTTACCAAAAAAGCCGTTCAAAAGAGTTTATGAATATTATTAGATAAATTTTAATGTTTATATAATCCTTATAATTTTAGAATCCATATTATGAGTTTCTTAGATATAATGCAAGAACAAATTCATTTTCAGTATTGCACTTTTATCAACTTTAATAGTGAACCCTTTTTAAATACTATATTTTAAACTTTTTGACTAAATGGGGACATCAAAAATTTAAAATGAAACATCCCAAGCTTCTACGGTACGCTTCTCTTTGAATAATGTGATAGCGTGTGTTGTACGCAACACCGAGTTCTAACACACCATAACTAATCAAACTAGCCGTTATGAATAGTAATACCTACTTTTTGAAATTATATATATTTTATATTTGAAAATGGACTTCATTTTTGGATTCGGAATATCGAATTTAGCCTAAGGTGAAATTTTGGTACATTTCGGATAACTTTCATATTTTGATGAATAGTGAAAATTACTAAATTTTAATTAAAAACAACTTTTTTAATCAAAATAATTAATAGTGATAAATCATGAATTTTAGTGGTTTTAAAGTATATTTAGAATATATTTTTACCATTTAATATAATGTTGGTCATTGGACATAATTTTACAATTAAACCGAACATAAACAAGTGTCAATCTTTTGATAGTTATTATCTCTTAAAAACACGCTTTTTGTTTTGACAGCGGGAATTAATTTTAAATTAATTTCTGCCACTTCTGTGTTTTGAATTTAGAAAAATGGATTCCATATTTGGAATCAGGATGTTCAAATTGTGTAAATAGGTAACTTTTATTTTTAGACATTTTGAATAATTACTGCGGTAAATATTTTATTTACCATGGTTAAGGGTAAATCCGGTAAATAAGGGTTAAAAAATAATATTATAATAATACTAAATTACCCTAAAACGTGTCTTAACCCTATTGGTTGATACATGGTCGACCATGAGCGTCTTTGGGTCGATTTTGGGACCCCATGGATCCACTTGTAAGTGATAATGACACTTTATTTTAATTTAGTTAAAATAAATACAAAAATGACACAAGCATATATCTTTTAGAACAACAATTGTTACATAGGGTTATATATGTTGGATTTTAGATTATAAATATTCATTAGAAATATAAAAAGATTTCCTACATAATGATATTTTATTTATAATTTTTAGACATTAAATAATTTATTTTATTTATGGCACAATAATGATGCAGTAATTACTATAATAGTGAAAAATTAAAATAATTGATATTATAAATACCCAAACAAATATAATATGAAACTTTTAATGAATTAATCTAATTTTCTAGGATAATATGATATGTTATTATTGATTTAATTGACTTTGTTTGAAGTAATCAATCTGTTATGAGTTTCACAAAAATCAACTATTGAATAGTGTCAAAATTGACATAAAAGAGTTCTTAAAACAAATATTATATTATTAATTGATATTAAATTCCTAAAAATCTAAGGTTCGGCCAAGAGACTTATATCAGGATATTTTCATCATTAATGGACCACTTGGGGGTCTCTTGGATGTGTATAGTAAGTTTATTAACCATATTATATAATAATACAAAGAGACATTGTAAAAGTGAAACTAATTAACTTAGAGTTAATACTTAAAGATAAGGTTAATATAAGTACCCAAAACTGTCTAAATTCTATTGGTTGAGTGGTTTTCGACCTATCCCCACCTTAGCCTTTGAATAGTCAACTTTGGAGCAATTGGAAACCGAATATGAATTTATTATAAATTAATATTTCTATCTTTTCCAAAGGTGCCCCTCACCCCTCTTATAAAAGGGCACTCCTCCTTCTCATTTCTTCACACCTTCAAAGCCTTTTGGTTCGGCCAAACTCTGCCCAAATACTCTCCCAACATCCCTCACTACAACCTAGAGGCCTTAGATTGATCATAAAGCCATCCTAAGGAGCCCTTTTGATCAAATCAAAAGGAAGAACCCGAAGAAGAGGTAATGATTTCACCACCCTTCTCCAAGTTCATTTCTTCTTCCACTTCTTCTTCCTTTGTTCTTACCATTCTAAAATAATAACTCCAGTATCTCACATATACTGTGATGTTATTATAAATATGGTACAACCATATTCAGTATTCTATCCACCCTTTGAATAACATGTCACCATACGTGCGTACGTACGGCTTACCGTCTCCACGTCGTGGTGTAATTGTTATTCAATATAATATTATTTGGATGGGTATAATAATGATGTGTAACTCATGTAAATAATAAATATAACATGTTAATGATTCTGTATATATGATATACCATCCATTTATATATTATTTTAATATCAAAAGAATGATATTGTCGCTCGTGCGTACGTACGGACTACCGTCTCCACGAACGCGATGAGATTCATTCTCCATCGTATCCATTCAAGTATAATTATCATTTGATGATTTAAAAATGATGTTTAAGGACTAGATATCATTCTGGATATGAATAAGATACAACAACCATGGCTTATGTAACAAAACATATAAAAGAAAATGAGTAAGTTAACTCCCGAAACGACGATAATTCTAAGATATTATTAACAAATCAATGTTAAAAGATCATATATGATATCATATTATTATATATGATTCTTGTATAATTTAATAACAACTATTTCACCATTATACAGGAGGTTAACCTACCCCAACCAAGGAAAAGTACAAGGTAAGGGGTTTTCATCTCACTCCTTATTCCCGTGAGATTCATGCCATATTGCCACCATCACCTTTTGTGTGGTGTATGTACTGCCCATAATTATATTCTTTGTGTAATAGACTCTAATTTATGTGTATTTACATATTCATTGTATGATACCTCTTTCAGGGGTTGTATGTTTCATAAGTTACCAAATTGGTAAGGGTTATTTTACAATCTCTTCATTATCCGAGGTTGTTTATATGTAATAATCTACTCGGATCTCTTTATCATCCACATCCATGTTTCTTAAAAATGTATTTCAAAACATTTTTACTATTTACTAGAATATGAGTTAAAGTAATTTATACCCTTTTTGACTTTTATAAGTGTTTTATAAAGGAATCTTTCCGTCGTTTTCAAAACAAGGTCCCTTTTTAACCTTTTCGACAGAATTAAGGTAAGAATGTTTTTTTTAACTTATACGGCGGGTGCGGCTAATTTCCGCCGTTATAAAATCTTCAAAACTTCCCTTACAAGCTTATAAGAATATTTTCAAAGAAAATGTTTTATTTTATATGGATCTTAAATGATTTCAAAATAAAAAGAGATATTTCTTTAAAAAGAATTTTGATTTCATCTATGTCAACATCCTTTGATGGATTTTACACTTATTTGAAGTTGATTTATTATAATACAAAGATTCTATATTGTATTGAAGGTTTTGTGATATGTTTGACTATGGATGTGATATTTTTATACCATTCATAGTTTATGGTGAAATTTTTGACGTTTCGTATGCTAGTTTTAATACGAATGTTTATGTTATGTTTAAACCTTTTCATATGGGAATGCATTGGACTTAATAAGTGACGGGTGGAGCCCGCTATAGCTCCTCGATGCATCGGTAGGTCTCATGAGACAAACTAGTGTCTTGGCACAAGGCCTTGACAAAATCTTATTTGTAGTCTTGGTACGAGGCCTTGGCTATGTGGTTATGATAGTCTGGCATTATGCATTCCAACATTATGAAAGTGGTTATTGATTTTTGCATGTGATTATTCGATTAGTAGAATATCCATGTGAATAATTAAATGGAATTATTTCATTTTATTTATGCCATACCATATTGAAAGTCCATGTTTAAAAGGCTTTTGTTTTAGTTATACATTGCCTTAAATGTTTATTCTTATTGATGAAATTTTCCGCTATATTGTTATCCTTACTGGGCATTTGAGCTCACCCCTTTTCTATGTTTTATTTTTCCCAGGAAGTGAAGATGTAAGTTATGAATGACCTGCAGGGATATTATGAGGGGATTATAGTGTGGACTGTGGAAACATTATGTTGTTGTAGTAGTTTTTCATTTTATGATGTAATGTAAAACTTATGAATATATCTAGTGTTTCCAAGGCTACTAAACCAATCGGTCTTTCGAGATTTGATCTTTCTTGTGATCATGCCAATGTTATGTAATAATGCACCGACTCTGGGTAACTGGGGTCGGGGCGTTACAGTTGGTATCAGAGGAAGTTTAGTACAAACCTTGGAAGCTAGATTTAGATAAACTCTGATTTGAGCACGTAATCCTAAGATGAACTTTGAGGATTAGTATATAATAACTTCCTAGAATTTTGGTATTGTAGGGATTTTGTGAGTTTTCCGAGCAATAAATCCCTGTCTGGATACGAGCAGGTAGAGGCGGCTCTGGCACAGATGTACCTAGGGGTAAAACCCAAAAACACCGCTTTGAGCTAGACTCGAACGGGAACTGGTGCACGACAACGGGCCTTGCTGCACTCTTGGTTACGACACTCCTGGGGGATATGCTTAGGATAACTCTCATTTTCTTTACAAATCATTATGAAGGGTTTATGAGTATATACTTTCTCAAAGAAAACATTTTTATGATTATGGATTATATCCATAAATAGTTCAATTTATTTTAAGTGTTTTATAAGTATGGGATTATGTGTTTTGATTCATAAACTGATCTAGTTTATGCCATGGTATAGAAATGGCACCCAGTAGAAGAAATGAGAACTCCAGAAATACACATGATTCAAAGAGAAGGAAGGATCATATCTTTCATGGTCTTAAGCTAGAATTTATAAGAGAAATAGTCTCCCATGTATTATCATCATATGAAGAAATAATATCATGTGTTGATAAGATATGTAAAGAGTTTACTGAGTCTTATGGCTTTGAAGGGAAGCAAGAGAAGAAAAGGATGGAAGAGAGAAAGATGGATAAAGGGAAGTGGGAAAAGAAGAATCTTCTCATATGTGGTAACTGTGGAAAGAAACACCCTGGAACTTGCCTGAAAGGAATGGGAGTTTGTTATAAGTGTGGAGGAAAAGGGCACAAAGTACGTGACTGCAAGGGTAAGAAAATGGTTTTAAATGTACAATGCTTCATTTGCAAGGAGTTTGGACACTACGCGAACCTATTCCCCAGTCATCAGACTATGCCGCAAATGATGCTATTGGATAATAATCAAGTTATGATACTACCACAGATGAAGAGGAATGATTAGAGTTCTTATGTTGATTATGTCAATTGAGTGTTGTATCAACAATGTACTTGTTATAATAATTATGGAGTATATAAGGATTGTACTGCAGTACTATTTCATTAAGGACTTGAGATTATGTGGAACAAAGAAAAGTGACTCAATAGCAGGATAAATTTTTGGAAAATATATGGTTTAGAGAATGATAAATCATAATATAGTTCTGATACTGAGGTAGTGATTTTGGAATAATATGTGATTGTTTTGGATAAATTATATTGGATATTCTTGACTACCTTGGAACTGATTAATGATTTGTATATTCCATCATTGTTGGGGTTTAAAACATTTTTGGATTAATGAAGTATATCCAGCATTCTATATGGAATAAGGGAGCATGAATGTAATCAATATGGAATATGGTAATTCAAGATGTTTCAGTTTATTAAAAGAATACAAGATGAAGGTATTCATATGCTATTGCGGGGTAAAAAGGATCTATATTATGTTTACCTTCCTTATAAATGTTGGACTGTGAGTTTGGACATAAGTATTTTGGATAGTTCTAGTTTTGATTATTTTGGATTACCATAAAAGGAAAACCCGGAGGTCGGGCGGCAACCCGTCGCGTCCGGCAAGGCTGCGAGACTTGAACCCGCAACCAAAGGGCGACAAGGGTGTATCACCTACCACTGGCCCACGAGATGTCCTGGATTAAATAATGTAGTTTCTTTAAAAGATCTGGTAGATGAATTATAAATTCGTTTATTTTGGAACCCTGTACGAATAGTATAAATATAATTTTTTTTTACGAGTGAAAGATGAGTTTATGGTAGAAATTTATTAATGGACAAAACTCTAATTATAAAGTAAGTATATCTCCTTATGATCTTAGACAATCTCATAAATAAATTCCTCAATATTAAGAAAAGCAACTTAGAACAAAAATGTTGTCCTAGATGGTACCTTAAATCATCACTAATTTATGGCTTTGGGATTGTTGGCCTTTTCATAGCCATGTTCTCTACCACTCTCCATCAGATAATTGATGGTTAGATTTCTCTTCCATATCCATATTTTCCTACATGGAACCCTAGTATGTGTTATTTTCGGTAATCTTCATACTTTCCACTCTTTATTTTAAATAGAGGCCTCATTAATTCATTTTTCGATGTGGGATTTCAACTAAGATATTTTGAAACGTCAAAAATGTGTTATCCTAATATCTTATGTTTTGTTGAACCGATGGTATTTCAAATCATCATAGATTGATGAATTTAAGGACCTCAATTTTATACTTGTTTGTGATTGATGACCTCAATCACTACCTATAAATATTTACGTTTTTCCTCCAATTATATGTCTCAAATTGCCACCAATGTTCTCCTAATCGAGATCATAATTTGGTGGTGACCCTTTCATTTCTCTTTTCCTCATATTAAGACTAAATTTTAGTAAACCAATTTCCGATGTGGGTTTTCCCACAAATATATTATCTATTTTCAAACTTTTATTTTCGAAGAACAATTTCAAATTGCGAGGACGCAATTTATTGAAGGAGGGGAGAATGTAACACCCCAAGATTTCATAGTGTGTTACTTCTTCAAAATAATTCAATAACTTTCACTACATGCAACACCAAGTTCAAGCACACCATGACTTACCAAACAAGCCGTTCAAAAGAGGTTATGAATATTATTAGATAAATTTTAATGTTTATATAATCCTTATAATTTTAGAATCCATATTATGAGTTTCTTAGATATAATGCAAGAACAAATTTATTTTCAGTATTGCACTTTTATCAACTTTAATAGTGAACCCTTTTTAAATACTATATTTTAAACTTTTTGACTAAATGGGGACATCAAAAATTTAAAATGAAACATCCCAAGCTTCTACGGTACGCTTCTCTTTGAATAATGTGATAGCGTGTGTTGTACGCAACACCGAGTTCTAACACACCATAACTAATCAAACTAGCCGTTATGAATAGTAATACCTACTTTTTGAAATTATATATATTTTATATTTGAAAATGGACTTCATTTTTGGATTCGGAATATCGAATTTAGCCTATGGTGAAATTTTGGTACATTTCGGATAACTTTCATATTTTGATGAATAGTGAAAATTACTAAATTTTAATTAAAAACAACTTTTTTAATCAAAATAATTAATAGTGATAAATTATGAATTTGAGTGGTTTTAAAGTATATTTAGAATATATTTTTACCATTTAATATAATGTTGGTCATTGGACATAATTTTACAATTAAACCGAACATAAACAAGTGTCAATCTTTTGATAGTTATTATCTCTTAAAAACAAGCTTTTTGTTTTGACAGCGGGAATTAATTTTAAATTAATTTCTGCCACTTCTGTGTTTTGAATTTTGAAAAATGGATTCCATATTTGGAATCAGGATGTTCAAATTGTGTAAATAGGTAACTTTTATTTTTAGACATTTTGAATAATTACTACGGTAATTATTTTATTTACCATGGTTAAGGGTAAATCTGGTAAATAAGGGTTAAAAAATAATATTATAATAATACTAAATTACCCTAAAACGTGTCTTAACCCTATTGGTTGATACATGGTCGACCATGAGCATCTTTGGGTCGATTTTGGGACCCCATGGATCCACTTGTAAGTGATAATGACACTTTATTTTAATTTAGTTAAAATAAATACAAAAATGACACAAGCATATATCTTTTAGAACAACAATTGTTACATAGGGTTATATATGTTGGATTTTAGATTATAAATATTCATTAGAAATATAAAAAGATTTCCTACATAATGATATTTTATTTATAATTTTTAGACATTAAATAATTTATTTTATTTATGACACAATGATGATGCAGTAATTACTATAATAGTGAAAAATTAAAATAATTGATATTATAAATACCCAAACAAATATAATATGAAACTGTTAATGAATTAATCTAATTTTATAGGATAATATGATATGTTAGTATTGATTTAATTGACTTTGTTCGAAGTAATCAATCTGTTATGAGTTTCACAAAAATCAACTATTGAAAAGTGTCAAAATTGACATAAAAGAGTTCTTAAAACAAATATTATATTATTAATTGATATTAAATTCCTAAAAATCTAAGGTTCGGCCAAGAGACTTATATCAGGATAGGTTCATCATTAATGGACCACTTTGGGGTCTCTTGGATGTGTATAGTAAGTTTATTAACCATATTATATAAAAATACAAAGAGACATTGTAAAAGTGAAACTAATTAACTTAGAGTTAATACTTAAAGATAAGGTTAATATAAGTACCCAAACCTGTCTAAATTCTATTGGTTGAGTGGTTTTCGACCTATCCCCACCTTAGCCTTTGAATAGTCAACTTTGGAGCCATTGGAAACCGAATATGAATTTATTATAAATTAATATTTCTATCTATTCCAAAGGTGCCCCTCACCCCTCTTATAAAAGGGCACTCCTCCTTCTCATTTCTTCACACCTTCAAAGCCTTTTGGTTCGGCCAAACTCTGCCCAAATACTCTCCCAACATCCCTCACTACAACCTAGAGGCCTTAGATTGATCAGAAAGCCATCCTAAGGAGCCCTTTTGATCAAATCAAAAGGAAGAACCCGAAGAAGAGGTAATGATTTCACCACCCTTCTCCAAGTTCATTTCTTCTTCCACTTCTTCTTCCTTTGTTCTTACCATTCTAAAATAATAACTCCAGTATATCACATATACTGTGATGTTATTATAAATATGGTACAACCATATTCAGTATTCTATCCACCCTTTGAATAACATGTCACCATACGTGCGTACGTACGGCTTACCGTCTCCACGTCGTGGTGTAATTGTTATTCAATATAATATTATTTGGATGGGTATAATAATGATGTGTAACTCATGTAAATAATAAATATAACATGTTAATGATTCTGTATATATGATATACCATCCATTTATATATTATTTTAATATCAAAAGAATGATATTGTTGCTCGTGCGTACGTACGGACTACCGTCTCCACGAACGTGATGAGATTCATTCTCCATCGTATCCATTCAAGTATAATTATCATTTGATGATTTAAAAATGATGTTTAAGGACTAGATATCATTCTGGATATGAATAAGATACAACAACCATGGCTTATGTAACAAAACATATAAAAGAAAATGAGTAAGTTAACTCCCGAAACGACGATAATTCTAAGATATTATTAACAAATCAATGTTAAAAGATCATATATGATATCATATTATTATATATGATTCTTGTATAATTTAATAACAACTATTTCACCATTATACAGGAGGTTAACCTACCCCAACCAAGGAAAAGTACAAGGTAAGGGGTTTTCATCTCACTCCTTATTCCCGTGAGATTCATGCCATATTGCCACCATCACCTTTTGTGTGGTGTATGTACTGCCCATAATTATATTCTTTGTGTAATAGACTCTAATTTATGTGTATTTACATATTCATTGTATGATACCTCTTTCAGGGGTTGTATGTTTCATAAGTTACCAAATTGGTAAGGGTTATTTTACAATCTCTTCATTATCCGAGGTTGTTTATATGTAATAATCTACTGGGATCTCTTTATCATCCACATCCATGTTTCTTAAAAATGTATTTCAAAACATTTTTACTATTTACTAGAATATGAGTTAAAGTCATTTATACCCTTTTTGACTTTTATAAGTGTTTTATAAAGGAATCTTTCCGTCGTTTTCAAAACAAGGTCCCTTTTTAACCATTTCGACAGAATTAAGGTAAGAATGTTTTTTTTAACTTATACGGCGGGTGCGGCTAATTTCCGCCATTATAAAATCTTCAAAACTTCCCTTACAAGCTTATAAGAATATTTTCAAAGAAAATGTTTTATTTTATATGGATCTTAAATGATTTCAAAATAAAAAGAGATATTTCTTTAAAAATAATTTTGATTTCATCTATGTCAACATCCTTTGATGGATTTTACGCTTATTTGAAGTTGATTTATTATAATACAAAGCTTCTATATTGTATTGAAGGTTTTGTGATATGTTTGACTATGGATGTGATATTTTTATACCATTCATAGTTTATGGTGAAATTATTGACGTTTCGTATGCTAGTTTTAATACGAATGTTTATGTTATGTTTAAACCTTTTCATATGGGAATGCATTGGACTTAATAAGTGACAGGTGGAGCCCGCTATAGCTCCTCGATGCATAGGTAGGTCTCATGAGACAAACTAGTGTCTTGGCACAAGGCCTTGACAAAATCTTATTTGTAGTCTTGGTACGAGGCCTTGGCTATGTGGTTATGATAGTCTGGAATTATGCATTCCAACATTATGAAAGTGGTTATTGATTTTTGCATGTGATTATTCGATTAGTATAATATCCATGTGAATAATTAAATGGCATTATTTCATTTTATTTATGCCATACCATGTTGAAAGTTCATGTTTAAAAGGCTTTTGTTTTAGTTATACATTGCCTTAAATGTTTATTCTTATTGATGAAATTTTCCGCTATATTGTTATCCTTACTGGGCATTTGAGCTCACCCCTTTTCTATGTTTTATTTTTCCCAGGAAGTGAAGATGTAAGTTATGAATGACCTGCAGGGATATTATGAGGGGATTATAGTGTGGACTGTGGAAACATTATGTTGTTGTAGTAGTTTTTCATTTTATGATGTAATGTAAAACTTATGAATATATCTAGTGTTTCCAAGGCTACTAAACCAATCGGTCTTTCGAGATTTGATCTTTCTTGTGATCATGCCAATGTTATGTAATAATGCACCGACTCTGGGTAACTGGGGTCGGGGCGTTACAGTTGGTATCAGAGGAAGTTTAGTACAAACCTTGGAAACTAGATTTAGATAAACTCTGATTTGAGCACGTAATCCTAAGATGAACTTTGAGGATTAGTATAGAAGAACTTCCTAGAATTTTGGTATTGTAGGGATTTTGTGAGTTTTCCGAGCAATAAATCCCTGTCTGGATACGAGCAGGTAGAGGCGGCTCTGGCACAGATGTACCTAGGGGTAAAACCCGAAAACACCGCTTTGAGCTAGACTCGAACGGGAACTGGTGCACGACAACGGGCCTTGCTGCACTCTTGGTTACGACACTCCTGGGGGATATGCTTAGGATAACTCTCATTTTCTTTACAAATCATTATGAAGGGTTTATGAGTATATACTTTCTCAAAGAAAACATTTTTATGATTATGGATTATATCCATAAATAGTTCAATTTATTTTAAGTGTTTTATAAGTATGGGATTATGTGTTTTGATTCATAAACTGATCTAGTTTATGCCATGGTATAGAAATGGCGCCCAGTAGAAGGAATGAGAACTCCAGAAATACACATGATTCAAAGAGAAGGAAGGATCATATCTTTCATGGTCTTATGCTAGAATTTATAAGAGAAATAGTCTCCCATGTATTATCATCATATGAAGAAATAATATCATGTGTTGATAAGATATGTAAAGAGTTTACTGAGTCCTATGGATTTGAAGGGAAGCAAGAGAAGAAAAGGATGGAAGAGAGAAAGATGGATAAAGGGAAGAGGGAAAAGAAGAATCTTCCCATATGTGGTAACTGTGGAAAGAAACACCCTGGAACTTGCCTGAAAGGAATGGGAGTTTGTTATAAGTGTGGAGGAAAAGGGCACAAAGTACGTGACTGCAAGGGTAAGAAAATGGTTTTAAATGTACAATGCTTCATTTGCAAGGAGTTTAGACACTACGCGAACCTATGCCCCAGTCATCAGACTATGACGCAAATGATGCTATTGGATAATAATCAAGTTATGATACTACCACAGATGAAGAGGAATGATTAGAGTTCTTATGTTGATTATGTCAATTGAGTGTTGTATCAACAATGTACTTGTTATAATAATTATGGAGTATATAAGGATTGTACTGCAGTACTATTTCATTAAGGACTTGAGATTATGTGGAACAAAGAAAAGTGACTCAATAGCAGGATAAATTTTTGGAAAATATATGGTTTAGAGAATGATAAATCATAATATAGTTCTGATACTGAGGTAGTGATTTTGGAATAATATGTGATTGTTTTGGATAAATTATATTGGATATTCTTGACTACCTTGGAACTGATTAATGATTTGTATATTCCATCATTGTTGGGGTTTAAAACATTTTTGGATTAATGAAGTATATCCAGTATTCTATATGGAATAAGGGAGCATGAATGTAATCAATATGGAATATGGTAATTCAAGATGTTTCAGTTTATTAAAAGAATACAAGATGAAGGTATTCATATGCTATTGCGGGGTAAAAAGGATCTATATTATGTTTACCTTCCTTATAAATGTTGGACTGTGAGTTTGGACATAAGTATTTTGGATAGTTCTAGTTTGGATTATTTTGGATTACCATAAAAGGAAAACCCGGAGGTCGGGCGGCAACCCGTCGCGTCCGGCAAGGCTGCGAGACTTGAACCCGCAACCAAAGGGTGACAAGGGTGTATCACCTACCACTGGCCCACGAGATGTCCTGGATTAAATAATGTAGTTTCTTTAAAAGATCTGGTAGATGAATTATAAATTCGTTTATTTTGGAACCCTGTACGAATAGTATAAATATAATTTTTTTTTTACGAGTGAAAGATGAGTTTATGGTAGAAATTTATTAATGGACAAAACTCTAATTATAAAGTAAGTATATCTCCTTATGATCTTAGCCAATCTCATAAATAAATTCCTCAATATTAAGAAAAGCAACTTAGAACAAAAATGTTGTCCTAGATGGTACCTTAAATCATCACTAATTTATGGCTTTGGGATTGTTGGCCTTTTCATAGCCATGTTCTCTACCACTCTCCATCAGATAATTGATGGTTAGATTTCTCTTCCATATCCATATTTTCTTACATGGAACCCTAGTATGTGTTATTTTCGGTAATCTTCATACTTTCCACTCTTTATTTTAAATAGAGGCCTCATTAATTCATTTTTCGATGTGGGATTTCAACTAAGATATTTTGAAACGTCAAAAATGTGTTATCCTAATATCCTATGTTTTGTTGAACCGATGGTATTTCAAATCATCATAGATTGATGAATTTAAGGACCTCAATTTTATACTTGTTTGTGATTGATGACCTCAATCACTACCTATAAATATTTACGTTTTTCCTCCAATTATATGTCTCAAATTGCCACCAATATTCTCCTAATCGAGATCATAATTTGGTGGTGACCCTTTCATTTCTCTTTTCCTCATATTAAGACTAAATTTTAGTAAACCAATTTCCGATGTGGGTTTTCCCACAAATGTATTATCTATTTTCAAACTTTTATTTTCGAAGAACAATTTCAAATTGCGAGGACGCAATTTATTGAAGGAGGGGAGAATGTAACACCCCAAGATTTCATAGTGTGTTACTTCTTCAAAATAATTCAATAACTTTCACTACATGCAACACCAAGTTCAAGCACACCATGACTTACCAAACAAGCCGTTCAAAAGAGGTTATGAATATTATTAGATAAATTTTAATGTTTATATAATCCTTATAATTTTAGAATCCATATTATGAGTTTCTTAGATATAATGCAAGAACAAATTCATTTTCAGTATTGCACTTTTATCAACTTTAATAGTGAACCCTTTTTAAATACTATATTTTAAACTTTTTGACTAAATGGGGACATCAAAAATTTAAAATGAAACATCCCAAGCTTCTACGGTACGCTTCTCTTTGAATAATGTGATAGCGTGTGTTGTACGCAACACCGAGTTCTAACACACCATAACTAATCAAACTAGCCGTTATGAATAGTAATACCTACTTTTTGAAATTATATATATTTTATATTTGAAAATGGACTTCATTTTTGGATTCGGAATATCGAATTTAGCCTAAGGTGAAATTTTGGTACATTTCGGATAACTTTCATATTTTGATGAATAGTGAAAATTACTAAATTTTAATTAAAAACAACTTTTTTAATCAAAATAATTAATAGTGATAAATTATGAATTTGAGTGGTTTTAAAGTATATTTAGAATATATTTTTACCATTTAATATAATGTTGGTCATTGGACATAATTTTACAATTAAACCGAACATAAACAAGTGTCAATCTTTTGATAGTTATTATCTCTTAAAAACACGCTTTTTGTTTTGACAGCGGGAATTAATTTTAAATTAATTTCTGCCACTTCTGTG
Organism: Viscum album; assembly: GCA_963277665.1. Taxonomy (NCBI): domain Eukaryota; kingdom Viridiplantae; phylum Streptophyta; class Magnoliopsida; order Santalales; family Viscaceae; genus Viscum; species Viscum album. The sequence goes on from OY728159.1 coordinate 1,308,559,358, forward strand.
TTTTGAATTTAGAAAAATGGATTCCATATTTGGAATCAGGATGTTCAAATTGTGTAAATAGGTAACTTTTATTTTTAGACATTTTGAATAATTACTGCGGTAAATATTTTATTTACCATGGTTAAGGGTAAATCCGGTAAATAAGGGTTAAAAAATAATATTATAATAATACTAAATTACCCTAAAACGTGTCTTAACCCTATTGGTTGATACATGGTCGACCATGAGCGTCTTTGGGTCGATTTTGGGACCCCATGGATCCACTTGTAAGTGATAATGACACTTTATTTTAATTTAGTTAAAATAAATACAAAAATGACACAAGCATATATCTTTTAGAACAACAATTGTTACATAGGGTTATATATGTTGGATTTTAGATTATAAATATTCATTAGAAATCTAAAAAGATTTCCTACATAATTATATTTTATTTATAATTTTTAGACATTAAATAATTTATTTTATTTATGACACAATGATGATGCAGTAATTACTATAATAGTGAAAAATTAAAATAATTGATATTATAAATACCCAAACAAATATAATATGAAACTTTTAATGAATTAATATAATTTTATAAGATAATATGATATGTTAGGATTGATTTAATTGACTTTGTTCGAAGTAATCAATCTGTTATGAGTTTCACAAAAATCAACTATTGAATAGTGTCAAAATTGACATAAAAGAGTTCTTAAAACAAATATTATATTATTAATTGATATTAAATTCCTAAAAATCTAAGGTTCGGCCAAGAGACTTATATCAGGATAGTTTCATCATTAATGGACCACTTGGGGGTCTCTTGGATGTGTATAGTAAGTTTATTAACCATATTATATAAAAATACAAAGAGACATTGTAAAAGTGAAACTAATTAACTTAGAGTTAATACTTAAATATAAGGTTAATATAAGTACCCAAACCTGTCTAAATTCTATTGGTTGAGTGGTTTTCGACCTATCCCCACCTTAGCCTTTGAATAGTCAACTTTGGAGCCATTGGAAACCGAATATGAATTTATTATAAATTAATATTTCTATCTTTTCCAAAGGTGCCCCTCACCCCTCTTATAAAAGGGCACTCCTCCTTATCATTTATTCACACCTTCAAAGCCTTTTGGTTCGGCCAAACTCTACCCAAATACTCTCCCAACATCCCTCACTACAACCTAGAGGCCTTAGATTGATCAGAAAGCCATCCTAAGGATCCCTTTTGATCAAATCAAAAGGAAGAACCCGAAGAAGAGGTAATGATTTCACCACCCTTCTCCAAGTTCATTTCTTCTTCCACTTCTTCTTCCTTTGTTCTTACCATTCTAAAATAATAACTCCAGTATCTCACATATACTGTGATGTTATTATAAATATGGTACAACCATATTCAGTATTCTATCCACCCTTTGAATAACATGTCACCATACGTGCGTACGTACGGCTTACCGTCTCCACGTCGTGGTGTAATTGTTATTCAATATAATATTATTTGGATGGGTATAATAATGATGTGTAACTCATGTAAATAATAAATATAACATGTTAATGATTCTTTATATATGATATACCATCCATTTATATATTATTTTAATATCAAAAGAATGATATTGTCGCTCGTGCGTACGTACGGACTACCGTCTCCACGAACGCGATGAGATTCATTCTCCATCGTATCCATTCAAGTATAATTATCATTTGATGATTTAGAAATGATGTTTAAGGACTAGATATCATTCTGGATATGAATAAGATACAACAACCATGGCTTATGTAACAAAACATATAAAAGAAAATGAGTAAGTTAACTCCCGAAACGACGATAATTCTAAGATATTATTAACAAATCAATGTTAAAAGATCATATATGATATCATATTATTATATATGATTCTTGTATAATTTAATAAAAACTATTTCACCATTATACAGGAGGTTAACCTACCCCAACCAAGGAAAAGTACAAGGTAAGGGGTTTTCATCTCACTCCTTATTCCCGTGAGATTCATGCCATATTGCCACCATCACCTTTTGTGTGGTGTATGTACTGCCCATAATTATATTCTTTGTGTAATAGACTCTAATTTATGTGTATTTACATATTCATTGTATGATACCTCTTTCAGGGGTTGTATGTTTCATAAGTTACCAAATTGGTAAGGGTTATTCTACAATCTCTTCATTATCCGAGGTTGTTTATATGTAATAATCTACTAGGATCTCTTTATCATCCACATCCATGTTTCTTAAAAATGTATTTCAAAACATTTTTACTATTTACTAGAATATGAGTTAAAGTCATTTATACCCTTTTTGACTTTTATAAGTGTTTTATAAAGAAATCTTTCCGTCGTTTTCAAAACAAGGTCCCTTTTTAACCTTTTCGACAGAATTAAGGTAAGAATGTTTTTTTTAACTTATACGGCGGGTGCGGATAATTTCCGCCGTTATAAAATCTTCAAAACTTCCCTTAAAAGCTTATAAGAATATTTTCAAAGAAAATGTTTTATTTTATATGGATCTTAAATGATTTCAAAATAAAAAGAGATATTTCTTTAAAAAGAATTTTGATTTCATCTATGTCAACATCCTTTGATGGATTTTACGCTTATTTGAAGTTGATTTATTATAATACAAAGATTCTATATTGTATTGAAGGTTTTGTGATATGTTTGACTATGGATGTGATATTTTTATACCATTCATAGTTTATGGTGAAATTATTGACGTTTCGTATGCTAGTTTTAATACGAATGTTTATGTTATGTTTAAACCTTTTCATATGGGAATGCATTGGACTTAATAAGTGACGGGTGGAGCCCGCTATAGCTCCTCGATGCATCGGTAGGTCTCATGAGACAAACTAGTGTCTTGGCACAAGGCCTTGACAAAATCTTATTTGTAGTCTTAGTACGAGGCCTTGGCTATGTGGTTATGATAGTCTGGCATTATGCATTCCAACATTATGAAAGTGGTTATTGATTTTTGCATGTGATTATTCGATTAGTAGAATATCCATGTGAATAATTAAATGGCATTATTTCATTTTATTTATGCCATACCATTTTGAAAGTTCATGTTTAAAAGGCTTTTGTTTTAGTTATACATTGCCTTAAATGTTTATTCTTATTGATGAAATTTTCCGCTATATTGTTATCCTTACTGGGCATTTGAGCTCACCCCTTTTCTATGTTTTATTTTTCCCAGGAAGTGAAGATGTAAGTTATGAATGACCTGCAGGGATATTATGAGGGGATTATAGTGTGGACTGTGGAAACATTATGTTGTTGTAGTAGTTTTTCATTTTATGATGTAATGTAAAACTTATGAATATATCTTGTGTTTCCAAGGCTACTAAACCAATCGGTCTTTCGAGATTTGATCTTTCTTGTGATCATGCCAATGTTATGTAATAATGCACCGACTCTGGGTAACTGGGGTTGGGGCGTTACAGTTGGTATCAGAGGAAGTTTAGTACAAACCTTGGAAGCTAGATTTAGATAAACTCTGATTTGAGCACGTAATCCTAAGATGAACTTTGAGGATTAGTATAGAAGAACTTCCTAGAATTTTGGTATTGTAGGGATTTTGTGAGTTTTCCGAGCAATAAATCCCTGTCTGGATACGAGCAGGTAGAGGCGGCTCTAGCACAGATGTACCTAGGGGTAAAACCCGAAAACACCGCTTTGAGCTAGACTCGAACGGGAACTGGTGCACGACAACGGGCCTTGCTGCACTCTTGGTTACGACACTCCTGGGGGATATGCTTAGGATAACTCTCATTTTCTTTACAAATCATTATGAAGGGTTTATGAGTATATACTTTCTCAAAGAAAACATTTTTATGATTATGGATTATATCCATAAATAGTTCAATTTATTTTAAGTGTTTTATAAGTATGGGATTATGTGTTTTGATTCATAAACTGATCTAGTTTATGCCATGGTATAGAAATGGCGCCCAGTAGAAGGAATGAGAACTCCAGAAATACACATGATTCAAAGAGAAGGAAGGATCATATATTTCATGGTATTAAGCTAGAATTTATAAGAGAAATAGTCTCCCATGTATTATCATCATATGAAGAAATAATATCATGTGTTGATAAGATATTTAAAGAGTTTACTGAGTCCTATGGCTTTGAAGGGAAGCAAGAGAAGAAAAGGATGGAAGAGAGAAAGATGGATAAAGGGAAGAGGGAAAAGAAGACTCTTCCCATATGTGGTAACTGTGGAAAGAAACACCCTGGAACTTGCCTGAAAGGAATGGGAGTTTGTTATAAGTGTGGAGGAAAAGGGCACAAAGTACGTGACTGCAAGGGTAAGAAAATGGTTTTAAATGTACAATGCTTCATTTGCAAGGAGTTTGGACACTACGCGAACCTATGCCCCAGTCATCAGACTATGCCGCAAATGATGCTATTGGATAATAATCAAGTTATGATACTACCACAGATGAAGAGGAATGATTAGAGTTCTTATGTTGATTATGTCAATTGAGTGTTGTATCAACAATGTACTTGTTATAATAATTATGGAGTATATAAGGATTGTACTGCAGTACTATTTCATTAAGGACTTGAGATTATGTGGAACAAAGAAAAGTGACTCAATAGCAGGATAAATTTTTGGAAAATATATGGTTTAGAGAATGATAAATCATAATATAGTTCTGATACTGAGGTAGTGATTTTGGAATAATATGTGATTGTTTTGGATAAATTATATTGGATATTCTTGACTACCTTAGAACTGATTAATGATTTGTATATTCCATCATTGTTGGGGTTTAAAACATTTTTGGATTAATGAAGTATATCCAGCATTCTATATGGAATAAGGGAGCATGAATGTAATCAATATGGAATATGGTAATTCAAGATGTTTCAGTTTATTAAAAGAATACAAGATAAAGGTATTCATATGCTATTGCGGGGTAAAAAGGATCTATATTATGTTTACCTTCCTTATAAATGTTGGACTGTGATTTTGGACATAAGTATTTTGGATAGTTCTAGTTTGGATTATTTTGGATTACCATAAAAGGAAAACCCAGAGGTCGGGCGGCAACCCGTCGCGTCCGGCAAGGCTGCGAGACTTGAACCCGCAACCAAAGGGCGACAAGGGTGTATCACCTACCACTAGCCCACGAGATGTCCTGGATTAAATAATGTAGTTTCTTTAAAAGATCTGGTAGATGAATTATAAATTCGTTTATTTTGGAACCCTGTACGAATAGTATAAATATAATTTTTTTTTATGAGTGAAAGATGAGTTTATGGTAGAAATTTATTAATGGACAAAACTCTAATTATAAAGTAAGTATATCTCCTTATGATCTTAGCCAATCTCATAAAAAATTCCTCAATATTAAGAAAAGCAACTTAGAACAAAAATGTTGTCCTAGATGGTACCTTAAATCATCACTAATTTATGGCTTTGGGATTGTTGGCCTTTTCATAGCCATGTTCTCTACCACTCTCCATCAGATAATTGATGGTTAGATTTCTCTTCCATATCCATATTTTCCTACATGGAACCCTAGTATGTGTTATTTTCGGTAATCTTCATACTTTCCACTCTTTATTTTAAATAGAGGCCTCATTAATTCATTTTTCGATGTGGGATTTCAACTAAGATATTTTGAAACGTCAAAAATGTGTTATCCTAATATCCTATGTTTTGTTGAACCGATGGTATTTCAAATCATCATAGATTGATGAATTTAAGGACCTCAATTTTATACTTGTTTGTGATTGATGACCTCAATCACTACCTATAAATATTTACGTTTTTCCTCCAATTATATGTCTCAAATTGCCACCAATGTTCTCCTAATCGAGATCATAATTTGGTGGTGACCCTTTCATTTCTCTTTTCCTCATATTAAGACTAAATTTTAGTAAACCAATTTCCGATGTGGGTTTTCCCACAAATGTATTATCTATTTTCAAACTTTTATTTTTGAAGAACAATTTCAAATTGCGAGGACGCAATTTATTGAAGGAGGGGAGAATGTAACACCCCAAGATTTCATAGTGTGTTACTTCTTCAAAATAATTCAATAACTTTCACTACATGCAACACCAAGTTCAAGCACACCATGACTTACCAAACAAGCCGTTCAAAAGAGGTTATGAATATTATTAGATAAATTTTAATGTTTATATAATCCTTATAATTTTAGAATCCATATTATGAGTTTCTTAGATATAATGCAAGAACAAATTCATTTTCAGTATTGCACTTTTATCAACTTTAATAGTGAACCCTTTTTAAATACTATATTTTAAACTTTTTGACTAAATGGGGACATCAAAAATTTAAAATGAAACATCCCAAGCTTCTACGGTACGCTTCTCTTTGAATAATGTGATAGCGTGTGTTGTACGCAACACCGAGTTCTAACACACCATAACTAATCAAACTAGCCGTTATGAATAGTAATACCTACTTTTTGAAATTATATATATTTTATATTTGAAAATGGACTTCATTTTTGGATTCGGAATATCGAATTTAGCCTAAGGTGAAATTTTGGTACATTTCGGATAACTTTCATATTTTGATGAATAGTGAAAATTACTAAATTTTAATTAAAAACAACTTTTTTAATCAAAATAATTAATAGTGATAAATTATGAATTTGAGTGGTTTTAAAGTATATTTAGAATATATTTTTACCATTTAATATAATGTTGGTCATTGGACATAATTTTACAATTAAACCGAACATAAACAAGTGTCAATCTTTTGATAGTTATTATCTCTTAAAAACACGCTTTTTGTTTTGACAGCGGGAATTAATTTTAAATTAATTTCTGCCACTTCTGTGTTTTGAATTTAGAAAAATGGATTCCATATTTGGAATCAGGATGTTCAAATTGTGTAAATAGGTAACTTTTATTTTTAGACATTTTGAATAATTGCTGCGGTAAATATTTTATTTACCATGGTTAAGGGTAAATCCGGTAAATAAGGGTTAAAAAATAATATTATAATAATACTAAATTACCCTAAAACGTGTCTTAACCCTATTGGTTGATACATGGTCGACCATGAGCGTCTTTGGGTCGATTTTGGGACCCCATGGATCCACTTGTAAGTGATAATGACACTTTATTTTAATTTAGTTAAAATAAATACAAAAATGACACAAGCATATATCTTTTAGAACAACAATTGTTACATAGGGTTATATATGTTGGATTTTAGATTATAAATATTCATTAGAAATCTAAAAAGATTTCCTACATAAAGATATTTTATTTATAATTTTTAGACATTAAATAATTTATTTTATTTATGACACAATGATGATGCAGTAATTACTATAATAGTGAAAAATTAAAATAATTGATATTATAAATACCCAAACAAATATAATATGAAACTTTTAATGAATTAATATAATTTTATAAGATAATATGATATGTTAGAATTGATTTAATTGACTTTGTTCGAAGTAATCAATCTGTTATGAGTTTCACAAAAATCAACTATTGAATAGTGTCAAAATTGACATAAAAGAGTTCTTAAAACAAATATTATATTATTAATTGATATTAAATTCCTAAAAATCTAAGGTTCGGCCAAGAGACTTATATCAGGATAGGTTCATCATTAATGGACCACTTGGGGGTCTCTTGGATGTGTATAGTAAGTTTATTAACCATATTATATAAAAATACAAAGAGACATTGTAAAAGTGAAACTAATTAACTTAGAGTTAATACTTAAATATAAGGTTAATATAAGTACCCAAACCTGTCTAAATTCTATTGGTTGAGTGGTTTTCGACCTATCCCCACCTTAGCCTTTGAATAGTCAACTTTGGAGCCATTGGAAACCGAATATGAATTTATTATAAATTAATATTTCTATCTTTTCCAAAGGTGCCCCTCACCCCTCTTATAAAAGGGCACTCCTCCTTATCATTTATTCACACCTTCAAAGCCTTTTGGTTCGGCCAAACTCTACCCAAATACTCTCCCAACATCCCTCACTACAACCTAGAGGCCTTAGATTGATCAGAAAGCCATCCTAAGGATCCCTTTTGATCAAATCAAAAGGAAGAACCCGAAGAAGAGGTAATGATTTCACCACCCTTCTCCAAGTTCATTTCTTCTTCCACTTCTTCTTCCTTTGTTCTTACCATTCTAAAATAATAACTCCAGTATCTCACATATACTGTGATGTTATTATAAATATGGTACAACCATATTCAGTATTCTATCCACCCTTTGAATAACATGTCACCATACGTGCGTACGTACGGCTTACCGTCTCCACGTCGTGGTGTAATTGTTATTCAATATAATATTATTTGGATGGGTATAATAATGATGTGTAACTCATGTAAATAATAAATATAACATGTTAATGATTCTTTATATATGATATACCATCCATTTATATATTATTTTAATATCAAAAGAATGATATTGTCGCTCGTGCGTACGTACGGACTACCGTCTCCACGAACGCGATGAGATTCATTCTCCATCGTATCCATTCAAGTATAATTATCATTTGATGATTTAGAAATGATGTTTAAGGACTAGATATCATTCTGGATATGAATAAGATACAACAACCATGGCTTATGTAACAAAACATATAAAAGAAAATGAGTAAGTTAACTCCCGAAACGACGATAATTCTAAGATATTATTAACAAATCAATGTTAAAAGATCATATATGATATCATATTATTATATATGATTCTTGTATAATTTAATAAAAACTATTTCACCATTATACAGGAGGTTAACCTACCCCAACCAAGGAAAAGTACAAGGTAAGGGGTTTTCATCTCACTCCTTATTCCCGTGAGATTCATGCCATATTGCCACCATCACCTTTTGTGTGGTGTATGTACTGCCCATAATTATATTCTTTGTGTAATAGACTCTAATTTATGTGTATTTACATATTCATTGTATGATACCTCTTTCAGGGGTTGTATGTTTCATAAGTTACCAAATTGGTAAGGGTTATTCTACAATCTCTTCATTATCCGAGGTTGTTTATATGTAATAATCTACTAGGATCTCTTTATCATCCACATCCATGTTTCTTAAAAATGTATTTCAAAACATTTTTACTATTTACTAGAATATGAGTTAAAGTCATTTATACCCTTTTTGACTTTTATAAGTGTTTTATAAAGAAATCTTTCCGTCGTTTTCAAAACAAGGTCCCTTTTTAACCTTTTCGACAGAATTAAGGTAAGAATGTTTTTTTTAACTTATACGGCGGGTGCGGATAATTTCCGCCGTTATAAAATCTTCAAAACTTCCCTTACAAGCTTATAAGAATATTTTCAAAGAAAATGTTTTATTTTATATGGATCTTAAATGATTTCAAAATAAAAAGAGATATTTCTTTAAAAAGAATTTTGATTTCATCTATGTCAACATCCTTTGATGGATTTTACGCTTATTTGAAGTTGATTTATTATAATACAAAGATTCTATATTGTATTGAAGGTTTTGTGATATGTTTGACTATGGATGTGATATTTTTATACCATTCATAGTTTATGGTGAAATTATTGACGTTTCGTATGCTAGTTTTAATACGAATGTTTATGTTATGTTTAAACCTTTTCATATGGGAATGCATTGGACTTAATAAGTGACGGGTGGAGCCCGCTATAGCTCCTCGATGCATCGGTAGGTCTCATGAGACAAACTAGTGTCTTGGCACAAGGCCTTGACAAAATCTTATTTGTAGTCTTAGTACGAGGCCTTGGCTATGTGGTTATGATAGTCTGGCATTATGCATTCCAACATTATGAAAGTGGTTATTGATTTTTGCATGTGATTATTCGATTAGTAGAATATCCATGTGAATAATTAAATGGCATTATTTCATTTTATTTATGCCATACCATTTTGAAAGTTCATGTTTAAAAGGCTTTTGTTTTAGTTATACATTGCCTTAAATGTTTATTCTTATTGATGAAATTTTCCGCTATATTGTTATCCTTACTGGGCATTTGAGCTCACCCCTTTTCTATGTTTTATTTTTCCCAGGAAGTGAAGATGTAAGTTATGAATGACCTGCAGGGATATTATGAGGGGATTATAGTGTGGACTGTGGAAACATTATGTTGTTGTAGTAGTTTTTCATTTTATGATGTAATGTAAAACTTATGAATATATCTTGTGTTTCCAAGGCTACTAAACCAATCGGTCTTTCGAGATTTGATCTTTCTTGTGATCATGCCAATGTTATGTAATAATGCACCGACTCTGGGTAACTGGGGTTGGGGCGTTACAGTTGGTATCAGAGGAAGTTTAGTACAAACCTTGGAAGCTAGATTTAGATAAACTCTGATTTGAGCACGTAATCCTAAGATGAACTTTGAGGATTAGTATAGAAGAACTTCCTAGAATTTTGGTATTGTAGGGATTTTGTGAGTTTTCCGAGCAATAAATCCCTGTCTGGATACGAGCAGGTAGAGGCGGCTCTAGCACAGATGTACCTAGGGGTAAAACCCGAAAACACCGCTTTGAGCTAGACTCGAACGGGAACTGGTGCACGACAACGGGCCTTGCTGCACTCTTGGTTACGACACTCCTGGGGGATATGCTTAGGATAACTCTCATTTTCTTTACAAATCATTATGAAGGGTTTATGAGTATATACTTTCTCAAAGAAAACATTTTTATGATTATGGATTATATCCATAAATAGTTCAATTTATTTTAAGTGTTTTATAAGTATGGGATTATGTGTTTTGATTCATAAACTGATCTAGTTTATGCCATGGTATAGAAATGGCGCCCAGTAGAAGGAATGAGAACTCCAGAAATACACATGATTCAAAGAGAAGGAAGGATCATATATTTCATGGTATTAAGCTAGAATTTATAAGAGAAATAGTCTCCCATGTATTATCATCATATGAAGAAATAATATCATGTGTTGATAAGATATTTAAAGAGTTTACTGAGTCCTATGGCTTTGAAGGGAAGCAAGAGAAGAAAAGGATGGAAGAGAGAAAGATGGATAAAGGGAAGAGGGAAAAGAAGACTCTTCCCATATGTGGTAACTGTGGAAAGAAACACCCTGGAACTTGCCTGAAAGGAATGGGAGTTTGTTATAAGTGTGGAGGAAAAGGGCACAAAGTACGTGACTGCAAGGGTAAGAAAATGGTTTTAAATGTACAATGCTTCATTTGCAAGGAGTTTGGACACTACGCGAACCTATGCCCCAGTCATCAGACTATGCCGCAAATGATGCTATTGGATAATAATCAAGTTATGATACTACCACAGATGAAGAGGAATGATTAGAGTTCTTATGTTGATTATGTCAATTGAGTGTTGTATCAACAATGTACTTGTTATAATAATTATGGAGTATATAAGGATTGTACTGCAGTACTATTTCATTAAGGACTTGAGATTATGTGGAACAAAGAAAAGTGACTCAATAGCAGGATAAATTTTTGGAAAATATATGGTTTAGAGAATGATAAATCATAATATAGTTCTGATACTGAGGTAGTGATTTTGGAATAATATGTGATTGTTTTGGATAAATTATATTGGATATTCTTGACTACCTTAGAACTGATTAATGATTTGTATATTCCATCATTGTTGGGGTTTAAAACATTTTTGGATTAATGAAGTATATCCAGCATTCTATATGGAATAAGGGAGCATGAATGTAATCAATATGGAATATGGTAATTCAAGATGTTTCAGTTTATTAAAAGAATACAAGATAAAGGTATTCATATGCTATTGCGGGGTAAAAAGGATCTATATTATGTTTACCTTCCTTATAAATGTTGGACTGTGATTTTGGACATAAGTATTTTGGATAGTTCTAGTTTGGATTATTTTGGATTACCATAAAAGGAAAACCCAGAGGTCGGGCGGCAACCCGTCGCGTCCGGCAAGGCTGCGAGACTTGAACCCGCAACCAAAGGGCGACAAGGGTGTATCACCTACCACTAGCCCACGAGATGTCCTGGATTAAATAATGTAGTTTCTTTAAAAGATCTGGTAGATGAATTATAAATTCGTTTATTTTGGAACCCTGTACGAATAGTATAAATATAATTTTTTTTTATGAGTGAAAGATGAGTTTATGGTAGAAATTTATTAATGGACAAAACTCTAATTATAAAGTAAGTATATCTCCTTATGATCTTAGCCAATCTCATAAAAAATTCCTCAATATTAAGAAAAGCAACTTAGAACAAAAATGTTGTCCTAGATGGTACCTTAAATCATCACTAATTTATGGCTTTGGGATTGTTGGCCTTTTCATAGCCATGTTCTCTACCACTCTCCATCAGATAATTGATGGTTAGATTTCTCTTCCATATCCATATTTTCCTACATGGAACCCTAGTATGTGTTATTTTCGGTAATCTTCATACTTTCCACTCTTTATTTTAAATAGAGGCCTCATTAATTCATTTTTCGATGTGGGATTTCAACTAAGATATTTTGAAACGTCAAAAATGTGTTATCCTAATATCCTATGTTTTGTTGAACCGATGGTATTTCAAATCATCATAGATTGATGAATTTAAGGACCTCAATTTTATACTTGTTTGTGATTGATGACCTCAATCACTACCTATAAATATTTACGTTTTTCCTCCAATTATATGTCTCAAATTGCCACCAATGTTCTCCTAATCGAGATCATAATTTGGTGGTGACCCTTTCATTTCTCTTTTCCTCATATTAAGACTAAATTTTAGTAAACCAATTTCCGATGTGGGTTTTCCCACAAATGTATTATCTATTTTCAAACTTTTATTTTTGAAGAACAATTTCAAATTGCGAGGACGCAATTTATTGAAGGAGGGGAGAATGTAACACCCCAAGATTTCATAGTGTGTTACTTCTTCAAAATAATTCAATAACTTTCACTACATGCAACACCAAGTTCAAGCACACCATGACTTACCAAACAAGCCGTTCAAAAGAGGTTATGAATATTATTAGATAAATTTTAATGTTTATATAATCCTTATAATTTTAGAATCCATATTATGAGTTTCTTAGATATAATGCAAGAACAAATTCATTTTCAGTATTGCACTTTTATCAACTTTAATAGTGAACCCTTTTTAAATACTATATTTTAAACTTTTTGACTAAATGGGGACATCAAAAATTTAAAATGAAACATCCCAAGCTTCTATGGTACGCTTCTCTTTGAATAATGTGATAGCGTGTGTTGTACGCAACACCGAGTTCTAACACACCATAACTAATCAAACTAGCCGTTATGAATAGTAATACCTACTTTTTGAAATTATATATATTTTATATTTGAAAATGGACTTCATTTTTGGATTCGGAATATCGAATTTAGCCTAAGGTGAAATTTTGGTACATTTCGGATAACTTTCATATTTTGATGAATAGTGAAAATTACTAAATTTTAATTAAAAACAACTTTTTTAATCAAAATAATTAATAGTGATAAATTATGAATTTGAGTGGTTTTAAAGTATATTTAGAATATATTTTTACCATTTAATATAATGTTGGTCATTGGACATAATTTTACAATTAAACCGAACATAAACAAGTGTCAATCTTTTGATAGTTATTATCTCTTAAAAACACGCTTTTTGTTTTGACAGCGGGAATTAATTTTAAATTAATTTCTGCCACTTCTGTGTTTTGAATTTAGAAAAATGGATTCCATATTTGGAATCAGGATGTTCAAATTGTGTAAATAGGTAACTTTTATTTTTAGACATTTTGAATAATTGCTGCGGTAAATATTTTATTTACCATGGTTAAGGGTAAATCCGGTAAATAAGGGTTAAAAAATAATATTATAATAATACTAAATTACCCTAAAACGTGTCTTAACCCTATTGGTTGATACATGGTCGACCATGAGCGTCTTTGGGTCGATTTTGGGACCCCATGGATCCACTTGTAAGTGATAATGACACTTTATTTTAATTTAGTTAAAATAAATACAAAAATGACACAAGCATATATCTTTTAGAACAACAATTGTTACATAGGGTTATATATGTTGGATTTTAGATTATAAATATTCATTAGAAATCTAAAAAGATTTCCTACATAAAGATATTTTATTTATAATTTTTAGACATTAAATAATTTATTTTATTTATGACACAATGATGATGCAGTAATTACTATAATAGTGAAAAATTAAAATAATTGATATTATAAATACCCAAACAAATATAATATGAAACTTTTAATGAATTAATATAATTTTATAAGATAATATGATATGTTAGAATTGATTTAATTGACTTTGTTCGAAGTAATCAATCTGTTATGAGTTTCACAAAAATCAACTATTGAATAGTGTCAAAATTGACATAAAAGAGTTCTTAAAACAAATATTATATTATTAATTGATATTAAATTCCTAAAAATCTAAGGTTCGGCCAAGAGACTTATATCAGGATAGGTTCATCATTAATGGACCACTTGGGGGTCTCTTGGATGTGTATAGTAAGTTTATTAACCATATTATATAAAAATACAAAGAGACATTGTAAAAGTGAAACTAATTAACTTAGAGTTAATACTTAAATATAAGGTTAATATAAGTACCCAAACCTGTCTAAATTCTATTGGTTGAGTGGTTTTCGACCTATCCCCACCTTAGCCTTTGAATAGTCAACTTTGGAGCCATTGGAAACCGAATATGAATTTATTATAAATTAATATTTCTATCTTTTCCAAAGGTGCCCCTCACCCCTCTTATAAAAGGGCACTCCTCCTTATCATTTATTCACACCTTCAAAGCCTTTTGGTTCGGCCAAACTCTACCCAAATACTCTCCCAACATCCCTCACTACAACCTAGAGGCCTTAGATTGATCAGAAAGCCATCCTAAGGAGCCCTTTTGATCAAATCAAAAGGAAGAACCCGAAGAAGAGGTAATGATTTCACCACCCTTCTCCAAGTTCATTTCTTCTTCCACTTCTTCTTCCTTTGTTCTTACCATTCTAAAATAATAACTCCAGTATCTCACATATACTGTGATGTTATTATAAATATGGTACAACCATATTCAGTATTCTATCCACCCTTTGAATAACATGTCACCATACGTGCGTACGTACGGCTTACCGTCTCCACGTCGTGGTGTAATTGTTATTCAATATAATATTATTTGGATGGGTATAATAATGATGTGTAACTCATGTAAATAATAAATATAACATGTTAATGATTCTTTATATATGATATACCATCCATTTATATATTATTTTAATATCAAAAGAATGATATTGTCGCTCGTGCGTACGTACGGACTACCGTCTCCACGAACGCGATGAGATTCATTCTCCATCGTATCCATTCAAGTATAATTATCATTTGATGATTTAGAAATGATGTTTAAGGACTAGATATCATTCTGGATATGAATAAGATACAACAACCATGGCTTATGTAACAAAACATATAAAAGAAAATGAGTAAGTTAACTCCCAAAACGACGATAATTCTAAGATATTATTAACAAATCAATGTTAAAAGATCATATATGATATCATATTATTATATATGATTCTTGTATAATTTAATAAAAACTATTTCACCATTATACAGGAGGTTAACCTACCCCAACCAAGGAAAAGTACAAGGTAAGGGGTTTTCATCTCACTCCTTATTCCCGTGAGATTCATGCCATATTGCCACCATCACCTTTTGTGTGGTGTATGTACTGCTCATAATTATATTCTTTGTGTAATAGACTCTAATTTATGTGTATTTACATATTCATTGTATGATACCTCTTTCAGGGGTTGTATGTTTCATAAGTTACCAAATTGGTAAGGGTTATTTTACAATCTCTTCATTATCCGAGGTTGTTTATATGTAATAATCTACTAGGATCTCTTTATCATCCACATCCATGTTTCTTAAAAATGTATTTCAAAACATTTTTACTATTTACTAGAATATGAGTTAAAGTCATTTATACCCTTTTTGACTTTTATAAGTGTTTTATAAAGAAATCTTTCCGTCGTTTTCAAAACAAGGTCCCTTTTTAACCTTTTCGACAGAATTAAGGTAAGAATGTTTTTTTTAACTTATACGGCGGGTGCGGATAATTTCCGCCGTTATAAAATCTTCAAAACTTCCCTTACAAGCTTATAAGAATATTTTCAAAGAAAATGTTTTATTTTATATGGATCTTAAATGATTTCAAAATAAAAAGAGATATTTCTTTAAAAAGAATTTTGATTTCATCTATGTCAACATCCTTTGATGGATTTTACGCTTATTTGAAGTTGATTTATTATAATACAAAGATTCTATATTGTATTGAAGGTTTTGTGATATGTTTGACTATGGATGTGATATTTTTATACCATTCATAGTTTATGGTGAAATTATTGACGTTTCGTATGCTAGTTTTAATACGAATGTTTATGTTATGTTTAAACCTTTTCATATGGGAATGCATTGGACTTAATAAGTGACGGGTGGAGCCCGCTATAGCTCCTCGATGCATCGGTAGGTCTCATGAGACAAACTAGTGTCTTGGAACAAGGCCTTGACAAAATCTTATTTGTAGTCTTGGTACGAGGCCTTGGCTATGTGGTTATGATAGTCTGGCATTATGCATTCCAACATTATGAAAGTGGTTATTGATTTTTGCATGTGATTATTCGATTAGTAGAATATCCATGTGAATAATTAAATGGCATTATTTCATTTTATTTATGCCATACCATGTTGAAAGTTCATGTTTAAAAGGCTTTTGTTTTAGTTATACATTGCCTTAAATGTTTATTCTTATTGATGAAATTTTCCGCTATATTGTTATCCTTACTGGGCATTTGAGCTCACCCCTTTTCTATGTTTTATTTTTCCCAGGAAGTGAAGATGTAAGTTATGAATGACCTGCAGGGATATTATGAGGGGATTATAGTGTGGACTGTGGAAACATTATGTTGTTGTAGTAGTTTTTCATTTTATGATGTAATGTAAAACTTATGAATATATCTAGTGTTTCCAAGGCTACTAAACCAATCGGTCTTTCGAGATTTGATCTTTCTTGTGATCATGCCAATGTTATGTAATAATGCACCGACTCTGGGTAACTGGGGTCGGGGCGTTACAGTTGGTATCAGAGGAAGTTTAGTACAAACCTTGGAAGCTAGATTTAGATAAACTCTGATTTGAGCACGTAATCCTAAGATGAACTTTGAGGATTAGTATAGAAGAACTTCCTAGAATTTTGGTATTGTAGGGATTTTGTGAGTTTTCCGAGCAATAAATCACTGTCTGGATACGAGCAGGTAGAGGCGGCTCTAGCACAGATGTACCTAGGGGTAAAACCCGAAAACACCGCTTTGAGCTAGACTCGAACGGGAACTGGTGCACGACAACGGGCCTTGCTGCACTCTTGGTTACGACACTCCTGGGGGATATGCTTAGGATAACTCTCATTTTCTTTACAAATCATTATGAAGGGTTTATGAGTATATACTTTCTCAAAGAAAACATTTTTATGATTATGGATTATATCCATAAATAGTTCAATTTATTTTAAGTGTTTTATAAGTATGGGATTATGTGTTTTGATTCATAAACTGATCTAGTTTATGCCATGGTATAGAAATGGCGCCCAGTAGAAGGAATGAGAACTCCAGAAATACACATGATTCAAAGAGAAGGAAGGATCATATCTTTCATGGTATTAAGCTAGAATTTATAAGAGAAATAGTCTCCCATGTATTATCATCATATGAAGAAATAATATCATGTGTTGATAAGATATTTAAAGAGTTTACTGAGTCCTATGGCTTTGAAGGGAAGCAAGAGAAGAAAAGGATGGAAGAGAGAAAGATGGATAAAGGGAAGAGGGAAAAGAAGAATCTTCCCATATGTGGTAACTGTGGAAAGAAACACCCTGGAACTTGCCTGAAAGGAATGGGAGTTTGTTATAAGTGTGGAGGAAAAGGGCACAAAGTACGTGACTGCAAGGGTAAGAAAATGGTTTTAAATGTACAATGCTTCATTTGCAAGGAGTTTGGACACTACGCGAACCTATGCCCCAGTCATCAGACTATGCCGAAAATGATGCTATTGGATAATAATCAAGTTATGATACTACCACAGATGAAGAGGAATGATTAGAGTTCTTATGTTGATTATGTCAATTGAGTGTTGTATCAACAATGTACTTGTTATAATAATTATGGAGTATATAAGGATTGTACTGCAGTACTATTTCATTAAGGACTTGAGATTATGTGGAACAAAGAAAAGTGACTCAATAGCAGGATAAATTTTTGGAAAATATATGGTTTAGAGAATGATAAATCATAATATAGTTCTGATACTGAGGTAGTGATTTTGGAATAATATGTGATTGTTTTGGATAAATTATATTGGATATTCTTGACTACCTTAGAACTGATTAATGATTTGTATATTCCATCATTGTTGGGGTTTAAAACATTTTTGGATTAATGAAGTATATCCAGCATTCTATATGGAATAAGGGAGCATGAATGTAATCAATATGGAATATGGTAATTCAAGATGTTTCAGTTTATTAAAAGAATACAAGATAAAGGTATTCATATGCTATTGCGGGGTAAAAAGGATCTATATTATGTTTACCTTCCTTATAAATGTTGGACTGTGATTTTGGACATAAGTATTTTGGATAGTTCTAGTTTGGATTATTTTGGATTACCATAAAAGGAAAACCCAGAGGTCGGGCGGCAACCCGTCGCGTCCGGCAAGGCTGCGAGACTTGAACCCGCAACCAAAGGGCGACAAGGGTGTATCACCTACCACTAGCCCACGAGATGTCCTGGATTAAATAATGTAGTTTCTTTAAAAGATCTGGTAGATGAATTATAAATTCGTTTATTTTGGAACCCTGTACGAATAGTATAAATATAATTTTTTTTTACGAGTGAAAGATGAGTTTATGGTAGAAATTTATTAATGGACAAAACTCTAATTATAAAGTAAGTATATCTCCTTATGATCTTAGCCAATCTCATAAAAAATTCCTCAATATTAAGAAAAGCAACTTAGAACAAAAATGTTGTCCTAGATGGTACCTTAAATCATCACTAATTTATGGCTTTGGGATTGTTGGCCTTTTCATAGCCATGTTCTCTACCACTCTCCATCAGATAATTGATGGTTAGATTTCTCTTCCATATCCATATTTTCCTACATGGAACCCTAGTATGTGTTATTTTCGGTAATCTTCATACTTTCCACTCTTTATTTTAAATAGAGGCCTCATTAATTCATTTTTCGATGTGGGATTTCAACTAAGATATTTTGAAACGTCAAAAATGTGTTATCCTAATATCCTATGTTTTGTTGAACCGATGGTATTTCAAATCATCATAGATTGATGAATTTAAGGACCTCAATTTTATACTTGTTTGTGATTGATGACCTCAATCACTACCTATAAATATTTACGTTTTTCCTCCAATTATATGTCTCAAATTGCCACCAATGTTCTCCTAATCGAGATCATAATTTGGTGGTGACCCTTTCATTTCTCTTTTCCTCATATTAAGACTAAATTTTAGTAAACCAATTTCCGATGTGGGTTTTCCCACAAATATATTATCTATTTTCAAACTTTTATTTTTGAAGAACAATTTCAAATTGCGAGGACGCAATTTATTGAAGGAGGGGAGAATGTAACACCCCAAGATTTCATAGTGTGTTACTTCTTCAAAATAATTCAATAACTTTCACTACATGCAACACCAAGTTCAAGCACACCATGACTTACCAAACAAGCCGTTCAAAAGAGGTTATGAATATTATTAGATAAATTTTAATGTTTATATAATCCTTATAATTTTAGAATCCATATTATGAGTTTCTTAGATATAATGCAAGAACAAATTCATTTTCAGTATTGCACTTTTATCAACTTTAATAGTGAACCTTTTTTAAATACTATATTTTAAACTTTTTGACTAAATGGGGACATCAAAAATTTAAAATGAAACATCCCAAACTTCTATGGTACGCTTCTCTTTGAATAATGTGATAGCGTGTGTTGTACGCAACACCGAGTTCTAACACACCATAACTAATCAAACTAGCCGTTATGAATAGTAATACCTACTTTTTGAAATTATATATATTTTATATTTGAAAATGGACTTCATTTTTGGATTCAGAATATCGAATTTAGCCTAAGGTGAAATTTTGGTACATTTCGGATAACTTTCATATTTTGATGAATAGTGAAAATTACTAAATTTTAATTAAAAACAACTTTTTTAATCAAAATAATTAATAGTGATAAATTATGAATTTGAGTGGTTTTAAAGTATATTTAGAATATATTTTTACCATTTAATATAATGTTGGTCATTGGACATAATTTTACAATTAAACCGAACATAAACAAGTGTCAATCTTTTGATAGTTATTATCTCTTAAAAACACGCTTTTTGTTTTGACAGCGGGAATTAATTTTAAATTAATTTCTGCCACTTCTGTGTTTTGAATTTAGAAAAATGGATTCCATATTTGGAATCAGGATGTTCAAATTGTGTAAATAGGTAACTTTTATTTTTAGACATTTTGAATAATTACTGCGGTAAATATTTTATTTACCATGGTTAAGGGTAAATCCGGTAAATAAGGGTTAAAAAATAATATTATAATAATACTAAATTACCCTAAAACGTGTCTTAACCCTATTGGTTGATACATGGTCGACCATGAGCGTCTTTGGGTCGATTTTGGGACCCCATGGATCCACTTGTAAGTGATAATGACACTTTATTTTAATTTAGTTAAAATAAATACAAAAATGACACAAGCATATATCTTTTAGAACAACAATTGTTATATAGGGTTATATATGTTGGATTTTAGATTATAAATATTCATTAGAAATCTAAAAAGATTTCCTACATAATGATATTTTATTTATAATTTTTAGACATTAAATAATTTATTTTATTTATGACACAATGATGATGCAGTAATTACTATAATAGTGAAAAATTAAAATAATTGATATTATAAATACCCAAACAAATATAATATGAAACTTTTAATGAATTAATCTAATTTTATAGGATAATATGATATGTTAGGATTGATTTAATTGACTTTGTTCGAAGTAATCAATCTGTTATGAGTTTCACAAAAATCAACTATTGAATAGTGTCAAAATTGACATAAAAGAGTTCTTAAAACAAATATTATATTATTAATTGATATTAAATTCCTAAAAATCTAAGGTTCGGCCAAGAGACTTATATCAGGATAGGTTCATCATTAATGGACCACTTGGGGGTCTCTTGGATGTTTATAGTAAGTTTATTAACCATATTATATAAAAATACAAAGAGACATTGTAAAAGTGAAACTAATTAACTTAGAGTTAATACTTAAAGATAAGGTTAATATAAGTACCCAAACCTGTCTAAATTCTATTGGTTGAGTGGTTTTCGACCTATCCCCACCTTAGCATTTGAATAGTCAACTTTGGAGCCATTGGAAACCGAATATGAATTTATTATAAATTAATATTTCTATCTTTTCCAAAGGTGCCCCTCACCCCTCTTATAAAAGGGCACTCCTCCTTCTCATTTCTTCACACCTTCAAAGCCTTTTGGTTCGGCCAAACTCTGCCCAAATACTCTCCCAACATCCCTCACTACAACCTAGAGGCCTTAGATTGATCAGAAAGCCATCCTAAGGAGCCCTTTTGATCAAATCAAAAGGAAGAACCCGAAGAAGAGGTAATGATTTCACCACCCTTCTCCAAGTTCATTTCTTCTTCCACTTCTTCTTCCTTTGTTATTACCATTATAAAATAATAACTCCAGTATCTCACATATACTGTGATGTTATTATAAATATGGTACAACCATATTCAGTATTCTATCCACCCTTTGAATAACATGTCACCATACGTGCGTACGTACGGCTTACCGTCTCCACGTCGTGGTGTAATTGTTATTCAATATAATATTATTTGGATGGGTATAATAATGATGTGTAACTCATGTAAATAATAAATATAACATGTTAATGATTCTGTATATATGATATATCATCCATTTATATATTATTTTAATATCAAAAGAATGATATTGTCGCTCGTGCGTACGTACGGACTACCGTCTCCACGAACGCGATGAGATTCATTCTCCATCGTATCCATTCAAGTATAATTATCATTTGATGATTTAAAAATGATGTTTAAGGACTAGATATCATTCTGGATATGAATAAGATACAACAACCATGGCTTATGTAACAAAACATATAAAAGAAAATGAGTAAGTTAACTCCCGAAACGACGATAATTCTAAGATATTATTAACAAATCAATGTTAAAAGATCATATATGATATCATATTATTATATATGATTCTTGTATAATTTAATAACAACTATTTCACCATTATACAGGAGGTTAACCTACCCCAACCAAGGAAAAGTACAAGGTAAGGGGTTTTCATCTCACTCCTTATTCCCGTGAGATTCATGCCATATTGCCACCATCACCTTTTGTGTGGTGTATGTACTGCCCATAATTATATTCTTTGTGTAATAGACTCTAATTTATGTGTATTTACATATTCATTGTATGATACCTCTTTCAGGGGTTGTATGTTTCATAAGTTACCAAATTGGTAAGGGTTATTTTACAATCTCTTCATTATCCGAGGTTGTTTATATGTAATAATCTACTGGGATCTCTTTATCATCCACATCCATGTTTCTTAAAAATGTATTTCAAAACATTTTTACTATTTACTAGAATATGAGTTAAAGTCATTTATACCCTTTTTGACTTTTATAAGTGTTTTATAAAGGAATCTTTCCGTCGTTTTCAAAACAAGGTCCATTTTTAACCTTTTCGACAGAATTAAGGTAAGAATATTTTTTTTAAATTATACGGCGGGTGCGGCTAATTTCCGCCGTTATAAAGTCTTCAAAACTTCCCTTACAAGCTTATAAGAATATTTTCAAAGAAAATGTTTTATTTTATATGGATCTTAAATGATTTCAAAATAAAAAGAGATATTTCTTTAAAAAGAATTTTGATTTCATCTATGTCAACATCCTTTGATGGATTTTACGCTTATTTGAAGTTGATTTATTATAATACAAAGATTCTATATTGTATTGAAGGTTTTGTGATATGTTTGACTATGGATGTGATATTTTTATACCATTCATAGTTTATGGTGAAATTATTGGCGTTTCGTATGCTAGTTTTAATACGAATGTTTATGTTATGTTTAAACCTTTTCATATGGGAATGCATTGGACTTAATAAGTGACGGGTGGAGCCCGCTATAGCTCCTCGATGCATCGGTAGGTCTCATGAGACAAACTAGTGTCTTGGCACAAGGCCTTGACAAAATCTTATTTGTAGTCTTGGTACGAGGCCTTGGCTATGTGGTTATGATAGTCTGGCATTATGCATTCCAACATTATGAAAGTGGTTATTGATTTTTGCATGTGATTATTCGATTAGTAGAATATCCATGTAAATAATTAAATGGCATTATTTCATTTTATTTATGCCATACCATGTTGAAAGTTCATGTTTAAAAGACTTTTGTTTTAGTTATACATTGCCTTAAATGTTTATTCTTATTGATGAAATTTTCCGCTATATTGTTATCCTTACTGGGCATTTGAGCTCACCCCTTTTCTATGTTTTATTTTTCCCAGGAAGTGAAGATGTAAGTTATGAATGACCTGCAGGGATATTATGAGGGGATTATAGTGTGGACTGTGGAAACATTATGTTGTTGTAGTAGTTTTTCATTTTATGATGTAATGTAAAACTTATGAATATATCTAGTGTTTCCAAGGCTACTAAACCAATCGGTCTTTCGAGATTTGATCTTTCTTGTGATCATGCCAATGTTATGTAATAATGCACCGACTCTGGGTAACTGGGGTCGGGGCGTTACAGTTGGTATCAGAGGAAGTTTAGTACAAACCTTGGAAGCTAGATTTAGATAAACTCTGATTTGAGCACGTAATCCTAAGATGAACTTTGAGGATTAGTATAGAAGAACTTCCTAGAATTTTGGTATTGTAGGGATTTTGTGAGTTTTCCGAGCAATAAATCCCTGTCTGGATACGAGCAGGTAGAGGCGGCTCTGGCACAGATGTACCTAGGGGTAAAACCCGAAAACACCGCTTTGAGCTAGACTCGAACGGGAACTGGTGCACGACAACGGGCCTTGCTGCACTCTTGGTTACGACACTCATGGGGGATATGCTTAGGATAACTCTCATTTTCTTTACAAATCATTATGAAGGGTTTATGAGTATATACTTTCTCAAAGAAAACATTTTTATGATTATGGATTATATCCATAAATAGTTCAATTTATTTTAAGTGTTTTATAAGTATGGGATTATGTGTTTTGATTCATAAACTGATCTAGTTTATGCCATGGTATAGAAATGGCGCCCAGTAGAAGGAATGAGAACTCCAGAAATACACATGATTCAAAGAGAAGGAAGGATCATATCTTTCATGGTCTTAAGCTAGAATTTATAAGAGAAATAGTCTCCCATGTATTATCATCATATGAAGAAATAATATCATGTGTTGATAAGATATGTAAAGAGTTTACTGAGTCCTATGGCTTTGAAGGGAAGCAAGAGAAGAAAAGGATGGAAGAGAGAAAGATGGATAAAGGGAAGAGGGAAAAGAAGAATCTTCCCATATGTGGTAACTGTGGAAAGAAACACCCTGGAACTTGCCTGAAAGGAATGGGAGTTTGTTATAAGTGTGGAGGAAAAGGGCACAAAGTACGTGACTGCAAGGGTAAGAAAATGGTTTTAAATGTACAATGCTTCATTTGCAAGGAGTTTGGACACTACGCGAACTTATGCCCCAGTCATCAGACTATGCCGCAAATGATGCTATTGGATAATAATCAAGTTATGATACTACCACAGATGAAGAGGAATGATTAGAGTTCTTATGTTGATTATGTCAATTGAGTGTTGTATCAACAATGTACTTGTTATAATAATTATGGAGTATATAAGGATTGTATTGCAGTACTATTTCATTAAGGACTTGAGATTATGTGGAACAAAGAAAAGTGACTCAATAGCAGGATAAATTTTTGGAAAATATATGGTTTAGAGAATGATAAATCATAATATAGTTCTGATACTGAGGTAGTGATTTTGGAATAATATGTGATTGTTTTGGATAAATTATATTGGATATTCTTGACTACCTTGGAACTGATTAATGATTTGTATATTCCATCATTGTTAGGGTTTAAAACATTTTTGGATTAATGAAGTATATCCAGCATTCTATATGGAATAAGGGAGCATGAATGTAATCAATATGGAATATGGTAATTCAAGATGTTTCAGTTTATTAAAAGAATACAAGATGAAGGTTTTCATATGCTATTGCGGGGTAAAAAGGATCTATATTTTGTTTACCTTCCTTATAAATGTTGGACTGCGAGTTTGGACATAAGTATTTTGGATAGTTCTAGTTTGGATTATTTTGGATTACCATAAAAGGAAAACCCGGAGGTCGGGCGGCAACCCGTCGCGTCCGGCAAGGCTGCGAGACTTGAACCCGCAACCAAAGGGCGATAAGGGTGTATCACCTACCACTGGCCCACGAGATGTCCTGGATTAAATAATGTAGTTTCTTTAAAAGATCTGGTAGATGAATTATAAATTCGTTTATTTTGGAACCCTGTACGAATAGTATAAATATAATTTTTTTTTACGAGTGAAAGATGAGTTTATGGTAGAAATTTATTAATGGACAAAACTCTAATTATAAAGTAAGTATATCTCCTTATGATCTTAGCCAATCTCATAAATAAATTCCTCAATATTAAGAAAAGCAACTTAGAACAAAAATGTTGTCCTAGATGGTACCTTAAATCATCACTAATTTATGGCTTTGGGATTGTTGGCCTTTTCATAGCCATGTTCTCTACCACTCTCCATCAGATAATTGATGGTTAGATTTCTCTTCCATATCCATATTTTCCTACATGGAACCCTAGTATGTGTTATTTTCGGTAATCTTCATATTTTCCACTCTTTATTTTAAATAGAGGCCTCATTAATTCATTTTTCGATGTGGGATTTCAACTAAGATATTTTGAAACGTCAAAAATGTGTTATCCTAATATCCTATGTTTTGTTGAACCGATGGTATTTCAAATCATCATAGATTGATGAATTTAAGGACCTCAATTTTATACTTGTTTGTGATTGATGACCTCAATCACTACCTATAAATATTTACGTTTTTCCTCCAATTATATGTCTCAAATTGCCACCAATGTTCTCCTAATCGAGATCATAATTTGGTGGTGACCCTTCATTTCTCTTTTCCTCATATTAAGACTAAATTTTAGTAAACCAATTTCCGATGTGGGTTTTCCCACAAATATATTATCTATTTTCAAACTTTTATTTTCGAAGAACAATTTCAAATTGCGAGGACGCAATTTATTGAAGGAGGGGAGAATGTAACACCCCAAGATTTCATAGTGTGTTACTTCTTCAAAATAATTCAATAACTTTCACTACATGCAACACCAAGTTCAAGCACACCATGACTTACCAAACAAGCCGTTCAAAAGAGGTTATGAATATTATTAGATAAATTTTAATGTTTATATAATCCTTATAATTTTAGAATCCATATTATGAGTTTCTTAGATATATTGCAAGAACAAATTCATTTTCAGTATTGCACTTTTATCAACTTTAATAGTGAACCCTTTTTAAATACTATATTTTAAACTTTTTGACTAAATGGGGACATCAAAAATTTAAAATGAAACATCCCAAGCTTCTACGGTACGCTTCTCTTTGAATAATGTGATAGCGTGTGTTGTACGCAACACCGAGTTCTAACACACCATAACTAATCAAACTAGCCGTTATGAATAGTAATACCTACTTTTTGAAATTATATGTATTTTATATTTGAAAATGGACTTCATTTTTGGATTCGGAATATCGAATTTAGCCTAAGGTGAAATTTTGGTACATTTCGGATAACTTTCATATTTTGATGAATAGTGAAAATTACTAAATTTGAATTAAAAACAACTTTTTTAATCAAAATAATTAATAGTGATAAATTATGAATTTGAGTGGTTTTAAAGTATATTTAGAATATATTTTTACCATTTAATATAATGTTGGTCATTGGACATAATTTTACAATTAAACCGAACATAAACAAGTGTCAATCTTTTGATAGTTATTATCTCTTAAAAACACGCTTTTTGTTTTGACAGCGGGAATTAATTTTAAATTAATTTCTGCCACTTCTGTGTTTTGAATTTAGAAAAATGGATTCCATATTTGGAATCAGGATTTTCAAATTGTGTAAATAGGTAACTTTTATTTTTAGACATTTTGAATAATTACTGCGGTAAATATTTTATTTACCATGGTTAAGGGTAAATCCGGTAAATAAGAGTTAAAAAATAATATTATAATAATACTAAATTACCCTAAAACGTGTCTTAACCCTATTGGTTGATACATGGTCGACCATGAGCGTCTTTGGGTCGATTTTGGGACCCCATGGATCCACTTGTAAGTGATAATGACACTTTATTTTAATTTAGTTAAAATAAATACAAAAATGACACAAGCATATTTCTTTTAGAACAACAATTGTTACATAGGGTTATATATGTTGGATTTTAGATTATAAATATTCATTAGAAATCTAAAAAGATTTCCTACATAATGATATTTTATTTATAATTTTTAGACATTAAATAATTTATTTTATTTATGACACAATGATGATGCAGTAATTACTATAATAGTGAAAAATTAAAATAATTGATATTATAAATACCCAAACAAATATAATATGAAACTTTTAATGAATTAATCTAATTTTCTAGGATAATATGATATGTTAGGATTGATTTAATTGACTTTGTTCGAAGTAATCAATCTGTTATGAGTTTCACAAAAATCAACTATTGAATAGTGTCAAAATTGACATAAAAGAGTTCTTAAAACAAATATTATATTATTAATTGATATTAAATTCCTAAAAATCTAAGGTTCGGCCAAGAGACTTATATCAGGATAGGTTCATCATTAATGGACCACTTGGGGGTCTCTTGGATGTATATAGTAAGTTTATTAACCATATTATATAAAAATACAAAGAGACATTGTAAAAGTGAAACTAATTAACTTAGAGTTAATACTTAAAGATAAGGTTAATATAAGTACCCAAACCTGTCTAAATTCTATTGGTTGAGTGGTTTTCGACCTATCCCCACCTTAGCCTTTGAATAGTCAACTTTGGAGCCATTGGAAACCGAATATGAATTTATTATAAATTAATATTTCTATTTTTTCCAAAGGTGCCCCTCACCCCTCTTATAAAAGGGAACTCCTCCTTCTCATTTCTTCACACCTTCAAAGCCTTTTGGTTCGGCCAAACTCTGCCCAAATACTCTCCCAACATCTCTCACTACAACCTAGAGGCCTTAGATTGATCAGAAAGCCATCCTAAGGAGCCCTTTTGATCAAATCAAAAGGAAGAACCCGAAGAAGAGGTAATGATTTCACCACCCTTCTCCAAGTTCATTTCTTCTTCCACTTCTTCTTCCTTTGTTCTTACCATTCTAAAATAATAACTCCAGTATCTCACATATACTGTGATGTTATTATAAATATGGTACAACCATATTCAGTATTCTATCCACCCTTTGAATAACATGTCACCATACGTGCGTACGTACGGCTTACCGTCTCCACGTCGTGGTGTAATTGTTATTCAATATAATATTATTTGGATGGGTATAATAATGATGTGTAACTCATGTAAATAATAAATATAACATGTTAATGATTCTGTATATATGATATATCATCCATTTATATATTATTTTAATATCAAAAGAATGATATTGTCGCTCGTGCGTACGTACGGACTACCGTCTCCACGAACGCGATGAGATTCATTCTCCATCGTATCCATTCAAGTATAATTATCATTTGATGATTTAAAAATGATGTTTAAGGACTAGATATCATTCTGGATATGAATAAGATACAACAACCATGGCTTATGTAACAAAACATATAAAAGAAAATGAGTAAGTTAACTCCCGAAACGACGATAATTCTAAGATATTATTAACAAATCAATGTTAAAAGATCATATATGATATCATATTATTATATATGATTCTTGTATAATTTAATAACAACTATTTCACCATTATACAGGAGGTTAACCTACCCCAACCAAGGAAAAGTACAAGGTAAGGGGTTTTCATCTCACTCCTTATTCCCGTGAGATTCATGCCATATTGCCACCATCACCTTTTTTGTGGTGTATGTACTGCCCATAATTATATTCTTTGTGTAATAGACTCTAATTTATGTGTATTTACATATTCATTGTATGATACCTCTTTCAGGGGTTGTATGTTTCATAAGTTACCAAATTGGTAAGGGTTATTTCACAATCTCTTCATTATCTGAGGTTGTTTATATGTAATAATCTACTGGGATCTCTTTATCATCCACATCCATGTTTCTTAAAAATGTATTTCAAAACATTTTTACTATTTACTAGAATATGAGTTAAAGTCATTTATACCCTTTTTGACTTTTATAAGTGTTTTATAAAGGAATCTTTCCGTCGTTTTCAAAACAAGGTCCCTTTTTAACCTTTTCGACAGAATTAAGGTAAGAATGTTTTTTTTAACTTATACGGCGGGTGCGGCTAATTTCCGCCGTTATAAAATCTTCAAAACTTCCCTTACAAGCTTATAAGAATATTTTCAAAGAAAATGTTTTATTTTATATGGATCTTAAATGATTTCAAAATAAAAAGAGATATTTCTTTAAAAAGAATTTTGATTTCATCTATGTCAACATCCTTTGATGGATTTTACGCTTATTTGAAGTTGATTTATTATAATACAAAGCTTCTATATTGTATTGAAGGTTTTGTGATATGTTTGACTATGGATGTGATATTTTTATACCATTCATATTTTATGGTGAAATTATTGACGTTTCGTATGCTAGTTTTAATACGAATGTTTATGTTATGTTTAAACCTTTTCATATGGGAATGCATTGGACTTAATAAGTGACGGGTGGAGCCCGCTATAGCTCCTCGATGCATCGGTAGGTCTCATGAGACAAACTAGTGTCTTGGCACAAGGCCTTGACAAAATCTTATTTGTAGTCTTGGTACGAGGCCTTGGCTATGTGGTTATGATAGTCTGGCATTATGCATTCCAACATTATGAAAGTGGTTATTGATTTTTGCATGTGATTATTCGATTAGTAGAATATCCATGTGAATAATTAAATGGCATTATTTCATTTTATTTATGTCATACCATGTTGAAAGTTCATGTTTAAAAGGCTTTTGTTTTAGTTATACATTGCCTTAAATGTTTATTCTTATTGATGAAATTTTCCGCTATATTGTTATCCTTACTGGACATTTGAGCTCACCCCTTTTCTATGTTTTATTTTTCCCAGGAAGTGAAGATGTAAGTTATGAATGACCTGCAGGGATATTATGAGGGGATTATAGTGTGGACTGTGGAAACATTATGTTGTTGTAGTAGTTTTTCATTTTATGATGTAATGTAAAACTTATGAATATATCTAGTGTTTCCAAGGCTACTAAACCAATCGGTCTTTCGAGATTTGATCTTTCTTGTGATCATGCCAATGTTATGTAATAAGGCACCGACTCCGGGTAACTGGGGTCGGGGCGTTACATGTATAACTCGAGCTAAACTTAGTGTTGTGTGCAAGTTAGGCTAAGACAGCGTTGCATGTAGCACAAACTTAACTTTGTGTTTTGTGCAGTGAAATCTTAACTTTGTGTTGTGTGTAGCACAATTTTTACTTGGTGTTGCGTGTAGCGCAAGCTTAACTTGGTGTTGCATGCAACACAAACCAAACTTAGTGCTTTCATATAACATGAGCTATATTCAGTGTTGCATGAAATACAAAATATCGATAAGATTAAATTAATCCAAAAATATATATTTCACAAAATCTCGGGGTGTTACACGTTGAGATCCTATTCTCTAGATTTCAAAGGTGGTTGAGATCAACACCTTACTCTATACGATTTTTCTTACTACGATAGCTTTCACTCGGGCATTCAGATGGATCCTTTTGAAGCCTTCTATAGAAAGAAGCGTTGAACTCCAACATACTAGGATAAATTTGGATAAATAATGCTATTGGGGCCTAATCTAATTGAGGAAGTGGTAGAGAAGGTTATATTCATTCAGCAACACATCAAGCCTTCTTAGAGTTGATAAAAGAGTTATGTTGACAATCATCAACGAGATCTAGAATTAGATAAAAGGTGAGAAGGTTTTCCAGCAAATTTATCCATGGAATAATCTTATGAGTTTCAGTAAGAAGGGAAAGTTGGACCCTATATATATTTTCCCCTTTGAGATTCTTGATTAAGTAGGGACTGTAGTTTATCGCTTGTCACTCCCACCAAGCCTCTCTCAGGTTCATGATATATTCCATTTATCTCTCATGGGAAAGTATATACATAATCCTTCACGTGTAATGAACTCGTAGGTTGTACCACTAGAGCATGATATTTCTTAGGAAGAACAATGGTTAGGAATCTTGGATCATGGAGATAAAGTTCTATGGAATGAGACTACCCACATGATTAAAGTTCTTTGGAGAAATAAAAAATTTATGGAAGCTACATGGGAACCTGAGGACATGATGAAGCATAGATATACTCATTTTTTGTACCATAGAGGTTGAATTTCAAAGGGGAAATTCATTTTAATGAGGGTATAATGTAACACCCTAATATTTCATATATTTTTTCTTTAAAATAAAACTTGAAGTATTCAATAGCTTGCCATATGTACAACCTCATGCCTATATGAACCGTGATATAGTAAACCATTATAACCTAACCATCAAATTGTAAGGTACGAATAATAATAACCACTTTGTGAAAAATATGTATAAAGTTTTTTATTAATGATAATGTAATTATTAATTCATAATAAATAAGTACTCAATTTTTAGTAAAATCATTTTATGCTTAAAAAATAGGTTTTATTTAAAAACGGTTTTTATCGTATTTCTGCATTTAAACATTGTAATCAATTTCTAACTTTTTTATAAATTTTATTTAAGGAAATGAATATAATTTTTATAATCATCTCAATATTAGCTTAGGGTGTTTTTTTAGGATTTTTCAAAAAAGATTTATTTTTCAGTGAATGGTGAAAAATATAATTTTTTGTAAAAATTGTCATTTATTTTCAAGTAAATGCCCCGTTATGTTTTGAGTTTGATCGTAAAGTAAACAAAGACTCCTTTAATTATAAATAATTTAATTAATTATATAGAAATCATCATTATACTTGATTTTGTTATAAGTTAATTTTTGGGCTTAAAAACACATTTTTATAAAAAAAAACTTTTTTTATATGTGCAATGTGTTTTTATCATAATAAATCAATTCAATCTCTATCGATTAATGATTTTAATGAAATATATTGATTATATATTCAATTTAATATTTTAAAATTCATTTTATGGATTTTATAAAGGAAAAACGGTAAATTAATTTTTATGCTTAAGAATTCATTTTTCAGAAAAAGGTTTTCGTTGCGGTTTGGATGCTTAATTAAAATGAAATTCTACCACTTATAGAAACTGAATTTGGTAAAATAGATTTCATATTTGAAATTATAATAATTAATATTATTTAATAGGGCCAACTTAATTTTTTGTCATAGTGAATAGTAAAAATAATAAAATTTCATTACCACGGTTAAGGTTCAAACGAGTTTATTGGGGGTGGTTTAAACCATGAGATAAAGGGTAAGATTGTCACCCACACCTGTAGAATTCTTATTGGTTAAATATATTTCAACCTTATCTTATCCTAACATTAAATCTCTATGCATTTGGAGCCACATTCCCTTGAAAGTGACCATCAATCGTTGAAATGTTTTAAAAAAATTCGTCTCTTCCCTCATTTATAAAAGGACACATATTTTCATCTCTTATTCACACCATTTGAACCTTCTATATAGTAAAATACTTACTCTAAAACCATCCTATAATCCTTCTCTTCATCCTAAAGCTTTTGGTCTTCTTCCAAGACCAATCCTTCAAGGCTTAAGGAGCAAGCCAAATGAGGTCTCTCAAATAAGAGGTATAGATCTTAACCAAGCTCTTTAAATTTTATTTCTTATTCCACAACATTTGAAATTGTTGTATCCATAAAAACATGATTAATCTAATATCATAAATTTATTTAAATGTTATTATGATGATGACACGACCATTTACCACCTCTTCTCAGTCAAATGGTAGATGCAAATATCACTTATGCATATGCGTGGACTACCACCTCAATGTAGCAAGTGACTCATTTTCCACCACCATCATTCATGATTAGTTATTATGATAGATTTAATATTTACATTTGATATTTATGTTATAATATTTATTCTCAAAATGTGAATTTATATTTATATTTCTTTCGTTGCATCCATCAAAAAACGGAAACTGTCACTCGTACGTATATACATGCTGATAAAAACTAGAGTTGAATAAACCTAAATTTGTAGTAATGTTTTTAGATGATATCAAATATTTTTAATGGCCGCATAACGAATACCTCAGTGATTACCCCCATCCACTTTGCAACAATCACAACCCCCATTTCTAATGTAAAACCACACATTTCATTTCTTAATATTTTTTATGGTTTTAGATTTCTTGCAAAAATGCTTATCATATTACAATATTTTTTTTTGCGTGCCGCTCACATTAATTAGCATCAATCTGAAACTACGAGTCAAATGATTTTCAACTATTAGACAATATTTTTAAAAAAAAAATATTATTCATTTTTGGCTCCCCCCGAGATCAACTAAGGCCTCCTTCCTCCGAATGTCGGCCTCCTCCCAGCGTTGGATTTTTTGTGCATAAACTACTTTCGACCATTACCTTCATGGAAGAGCAGCCATGAAGCCCTACCTTTGATTTTCGATTTACATTAGATTGAATGTTTTTTCTGGAAGAACTAGATTTGACTTGATTTAGAAAGTATTGGGAAGGATAGGGTTCGTCGATTTCACTGCGGGTCTCCTGGATTCCAGCTAAGTCCTCCTCAACTTTGGTGCTAAATTCAAATTTTACTATTATTAGATTCGATATCCGTGGAGAATAAGAGGAGATGGATTGCAGCTTGAGGCAGAGATAAATGTTCCTCTTTAACTCCAGCATTGAATTATCCTTTCATATTGGCTTTGCTATTTTTTCTTTTTATTGCTCTTAGGATCACTTATTTAGCATCCGGAGTAGCTCTAGGAGGATTACAGATCCTGGAAGGGGACTCTAGCAACTATGCGGATTGTCACTACTGATCTTTTTTGGGTGCTTTCTCCACTTCATCCATTGATAGTTTGTAAGATATCCTAGATGCATTTTTTAGTGGTTCATGGGAGTTTCGGGTATCTGGTTAATAAGCAGGCTCGACCCACTCATGTATTCTGCTTCTTCTTGCTCACAGTTTCACTTATTTTTTTGGAACAGCACGAAGAGATGGATTTCAGATCCCAGAAGGGGTCTCTAGGACTGTTCGGATTCTAACAATTTGGATTTATTTGCCACGGGTTTGATGTTTTTTTAATCTAGATCATTAGAGCAGGGAAATCCAATAAATATCGAATACAAATAAGCAACTCAATATTAATTTTTGAGTATTCTAATATCTAGGTATAATTAAACAATATGTTTTATTTGATATTTGTGCATTATTACTTTCAAGCGGCGAAGTCAACCTTTGCATTTTTGTTGATTTCTTCACCACTTCAATATAGTGACCTGAATAGATGAGCATACCTTTATTTTGTGTGCTAGTTGATTAGGATTTGTTTTACATTTTTTTAGTTGTAAAATCAATTTCAAATACCATGGATGCCAGTTCCCTTTCGGATGAGCTTTATAAACCCTTGAAAGTAAAAAAAAAAAAAAACCATTTTAGAATAATGTTTTTGAAGTGGTTCAGATTGGTAGTTAGATGGTTCTCTTAGATTTCTTCTTAGTGTACTTCAAACAATTTTCTACGAATTCCCCTTTTAACTTTATATTGGATTAATTGGATACCGTGATTTGATTGGGGCAGTCTGGTTTCCTCTTTCCAACACCTTATATGCATGTTTTCTCCACTTGATATGAATGAATTCTTCATCATAATTTTTTGTTTGTTTTTCATGGAAACCAGTTTAAGTGACTAGTTGGACGACTGGGCTATCCTTTTGTAAGGGCTCGAACCCCAACAGCCTTTCCTTTGTGAGTTTTGGGAGTTGGAGGTGCCTGGAGAAGGTTCCAAGGTGTTTGGAGTGTGTTTGGGGGGGGGGGCATTGTCATTTCAGGCAAGGCTGCGTTGTGAAGCCATGGCTACGCCGTAAGTCAGGCTTCTGCAGCGTAGTCTCCTTGCTAGGGCGTAGGGAGGCTCAAATGTGGAAAATCGGGGCTATTGCCTTTTTAGGCCTAGATGCGCCATGGTGGTTGGTTGCGGCGTAGGCCCTTCCCTGGCGTCGAGTGCTGCAGCGTGGAGCGTGGTGGCTATGCCGTAGCGGTTTTTTGAGGCTACTGCCAGATCGGGGGTGGCTGCGGCGTAGGCTTTGCCATAGCGGTTTTTTGAGGCTAAATAGGATATGCGCCGTGGATCTAACTGTGGATTTCAGACATGAGTTTGACTGGGGGCTGTGGCGTGGTCTCCTCCCATTGCACTATGATCTAAGTGGTCTGCGGCGTGGTCCTAAGGGTTGTGCAATGGTCCTCTAAAATTCTGTCTATCTATAAATACCCCTGAGGCCCCCAATCCCACTTTTCTCCCATCTCTTTCTCTCGAACCCCAAGCACCTCGAGGTGCTTTTTGAAGGCTTTGAAGCCCACTTTCGATAGGGATCAAGCCCCAAGTTCTAGATCAATCCGGGGAGGATCCTACTGAGTATACCTATTATGCTCACCCTACATATATATAAACTGTTTATCAGGTCAGTAGGAGCAGGTTGGAGATCGGGCTGGATATTACCAGCTCGTGGTTTGCAGGAGGTGTTTGGGCATCATGGTCGTTGCTGAGTTTTTCTTTTTGGTTCCCGTCTTGCATGATATTACATGTATGCACTTGAGATTTCTTTTATATATGTATCTGAGGAGTAGTTGATTGGTGTATCTGTATCATCTCTCTCTTCCGCATTTTGTCTGAGAGCGTAATGTCTTCCACTTGTATGCATGACATACCCTCGGTGCTAGTCGCCAACCCGGGGCCTACTGAAGACAGGACTCGGACAATCACTATCCTCCTCTCATTACCGGCCCGGGAGGGGTACCTTTTAGGGGAAGGGGGTTGTGATAGAGTGGGGTATCAGAGGTTCAGGTTGAGGGATAAGATGAAGTTTGGAGTTAAGACACAAGTGAGATTGCATGAGTTGGTAGGACAACGATGTCAATTAAGTTTATTAAGCAATGTAAACACGGAAGACTGCCTGAGACATGAGTATTTAGGGCCTCCTGTGGCTTGATGCACATACCTTTAAGTTTACTGAGCCTACTAAGGAAGTGATATTGGTTGCGGGGGAGAGACCTAGAAAAGGATCATGTATCATTCTTCTTTGCACCTGTGTTTGAAATGGGTAGACCTTGGGATAAGTTTAGCCATAAAAGAATAAAATAAATAAATGATTAATTAACTAATCTCAAGTATTCTATATTACGGGTTTAGGAGTCTCTAACAGTTTGTTCTTTTCGCAGACATGTGTTTTAGGTTGACGTCCTCGTCAGGTTCGTGTCGAAGATGTTCAACAAGATGTGATAGCAGATCGCCGCAGAGTAGAGGTCGACGACGACACTTGGATGAGAGAGCATCAGCACCAAAGTCTGCAGAAGTATGAG
The DNA here is from genome assembly GCA_963277665.1 of Viscum album. NCBI lineage: Eukaryota > Viridiplantae > Streptophyta > Magnoliopsida > Santalales > Viscaceae > Viscum > Viscum album. The sequence goes on from OY728159.1 coordinate 1,308,596,341, forward strand.
AGCTCAGTTTCAGACTCAGTGACAGAAGACTGGTTGGAGGAGGTTGAGATAACTTTCAGTTCAATCCATGCTCGGAAGGAGCACTGAGTTTCGTTGGCTATGACGACGTTGCGTGGAGCAACGATGCAGTGGTGAATCTTGTTCCTTGGGGATCGCGGGGAGTTGGAGGTCTTGTGGGAAAAGTTCACGGACCGGTTCCGGGTAGAGTTTATTTCTTCAACCGCAAAGGCGGTTAGTCGCGAGCAGTTGTTTACCCTTTGACAAGGGAGTTCCAGCGTGCGAGAGTTCGAGATTTGTTTTAGGACCCTTCTTTGATATACTTCAGACCTGTTGCCAGATGAAGATGTCAGGATGAGACATTTCGAGGAGAGTTTGCGTCCCAAGATCTAGCACCGGGTCACCCCGTTCATGTTGTCGACATATCTCGAGGTGTTGGCAAGGGCAAAGGTTGTCGAGAGGACGCTGACCAGAACTAGGTCATCACGAGAGGGGAGTCTTCAGAGTTCCTCACGAAGCAGAGGTGGTCTCAGCCCTCATCATCTCGTTTCTCCGGGGGTGACGACCCTTAAGCCTTTTCCAAGGGATCAAACGCTTATTTTTCGTGTGGAGATTGTGGTCATCAACGGTGGGAGTGCCCGACCTTTTTGGGTAAGCATCATGTACCAGATGCTCTGTTTCGGGTTCCTCCGTTGAGGTAGTTTCAACCGAGATAGCAGCAACAGAATGCTCCAGTTTGGGATTAGCAGAGAGGAGATGGGGCATGCACAAGACAACCTCGAGATGTTTCTCGTCCTTAGAGAGCAGAGCACAACCGTGGAGGTGGTCGTCATCAGGGTCAGAGAGGTCGTGGAACAGGTCGTGGTGGCTTCATGCCCCGGCGTTGCCAGTGCCGGGTGAGCCAGACATCGTTCGAGGTACTATTTGCTTGTTTTATACTTGGGTGCACGCTTTGTTTGATTCGGAAGTCACACATTCCTTCATATCACTCGCCCTAGTGGACTTGAGGTGGCGAGACTTCCAGTGCCTTTGGCGTTGACTATGCCAGCTGAAGGTCAAGTTTATTCGTATGAAGTATGTAGAGATTGTGAGTTAGTGTTGGGGCAACGCCGCTATTGGGGAGACTTCCTATGTTTATAGATATAGCCATACGACATCATCCTCAGCATGAATTTGTTGTATTTTGTTCAGGCTATCGTGGATTGCTTTTGGAGACAGGTTATGTTCTATGATACCGATGGAGAGCCAACAGTGTTCGTTGGCAAGCGAGACCCTCAGATGGGTCAGAGGCATGTTCCATCCTTGCCTTCCTTAATGGCTGAGCTTATGCTAAGTTCATCGGAGGTTCAGTCGACGATGTTTCCCAGTGTTGTGGAAGAGCACCTTGGTGTTTTTTCTGAGTAGGTTGTGGCGTTACTCTCTCGACGAGAGATCGAGTTTGGGATAGAGATACAACGACACTTCTCCGATCTTGGTGTCTCTGTATAGGATGACGCCTTATGAGTTGCAAGAGCTGCAAATACAACTTTATGATCTGTTGCAACGAGGTTTTGTTCGGTCGTGTGTGTCACCTTGGGGTGCTTTTGTTCGTGAATAAGGTCGATGACAGCTTGCGTCTTTGTATCGATTATCGTCGCTTGAATCAAGTGACAATAAATAACTCGCATCCTTTTCCGCGGATTAGTGATTTATTCGATAAGCTGAAAGGAGCAAGTTGGTTCTCGAAGTTCGATCGGCGGTCAGGATATCATCAGATGCGGGTGAAGGGTTGAAGATATTCCAAAGATCGATGTCGTCATGGGCATTACGAGTTCGTTATAATATCGTTCGGTGTGACGAATGTTCGAGCCGTGTTTATGGGTTTGATGAACGCAGTGTTCAGAGAGTTCTTGAATCGGTTTGTGGTGGTTTTTATAGACGACATCCTTGTATACTCTGCGTCTGAGGAGGACTATACAGAGCATCTGCGCGCCGTTTTGGAAGTTCTTCGTCGTCAACAGCTGTTCGGGAAGTTTCCGAAGTGTGAGTTCTGGGCTCGTGAAGTTCGTTTCTTGGGGCATGCCATGTCTCAGCAGGGAGTAGTTATGGACTCTTTGAAGATTGTGATAGTCATTTCTTGGGCAGCCCCCAAGACAGTTGCAAAGGTGCAAAGTTTCATTGGTCTTGCAAACTATTGTAGGAGATTCACTGCCGACTTCTCTCAGATTGCGACAGCTCTGATAGCTTTGACCAGAAAGGATCAGAAGCTCTTATGGACTGACTAGTGTCTGACAGCTTTCGAGTACCTGACAAAGAAATTAGTTAGCGCTCCGGTCCTTTGCTTCAGTTTGAAGTTTTTTGTGACGCTTCACGTCTTGGGTTGGCTGTGTTCTGATGCGGTAGAGATTAATTATTTCTTATAAGTCTTGACAGTTACGTCCACATGAGCGTAACTATGTCACCCACGATCTTTAGTTAGTGACAATTGTGTTTGCTTTTGGAAGTTGTGGCGACATTATATCATTGACGAGCGTTTTGTGGTTTTTACCGATTATAAGAGTCCGATGTATGTCTTCTTCCAGTGTGACTTGAACTTGCGCTAGCGACGATGAATGAAATTCTTGCAGGATTACGATTTTGAGATTTTGTATACACCAGACAAGGGTAATATTGTGGCCGATGCACTGAGCAGGAAGTTAAGTGTTATGTTGTGCGTGAATCTGGAGATTCTTGAAGAGTGATGGAGAACTCTCAGCGATGCATCTTGATATGAGAGAGGTTGGAGACATAGCTTGTCTTTTCCAGATGACGGTGTAGTCGTCTTTGATGCAACGGGTGAAAGTGTCCCAACTGGGGGATTTTGAGGTGGTGGTCTGAAGAGATTGAGTTGTTTTTTGTGATACCCCTAATGGTTGGTTTGAGGATAAACAACATCGGGTGTTGTTCCAAGGAAGACTTTTCTTCCATTCAGTGAGGCGTGAGGTGGTTCTCTATGAGTTCTATAGCTTTCTCTTGGCGGTGCATCCTGGCATGACAAAGATATACCGAGCTTTGAGATGTCAGTTTTGGTGGTTTGGGTTGAAGTGTGCAGTTGCAGAGTTTGTGTCTCGATATTTGGTCTGTTAGATGGTGAAGACCGAGCACCGTGTTTCCGATGGTTTGCTCCAGCTGTTAGATGTTGCTCAACGAAAGTGGGAGGACATCTCAATGGACTTCGTTACTGGTTTGCCTCGAGCTCAGGGAGACTATGTCGCTATATGAGTGATAGTGGATCGTTTGACGAAATCGGTCCACTTTATAGAGGTTTAGGAGTTGAGCTCAATGGAGGTTTTGTCGAGACAGTTTTTGGAGGAGGTGGTGAGACTCCACAGAGTCCTGAGAACAATAATCTCTAATCGTGATCCCAGTTTTACCTCTAAGGTGTGAGAGGTCTTCAACATGTTTTTGGCTCTCAATTATGCCTTAGTATTGCTTTTTATCTGCAGACGAACGGTCAGACAGAGCAGATCATCCAGACTCCTAAAGACATGTTGCATTCTTTTGTCCTGGATTTTGGAGGTTCGTGGATGAAGCTCTCGCCTTTGGTTGAGTTTGCTTACAATAATAGTTTTCACTCCACCATCAGTATGACATCGTTTGAAGCTTTGTACGGCCGACCTTACCGTTCTCTGTTGCGTTGGACTAGGTTCAGTGAGTCAACAATTCTCGGATCAGAACTAGTACATAATGCGACAAAGATGGTTCAGGTGATTCTTGTGAGGATAATGGCAACGCCGGATCGTCAGAAGTTCCATGTCGATCATAGGAGAAGACCTCTAGAGTTCGACGTTTGAGATCACGTGCTCTTGAAGGCGACTCCTTGTCGTGGGCAGTGAAGGTTTGGTCGCGTGAGTAAGCTTTCCCCCCGGTTTGTTGGACCTTTCGAGGTGTTGACTCTTGTTAGAGCTATGACATATCAGATAGCACTTCCTTCGCAGATGTGTCAGATACACGATGTTTTTCACATGTCGTATTCGCCGATACCTTCATGACAACTCTTACGTCATTGATTGGGGCGAGATCGACGTTGACGATGATGCGACCTTCGAGGAGCAGCCTGTGGAGATCCAGGACAGCTAGGAGAAGGTGTTGCGCGAACTTGTTATTCCATTGGTCCGTGTCTGGTGTCGACATGGTGGCGTAGAGAAGAGCACCTAAAACGTGAGTCGCAAATACACACTCGGTACCCTGAGCTGTTTGTTTTTTTAGCTCTTCTCTTGTTGTAACGCCTGTTGTAGATGTTGAACCTTTTCTGGTTTATGAGATGGTTTTCTTTTGTTACATTGTTGCGGCCTTGCTCTCGTTTGAAAGGTCTCCCCCGGGAGTATTTTGTAGCTGGTTGTTGTTGCGTGGTTTTGCACTTGTTTGCTTTGAGTGAGGTGGCTTAGCTCCTGTGTTGGTGAGATTATTGAAAGGTATCTCACTGGGTGGTTGTTCGGACAACCCTTTCCCCCTTCTTTCTCTCCACGAGGTTTTTGATGTGTTTTTGTAGAAGATGGAAGAGGTTAAGAAGATGTTGGGTTTCTTATGAATAAAAGTGGGTTTCTTAAAAGGGTCGTCTTTTATTGTCCAACATAAATCACCTTACTTTGATAAGCTTTTCACCATGGGTAATTGGATGAAGAAGATCGGGACAGAGTGTTCGATGATTAAATATGACGATGCTTTATTGTTCTTAATGTTTCTAACGTCATGAGTATTGAATGACTTCATGATCCAAGTGAAGTCGAAAGGGGGAGAAAATCGTTTGTATGTACAAAGTTCATACTGTGAAGTTTTGAGGAAGTTCATTGGATAGAAGCTATCAGTCGGAGGTTTGGCTGATAAGAGTTTGTGTTTGAGGTTTATAATGATATGTTAGTATAACTATACAGAGTTATGTGTTGCGTAAAGGGTAGCTGAGCACGTTGCGTGAGGGAAACACCCAATTTCCATACACTGCGTAAGGTTTCATGCAAAGCTATGAAGTTTGTGTTCGACGTTTGTGAAGGTTGCCGAAGATGTTATCGGATGAAGATCATCGGATGACCTCTCACAATATCTTCAGTCGAAGTCCATTGGACGAACCAACTGAATTGTTGAAGCATATTTTCATATGTACAATTTTTATTGGGTGAATTTTTAATCAATCTCAATGACTTAATGATGAAGATATCCTGAAAATTGCTTTCTGATGTCGTCATGGGCATTATGAATTCGTTGTAATGTCGTTCGGTGTTATGAATTCTCCAACCGTGTTCATGGGTTTGATGAACGCAATGTTCAGAGAATTCTTGAATCGGTTCGTGGTGGTTTTCATCGACGACATCCTTGTATATTTTGTGTCTGGGGAGGACCATGCAGAGCATCAGTTGTCGTTTTGGTAGTTTTTCGTCATGAATAGTTGTTCGAGAAGTTGTTTAAGTGTGAGTTCTGGGCCCGTGAAGTTCGTTTCTTGGGGCATGACATGTCTCAGCAGGGAGGAGCTGGGGATTCTTCGAAGATCGAGACAGTCGTTTCTTGGGAAGCCCCCAAGACAGCTACAGAGGTGCAGAGTTTCCTTGGTCTTGCAAACTATTATAGGAGATTTGTAGCCGACTTCTCTTGGGTTGCGACTCCTCTGACAGCCTTGACTAGAAAAGATCAGACGTTCTTATGGACTGACCAGTGTCAGGCAGATTTTGAGTACCTGAAGAAGAAATTGGTCAGCACTTTAGTCCTTTGTTTGCCAGCAGAGGGAGTTCAGTTCGAGGTTTTCTGTGACGTTTCACGTCTTGGGTTGCGACTCCTCTGACAACCTTGACTAGAAAGGATCAGACGTTCTTATGGACTGACTGTTGGAGTTGGTGGCCTAGAACCAACTACTTTGTACTTTATTCATTAATAAATGCCTTATCACATCTTGATTGTTCTTCTGCCTGACAATGCATGTGATAATGTCCTAAGGACGGTTGTTGCATTAATGGGTCATAGCGAATCTCTGCTATGATGAGAACCCGGAAGTGTCATAACACTGTTCTTGAATATATGTTCTATGGCCGGATGATGTTATTTGAGGGACACAAATAATACAGGTCATTAGGGGTGAGGACTCATAAAACTTTGAGGCACCTTCTCATGGTGTGCGCCCTTGGTAATATCCAGGAGGATATTATGAGAACGAACCCGCTAGTAGGAAATCCACATTTCATAGTGTCATTGGATGTTCCTATCTGCGGACGTGTGTTTTGATCCTTGGACTTTAAGATTATTATTAATGAGTATTACAACTCACGCACTTAGATGTATTGACGAAAACTGTGACGAAAAACTGTTCGCAGCGAGGTAGGATACGTTGGGTGCGTCACGAGTAATACCGCATTAATAGATAATACGAGAAAAGATTTGTCCCTTCTGTTCCATAACGAAAGTAGATATCTCAGGCCCTTTGATGGAATTGATATAGCCTAAATAAATCCATGACCATGGTAAGGTATGGGTGAGTTCAATTCTGGAAAGTCAAAGAAAGAATAATCGAGCACGTTGGTTGATGACACTAGCATGCAACCCGCTTGATTCGAGATATCGTGACAAAGAGATTATATTACACGGTAAGCGTTCGTATGAGGTGACACGTCATTGCGGCGTTAACTTCTTTCTCTATGGGTGCCTTGGCGTGTTGCTAGACGCTAACCTTGGACTTTAGGTAGACTCCGCCTAATGCCATCGAGAAAGAGGCCTAAAGGGTCACACACTAAGTGTGTCCATGTATCTCAGTTAAATATTAATTTAACAAGTTAAATAAAGATTATTCCCGACTGTGGTTTAATAATTATTTAAGGATGCCTGATCGCATTTATTTCGACACTAGTTATTCGAGAGAATATATTGTGGGTGAAATAATATATTTATTAGCGAGTAATGCAGTTACATTTATTTAAGAAATAAATAGTCATTACTCAAGGTCTAATAAATGTGGAGGATGAGATAAAGAAAAGTGGAAAATAAAAGTACACGCCGTGTAGTTTTATGGAAAACAAGTACACGCCGTGTATTAATGATTACACAGCATGTAGTTTTTTCAGGCGGGATTTTGAGGATATAATATTGTTTTATTAAATGATATTAATTATAATCAGCGTGGGCGCATGTCAAGGAATTAATAATTCGACATGAGGGTTTCAATAAGAGTAAATGAAATAAATAAAACGTGTAACACGTTTATTTATTGTCATAACTTTATAACCTCAAAACCGATTATAAATATCCTCACAACCCCAACACTTTTGACAACCAATCGTTGTGCACAACAATTCTGGAGAATTCTTTCAAGACCGAAAGAACTCCTTCCTCCAAGAACGCTCTCAAGACCGAGAGACCATGGCGATCAAAGGCGGACATCGCAAGCGAAGGTTCTTCCGCGCTAGCACCCGGAGATCCCTTCGGCGATGTCCGGAGATACGTGACACACGTGTGAATCACCGCTAGAGGAATCCTACACTTGGATTCTACAACGCAACGACAGATCACAGGATCATGACCGGAGACATCAACGAAGAAAGAATTCCACCAAGGTAATTCTTGTAAATTAATTAAATTAATTATAACCAACATATGATGATCCTATCTCTATGGTTCCGGGATTCCCTCTTAAGTTTTTCGTTTTTCGTTTTTCGTTCTATTCTGAAGATTCGGCGTTTTAAATTGTGACGGATCTCGGATTGAACGTTGCTTAACGTTAAAATTAAAGTTGGGCAAACCCACCAACGCGCTTCCGCTGCGTCCGGAACCTACAAGTGGTATTAGAGCCAGGTTATATCGTTGATTATAATTATTTAGTTTTTCGTTGGTGATTTACGCATTAAATAATTTAGTTGTTTTTCAATTCAAGTTTAATCGTTCTGGAAATATGAATCTCGAGATCTGTTCCTCCTCCCTCGTTTCTCGTTCACCTCACAGAAACGAATTTTTCTTTTAATTTTGATTAAAATAAAATAAGAGGAACACATCCGGAGGAGCCAAACGTTTCTGGCCGTATAACACCAGAATACACGGCGTGTATTCGGAAGTACACGCCGTGTAGTCTAGGTTCATGCATCAGACTGGTCTGCCAAATCAGGTCATGTATTGATCCTATCTAAGTCATTTATGACACCGTGTGTTGACCAGGAACAGGTGGCACACGGTTTCCGGATTACACGCCGTGTGGTCCAACAGAACACGACGTGTAGTCCCTTCGGGTTAGGGTTGGACCGTGTACCTCGTACATGGCCTGCCCGGCTGGAAACCGTGTAACGCGGAAACTACACGGCGTGTGTCCCACTGTACACACCGTGTACTCCGAAAATCTCCGAAGTACATTAACACGCCATGTCCCCGGGCGTGTACTTCGGATGGACGGTGAAGAAAAGTACACGTCGTGTAGTCGGAACTACACGCCGTGTACTCACCCAAATTACGCAGATTTATTAAAATTTATTATTATATTATACAAACCCTTGAGACGTGTACCATAGTGCAGGCGTAAAGCTGAGGCACAACACGTGATAGGTGTTTTATATATGTGTTTAATTTAACATCTGCGTAATAAACGGGAATTCACCGAGTTGCCTCCAAAGTACAAGTTACGTACAAGGATAATTTTAAATGAATTTATTTGTTTAAAATTACGATGGATGAGAATCTCAATGAAGTTCATAAAAAGGGTTTAAGATAAAAGGATTGATTAATTAAAGATAATTAATTGATTCGAGCGTGATTTATCTTAAATAAGAACGATTAAAGAATTGAATGCTAGTTTTATTTATGCGTAAATATCGTTGCATGTATGGATGATCATGAGCTAGACCGAGACCTTTGTATGTGAATGGTTTCTTTTAATTTATTTATTTAAATTAAATTTGTTGGTCTGCGAGCCATCTCCTCATTAATATGTAGGGTCTGTGCGCCCAAGGATTCTTTAATGTAAAAACCCCCTTTACCCCTCACCTGCGTGTGAGATAAATGCATATGTAATGGATAGAGCTCCCAAGCTAGTGGAGGCGGCTCAAGTCAGGAGCCAAGGTGAAACCAATCCAAGGAAATACAAAGGTGGACATGTGGAAAGCTGTAAACACGAACCCGAAAGGTTCAAGGTGTTTCTCCCCTAGGTCTTGGGTTAGTTTATCAACCGCTAGATAAACTAACCAATAGAAAAGCTCATGATCATACCATTTATTTTATTTCTGTCAGTTGCATGGTTTATTTATTGTGAGTGTGTTGTCACGATCACACAATTAATGAATTAAACGAGCATGCAAGATGGAACTAAAATAAAACCGGCTTATACGTGAATATTATCTTTGACATGGTTAATCACTTAAGTAAATCCCACATAATATTAACAAGCATGTAATAAAAGATAATAAATTGGAAATTTACGGATAAGGATAAAATCTCTCAAAAGAAATATTAAGCCGGTATAGCCTTCCATAATCTTGGTTAGAATCGAACCATAGTTCAAAGTGCTTAACCAACCCTAGTTGGGGTGCTTTCAATTATCGGGAAATTCTAATTTAAGGTTTTGGGTTGACTTGACTTGGTTCGCATCAAGGGTTGATTGCCACAACAGGACTTGGTGTGACCAAGAAGCAAAAGTTGAGGAAATCCAAAATAAAAGGATTTCAGGATTGGGGAGTCCACTCAACGGATCAAGGAGCTACGAGTTAATGCAGTTGGCATTTGAAATGCCTACCTAAAACCCTTCAAGTTGTTTGACCAACCCTAGTTGGGGTAATGCGAAGGGCAATATGGATCCTTGCCACTAGAATATTCAAGCAACAGAATATTCCGAAGTCAATGGTGAAGGCTATTGGATTTCTATAAAATAGTGGGAGACTAATAAGTATTAATTTATTTATTTGTCTCAGTTTTGTAATAAAGTACTAAAACTTTTGCTCGTCTTAATTTGTAGAAACGACAAAAAAATGACTTCAAACATATCATTGCGAACCATACTCGAGAAGGAAAACCTTCTCACCAGCACCAATTTCCAAGAGTGGCAGAGGCGTTTACGCGTCATCCATCGCCACGAGAGGAAATTGTATGTGCTGGAAGAGCTTGTTCCAGTTGCGCCTAGATCGGAAATTCTGCCCTTAACTCACCAGGTAGATAAGGACACGAGGCATGACAAACCCGCAGTCCTTGTGGTGAATAAGAGGAAGGACAAGACAAAGGGGTCAAAGACTTATAAACAGTCTGAAGCCCCCAAGCACCGTCCCTCCAAGAAGGGGAAGATCTAGAGGCAGGGCAAGGAACGAGAGGCAGTGTGTTTTGCATGTGGCAAGCAAGGCCACTGGAAGAGGAACTGCACCCAGAAGCGTCGAGACGCTAAAGGTGCATTCGCTATCGAATGTAATCTTTCTATTTCTACACATTGGGTATTAGATACAGCTTGTGGGGCTCACATCTGTATTCAAATGCAGGAACCAAGTAGATTTAGAAAGATTTCCAGAAGAGAGGTGGATATTCGAGCTGCCAATGGCGCAAGGCTGGCTGCGTTGGCTATTGGCGATTACCACCTCTCATTGTCAACTGACATGATTTTGGTTTTACAAAACTGTTATTATGTGCCTAGTGTTACCAAGAACATAATTTCTGTATCCTGTTTGGATATGGATGAATTTGTTTTCAAATTTGGAAATAAGGGTTGTCTCTTTTATAAGAACAACGTATGTTATGGTATGACACATTTAAATAATGGTTTGTATGTATTAAATTACGAAAACCAAGTGTTGACAATCGATAACGAAACAAACTCACATGACTCATACATCACCCAGTTATGGCATCACCGTCTCGGTCATGTGAACGAGAAGCGCTTGACAAAGCTCTGCCAAGATGGCTATTTAGACTCTACTGAGCTAAAACCACTTGATAGATGTCACGCTTGTTTACAAGGTAAAATGACCAAACCGCCTTTTGGTGGACATGGTGAAAGGGCCACAGAGCTTCTAGGATTGGTACACAAGAATGCATGTGGACCATTTCCAGTAGAAGCTAGAGGTGAATATTCTTACTTCATTACTTTTACTGATGATTTGAGTAGATACGGATTTGTCTACTTAATGAGGTATAAGTTAGAAGCCTTAGAGAAATTTAAGGAATTCAAGAATGAAGTAGAGAATCAGCTTGGTAAGAAGATAAAGAAACTTCGATCGGATTGAGGTGGAGAATATCTGAACCAAGAGTTCATCGATCTTCTACGGGAGTCTGGGATTCTATCTCAGCTCACTCCTCCTTATACACCACAGTGGAATGGTGTTAGTGAAAGGAGGAACCACACCTTGACGAAAGGATATTACCTATATAACCCTCAAGTCAAGAAAGTGACTGTCGCCAGACAAGTCGTCTTTCTTGAGAGGGAGCACATCCTCAAGAAGGATAGTGGGAGCAAGATTGACTTCGACGAAGTTGATGCTCAAGATACACAAGAGTTGGTACAGGAACAAGTTCCACAGGTCCCCGTGGAAGAGGTTCCAGAAACACAAGTATTGCGTAGGAGCTCAAGAGAGGTAAGGGAACCAGAGAGAATTGGTTTCCTAGTCACCGAGGATGGTGAATCATTATTGTTGGACAATGATGAGCCTCTCTCCTACAAGGAAGCAGTAGAAAGCTCAGAAGCTGCAAGATGGCTAGAAGCTATGAATTCTGAGATGGATTCCATGTATCAGAACCAAGTTTGGGTTCTGGTCGATGAGCCAGTTGATGTAAAGCCTGTTGGATGCAAATAGGTATTCAAGAGAAAGCTGGACATGGAAGGTCAAGTTAGCACCTATAAAGCAAGGATAGTGTCTAAAGGATTCAGACAACGTCAAGGAATTGACTATGATGAAACATTCTCGCCAGTTGTCATGTTTAAATCCATAAGAATCATACTTGCCATAGCAGCTTACCATGACTATGAGATTTGGCAGATGAATGTCAAAACAACATTCCTTAACGGGAACCTTCAGGAAGATGTCTATATGACACAACCAGAAGGGTTTGTGACACCAGGTAAATCCAAACGAGTTTGCAAGTTGCAGAAATCCATTTATGGATTGAAGCAAGCATCCAGGTCATGGAACATTCGATTTGATGAAGCCATAAAGGAATTTGGTTTCATTAAGAACGAATGTGAGCCATGTGTTTATAGGCGGTTTAATGGGAATGCGATCGTTATCCTAGTAGTATATGTTGATGACATATTGCTTATTGGAAACGACGTACCAGCCTTACAGTCAGTTAAGGACTGGTTGAACAAGTGCTTCTCCATGAAAGACGTAGGTGAAGCAGCCTACATTCTAGGGATCAAGATCATTCGTGATAGATCCAAGAGGCTGTTTGAACTAAGTCAGGGTACATACATTGACCAGATACTAAAGAGATTTAGTATGGAACAATCCAAGAGGGGATTTGTTCCGGTGTCACATGACTTATATCTTTCTAAGAAAATGTGTCCTCAAACACAATAAGAGAAAGATAGAATGAGTAAGATCCCATACGCTTCGGCTATAGGATCCATCATGTATGCCATGTTATGTACCAGGCTTGATGTTGCCTATGCACTGAGCATGGTAGGCAGATATCAAGCAGATCCAGGAGAACAACATTGGACTGCTGTTAAGACTATTCGTAAGTATCTGAGAAGAACTAAGGATATATGTTCCTGGTGTATGGAGGAGACGAAGAGCTTGTCATCAAAGGGTATGCTGATGCTGGTTTTCAGACAGATCAGAACGATCTGAAGTCGCAATCTGGATATGTTTTTTGTCTCAATGGAGGAGCTGTGAGCTGGAAGAGTTCAAAGCAGCCAGTTGTCGCCGATTCTACAGCGGAGTCTGAATATATAGCGGCTTCTGATGCAACCAAGGAAGCCGTCTGGATTCGAAACTTTGTCCAGGAGCTTGATGTGGTGCCTAGCAGTAAAGATCTCATTACACTGTATTGTGATAATACTGCAGCGGTGACTCTTGCAAAAGAACCAAGGTCACGTCAACGGACAAAGCACATACTCCGGAAGTATCACCTCTTGAGGGATTTCTATCAAAGGGGTGAAGTTGCAGTGAGCAGAGTGTCCACGGAAGAGAACGTGCCGGACCCCATGACCAAAGACATATCTCAGCAGAAGCATGAATATCATGTGAGAACTAGCGGGTTAAAGGTTGTTAGCAGTTGGCTCTAGTCCAAGTGAGAGTCTGTTGGAGTTGGTGGCCTAGAACCAACTACTTTGTACTTTATTCATTAATAAATGTCTTATCACATCTTGATTGTTCTTCCACGTGACAATGCATGTGATAATGTCCTAAGAACGGTTGTTGCATTAATGGGTCATAGCGGATCCCTGCTATGATAAGAACCCGGAAGTGTCATAACACTGTTCTTGAATATATGTTCTATGGCCGGATGATGTTATTTGAGGGACACAAATAATACAGGCCATTAGGGGTGAAGACTCATAAAACTTTGAGGCACACTCTCATGGTGTGCGCCCTTGGTAATATCCAGGAGGATATTATGAGAACGAAACCCGCCAGTAGGAAATCCACATTTCATAGTGTCATTGGATGTTCCTATCTGCGGACGTGTGTTTTGGTCCTTAGACTTTAAGATTATTATTAATGAGTATTACAACTCACGCACTTAGATGTATTGACGAAAACTGTGACGACACACTGTTCGCAGCGAGGTAGGATACGTTGGGTGCGTCACGAGTAATACCGCATTAATAGATAACGCGAGAAAGGATTTGTCCCTTCTGTTCCATAACGAAAGTAGATATCTCAGGCCCTTTGATGGAATTGATATAGCCTAAATAAATCCATGGTCATGGTAAAGTATGAGTGAGTTCAATTCCGGAAAGTCAAAGAAAGAATAATCGAGCACGTTGGTTGATGACACTAGCATGCAACCCGCTTGATTCGAGATATCGTGACTAAGGAATTATATTACACGGTAAGCGTTCGTATGAGGTGACACGTCATTGCGGCGTTAACTTCTTTCTATATGGGTGCCTTGGCGTGTTGCTAGACGCTAACATTGGACTTTAGGTAGGCTCCGCCTAATGCCACTGAGAAAGAGGCCTAGAGGGTCACACACTAAGTGTGTCCATGTATCTCAGTTAAATATTAATTTAACAAGTTAAATAAAGATTATTCCCGACTGTGGTTTAATAATTATTTAAGAATGTCTGATCGCATTTATTTCGACACTAGTTATTCGAGAGAATATATTGTGGGTGAAATAATATATTTATTAGCGAGTAATGCAGTTACATTTATTTAAGAAATAAATAGCTATTACTCAAGGTCTAATAAATGTGGAGGAGGAGATAAAGAAAAGTGGAAAATAAAAGTACACGCCGTGTATATTTAATATACACGCCGTGTAGTTTTATGGAAAACAAGTACATGCCGTGTATTAATGATTACACGGCATGTAGTTTTTTCAAACGAGATTTTGAGGATATAATATTGTTTTATTAAATGATATTAATTATAATCAGCGTTGGCGCATGTCAAAGAATTAATAATTCGACATGGGGGTTTCAATAAGAGTTAATGAAATAAATAAAACGCGTAACACGTTTATTTATTGTCATAACTCTATAACCTCAAACCCGATTATAAATATCCTCACAACCCCAACACTTTTGACAACCAATCGTTGTGCACAACAATTCTGGAGAATTCTTTCAAGACCGAAAGAACTCCTTTCTCCAAGAACACTCTCAAGACCGAGAGACCAAGACGATCAAAGGCGGACATCGCAAGCGAAGGTTCTTCCGCGCTAGCACCCGAAAATCCCTTCGGCAACGTTCGGAGATACGTGGCACACGTGTGGATCACCGCTAGAGGAATCCTACACTTGAATTCTACAACGCAACGACGGATCACAGGATCGTGACCGGAGACATCAACGAAGAAAGAATTCCACCAAAGTAATTTTTGTGAATTAATTAAATTAATTATAACCAACATATGATGATCCTATCTCTATGGTTCCGGGATTCCCTCTTAAGTTTTTTGTTCTTCGTTCTATTCTGAAGATTCGGCGTTTTAAATCGTGACGGATCTCGGATTGAACGTTGCTTAACGTTAAAATTAAAGTTGGGCAAACCCACCAACGCGCTTCCGCTGCGCCCGGAACCTACACTGACCAGTGTCAGACAGATTTTGAGTACCTGAAGAAGAAATTGGTCAGCACTTCAATCCTTTGTTTGCGAGCATAGGGAGTTCAGTTCGAGGTTTTCTGTGACGTTTCGCGTCTTGGGTTGAGCTGTAATCTGATGCAGTAGAGATCAATTGTTTCTTATGGGTCTCGACAGTTACGTCCCCATTAACGTAACTATGTCACCCACGATCTCGAGTTAGCGACAATTGTGTTTGCTTTGAAGTTGTGACGACATTACCTCATTGACGAGCGTTTTGTGGTTTTTACTGATCATAAGAGCCTTAGGTATGTCTTATCCTGGCGTGATATGAACTTGCGCCAATGACGGTTGATGAAATTTTTACAGGATTACGATTTTGAGATTTCGTATACACCAAGAAAGGGTAATAATGTAGTGGATGCGCTGAGCAGGAAGTTACGTAGTGATGCCGTATGTGAATCTGAAGATTCTTAGAGAATGATGGAATAACTCTCATTGATGCATCTTGATATGAGAGAGGTTGGAGACAAAGGTTGTCTTTTCCAAATGACGATGCAATCGTCTTTGATGCACTAGGTGAAGGAGTCATGGGGGATTCTGAGTTGGAGGTTTGGAGTGACCGAGTTGTTTTTGGTGACGCCTCTGATGGTTGGTCTGAGGATGAACAACATCAGGTGTTGTTCTAGAGGAGGTTTTCCTCCATTCGACGAGGCGTGAGTTTGTTCTTTGTGAGTTCTGTAGCTTACCCTTGGTGGTACATCCTGACATGACAAAGATGTACTGAGATTTGAGAGGTCAGTTTTGGTGGTTTTGGTTGAAGCGTGCAGTTGCAGAGTTTGTGTCTCGATGTTTGGTCTGTCAAAAGGTGAAAACTGAGCATCGTGTTTGCTCCAGTCACGAATCCCGAATGCGGGTTTGACCGAGGGGTTGCGGCATGGTTTTCTCCCATTGCGCCGCAATCTAGGTGGTCCGCGGCATGATCCTCTAAAATTTTGTTTGCCTATAAATAACCTCGAGGCCCCCAAACCCACTTTTCTCCCATCTCTTTCTCTCGAACCTTAGGCGCTCCGGGGTGCTTTTTGAAGGCTTTGAAGCCCCCTTTCGATAGAGATTAAGCCCCAACTTCTAGAGATCAATCCGGGGAGGATCCTACTATGTTCATCTTATGTATATATAAACTGTTTTTTAGGTCAGCAGAAGCAAGTTGGAGATCGGGTTGGATATTACTAGCTCATGGTTTGTAGGTGATGTTTGGTCTTTGTTGTCTTTGCCATGTTTTCCTTCTTGGTAATTGTAGTTTTCTTTCCAGTTTTTGTCTTTTATGCCATTACATGTATGCACTTGGGACTTCTTTTATATGTGGATCTGAGTAGGAGCTGATTGGTGTATCTGTCTTACCTCTCTTCCGTATTTCTTTTAGAGGGTAATATCTCACACTTGTATGTATGATATACCCTTGGTGTAGTCACCAACCCGGGGCCTATTGGAGGTGGGACTCAGGCGGTCACTATCTTCCTTCTGTCATTGTCGGTCTGGGAGGGGTACTTTTTGGGCGGAGGGAGTCGTGACACCTTTCACAAGATATGATGTTTAGTGACTGTCTTGTTATTCTTATTTATGATTTTCCAGTGGGTGTTTAGGTATGGAGAAAAACACTACTTGTCCATCAATTTCAAGATGAATTATTCTGAGCAATTAATGATCATCTTGTTATTTGAATTGCTAATAGTCTTTCGCATTGTCTTTTGTCTGAGAATATTATTTTGTTCGGATCTCTTAGTTGATATCCTGCCAATAATTCCTGTATTGATTTTTTTTTAATATTTCTCTTGATTGTTGATTGGAAAATTGCTTTTCTTCCATTTATTTGATAGCTTTACTGTAACATCCCGTTGCCGATAATCGTGGTTTTCCTTTTCGTTGTTTGGGTAAGGGTTGAGTTTGGATTGGGAGGATACCTATAATGGTAAAGTCCGACACTTGTTGGATTTTTCAACTTTAAACAGGGTGTTTTTGTAAACTGCTAGGATATTACACGTCATGTAACTGATGTCGGGTGCAAGCCGTGAAGCATGGTTCACGGTGTGATGGGTACACGTCGTGAATGCCCTTTACACGACCTGAAGTATTTTCAGGCCGGTTTTTAATGCGAAACGACGAGGGTTTCGTCGGTTATGAATCTCAAGCATTGCACGACGTGAATAGGGGTTACACGTCGTGTAATACCCTATAATGGTAAAGTCCGACACTTGTTGGATTTTTCAACTTTAAACAGGGTGTTTTTGTAAACTGCTAGGATATTACACGTCATGTAACTGATGTCGGGTGCAAGCCGTGAAGCATGGTTCACGGTGTGATGGGTACACGTCGTGAATGCCCTTTACACGACCTGAAGTATTTTCAGGCCGGTTTTTAATGCGAAACGACGAGGGTTTCGTCGGTTATGAATCTCAAGCATTGCACGACGTAAATAGGGGTTACACGTCGTGTAATACCCTGTTTTTAAAGGGGCGTTAAAGATTCGATGCATTTTCGCCGTTATGAAAATTAAATCTTTCACGACGTGTAACTGGGTTACACGCCGTGTAACGCCCCGACAACGACTATAAAAGGGAGGCATCGCTTGGTTATTTCTTCATCCGCTCGTCTTCGATTCCCATTCTCTCGACCCAAGGCCTTCCCCATGCGATTTAAGAGCCTTCTAACCCTACCGAATCCATTCCTTTGGCATTCGATCATCATTGCTTTGATGGGTGATATCTGGGTAAGCATTCTTCATTGTTCTTCGTCTATCTCTCTTTCTCCTCTCTTGGGTTTTCAATAGATCATCTTGGAATTGATGGATCTATGCTCCACGGTGTTGGATCTCGCTTCTAGGTTGTGTTTTGGGATCTTCTACACCTTCGTTCTCGTTGCCGGGTACCGTTGCGAGTGTCGGGTTTCGGGAAAAAGGTAGGTGGTTCCGTCCTGAATTGCCAAATTGATTATCCTTATATTGCTTGATTTTTCAATTTTTGATTTAAATTCAATTGCCCACATTTGCTTTCAATTAAATTGATAAAAACTCGATTCCAGTGAATCGGGAGATTTGAAATGGGTTTGGCACGAAAATTTGAAAAAACCCCAATTTCAATGAATTGAGGTGTGTTTATGGAAATTGACTAATTTAAATTGTTGAATTTAAATTGTGAATTTGATGAAAATGTTTTCAATTAAATTGTTGAATTTAATTGTGGAAATGAATTGTGAAAAATGATGGAATTGGTTTTGAATGGATTTTTAACTTGAGAAAATGACTTAAAAATGATTTGATAGAAACTCAGTGGTTTTATCTTGTGGAAAGGGCATGTTTTTTATTAAAACCTGTTTTGGTTTTAAATGGAAAAAATGGCATTTTGAAGTGGAAGAATGAGATTTAATTGTATTTTAAGCAGTCTTAAAATAAATTACTCATCATTAAGAGCGCATGCAAGTCTTAGGTAGTTGGTGAGTTATTTGGATACACTCTACGCTATTACAACGTTCTAAAACATACCTGCGGCGGGTCACATCCCTGATGGGAGGGTGACAAGTCGCCTCTGGCCAGTATCAGGGGTACGTGAGTATACTCATTTTGTTGAGATCAGTTAGAGAGTGCAGAATCCTATAGCTAGTTAATACTATCGTACCTATTGGCAGATGACCATGTTGCTCGCTTGTTTATTTATATATGAGATATAAATGTATGACAATGTTGTAAAATTGCTTTACATGCCTTTGCTGGATTTACAAATTATTTTATTTAAACCATTGTTTTAGAAATATTTCATATCTTGTAAAGTAAAGTCTGTGCTTTAAAAATATTTTTTATCATTTTGAAACTATATAGCATGTTTTGTTTTAAATATGCTTTTAAATTGCCAAAACTGTTTATTTTAAAAATTGAAATCCTTTTTTTGGATATCTATATTTGGCATCTGTTATGGAATTATTGGTCGTATCTTATTAGGTTTAGGCTCGCACCCTACTTTTGACTTCGGGTGTTTGTAGACTTTCTTTTTTCAGGTTCGAGCAAGGGGAAAAGATCACTTGGAGGAGGATCCAGTTGTTGAACCTTGGTCGTGGTGAGTTGTGTCTTGGTTGTGGTGAGTTGTGTCTTTAGGGACCTTGGGTTATTTTTCCCTGTTTGGTACTTTGGTTGTAGTACTTTGGGCTTTTATGCCTTGTTGTATTCTGGTACTTTACTCTCAGTTGAGTTTCTTTTATATGCATATTGATTTGCTTATTTTACTTCCGCTATGTCTTGTGGAAAAATCGTTTCCACTTGCACGTTGTATGATGCCTGGTACTAGTTGCCGATCCGTGGGGATCGGGAACGCCCTTCGAGCCATGTCAGGGCCGGCTCGGTTATCGGGTTACTAGGGTACCTGAGCTGGTTCGTGACATTTACATGATGAAATTAATTTTAAGTAGTCATTCGGAAATAAGACATAAACCTATTTTTTTAAACCTCACATCGTAAGTGGAAAGCGTTATGAGTGGATTTCAATACATTCCTCTGATGGGTACATTAATAAATTTATTCAAATGCTGATAATTTGTGCAGAGTTTTGATAGCATCATTTTACTTTATATGGAAGAAAGGACTTGTGTTTCAGGCCTTTGCAAGACATTAACTAATGTGTGAAAGGGATTTCATAGTTATCTGGAAGCTGAATTTATTAAGGATAGATGCAAACAGAATGCTTTTTTTTTTTTATGTTCTGTACTAGTGTTGCAGTTTCCAAGTGCAGACAAATTATTTTAGTTGCTTTAAGAGATTGTTGGTAACTCCAAGGTTCTGAAAAGGCTTGTAAGATCAAGTTTCAGTCCCTCTTATGAAACAACGGTTTAATTGGGCCCACCTTCAATTTTTATCTAAACTAGAGGGCTGTATTCAATGTTTATCTGAAGCCGTATCATTGATTGTTTGTTTTTTGTTTATATTTTAATTTTTTATATCATTTTATTATATAGTTATACAATTATAGGATCCAGTTTCATTGATGTTTTAGAGGCAATATTTTCTCTTAATACATGATTTATTTATATATGTTTATTGATGTGATTTAGGTCAAAATTAGAATACGTCCACAATGTACTCTGTGGAATAACACCCATTGTCTTTGAATACTTATTTTCAATAATCCAAAAGGAACGTGCCTACTGATGTGGCCTATAACCACATGCATGTTATTTTTAGTGGATTATAATTTTAATACACAATTTATTATTAATGTGATTGGAAAAGGATGCCTGAAGAGAAGAAAAATTAATATTTTCTTGTAGATGTTCATTTTTAGAAATATATGATGAACAACTTTTTGATCTTCTTGACCCATTCGTCCATAAATTTTTAAGTATCAATCACTTAAGTTTATTTTCATTTTAGACCATGTTGGCTCCATTCCTGGGCTTCCTTAATTTACATGCAATATTCTTGAATTCATTTGAAAATTTCTTATATTTAATGGTCGTAAATATATGCAATTGAATTGTTGCAGATTACAGAAGATCAAAGAAAGGTGTTTATATAGAGAATCTTAAGGAAATTGAAGTTGGAAGCTTCAGGGATGTAATCCAGCACCTTGTTCTAGTAATCATTTATTTCATGATTACGCTCTTTTGGTTTTCCCTTCATGCATTATGTATGCAAATATTCAGTGCACATAGAATTGAAATATTTTATAGAACAGATCTTTGATGAAATTTCCATACGTGTTTAGGAAACCATACCCTTTGAAAGCCTAAATTATATTTTTACATAAATGTTTTGCTGGATACGGTTATTTAAATCATCATAAAAGCATTTACTTTATTTGTAAGTAAAAAGTAGTGATCCTCATTTTCTAAAATACTTGGTGTCTGGACCTCTCTAACACTGTTTTAATTATCTTTCAATGTATACTTCGATATAATTTTATATTCTTTAGAATAGAAAAATCTAGACATATTATGACAAAGGAGATTCTAAGGTAGAAAATGGTGAGGGTAAGATATTCTACACCTCTAGTTTCATTCACATTATTTTACAAATTTATGTGCTTTATGATTTGTTTTCTGTTCATATGGGGCCATCATCAACTAAAATGTAAGACCATTAAGTCCGCAACTTTAATTTTTCGATCCTTGTTAAGGAAAAAAAGAGGATTTTTTATTCTTGTTTGCTGTGAAGCACCTTGTAAGGCTCAAGTGATTGTATTTGTTGTCACTTGATCAATATGTAGAAAGTTGGAGAAGACTGTGAGTAGAGAAAGTTCCTTTAGAAAATTCTCCAAGGAAATGACATAAAAAAGTTGATGTTGTAAATAAGAAGAAATGGTAAAATGGTTTTCGGACAAACCTTCCGGATGGATCTTTCTGGACACAAAGTTTCGGACAAAGAGTAAGAACTGAAGGTGTAGATTATGAGAAGACAAAAGAGGAAGATGCTGAAGAACTACTGAAGCTGCAAATTATGAGTAGATAAAAGAGGAAGATGCTGTTTTCTGGACAAACTTTTCGGACACTTTTCCAGACACACCTTTCCGGACGCAGAAGATCGGGATAGAGGTTCCAAGTAAAGAAAATCAGACGATGCTTTGCTGATCGTTCAAAGTTATTAAATCATGAAAGTCTCATGAGACAAGCTGGAGTTTGTAAAAGAGAAGAAGTGGAGATTTGGTTTCCGGACAGACACTATCTTGTAAAAGAGAAGTGGAGATTTGGTTTTCAGAGAGACTCTATCGGACAGACCGGGAAGGACCAGACGCAGAAGATTGGACAAAGAAAAACAAAGGGGGAGAACCACATTTTCGGACACAGACTTTCAGACATACTATTTGTACAAAGTAGTTTGTACAGGGGAGTTGAAAAGAATTTAAGTGACAAACATTTTGTATGAGGCTTATGGAAGTAAAGTGAAAAGAAGATGAGGTTCTAGACACAAGTTTCCGAACACAAAGCTCCGGACACGAGTTTCCGGATAAGAAGTTGCTAAAAGAGATCCCTATGCAAAGTTCTCCAGACACAATCTACCAGGCGAACTTCCGGATGCAGATTAGCGGAAAAAGATTTCTGGACACAAACTTTCGGACTGAGAGATTGTATAAAGTCGGAGTTGTGCAGTTGGGAAAACTGGCTGTGTAAGGAATGATTAATGAGTCACTGTCCAACAAAGTTTGAGTTACAAAATTTCTGTGGCAGATCAACGAAGGCAAGGCAGACCAACGGACAGAGAAATCTGTATAAAGCTACAGGACAGAATCCATCGGACAAATGTATGAAAAGATCCAACGGATAGTATATTGTGAAGTCCAACAGATGAAGAAATGCAAGGAAATTCTAAGCAGAAACAGATAAATGAAGTTTGAGATGAAGTTCAGAGTACCGGACGAACATGCACCGGACAGAAAATGCTAAAGCAGTTTTGGACAAAGAAGTCCTAGCAAAGAGAACAGACGGAGGAAAGATAGGAACTTTACATTCACTACGTAAAGTCCTTAATTATGATGATGCCAAAGCTGGTCTTCAATGTTTGAGTAACATGCTGAGATTAACCGGACGGAGAAACATTACTCCATCGGATAAAGAGTTCTTAAAGAAACTTGGAAAAATATTTTCCAGACAGAGGTAAATTGAGAAATGTTAAAGTTCTGGAGAATTAAAGAAGGTTTGAGAAGACTCCGAAATACTTGAGAAGAGTTTGAATGAAATTCAAATGTGTGTAGAATTCGGAATTGGAAATTTGAGTGAGCGGGAAAAACATTTCAGTTTCCCTATGCAATTTCGAGTGCACCTATATAAAGGGTGCAAAGTACATTGCACGTGTCACTATTCACGTGTGTGGAAAGTTGACACTGATGATTTTGTGACGAGCTGAGTTTCCAACTAATCAGGTTGAAGTTGAGAAAACCGGACGGAGTTCCATCGAACGAAGGAACTTCGACTAGAGTTCCATCAGACAGGGTTCCATCGGACGAAGAAGAAAGTGTGAATTGTCGATTGAGTTCCTACTCAGTTGAAGGAGAAAGTGCACAAGGTCATACTTGCTTCATCAGACAAATATTCATCAGGCGATGCCATCGAACAGAGTAACTCTGAATGCAACAATATAGATTGAAGCGCAGTGAGGAGGTTTGATTGAAGGCAAACTGGATCGAGCCATTAGATGGAGGCAAACCAGACAGAGCCATCAGACAGAGGCAAATCGGACAGAGCCCTCAGACGTACATTTGCTGAGGGAGTTTTTCAGTGAAGTTTAGGAGAACTTAGATTGAGCATATCCAGGTCTATCGAAGATCAAGAGAAAGTTTTGAGACCAACATACTCTTAAGAGGGTTGTTAAAGATCTTGAAGGTTGTACACCGGTAATGTTGATCCAGTTTACTTGTGGAGGAAGCGAAGAACTTTCTGAAGTGGATCAAAAAAAAAAATGAAGCTTGTAGCTGGTGTGTAGAACCAGTTGTTGAGAAGGCTTGTTTGATGGGGTGTCTAACCAGCTGTGAAGGAAGAGGATATGAAAAAGATAAGTGAGGGGTATAACCAACTATAGTAGGAAAGTTGACTACTGGGGTTGTAGAATTGTTCGTTGCTTGTACCTTTGTATTCTTGAAAGAAAGTTAATAAAAGAATCCATGTCGGTGGAGATATGTAACATGGAAAGGAGCAGATCTTTGTACCAAACCTTATAAATATCGTGCACTGCTCTCTCTTTATATTTGTCGCATATGAAAGGTGAGGTTGGGATTTATATTTTAGTTGATCGCAGCTCTAACAGTTTTTTAGAAGTTAAGAAAGTTTCCTTAAGAAGTTGGGAAATTTTCTTATAAAAAGAAAGTGATCACTGATTCACCCCCTCCCTCCCAGTGATCTCGATCCAAGGGAACTTCAATTGATATCAGAGTCAGGTTCCCTATAGATCCAATTCTGAGAATGGAGAATTTCAATTCAGCGAACAATAGGGGTGTTCCTGTTTTTTATGGAAAAAACTATCACATTTTGAAAAATGAGATGTTACCTTATCTTTAATCTCTCGACCTTGAAGTTAGAGATGCAACAACAATGAGATTTCCTTTCATTAATGAAGTTGATATGACAGCTGCTGATAAGAGAAGTTTTGAAGTTGATGGCAAAGCTCAGAATGTCATGTTGATTGCTCTTATAGAAAATGTTTATAGGGGTTGCCAATAGCTAAGAAAATATGAGATAAGTTGAGAAGCAGCTATGAAGGAAATGAGAAAGTTAAGAAAGTCAAGTTATAAACCTGGTGAAGTAGATTTGAAGATATAAAAATGGCTAATGAGGAAAGTATTGATGATTACTTTACAAGATTAAATGAGATTGTGATCAACATCAGAGGTTTTTGTGAGAACCTGGAAGATTCTACTATTGTTAAAAAACTGATGAGAAACTTTCCAGATAGCTTTGATGCCAAAGTATCAGCTTTAGAAAATCGTGTCTGTAGATGAACTTCAAAATATTCCTGTGGCATATGAAATGAGAAAATCTTCAGTCTTTAAGAAAAAGGTTGAGAATGAAATAGCCTTCAAAGCTTTGTTAAAAGGAAAAAACAGAGATAAGGAAGCCGAAGAAAAAGAATCAAATGATTTAGAGGCAGTGGAAGAAGCAGAATATTTCAACACTATTGTTGCTCTTCTTTCCAAAAGATTCAACAAGGGAAATTGGAAAGACAAGATTTAAAATCCTCTTAAATGTTGGAATTGTGGTGGGAAATGTCACTTTGCACAAAATTGTCCTAGAAAGAAAAACGAAGTGTGTGAGTCTGAAGAAGATGATGAGAAGTCTCGAAAAAAGAAGCGGAAGAAAAATGTTCCTTATAACAGAAAGAAGAGTTTGTTAAGTAGAAAAATGCAGGATGATTTCCTCATCCAGTGATGAATCTAATCATCATGCCAACTTCATTGCTCAGGTTAGAAAAAGATGTGATGCATCAAGCAGTGATGATGGTGAAGAGAGAGAACAGAACTTGAGTGGATTCTAAAAGTGAATTTGGAATCATCACTTGAGAAAAATACACAACTCAAAAAGGAAAGGAAGAAGTTGAATAAAGACCATGAGGAAGAAGAGTTGTTAGAAACACAATCAATGTTTATTACAACACAAAGTGAGTTAAGAAAGATGAGAGAAGACTTCACTAAAGCAGTTGAGGTAAAGGGTGAAACTTCTAAAGATAGTGAAAAGAAAGGTTCATAGAAGCAGGTTACTTCTATTCTGTTTCTACTAACTTTGTAGGTACAAAAGGTAAGATTTATGAAAAATCATCTTTCGCTAAGAGTGGAATTCATCAAGAAAGTATCTCCCTGAGCAAAGTTGCCCACAATTTGTGAAGAAACAACAACATACTTCAGAGCAGTTTTACTATCAGTATGAAAGATCAAGATTCAGAGGATACTGTTGGTGTTGTGGTATTTTCGGACACAGAGCTCATTCATGCTGGTGCAAAATGTCACCACCAGGAAACCAATATGAATCAAGGAGGAGCTATGATGAGCAAAGAAAGACAAATTTTCCTAAAAAATTTGTGGAGCCAGAAAAGAAAGTTCAGAAAGTGAAGAATGTTGAAGTCTTGAAACACCGAAGAAAGTTGAGTATCTTATGAAAGTTGAGCAAAGTAAGAATATTCAGTAGGGAAAGAAAGAGTGTTTAGTTATTTGGCCAGATCAAATAGCTATGATAAGAAAGTTGGAGGAAGCACAAAAATCTGTTGAAGAAAAAGGGGAAAACAAAATTTCTGATGATGAGAACAAAGTTGATAAAAAGATATCAACCGATGGTACTTTGAAAATTCAGAAAAAGTGCAAGAGATTGTGATCAAGATGAGCATGTTACAAAAGGTTGTATGACTATCTTAGGAGCTCAAGAAGAAAGTATGAAAAAGTTGTTACAAACTCAAGGTAACAAAAATGTTACAAAAGTTGAAGAAAAGGTGACAACTTCATTTGAAGATAATACAGATGACTGAACAGAAGGAAAAAAACACATCCAAGGCAAAATCCAAGAAGAAGAAGTGAGAGAAGATTCTCAGACCGAACATTGCTTCTAAGGAAAATTGAGGTTTTCTCCTTATTCCCAAAATATTTGTTTATCTATACTAAATTGTTGGGAATTGAAGGAGTAAAAGTAAGGAAGCTGGCTGAGTGCTATAGATGTTTTACAGTAAAGAAAATGTCCATCATGGACCTTCTCCTACCATGATGAAGAATGAAATGCTACCCTTAAGGGGGAGAAAAACTGAAGTTGAGGTATGAGTCTCTTACTTTTCTTAAAGAAGAAAGTAACAAGGTTAAGAAAACTAATATTTTGGGGAAGTTGTGTTTATACACTAACTATTTTGACATGCTTGTTGAGATGAATGCAAGTTGTTTTTATCTTAACAAGTTTTCTCAGATTGCCCTAGATATGAGGATGTTGAAAGAAATATGAGAAAAATATTACATAAAATTTGTGTTATGGACAACATTGATCACCTTAATTATACACTCTTGTTTTCTACACCGGGTTCACCCACATAAATTTAGAGATGTTTAGTTGAAGACTCTTTGTTAAGAAACTCATTTGATGTTAATGTTATCCTCAAGAAAAATTTTAAGATTCTGAAATGAAGAAAAATAATCTTGAGTGACCCCTTTGAATTTGATTGTCAATAAGAGGGATAAGAAAATTATGGGAGTAAGAAAATGAATACAGTTGAGGAGAATGATGAATATACGTATTGATTATGAATATGTTTGAAGTTTTGTGTGGGTATTGACAACAAACACAAAGAGGAAGATTGTAAGACCCAAGTTGTGTTTTGCTTGTCTTTGTTGTCAATAGATTCATATGTAGAAAGTTGGAGAAGAATGTGAGTAGAGAAAGTTTCTTAAGAAAACCCCCCAAGGAAATGACATGAGAAAGTTGGAGGTTGTAAATAAGAAGAACTGGTAAAATGGTTTTCGGACAAACCTTCCGGACGGACCTTTCTGGACACAAAGTTTTGGATAGAGTTAGTAAGAAGAACTGAAGGTGCAAATTATGAGAAGACAAAAGAGGAAGATGCTATTTTTCGGAAAAACTTTCCGGGAACATCTTTCTAGATGTAGAAGATTGGACAGCGGTTCCGAGTAAAGAAAATCAGACGATGCTTTGCTGATCGTTCAAAGTTACTAAATCATGAAAGTCTCATGATACAAGCTGGAGGTTGTAAATGAGAAGTTGAGATTTGGTTTTTGGATAGACTCTATCGGACAGATCGAGTAGGACAAGACACAGAAGACCGGACAAAGAACAACAAAGGGGGAGAACCACGTTTCCGGACACATACTTCTGGACAGACTATTTGTACAAAGTAGTTTGTACACGGGAGTTGAGAAGAATTCAAGTACCAAACATTTTGTATGAAGTTTATGAAACTAAAGTGAAACGCAGATGAGGTTCTGGACACAAGTTTCTGGATAGAGAAGAAACTGCTAAAAGAGATCCCTGTACAAAGTTTCCCGGACACAATCTACCGAACGAACTTCCAAATGCAGATTAGCAGACAAAGATTTCTGGATACAGACTTTCAGACTGACAGATTGTATAAAGTTTGAGTTATGCAGTTGGGAAAATTGGTTGTGTAAGGAATGATTAATGAAGTTGCAGTCCAACAAAGTTTGAGAAGACCGGATGAAGTTCCATCGAACGAAGGAACTTCAATCAGAGCTCCATTGGATGGGTTTCCATCGGACGAAGAAGAAAGTATGAGTTGCCGATTGAGTTCCTAAGCAGAAACTGCACAAGGTAAGACTTGCTTCATTGGATAGAGATTCATTAGATGACGCCATCGGATGAAGTAACTCTGAATGCAGTAAAGTTGACCGAAGCGCGGTGAGGAGGTTTGGTCGAAGACAAATCGAATTTAGCCATCAGACGGAGACAAACCAGATGGAGCCATCAGACAGAGGCAAATCGAACGGATCCATCAGATGTACATTTGGTGAGGGAGTTTTTCAGTGAAGTTTAGGAAAAAACTCAGATTGAGCATATCTAGGTCTACCGAAGATCTGGAGAAAGTTTTGAGACTAATAAACTTTTAAGAGGGTTGTTGAAGATCTTGAAGGTCGTACACAAGTAATGTTGATCCAACCTACTTGTGGATCAGAAAAGAACCAGTTGCTGAAAAGGCTTGTTTGTTAGGGTGTATAACCAGCTGTGAAGGAAAAGGATACGAAAAGGATAATTGGAGGGTATGACCAACTATAGCAAGAAAGTTGACTATTGGGGTTGTAGAACTGTTCACTGTTTCTGCCTTTCTATTCTTAAAAGAATATTAGTAAACAAATCTATGTTGGTGGTCATATCTAACATGGCAAGAAGTAATGTCTTTGTACCGAATATTGTAAATATTATGTGTTGCTCCCTCTTTATATTTGTCGCATGCGAAATGTGAGGTTGAGATTTATATTTCAATGGATCATAACTCTTAACAGGTTTTCAGACATTAAGAAAGTTTCCTTTAGAAGTTACAAAATTTTCTTATAAACCCTCTCGGTGATCTTGATCCAAAGGAACTTCACACTTGATCGAAGGACTCTTCTTCTTTTTTGGATAGAATGTCTTTAAGACCTTCCTAACCGCACTGTTACACTTAAAAACCTGAACCAAACTCTATCTGCCAGGTTCTATCTTTTATGTTTTCATCAGATATGTTTCCTTCATACCAAACACAGTCTAGTCTCATCCAATTTTTTGTAGTTTAATACATTACTAATTTTTTATGAATAACCGGGAAGTGCTGGGGTGTGATTTTCATTAAAATCTACAAATGCGCATTCTTGCTGCAGTGGGATGGAGTTGAACATGTGGCCAAAGCCATATACACGGGCATATTTAATGACTTGGGAAGTGGAAGCAGTATAGATTTCTATGTGATAACCAAGGTCTGTCTCCTCCCACCCTCCACTGCTTATCCATGTTATGTTCAAGTTCATTTGGTAATGGGTGTCGATGTAAGGGCAGGAGTGCATAAGAAATCACCTCATGCCAAATCCCCGCACCTCTTTGCGTTGTGTAACGCGGTGACAGCTGTAATCTTATTATTGTTATCCATATGAATGTAAAACATTTTGTTTAATAATCTCTCTTGTTTGAAAGGTGTTGTTTTGCATAATATTTGGTTTATCATAATGTTGGAGTAAATTGATGAAACATTTATAAAAAGTGATAATAAATGTTTTGTTAGCACTTGTTATAAAAATGATAATAAATAGTAGTATATATTAGTTATTTATTTATTTTCGTTACCGTTTTTCCATAAATGCTAACATTTATTATCTTATATTAACACTTTAAAGAGTGCTAATAACTTTTTTAACGCTCTTTTAGTCAGGGCAATAAAAACGCTAATAAATATAAAAAATAAACGCCAATAAATGTGTGGCAGGTAGAAACCACCTGTATTTTTTTATTTAATTAAATCAATATAAAATTAACTTAAATTCATTAATAAAACAATCTTGAGGAAAGCGCATAATATTGAATGGTGTCCGTAAGAGCCCACGATCCGATGGATCAACTAGTTGAGCGTAGTTATAATGTTAATGTGGTCACGATCACTTCATACGTATAACGATGGTGTGCTTTACATAGATGAGTCGGGTGAGAGAAATAAAAACATATTATATTATAAAAATACCTCGCCGATTTTCCAATCCTGGAGAGCTAGGGCATGCAAAGGATCCGCGGGAATACCGGAACTCGGGTCCGGAAGAACGGCAACGGCAGCCACGGCCCCCCCTCGTCGCCTTCTGATCGCCATCGGAGCCGCCGCGTCGGTGGCGGGGGACGAAGCCGCATCCCTTGCCGGAGAGCCGCCGCCTCGGAGCAGCGCCGCCAGTAACAGCACCACCGACGCCATCACCCAGCGATTAACGCCGCACCAGTTGGATTCGGGGCAGTACTCGGCGAGAGAGAAGAAATATGGTGATATTCCCATCCGCCGAGTTTCTAATCTCTTTCACCGAGTCCTCGTGCGTTAACCAACCTTCTTTCGCCGTTTCTCAAGCACGCACAGTACACGCACTCCTTTTATCTAATTAAATTGATATGCCTATTACAATACATATAAATAGTTATTAAATGGGGAAAATCGATTAGCGATGCATTTAGAGAAAATAAATTAAAATTCAACTGTTGGCCTCTAAACATTTAGAAATGCATTTAGAGATAAATGTGTTACAAATCAAATGTTTTGTCTTTAATTTTAATTAATAATTGGTTCTAAACACATTTAGAGATGGAACAATAATTTCAAGTTACAACTATGTGAAGATGATGTCCAATTGATGTTGGTACTGAAAAATGTGGGTCATGCACTTTGCCGCTGGGGCATGATGCAATGTAGACATAAAAGTATCTTTTTGCACAAAGAATACGCAAATGAGATGGCATGGGATAGTAAAGGGTGTAGTTCATTTCACAAATTTAGATTTGACGACTCATGGAGACGAAACGAACATGCGGATCAGAAATTATAACTGTTTGAAATTAGAATTTTTTTTGTCAAATTTTGATTCCACGCCAAGGTGAACATCGTGTGCACGCCTTGCCTCGCACGCACCCTGGTCTAGCACGCACCTCTTTGTTGCACTCAAGTCTTCGTGTGCTGGTATTCCTGCGTGTGTGCCCTAGTCTGCTTGCACGCGCGCCCTTCCCTAATGTGAGCAAGCCATTAGCACACTCATGTCGCATGCCCAGGTCCCGTCCAAAAAGCATTGCGCCCTGGTCCACCATGGTCTATAAATAACCCCTCCAATACCACCATTTTAACGGACCTTCTAGAAAATGGAACGGGGTACGAGCTCTATTTGCTCTAGTTATTCTAGAGCCCCCTAATTAGGGTGTCATGCACCCTAGTCACCCCAGAGATTGTATACGAAGGCACCATGCACTCTAATCATTCTCATAGATTCTTACCTAAGCACGACTTCGTCCAAGTCTCCAACATGAGCATGACATTGTGCAGGTCTCCTCCCTATACGTGATTTTACCTGGGTCTCCTACTTTTGCGCGACTTTACTCACGTCTACTACCTAAGCACCCACATACTAACCTTGTAATACCCCCAAAATTAATGTTATGATAGCTTATTTTACACACAATACTAAATAAAAATGAGCTACATTATAATTAAAATATGACCACTGTAACATACTCGTAGAATTAACGGGTATAAATATAAGTAACTATATTACAAAATCAATGTAGAAAACATATTAAATGACATCAAGTAATAAAAGTTTTCCTTATGAGGATCATTTTTTCAAGTATGGATGGGTGGTAGCTTCATTCGGGTCTTCCCTAGACCAAGCTCAAGGCGAACTCTATCAAGTGTAGCTTGAGAAAAATCATTTGTGGGAGAAATTTAAGGTCATAGAAATCACTACGAGATCCATCCTAGTTGAATCACCACCCACAACTACCACTGCTGCTTATCTTATTCTTAGGTCTTACGCGTATATTTTGAGGAGTTGTGTAAGTAGAAGTTAGAATGATATAAACATGTATTTATTAATGTAATAAATTATATATCACCTGTATTTTTATAAATTTCACATTTCTACTTTTAAAGAAAAATATAGGTTTTTTAATTTAAATGTATTCAATTAATGTAGCTAAATAACTAATACAACCATTTATGTCTTAAAATGCATTTTACAAAAAAATGTCTTTTATGCACCATGTATTTTATTTTTATGATTAAATGGTGATTCTAATAAAATATATTGTTGACATGAACAATAAATTAATACTCTTTTAACTAGTAATTGATAGGAAATAAGAATAAGAACAATTAATATTTACAAAGACACTTCTACAAAAATAGCTTTTCTATATATCTTATGTTTTAATTTAAAAGATAATTTTCTAATATTAAAATATTAAATTAGATTAAATGGAGTTCAAATTCAAATTTAGAACACTGAAATTCAGTTGGATGGGTCATCTTATTTTCTTAGTAAAAATAATAATTACCACGACAAAAATTTAATCAATGTTAATAAGGGTAAAAAGTGGTAACTTAAAGTGGCTTGATTTTTTTTCTAAATTCACATGACACATAGACCTAATAGAAGAAATTTTCTTGGTTGGAAAGACAATCCCGCATGCCTCACCAACATTTCCTCACCTAACTCACCTAATTCTCACGTGATTCCATCTTTACCCCTCACCCAACTCTATTTTCCAAAAAAATGTTCCACTTTTTCACCTGTAAAAGGAGATCACTTCCACCCACTTCCACATTTGGCAACTTCTAGTCTCAAGAAGAATCCCCAAATCCTCCATTTCCAAGAAGTCCTTTAAGGGAAGAATCAAGTCCTCAACGTAAGTTTTATCCACTCCCTAGCCTTTTTTTTCTTTATCTTTCCCCACCAAAACTATTATAACTAAACTAAAATAATGACATCAGTATCATTATTACATTGAAATGTTATTATGTTGATGGAATAACCATTATCTATTCCCCTCCCATCCATTGAAAAATGGAAATATCGCCTTTGTTATGTGCGGAGTACCGCCTCTATGAATGAAGTATTTCATTTTTCATCACCGCCTTACAAGCATGGTTCTAAGAATGTAATTAATAAATAAAAATGATATTTATGACATTATTAATATTCTAAAATGATATGCTAGTCATTCTACTAATATTTAACTTGTTATTAATATCCCCACCTTTCATTCATTAAAAAATACCGAAAAAGCTCGTCATTGATTTCATCTTCAAAAAACACAACTAAAACTCTCATGGAATGAAAATAGATCTTCATAAATCTTTATAGAAAATCTATTATAGTACCTTAAATATTCTAGGAATGATGAACTTTGTATCAATGAATGAGGCTTGACATCAACGTTACAAAGCATGTGTGAAATAATCAAAATCACTAACATCCAATGATGAAAATAAGAAATAACTATCAAATAAATATATAATAAATCATTATAATTTAAGATTATAATAGGTAATAAATTTGAATAAGGTTCTTAATTAGATGATTAATATGGTTATATTTATGATACAAGAGGTTAAAATACTATCGTGGAAGTCGAGATTACAGTAAGGGACTTTGCTAGCTCCGTTTCTTTTCTTTGAGTTATAAGGTTTCTTCTTAAACTTCATTATTCTAAGTTCCGTATAATCTTAAATTTCCTATTTAATATAATATCCTCTCTTCTAACTCTGGGTAAAATGATATTTTTAAATCAAATCTTTTTCCTTAATGAATTTCTTTCTCATAAAAGTATAACGTTGTTAGGAATAATTCACATCCTCTTTAATGATTGTGTTTCCTTCATTTTTGTATTCTTTCTTTGCATAAATGTTTTCCCTTTATTATTTTGAAACCCAAATATTTATTATTTCATGTAAAATTTATTTTTTTCTTTACCTCTTTTCAAAAGGAAGTTTTATCATCCCTTTTTATGGTGTGAGTTTCAAAAAATGCATTCTAATGTTAAAAATGTTTTTTCCTTTCACATTCATATCTTTTATCTTCCAATCCAAAATTTTTAACTTAAAATTTATTCCTTTTCAAAGTTCCATTATTGGGGTTTATTTTCAAATAATGTTTTAAAATTCTCTTCATGTCATCTTCTCAAATTTAACTTTTGAAAGTGATAAATATCTTTTCCTTTTTATGACAAAGTTAAGGAACATTTTCAAAAATATTTTTATGTTTTCACTTCTAATTTCCTCTTTATCTCCAAAGTTTCTATCTCTTATGGAGTTATGTTTTATGAATCATTCTCTAAATTATTTTTTGAAATACCCATTTTGGGTGATTTAATTTTTTTGTATCAACCAATCTAAATTTTAAATTCATATCACGTGATTGGAAAAGTTACGAAACCCATTTTCATTCCATGGGCTCCTTATGATATGATGAATGATTGATTTCATGTTGAACACATATCTATGGATAATTATTATGTGACGACCAGATTCCTATATCTTCCTCCAATCCATTGATTATAGTTTTATATTACACGAGATAATGAAGTATGGGCATTATTGCAGTTTTCCACATTTTAAAGGGTGGGCATGATCGGATTTTCTCACAACTTAAAGGGTAGGCATGATTGAGTTTGCTCACAATGTGATGATTTCTCATGTTTATGTTTGTGCCACAATTCCTTGTTACACCACATTTCCACGGCGTTCTACATTTTTTTCCTATATTATGCTCTATTGCTCGTGTTCATTGTCTCATGTTTTCACACTCTTATGCCTTGGTATATGCTTGATCATTTTATATTACATGTTCTTCTATCATGATTTATGAAAAAATCCTATTGTTTCACGTTCTTTTTAATCTGATATTTCTTCCATGCTCATGTTTTCTCATATACTAATTCTCTAGCCCTTTATAACTCATTGATAAGTTTTTTTCCACTATTGAGAATTTGAGATCACCCATTCTTATGTTTCCCATTTCCCAGGAAATTATATACATGATTATTTATAGAAGGAAGTATTATATAGAGATGTTGTGAGAGATATTGAAGTAACTATGTGAAATAAGGTTTTTATATATCTAATCTTAAAATGCATTAAACCAATGGGTTTTGGGGATGTGTGAGTATTTGTGAGATGTAATGTTAAAATTATAGACTTATTATAAAATATGTGCATGTTTAGCTCGGGTCATCTCAGTTGGTATCATAGTAGAGTTTAGCTTTTTTTGGGGATTAGGACTAGAAAAAATTAGTGAAGATCTAGGGATATGTAAAGACCCGTAAAATTCAAGGGAATTTTTTTCTTAATTTTCTTTGAAATTTTACAAGAACGCGGTTTCAGACAGCACTTGATTCTGAGGCCCGGAGTGCCCGGAATTTCTATCCGAAGTTTAGCTCGGGTACGTTCAGTGAACGAACGAACGAGAATTTCTAACTTTTGAACCAGTGTCCGGAATCGAATTCCGAGGGCACCGATGGAACCGCAGCGCCGGTAATTGCTTAGGAACTCCTGTTCCGGAGTTGCGTTATCACGGGTGTGGATGATAAAAATTGTGGAAGTTAATTTATTATTATTCTACAATTTTTATTTTCCTTTTGTGTTTTAAGGCTATGGGTGGAAGTTGGGTAACTACCCAACCTCCCTTGGGAGGTTATGAGGGTGGTGGGGCCCACACGAACCCCTCCCCTTCATATTCTTCAACTCTTCAACTCCCCATTAACTCCCCTTCATTTAATTTGACAACTTGTGTAATTTTAATGAGGTGAGTTAAGTGTGGTTAATTGAATTTCAAACTCTTGAAATTCAAAAGGGTAAGTTGTGTTAATAAATTAAGACTTGGGCTTATTTTATTAATGTTAGAGTTTATGCCACGTTGAGAGGTTTTGGGAAGCGTGAAGATCTTCTTCATCTCTAACGAAGAACATCTTCGACGAAGAACGTGAAGAACACCTCGGACTCCGACGAAGAACACCGTTCTTCAACGAAGAACATCTCCGCCGAAGAACGCGGAGAACTTCTCCAACGACGTTTCCTCTTCGGACGCACCTCGACGACAACGGAATCGACGTTCGTTTTCCGCGACGCCCGACCTCTGCGACGCTCGTCTTCCGCGGCTCGTTGACGTGCACCGTTCTTGAAACCGAGGTAGGGGATTGTATTTAATTAATTTGTTCGTGATTACTTCCCTGAATTTCTTCGTGAAATTTAACCATCTGCCATCGATTAACGTGAGGAGGGGGGGACCGCACAAACACGGCCGACCCACCTCCTTATTTTTCTTGTTGGATTCTTTTGGATTGAAATGGAAGTGGCGCGGTGCCGTCGCACCGCGCGGAATTATTGCGGCAAGAAATACGCGGCGCCGACGCGCCGCGCCACGAATTAATACAAGGACGCGACGCCGTCGCGCCGCGTTGGAGTCATCCGAAAATACCGCGGCCGGTACCGGGGCCGCGGCGGAGGGGCGCGGCGCCGTCGCGCCGCGCCGGACGACAAGGGCCGCGGCCGGTACCGGGCCGCCGGCGTCGGAGCTGGAAGGGGACCGGCCATCGCCGGACCCGTTAAGCAGGAACAGGCCGGCCAGGTCGGGCCGGCTGGACAAGGAGAAGCCAGGGGAATTAATTCCCCCGGCCGACCATCAATGCGGCCCCCAATTAAGGGGCCGCGGTTACAAGAAAACGGGAGGGGCAACGCGCCCCCCCCCCCCCCCCCCCCGCGCGCGAGCCAAAAACGGCTCGACCGTTTTGGCCGAGCAACCGACCAGCGCGCGGGTCGCCGGTCCGGGCCACGCCTGCCGGGCCGGGCCGCGCCCAGCCGGGCCGGGCCGTGCCGGGCCGGGTCGACTCGGAATCAGGTCGGGTCGACCCGGTTCGGGCCGACCCAGGGGTTCTCGGGCCGGGTCGGTCCGGGCCCGAAACCCCCGTTTTCAGACCGTTTGGGTTCAATTGCCCATAACTCGGGATACGGACCTCCGATCGATGCACCGTCAGCGGAGACACGATCCTTGGAACGAGACGGTCGTTTCGGTATATTGCACTCAAGGTTTCGGAATACTTTGGGTACGGCCGGGTTGGTTCGTACACGAAACTAACCGGGCCCTCGGAGCGGAAACACTCATATCTTGAGCTTCAGACGTCCGATTGACGTGCCGTCGATTTTTTTGTATTACTCTAAGTGAGACGTATCTTTTTTCTTACTTCGCCCGAGGTTTGGACGCAGGTGGAGTACGTTCGGGTTGGTTTTGCTTTAAAAACCAACCAGGCCACTGGGACGAAAAAGCCAATAACTCTCAGACCGGGCGTCCGATTGACGCGCCGTCTGCGACGTTGAGTTCCTGCTGACGATACGAAACTTTTGGATACATCAACTCTGGACTATGTGTCAGTTGATGTATCAGCCTCTCGGCTCGTGGAGCGGACCCTCCCGAACGAGCTTGCTGTGTGCGGGAACCATAGAGCTGGTTGCGACTGCTACTGTGACTGCGACGATGACTGTGCAGAGATCCTGAGTGGATTCGACGACGACGACTACAACACTCAGCGATCCTGTGTGGATCAGTGCTACCGATCCTGTGTGGGTCCGATCCTGTGTGGGTCCGCGCTCAGCGGTTCTGTGTGAGCCAGCGCCTACAGATCCTGTGTGGGTCCGATCCTGTGTGGGTCTTTGCGGGGGTTAGTTTCCTACCGATCATGTGTGGGTCATTGCGGGGGTTAGTACCTATCGATCATTTGTGGGTCCGACGACCTAGATGGATCAGTGATCATCTCTATCGTCTTTCGAAGAAGTATACCTGTGTGAGCTGAATCCTGTTTGCTTTCCTATGTGGATTGTGTTGTGCTATCCTGTGTGGATTACGTTTTGCTTTCCTGTGTGGAATACGTATGCTTTCCTGTGTGGACTGGGTTGTACTTGGGCTCAGAGGTTGGAGCGTATTGAAATTGATGACTTAGGTATATGTATGAGCATATACCTAAGTGGTGTCGGTTGTTACTTCGTGATTGTATCTTTCCTTTGTGGATTATCCTTTGTGGATTTGGGAGACCTTCGGGGGTCTCAGGGTCCCTACTGAGTAGTTTATACTCACCCCTGCACGAGCTATGCCCGCACTACGTTGTGTTGGTTGCAGACGACGGACATCGCTGATCGTGGTGGAGGCTTGCGGAGCAGGACAGTACCTGGAGGTGGACCACTGGGCGGGACGTACTCGGAGCGGTCGGCTGGACCCGAGGAGCAGTGGAGGCTTTCTGTACCCACCCTTCAGGTGGGATTTTCAGTGGATAGCTCGTCGTTGCGGCTTTACCTTTCAGTTGTTGTTTTCCCTTTCGAGTTGTACTTTACTTTCAGTTTGAGTTTGTATACTGGCCCACTTACTTTTCTGCACTTACTCTTGTACCAGCTTTTACTTAGTGTTTACTTATACTGCTTGTTTACTCTGTGGTGTTAGTTTACTTTACAAAGGCAATGTCTTCCCTTTTTATCGGGATTTATGCCTTGGTGCTAGTCGCCAGCCCCTGGCCTATGGAAGGTGGGCTTGGGGTAGTCACGGCACGGGCCCCGAGGACGGGTCGTGACAAATTGGTATCAAAGGAGTTTGGTTCTACCGCGAACTCTGATATTTTCTATGTGAAGCAATAGTGTTTAGCGTATTGAGTGTGGTTATCAGTCCAGGGAGTCCAGTGTTGGTGCGACGGCCGACGTATCCGTACACCATGGACCCTGACTCCTGATTCCCGACTTAATGCACGAAAACATTGATTGCATGTGTGTTTCAAGTTTTCTTTGTGATTACTTTATATCATCTCACCATGTATACTGTTCTGACCGTGGCACACCTGTTTCTTTTTCAGGATGGCCCCACGACGGCAGCCAGCTAGGGTTCCGAGAGTCGAGCGTGACGACAGCCCACCGAGCGATGAGGCCTCGGTGCAGGGCCCTTTGTCAGCAGTGGCACCGGCGGTAGCCCTACCCGCCGAGCCACCGATGCTTCCAGCCCCAGCCGCTGACGATGCACGTCGCCTTAGTGCACTGCATGAGTTCCAGCGCCAGCGACCGCCCAGGTTTCGTGGGGAGACGGACCCCCAGGCAGCTGAGGACTGGTTGGAGGCAGTGGTACGAGTTTTTCGGTTAGTGAGGACACCAGCAGACCTCATGGTGATCCTCGCAGCGAGCCTACTGCACGTGGCAGCGGGCCGATGGTGGAGCTTGATGCTCCAGGTGCACGATGAGGCATCTCTACTCTGGACAGACTTTGAGAGCCTCTTCTGCTCAGAGTTTGTCCCAACCACCCTCCGTGCAGTGCGCATCCAGGAGCTTCTTCAGCTGCGGCAGGGCAGCATGACGGTCGCCCAGTACTCGGCGAGATTTACCGATCTCTCGCGCTACTCTACAGACATGGTACGAGACCCATTCTTCCAGGCCCGGACCTTTGAGCAGGGATTGAGACACGAGATCAGGGCATCACTGATCTCCCTCAGCATTCCGACTCAGACAGGAGTACTGGAGCGGACCCTTTTGATCGAGAGCTTTCTTGCTGAGTCTACACCAGCGCCGAGACCCACCGTAGGGCGGCACGTAGCGGAGTCTTCTGCAGCAGGAAGTCGACGGATGACACATGGGTCCAGGCAGACCAGACCCTCAGGCAGACGACCTCAGGACACTGGCTCAGCAGTGCGGGACACACAACGCGGAGTCAGTCTTTTGAGAGGCAGGCAGTGCTACTCATGCGGCGGGCAGGGCCACATGGCTCGTGACTGCCCGACCCGCCGTGCAGAGGAGTAGCAGTCAGTTGAGGGACCACCGAGGCAGCGGAGGCCTACGACCACGGCGCGCCCGAGATGATTCGAGTTACTATCTGTGTCTATTCCACCCTTGCTGCAGTACTTATAGACACAGGAGCGAGTCACTCTTTCATATCTGCTGCCCTTGTTCAGAGCTCGGAGATTCCGACAGAGCCGTTGGCTCGATCCTTACGGCTAGAGACTCCTATGGGAGCAGACTCGACAATTACGCACTGGTGCCGGGAGTGTGAGCTTACTCTAGGAGGCGAGAGCTTCGGCTGAGATCTTCTTGTAGCAGCGTCGAGGCCTTACAACGTCATCTTGGGCATGGATTGGTTGTCTACGGTCCATGCACATATTGAATGTATTAGGTGCAAGGTGCGATGTGTACGCACCGACGGGAGCAGGTTCACCTTCACCGGTGAGAAGGGAGCCTTTTCAGCACGGGATGGACTTCCGTGGAGGAGAGGACAACCCATCACTCATCAGTTGGCTAGCCTCATCTTAGGAGCAGTTGGCGTGCAGAGTCCTGGTTTTCCTGCAGTGGTGGATCAGTATGCGGACGTCTTTCCCAACGACGTTCCAGGGCTACCTCCTCGCAGAGAGGTAGACTTTTATATTGACCTGCACCTCGGGACAACCCCGATATCGACTCCAGCATATCGGATGTCCCCCACCGAGCTTCGAGAGCTGCGGGTACAGTTGGAGGACTTGCAAGGCAATGGGTTCATCCGACCCAGTGTTTCACCCTGGGCTTCCCCGATTTTGTTCGCCAAGAAGGCGTACGGGAGCCTGCGACTTTGTGTCGACTATCGTCGCCTGAACCAGGTGACAGTGAGGAACAAGTATCCGCTACCGAGGATTGATGACCTCTTTGATCAGCTCAAGGGAGCACGATGGTTCTCGAAGATAGATCTCAGGTCAGGCTATCATCAGCTCAGAGTTCGAGACGAGGACGTGCAGAAGACGACCTTCAGATGTCGGTATGGCCACTATGAGTTCTTGGTTATGCCTTTCGGCGTAACCAATGCTCCAGCAGTGTTCATGGACCTCATGAATAGTATCTTTCAGCCATACCTCGATCGATTTGTCGTGGTCTTCATCGACGACATTTTGATTTACTCGACGACTGAGGAGGAGCACGCCTACCACTTACGGGTTGTACTAGACACACTCTGAGAGCACCAGCTTTATGGAAAGCTCTCAAAGTGTCAGTTCTAGATACGCGAGGTCCACTTCTTGGGGCACGTCATCTCTGAGGTGGGAGTTGCGGTGGATCCTGCGAAGATCGAGGCAGTGCTAGCTTGGGAGCCACCCAGGAGCGTGACGGAGGTGCGGAGTTTCTTGGGACTAGCTGGATACTACCGGAGATTCGTTCCAGACTTCTCCAGAGTTGCGACACCACTCTCAACTTTGACGAAGAAGGGGAAACCCTTCGTGTGGTCAGACAGATGTCAGCAGAGCTTCCAGGAGCTGAGACAAAGATTGACCAGCGCACCTATCTTGAGGTTGCCTGAGGAGGGAGTAGGGTACGTAGTCTACTGCGATGCATCAGGGACCGGACTCGGATGTGTCCTGATGCAGGAGCGGGCAGTGATCGCCTATGGATCACGTCAGTTGAGGCCGCATGAGCAGAACTACGCTACCCATGACCTGGAGTTAGTAGCAGTGGTCTTCGCTCTGAAGACATGGCGACACTATCTGATGGGTGAGCGCTTTACAGTCTTTTTTGACCATCAGAGTCTCAGATACATCTTCTCTCAAAAGGATCTGAACCTGAGATAGCGGTGATGGCTCGAGTTCCTCCAGGACTATGACTTTGAGATAGTCTATACTCCTGGGAAGGGGAACGTGGTAGCCGATGCCCTCAGCAGGAGGACGGGCATTCAACTACTTGAGGAGGCGACAGAGCAGCTAACCTCTTTGCAGATATCCTTCGGGGATAGAGATGGAGCAGCCTTCCTTCAGTCTCTCACAGTCACTCCTCCACTGCTGCAGCGGGTCAGAGAGGCACAGCATGAGGACGCTGACTGTGAGACGCGGCGTGCACAGATATCCTCAGGACATGCGCCTGATGGATTCTTCTTTGGAGCAGAGCACGACGTCCTTTTCAGAGGACGTACCTTAGTACCAGTCGCTTTACGAGAGGAGGTGCTGAGAGAGTTTCACACTTCCCCTTTGGCGGTACATCCTGGAGTGGCGAAGATGTACCAGGATCTCAGACGACAGCACTGGTGGCTGGGCATGAAGAAGGTTGTGGCAGAGTTCGTTTCTCGATGCCTCACCTGCCAGCAGGTGAAGGCAGAGCACCAGGTACCAGCAGGCTTGGTACAGCCCTTGGAGGTTCCAGAGTGGAAGTGGGACGACATATCTATGGACTTCGTGACTGGAATTCCACGCACTTCTAGAGGTCACGACTCCATTTGGGTGATTGTCGACCGACTCACCAAGTCGGCTCATTTCTTACCCATCAGAGAGAAGGGCTCAATGGAGATCTTGGGACGTCTTTACGTTCAGGATATTGTGCGGCTTCATGGAGTGCCATCATCTATCGTCTCCGATCGAGATGCTCGATTTACTTCCCAGCTATGGAAGGGATTGTAGGAGGCGTTCGGGACGCAGCTACGTCTGAGCACAGCCTTTCACCCTCAGACGGATGGTCAGACGGAGAGGACCATTCAGACTCTCGAGGACATGCTCCGCGCATGCGTCCTCGACTTTGGTCGCAGCTGGGAGGACCACCTACCCTTGGTGGAGTTCACGCACAACAACAGTTACCACTCCACCATCGGGATGGAACCATATGAGGCGTTGTACGGCCGACCTTGCAGATCTCCTTTGTGCTGGACAAACCCTGGGGAGTTAGCACTTGTGGGACCAGAGATGGTCCAGGCCACGACAGAGAAGGTCTAGGTCATCCAGGAGCGGATGAGGACAACTCAGAGCCGGCAGAAGTCTTATGCTGACAGGAGGCGGAGGCCACTAGAGTTCGAGGATGGCGACCACGTCTTTTTGCGTGTCTCACCTCGACGTGGATTACAGAGATTTGGCCGAGGTGACAAGTTGTCTCCACGCTTCATCGGACCATTCCAGGTCCTCAGCAGGATTGACGATGTGGCTTATCGCCTGGCTCTACCACCTCAGTTGCATCGGGTGCACGACGTCTTCCACGTATCTCAGCTGAGGAGATACGTGCACGACCCGACGCACATCATTGACCATGGGGAGCTAGACGTTGATGATGGGGCGACTTTTGCGGAGGTCCCGGTGGAGATCGAGGATCGACAGGAGCGGGTCCTACGTGGACGGTCGATTCCTCTAGTGCACATCAGATGGCAGCATGAGAACCTCCCTAGTTATGATGTATCTTTACGGAGACGTAAAGCCCTGGGGTGGGAGTAATGTAAAGACCCGTAAAATTCAAGGGAAATTTTTTCTTAATTTTATTTGGAATTTTACAAGAATGTGTTTTCAGACGGCACTTGATTCCGAGGCCCGGAGTTCCCGGAATTTCTATCCGAAGTTTAGCTCGGGTACGTTCAGTGAACGAACAAGCGGGAATTTCTAACTTTTGAACCGGTGCCCAGAATCGAATTCCGAGGGCACCGATGGAACCGCAGCGCCGGTAATTTCTTAGGAACTCCTGTTCCGGAGTTGCGTTATCACGGGTGTGGATGATAAAAACTGTGGAAGTTAATTTATTATTATTCTACAATTTTTATTTTCCTTTTGTGTTTTAAGGCTACGGGTGGAAGTTGGGTAACTACCCAACCTCCCTTGGGAGGTTATGAGGGTGATGGGGCCCACACGAACCCCACCCCTTCATATTCTTCAACTCTTCAACT
Organism: Viscum album; assembly: GCA_963277665.1. Taxonomy (NCBI): domain Eukaryota; kingdom Viridiplantae; phylum Streptophyta; class Magnoliopsida; order Santalales; family Viscaceae; genus Viscum; species Viscum album. The sequence continues at coordinate 1,308,639,607 of OY728159.1, forward strand.
CCCCATTAACTCCCCTCCATTTAATTTGACAACTTGTGTAATTTTAAGGAGGTGAGTTAAGTGTGGTTAATTGAATTTCAAACTCTTGAAATTCAAAAGGGTAAGTTGTGTTAATAAATTAAGACTTGGGCTTATTTTATTAATGTTAGAGTTTATGCCACGTTGAGAGGTTTTGGGAAGCATGAAGATCTTCTTCATCTCTAACGAAGAACATCTTCGACGAAGAACGTGAAGAACACCTCGGACTCCGACGAAGAACACCGTTCTTCAACGAAGAACATCTCCGCCGAAGAACGCGGAGAACTTCTCCAACGACGTTTCCTCTTCGGACGCACCTCGACGACAACAGAATCGATGTTCGTTTTCCACAACGCCCGACCTCCGCAACGCTCGTCTTCCGCGGCTCGTTGACGTGCACCGTTCTTGAAACCGAGGTAGGGGATTGTATTTAATTAATTTGTTCGTGATTACTTCCCTGAATTTCTTCGTGAAATTTAACCATCTGCCATCGATTAACGTGAGGAGGGGGGGGACCGCACAAACACGGCCGACCCACATCCTTATTTTTCTTGTTGGATTATTTTGGATTGAAATGGAAGTGGCGCGGTGCCGTCGCACCGCGCAGAATTATTGCGGCAAGAAATACGCGACGCCGACGCGCCGCGCCACGAATTAATACAAGGACGCGACGTCGTTGCGCCGCGTCGGAGTCATCCGAAAATACCACGGCCGGTACCGGGGCCGCGGCGGAGGGGCGCGGCGCCGTCGCGCGGCACCAGACGACAAGGGCCACGGCCGGTTCCGGGCCGCGGCAGAGCGGGGTGACCGGCGGCCGGTACCGGGCCGCCGGCGTCAGAGCTGGAAGGGGACCGACCATCGCTGGACCCGTTAAGCAGGAACCGGCCGACCAGGTCGGGCCGGACGGACAAGGAGAAGCCGGGGGAATTAATTCTCCCGGCCGGCCATCAATGCGGCCCCCAATTAAGGGGCCGTGGTTACAAGAAAACGGGAGGGGCAGCGCCCCCCCCCCCCCCCCCCCCCCCCCGCGCGAGCCAAAAACAGCTTGGCCGTTTTGGCCGAGCAACCGACCAGCGCGCCCAGCGCACGGGTCGCCGGTCCGGGCCGCCGGGCCGGGCCGCGCCTGCCGGGTCGGGCCGCGCCTGCCGGGCCGGACCGCGCCCAGCCAGGCCGGGCCGTGCCAGTCTGGGTCGACCCGGACCCAGGTCGGTCCGGGCCCGAAACCCCCGTTTTCGGACCATTTGGGTTCAATTGCCCATAACTCGGGCTACGGACCTCCGATCGACGCGCCGTCAGCGGCGACACGATCCTTGGAACGAGACAGTCGTTTCGGTATATCGCACTTAAGGTTTCGGAATACTTTGGGTACAGCCGAGTTGGTTCGTACACGAAACCAACCGGGCCCTCGGAGCGGAAACGCTCATATCTTGAGATTCAGACGTCCGATTGATGTGTCGTCGATTTTGTTGTATTCCTATAAGTGAGACGGATCTTTTAGCTTACTCTGCCCGAGGTTTGAACGCAGGTGGAGTACGGTCGGGTTGGTTTTGCCTTAAAAACCAACCGGGCCCCTGGGACGAAAAAGCCAATAACTCTCCGACAGGGCGTCCGATTGACGCGCCGTCTGCGACGTTGAGTTCCTGCTGACGATACAGAACTTTTGGATACATCAACTCTGGACTATGTGTCAGTTGATGTATCAGCCTCTCGGCTCGTGGAGCGGACCCTCCCGAACGAGCTTACTGTGTGCGGGAACCCTAGAGTTGGCTGCGACTGCTACTGTGACTGCGACGACGACTGTGCAGAGATCCTCAGTGGATTCGACGACGACGACTACAACACTCAGCGATCCTGTGTGGATTAGTGCTACCGATCCTGTGTGGGTCTGATCCTGTGTGGATTAGTGCTACCGATCCTGTGTGGGTCCGCGCTCAGCGGTTCTGTGTGATCCAGCTCCTACAGATCCTGTGTGGGTCTGATCCTGTGTGGGTCTTTGCGGGGGTTAGTTTCCTACCGATCCTGTGTGGGTCATTGCGGGGGTTAGTACCTATCGATCCTTTGTGGGTCCGACGACCTAGATGGATCAGTGATCATCTCTATCGTCTTTCGAAGAAGTATACCTGTGTGAGCTGAATCATGTTTGATTTCCTATGTGGATTGTGTTGTGCTATCCTGTGTGGATTACGTTTTGCTTTCCTGTGTGGAATACGTATGCTTTCCTGTGTGGACTGGGTTGTACTTGGGCTCGGAGGTTGGAGCGTATTGGAATTGATGACTTAGGTATATGTATGAGCATATACCTAAGCAATGTCGGTTGTTACTTCATGATTGTATCTTTCCTTTGCGGTTTATCCTTTTTGGATTTGGGAGACCTTTGGGGGTCTCGGGGTCCCTACTGAGTAGTTTATACTCACCCCTGCACGGGCTATGCCCGCACTACGTTGTGTTGGTTGCAGACGACGGACAACGCTGATCGTGGTGGAGGCTTGCGGAGCAGGACAGTACCTGGAGGTGGACCACTGGGCGGGACGTACTCAGAGCGGTCGGCTGGACCCGAGGAGCAGTGGAGGCTTTCTATACCCACCCTTCAGGTGGGATTTCCAGTGGATAGCTCGTCGTTGCGGCTTTACCTTTCAGTTGTTGTTTTCCCTTTCGAGTTGTACTTTACTTTCAGTTTGGGTTTGTATACTGGCCCACTTACTTTTCCGCACTTACTCTTGTACCTGCTTTTACTTAGTGTTTACTTCTACTTCTTGTTTACTCTGTGGTGTTAGTTTACTTTACAAAGGCAATGCCTTCCCTTTTTACCAGGATTTATGCCTTGGTGCTAGTCGCCAGCCCCTGACCTATGGAAGGCGGGCTTGGGGTAGTCACGGCACGGGCCCCGAGGACGGGTCGTGACAGGATAAGCCTGAATATAGAAAACCATCTAATTTTTTTGGTAATGTATAGAGTGTGTGGCTTCCTAGAAATGTCATACCTATCTAAATACAAACAAGTGGATGCAAGCTCTTGGACATATGCACATAGGGGTAATGATCCCTAAAAAAGTTTGTTGAGTATTAACTCAATATTCACTTGGTTCAAAATAAGTGGGCCTAATTACGCACTTGGTTTGACACTCCCAAAGGATAAGCTTTTTTGATTCAAATGGTTTTATGAACCATTATGAAGGATTTAAATAGAATTTGATGTTGTAATATATATAACTAGTTATGTTAGATAACTTAATAGGAATATGACCATGGATAACCTTGATTGAGACCTATAGATTTATATGTTTGTTTATAGACCACATTTATGAGTTACTTCTTCTATGTTTATAATTACCTTTTATACCTTTATTAATTTAAGTATTCTCATACCTTAACTTTCCTTTATTTAAAGTAATGAATAGAGTCCGGATGAACTAAGTTAATAATGTGCGTGATGGATAATGCATAAATTATCCCAATGAGAAACCGAATGAGATAGGAGATGGAGTATAAAATCTCTTGGAAATTCTCACTGAACTCTCCCAAGATTTTAATAGTAATACAAACCATGCGAGCTTCCAAACACACCAAGGATGGAGAAACTTTCTATCGAGTCCTTTATATAGCAACATCCAACCTATTTTTGTTGGTCTTCAAAACTCACTAGTTATAGAGAAATTGGTCAACACAATAAAGAAGATATTTCTTTTCCTTTACTACTTAGACCATGAGAAGGTCATTTTTTTCTTAACATTTAGTGTAACATCCTGAGATTTTAAGAAATATCTTATTTCAAATTAATTTAAATTCATTAATAGATTTTGTTACACACAATATATAGTTTAGCTTGCGTCACATGAAACACCAAGTTTATCTTGTGTTGTATGCAACATCGAGTCCCTTTTATGACTTATGTTACACGCAAGACTGAGTCTTACCAGACAACAATATACTATTAATATTATTTATTTAACATAATAGTTATCACCTAGCCGTTGGAATGAAAGGAATGAATATTATTAACTAGATTATGAAAATAATGTTTACAAATGTTTATATAATGAATAATTTTGTGAAAAGTTAATTATAAATTAAAATAAAAACCAATTGAATATAAAGGATGAGTTTTTATGAAAAACTATTTTTATGAACAGAATGATGTTTTATCTTAATAAATTAAATTAATTACTATTAGTGAAATCTATTTATGAAGTTTATATTCTGTATATTTAATAAAATATTTTTAAATTAATCCAATAAGTTTGATAGAGTTAAGATAATAATAAATCCAATTTTAAGCATAAAAAGCTGTATATTTTTAAAAGATAATTTTACCACCTTTTAATGGCGCACCTATTTTAAAACTAAATTTTGACACTTATATTTTTTATATGAAAAATAAAATTCATTTTTGAAATTGGGATATCAAAATTTACTTTGGGTAAATTTTTAGTATTTTTCTGAGAACTTTCATATTTTGATGAATAGTGAATAATGTTGAATTTTAGTTCAAAACTGTTTTTTCATCTAATTTATTTATATAGTTAAATTATGTTTTTAATTGGTTTTAAAGTATAATTAGATCAATTTTATATAATTTAAACCAATTTATATCATTATAATCAATTTCACATTGAAACTTTATATAAAAAACTGAGTAAACTTTTGAACATATTCACTTTAAAACCCTGCTTTGTCATCATGTCTGCAGGATTAATTTTAAATAATTTTTTGTCACTTATGTGATTGAAATTTGGAAAAAATGGATTGAATATTTGGAATCATCATAATTTATAATTTCTAATATGGTGAAATTATCTTTTTATCAAAAAGATTAGTAAAATTAATTAAAATTAATTACATCGATTAAGGTAAAAATGTGTTTACTTAGTGGTCAACCTTTAATTTTAAGAGTATAAAAGACCTAAACACTTGTCCAAAACCCATTGTATAGAAATTATTAAAACATATCACCTCTTTTCTAGAATTTATATCTTTATTGGAGTCACATGATGTAAGTGGGACCTCCCAATAGTGTTTACCTTTTTATATTTATAAGAATGTCACTCCCCCTCTAGTATAAAAAGGAACTCACCCCCTCACTTCTTCACACCTCTCAGGACCCTTTGGTTCATCTAACCCCTAACCAAATAATTTTCCAAAATTTCTACCCTCATCCTATAGGCCTCAATTTGGGAATAAATCCAACCAAGAATCCCTTTGGTGCAAACCGAAAGGAGTTACTCGAAGAAGAGACAACTTTCATCAACAAGTATTTTTTTACTTTGTTTCCTTCTCCAATCCTTTAATTTCAATTTATTTCATGATTATATAATGAAATAAGTATCTTCAATATACTGAGATGTTGTTATGTTAAGGGTTTTACCTACACCTACACACACTTCCATCAAATGGATAACGAAATTACCGTTTATGTACGACGAACTACCGCCTCGCAAAATGATGTTGTTCATTTTTCTTCACCACCTTTCATGGTTGAGAATTATGATGGAAAAAATATTTTTATATGATATTTATGTTGTCTTCATACTTCTAGAATTTTTATATAACACACATCTTCATGCTTTTCATTCCGTGTAAATATGATAACATCATTTGTGGACGTGTGGACTACCTCCTCCTCAAAGTGATGTGATACTTCCACACATTACATGGAATGTATTAAGGATGAGTTTAATTAAAAATATGTGACATACATAAAATTTATATGATATTTATTACATAATTACATTTTTGTAAATATAATATATCATTTTCTTTATTACACTTTCACACACTGAAAAAGTGATAACGTCATTCAAGGATGTGTGGACTACCGCCTCCTCGATGCGATGTGATTCCTTTTATTCCACATACATGTTTTTATTTTGAGATATTTTTCTATTTATTTTCATTATAGTGTTTATCTTTGGGATCTCCCTTATTTTTTTTGATGAAAAATTGAGATTTTGGTCTTGGAAGTAGGTGGCACACGGTTAGAGGAAACCATGCACCTTGCCTAGGAAACTGTGTGGCCAGTTGGCATTTTTGGATAGTAGGAAACTGCACAACTTCTACATGGTTTGTAAAACCATGTAGGGTAACTATGTGACATTTCCCTCTTGTATAGTGGTGACTGAATGGTTTCTTCATGGTTTGCAAAACCGTGCGGGCAAACCGTGTGACTTGTCCAGGTCATTAAAAATTGGACTTTTACCATTTTCCACCTTTGATTTTTAACCCTAAACACCCCTAATCCTCCTCAATTAGAATTATTCACCCTAGGAGCCTCCTACCTCCCTCATTTCTCCCTTGGATCTTCATTGTTGGGGTGTATTTGGTGTGATTTATCCAATAATCTCCAAGTAATTGCCTTTCTCCCTTGATTTCTCCTCTTTTCTAGGGTTCTTCTCCCCTCTTTCTTGAGTTCTCAATTTCCAACAGGTAAAATGACATAATGACGGTCTGATCTTATGTTGTTGAGTGGGATCTTGATGATTAATGCTCAATATTTCCTTGTTAGAGTCTTATAGTTGTGAAGTTTTAGGTTTTCCGCCGTATTTCGGAGGTTTCCATGCTTGAGGTAGGTGATTCCATACTTTTACATTATTGGATGAGCTTAACTTTATTTCTTGAATATTTATATGTGTTCTATGGATTATTTGTGTGGTGTGAAACATGTTTTGTAAGGGATTTGACATGCATATGTGATGGAATGGATTTTCTAATGGAAAATTGGTTGTGTTTTTATACGTGCTTCATTGTTTTACCTCTTGAAAATATTATATGAATTATGTGAAAGGTGAAAAATGTGTTTTTAAGGGAACTTGAGGTGAGAATGTGTTGAAAATAAGTTTTTAAAGAGGAATGAATTTTGTGGTATGTTGGATACCTTATCGAGCACCTTTAATGAAAATTGTGAATTGTGTAAATGGGGGTTGGGGAGCACGTTTTAGAAATGAATTGGGTTTATGTGTGGATTTAAAAAGGGGCTTGGACCATGGAAATGACTTGATAGTTCATGTTATTTTCATTTAGAATTTCTAAATGAATTTCATGAGTTTTTCAAGTGGTGCGAAATGTATTTTCAAATGGTTTTGGTGTGTGTGAAATGGAAAGTGATTTTGTTATGTAAAATGGTGTTTTCTCGTGGGCCTTGACTCAGTGGATCAATGTGTATTGTGAAAGAGGTGATTTTTCTTGTGTGTTATTTATGCTTGTCATGTGTATATGGAGATGTTGATTTATGTGATATGTGTAATGTAATTGATCACAAAGAGAATCCCGAGTATCTAGGTGGGTGAACTAGAACTAGTACGCTAGTTGATTCAGAAGTGGCTAAGGCTTGGATTCATCTAGCAAGATTTATGATTACAATAATAAATAAACATGTGATATGATCGGAGACCACTAGAACTTGGGATTCCTTCCCCTACAGTGGCTCATGCACAGGAACACTGTTGGTTTTGCCTTATTATATGGAGACCATTTAACCTTGTAATGCATTCCCCTCCAATGGACTATGCACAGGAACACTGTTGGTATTGGTTGGAGGATTTTGATCACTGAGGTACAATGTTCTTAGGGTCCAACTTGTGCTAGTTACCCCTAGGGATTTACCCATGGTTCTCTCTTATGACATGATGGTTATGAGGTGTGGTTCTATCCATCGGTATATGGTAGGCCTTATGTACATTTTTATTTCAAAAAATCTATTTGTGAAAATTGTTTTCTTTAAAATGTTCTTATAAAAATATGCATGTTAATTTTTCTTCTAATTTTATAGCATGAAATCTTTAATTTTGGGTGGCATCCTATTGGGATTTAGCTCACACCCTTCATACATATTTGGGTGTATGTAGACTTTGTTATGTATGACCCATGTAACAACAAGATGTGTTGTGGTGATCTTGGATCTGATTTCTAGTGTTCTACTTCTCACAGGTGTTGGAGGTGGTGGTTTGAGGGTGGCGTCCCTCTTATCACATATAGGTTTTGGGATAATCTTGTTGTTTCCATTTTGTTGTATCCTTTTGGTTTTTGGTTAAAGTTGTAAAACCTTGAATTTGAAAAATTGTTGTGCCTCATTTTGGTATGGAAATTGGTTATTGTGATGTTTATTATCGTGGGTTTTTTTATGATTATAAAAATGGTTGGAATCGTTCCCAAAGTATTTTGTTGATACCCAAACACTAGTTTCCATATCATGGGGATCGGTAACACCCTTTGGGCCATGTTTCAGACTGATTTGAGTTTCAGATTGGTTGGAATACCATCTTGGTTCATGATAGGATGCTATTAGAGCTAGATTATTCTCTTTTTGGGTCAAGTTATTTGGGAAGAGTTGGAATTGGAGCTAGATTTGTTGGTGTTTGAGCAGCCAGTGCAGATTGTAGATTCCCAAGAGAGAGTGCTTCATGGGAAGTCTATTTCATTGGTCCGAGTTCTTTGGAAGCATGGTACTGATGTGTATGAGACTTGGGAGAAAAAGTCTTGGGTTGAGGTGGAATATCCATTTTTTTATCTGATCAAGATCCAGGTTGACTTTTCGGGGGTGGAAAGTTTTCATGGTTGGGAGAATTGTCACATGCGTGTTTTCATTTTGAGGTATTTTTCCATTTATTTTCATTTTAATATTTATCTTTGAGATCTCCCTTGAATTTTTGATGAAAAATTGAGATCTTTGGATTGGCAGTAGGTAGCACACATTTAGGAGAAACCGTGCGCCTTGCCTAGGAAACCATGCAGTCAGTTTGTATTTTTGGATAGTGGAAAACTACACAATTTCTGCATGGTTTATCAAAATGTGTAGGGTAGCCATGATGAATTCTCCTCTTGTATAGTGGAAACTACATGGTTTCCGCATAGTTTGGAAAACCATGTGGTAAAACCATGCGACTTGTCCAGGTCATTAAAAAATTTATTTTTACCATTTCCCCCTTCGATTTTTAACCCTAAACATCCCTAATCATCCCCACTTGAGATTCTTCACCCTAGGTGCCTCCTCCATTCCTCCCTGATCTCTTGGATTTTCATTTTTGGGGTGGATTTGGTGTGGTTTCTCCAAGAATCTCTAAGTAAGTGCCTTTGTCCCTTGATTTCTCCTCTTTTCTAGGCTTCTTATCCCCTCTTTCTTGAGTTCCCATTTTCTAGTGAGTAAAATTACCTAATGACGATCCGATATTGTGTTGTTGAGTGAGGTCTTGATGATTAATGTTCAATATTGCCTTGTTAGGGTCTTGCAGTGGTGCTGTTGTAGTTTTTCTACCAGATTCTGAAGGTTTCTAATCTTAAGGTAGGTGATTCCATGATTTTACATTATTAGATGAGTTTAACTCGATTGATTGAATATTTATTTGTGTTCTATAGACTATTTACATGGTGTGAAAAATGTTTTGGAAGGGTTTTGACCTGAATATGTGATGGAATTGATTTTCTAAAGGAAAATTGGTTGTGTTTTTATATGCGTTTCATTGTTTTTCCTCTTGAAAATATTATATGAATTATATGAAAGGTGTGAACTATGTTTTCAATAGATCTTGAGGTATGTATGTGTTGAAAATTGGGTTTTTCAAGAGGAATGGATTTTGTGGTATGTTGGCTACCTTGTCGAGAACCTTTAATGAAAATTTTGAATTGTGTAAATGAGGGGGGGGGGGGGGTGGAGCATGTTGTAGAAGTTAATTGGGTTTATATGAAGATTTAAAAAGGGGCTTGGCCCATGGAAATGACTTGATTGTTTGCATGATTTTCTTGTAGTATTTCTAAATAAATTTCATGAGTTGTGTAAGTGGTGCGAAATGTATTTTCAAACGGTTTTGTTGTGTGTGAAATGGAAAGTGATTTTGTTATGGAAAATGGTGTTTTCTTGTGGTCCTTGACTCGGTGGATCAATGTGTATTGTGAAAGCAGTGTTTTACTTGTGTACTATTGATTCTTGGCATGTGTATATGAAAATGTTGATTTATGTGATATGTGAGATTTAATTGAGCACAAAGAGAATCCTGAGTATATAGGTGGGTGAACTAGAAATAGTATGCTGGTTGATTCGAAAGTGGATAAGGCCCAGATTCATCTAGTAGGATTTATGATTACAACACTCACTAAACATGTGATATGATCAGAGACCACTAGAACTTGGGATGTTTTACCCTCTAATGGATCATTCATAGGAACTCTGTTGGTTTTGGATTATTATATGGAGACCATCAGACCTTGTGATGCGTTCCCCTCTAATGACCCGTGAATGGGAACACTGTTGGTATTGGTTTGAGGATTTTGATCACCGAGGTACGATGTTCTTAGGGCCCCACTTGTGCTAGTTTACCCTAAGGATTTACCCATGGTTATCTCTTGTGTAATGATGCTTATAAGGTGTGGTTCTAGTCTTCAGTATATGGCAGGACTTGTGTACATTATTATTTCAAGAAATCTCTTTGAGAAAATGGTTTTTTTAAAATGTTCTTATAAAAATATGCATGTTAATTTTTCTTCTAATGTTATAACATGGAATCTTTTCTTTTGTGTGGCATCCTACTGGGATTTGAATCACACCCTACATACACCTTTGGGTGCATGTAGACCTTATTATATATGACCCAGGTAAAGGAAAGATGTGTTGTGGTGATGGTGGATCCAATTTCCAGTGTTCCACTTCTCACAGGTGTTGGTGGTGTGGATTGAGGGTGATGTCTCTCTTGTTTTATAGTGGTTTTGGGATAGTAGTGTTGTTTCCATTTTTTTGTAGTTGTTTGATTTTTGGTTAAAGTTGTAAAACCTTGAATCTAATTTTTTTTTATTCCTCATTTGGTTATGGAAATTGGTTATTGTGATGTTTATTATCGTGGGTTGTTTATGATTATGAAAATTGGTGAAATCATTCCCAAAGTATTTTTTTGATAACCAGACACTGGTTTCCAGCCCGTGGGGATTGGGAACGCTCTTCAGGCCATGATTTGTACTGTTAATTATGTCAGGTTGGATGGATTCCCAACTTGGTTTGTGACAAAATGGTATCAGAGCCATGTTACACTCTTTTGGGGTCAATTTATTTGGGAAGAGTTGGAATTGGAGCTGAATTTGTCGATGTTTGAGCGACTGGTGCAGATTGTAGAATCCCAAGAGAAAGTGATTTGTGGTATGTCTATTACACTGTTATGAGTTCTTTGGTAGCATGGTAATAATTTTCATGAGACTTAAGAGTGGAAGTCTTGGGTTGAGGAAGAATATCTTTTTTTGTTCTCTGATCAAGCTTCGGGTTGACTTTTCGGGGGAGGAAAGTTTTCATGGTGGGGAGAATCGTCACATCTGTGTTTTCATTTTGAGGTATTTTTCTATTTATTTTCATTCTAGTGTTTATCTTTGGGATATCCTTTGAGTTTTTGATAAAAAATTGAGATTTTGGACTTGGAAGCAGGCGGCGCACGGTTTGTGCATGGTTAGGGGAAACTGTGTGCTTTGCCCAGGAAACTGTGCGACCAGTTAAAATTTTTAGATAGTGGGAAACTGCACAGTTGCTGCACAGTTTGTCCAATTATGCTGGGTAACCGTGTTTCATGTCCCTCTTGGATAGTGGTGACCACACGATGGCCACATATTTTGGTAAACCGTGTAGGAAAACCATGCGACTTTTCCAACTCATTAAAAATTAGATTCTTACCATTTTCCCTTTGATTTTTAACCCTAAACACCCCTAATACTCTCCCTCAGGATTATTCAACCTAGGAACCTCCTCCCTCCATCCTTTCTCCCATGGATATTCATTTTTAGGGTATATTTGGTGTGGTTTCTCTAAGAATGTCCAAGTAAGTTCATTTCTCCCTTGATTTCTCTTCTTTTCTAGGGTTTTCTCCCCTCTTTCTTGAGTTCCCTTTTTCCAATAGATAAAATGACATAATAATAGTATGATCTTGGTTTTTGAGTGAGATGTTGATGATTAATGTTCAATCTTTCATTTTTAGGGTCTTTTGGTGGTGTAGTTGTAGGTTTTCCTTTGGGTTCCGAAGGTTTCCAAGTTCGAGGTAGGTGATTCCATGCTTTTATATTATTGGATGAGTTTAAATTGCTTGCTTGAATATTTATATGCATTCTATGGATTATTTATGTGGTGAAAGAAATGTTTTGTAAGGTGTTTGACATGAATATGTGATGGAATAAATTTCCTAAAAGAAATTTGGTTGTTTTTTATACGTTCTTCATCGTTTTACCTCTTGAAAATATTATATGAATTATGTGAAAGGTTTGAAATGTGTTTTCAAGGGAACTTGAGGTGTGAATGAGTTGAAAATGGGTTTTTCAAGAGGAATAGATTTTTTGGCATGTTGTCTACCTTATCGAGCACCTTTAATGAAAATTGTGAATTGTGTAAATGGGGGGGGGGGCATTTTAGAAATTAATTGGGTTTATGTGCAGATTTAAAAAGGGTCTTGTACCATGGAAATGAATTGATTATTCATGTGCTTTTCTTGTAGTATTGGAAAATGAATTTCATGAGTTGTTCAAGTGGTTTGAAGTGTATTTTCAAACGTTTTTCATGTGTGTGAAATGGAAAGTGATTTTTTTATGGAAAATGGTGTTTTCTTGTGGGCCTTGATTCAGTGGATCAGTGTGTCTTGTCAAAGTGGTGATTTTCCTTGTGTTCTATTGATACTTGGAATGTGTATATGAAAATGTTGATTTATGTGATATGTGAAATGTAATTGAGTACAAAGGAAATCCCAGGTATCTAGGTGAGTGAACTAGAAATAGTATGCTAGTTGATTCAGAAGTGGCTAAGGCTCGAATTCATCTAGTAGGATTTACGATTACAACACTAACTAAACATGTTATATGATCTGAGACCACTAGACCTTGGGATGTGTTCTACTCTAGTGGATCATTCATGGGAACACTGTTGTTTTTTTGGATTATTATATGGAGACCATTATACTTTGGGATACATTTTCCTCTAATGGCCTGTGCATGGGAACATTGTTGGTATTGGTTGGAGGATTTTGATCACTGAGGTACGATGTTCTTAGGGTCCCACTTGTGCTAGTTTCCACTAGGTATTTACCCATGGTGCTCTCTTGTGACATGATGCTTATGAGGTGTGGTTCTAGCCATAGGTATATGGTAGGCCTTGTGAAATTTTTATTTTAAGCAGTCTATTTGATAAAATGGTTTTATTTTAAATATTCTTATAATATGCATATTAATTTGTCTTCTAATGTTATAGAATGAAATATTTTATTTTGGGTGGAATCCTACTGGGCTTTGGCTCACACCATGCATAAAACTTTGGGTGTATGTAGAATTTGTTATGAATGACCTAGGTAAAGGAAAGATGTGTCGTGGTGATGGTGGATCCAGTTTATAGTGTTCCAATTCTTGCAGTTGTTGGTGGTGGTAGCTTGAGTGAGACGTCTCTCTTATCGCATAGAGATTTTGGGATAGTCTTGTTGTTTCTATTTTGTTGCAGTCATTTGGTTTTTGGTTAAAGTTACAAAACCTTTAATCTGAAAAATTGTTGTGCCTTGTTTGATTATGGAAATTGTTTATTGTGATGTTTATTTTCATGATTTTTTTATGATTATGAAAATGGGTGAAATCATTCCCAAAGTATTTTGTTAATACCCAGGCATTAGTTGCCAGCCCGTGGGGATTGGGAACGCCCTTCAAGCCATGTTTTGGACTAGGCCTGGTGTTGGGTTAGATGGAATCCAAAATTGATTCGTGACAAAATGGTATCAAATCCCAGTTACACTCTTCTTCGGTCAAGTTATTTGGGAAGAGTTTGAATTGGAGTCATATTTTTTGGTGTTTGAGAAGCTAGTGCGGATTGTAGATTCCCAAAATAAAGTGATTTGTGGGAAGTCTATTCCATTGGTCTGAGTTCTTTGGCATAATGATAATTATGTGCATGAGACTTGGGATTGAAAGTCTTGGTTTGAGGTAGAATATCATTTTTGTTCTCTGATTAAGATTCAGGTTGTATTTATAGGGGCAGAAAGTTTTCATGGTGGTGAGAATTGTTATATCTATGTTTTCATTTTGAGTTATTTTTTATTTATTTTCATCCTAGTGTTATCTTTGGAATATCACTTGAGTTTTTAAAGAAAAATTGAGATTTTGTTCTTAGAAGTAGGTGGCACACAATTTTCACATGATTAGGGGAAACCATGCGCCTTGCCTAGGAAACCGTGCGAGTAAACCATGCGACTTGTCCATGTCATTAAAAACTGGATTTTACCATTTTCCCCATTTGATTTTTAACCCTAAACACCCCTAATCCTCCCCACTCAGGATTATTCACCCTAGGATCCTACTCCCTCTCTCCTTTCTCCCTCGAATCTTCATTTTTGGGGTGGATTTAGTGTGCTTTATCTAAGAATCTCTAAGTAAGTGCCTTTCTCCCTTGATTTCTCCTCTTTTCTAGGATTCTTATCCCCTATTTCTTGAGTTACCATTTTCTAGTGGGTAAAATGACCTAATGACAGTCTGATCTTGTGTTTCTGAGGGAGATTTTCATGATTAATGTTCAATCCTGCCTTGTTAGGGTATTGTGGTGGTGCGGTTGTAGGTTTTTCACTGGATTCCAGAGGTTTCCAAGATCGAGGTAGGTTATTCCATGATTTTACATTATTAGATGATTTTAAATTGCTTGATTGAATATTTATATATGTTATATGGATTATTTATGTGGTGTGAAAAATGTTTTGGAAGGGTTTCGACATGAATATGTGATGAAATAATTTTTTAAAGAAAAATTTGTTGTATTTTTATATGCGCTTCATTTTTTCTCCTCTTGAAAAAATTATATGAATTATGTGAAAGGTGAGAAATATGTTTTCAAGGGAACATGAGGTGTTAATGTGTTGAAAATGGGTTTTCAAGAGGAATGTCTTTTGTGGTATGTTGGATACATTGTCGAACACCTTTAATGAAAATTTTAATTCTGTAAATAGGGGGGGATGTTTTAGAAATGAATTGGGTTTATGTGCATATTTAAAAAGGGTATTAGCCCATGGAAATGACTTGATTATTCATGTTCTTTTATTTTAGTATTTCCAAATGAATTTAACGAGTTTTTCAAGTGGTGTGAAATGTATTTTCAAATGAATCTGGTGTGTGTGAAATGGAAAGTGATTTTGTTATGGAAAATGGTGTTTTCTTGTGGGCCTTGACTCAGTGGATCAATGTGTATTGTAAAAGAGATGATTTTACTTGTGTGCTATTTATTCTTGGAATGTTTATATGAAAATGTTGATTTATGTGATATGCGAAATATAATTGATCATAAAGGGAATCCTGGGTATCTAGGTGGGAGAACCAGAACTAGTATTCTAGTTGATTTGGAAGTGGCTAAGGCCCAGATTCATCTAGTAGGATTTAAGATTACAACACTAACTAAACATGTGATATGATTGGATACCACTAGTGTCTCGTTCATGGGAACACTATTGGTTTGGGATTATTATATAGAGTCTATTGGACCTTGGGATGCATTACCCTCTAATGGTCCATGCACGAGAACACTATTGGTATTGGTTGGAGGATTTTTATCACCTAAGTACGATTTTCTTAGGGTCCTACTTGTGCTAGTTTCCCCTAGGGATTTACCCATGGTTCTCTTTTGTGACATGATGCTTATGAGGTGTGGTTCTAGCTATTGGTATACGGTAGGCCTTGTGTACATTTTTATTTCAAGCAAGATCTTTGAGAAAATTGTTTTCTTTTAAAATGTTCTTATAAAAACATGCATGTTAATTTGTCTTATAATGTTATAGCATGGAATATTTTCTTTTGGTTGGAATCCTATTGGGATTTTTCTCACACCCTCCATACACCTTTAGGTGTATGTAGACTTTGTTATGCGTGACCCAGGTGAAGGAAAGATGTGTCATGGTGATGGTGGATCTGGTTTCTAGTATTTCACTTATCGTAGGTGGTGGCGGTAGTGGATTGAGGGTGGAATCCCTCTTATTTCATGGAGATTTTGGGATAGTCTTTTTGTTTCCATTTTTTTATAGCTGTTTGGTTTTTGGTTAAAGTTGTAAAACCTTAAATCTGAAAAATTGTCATGCCTTATTTGGTTATGAAAATTGGTTATTGTGATGTTTATTATCATGAGATTTTTATGATTATTAAAATGGGTGAAATAATTCCCAAAGTATTTTTTGACACCTATACACTAGTTTCTAGCCCATGGGGATCAGGAATTCCCTTTGGTCCATGTTTCAGATCAGCCCGGGTGTTGGGTTGGATGGCATCCTGGTTTGGTTTGTGACATTTTACATCACAAGAAATATATATATATATATATAAGTATATATGGTTAAATAATATGGTATTTATGATATAATTATCATTATATAAAGATAAATGTTACTTACCTTCTTTCCATAATGATCATTGAAAAATGAGAACATCACTCATGCGTACATACGACCTACCGTCTCCATGATTGTAACATTAGTTCATTTTTCGTAACCATCATTCATGATTGGTTTTAAAGTTATAATTTATGTCTAAATATGATAATTATGTCATTATTATTATTATAGATATGTTTATATAATGACCCATTTGACCATAGTTGACCTACTAAAGTCATTTTCAACACATAAACTGAATATGGTCAAAACACCCAATATAAATTTAATTGTTTAACTAGTTCTTTAAAAAATTGTTTTAAGTGAAATAAAAGTAATAATAAACTTTTAAAAGGTTCTGAAACAAGTAAATAATTGACATAAGTTTATTATTTTGGAAGATATAGTACAATCATGACAAATCGGACTCAAGGTAAGGGGTTTCGTCTCAATTTACATTCCATTGAGATTTAATTGTTTTTATACACCTAGTTACTTTTATATGGTGTATCTACTACCCTATGAATTATTATATCATGAGTTTAATTTATTTAATGATATAAAATGTTTCAATTGATGTTATTATTTCATGGATCTTATGATTCGAAAGTTACTCTAGTAGTAAGGGATTCTTGTCTCACTTTTACTTTCGTGAGGCATACACCATATTCACCACTTATTTATTTTTGTGTGGTGTATATACTTAACCTATTGTATTTTATATCATGAATATATTTATCTTCATGGAATTTAATTTTTCATTTGAATTTACCTCTTTTGTGGGGCTTATGATTCAAAGGTTACTTAAGTAGTAAGGGATTTCCATCTCACTTTTTACATCTATGGGATAAATGTCATAATCACCACTTATTTATTTTGTGTAGTGTATATATAGCCCATTTTGATGTATTATATCATTATTTTTTTTATATTCATGTTATATAAATGTTTTATTTGATTATTATTACTTTTGGGGTTTTCAATTCAGATGTTACTATAGTTGTAAGGGGATTTCTAGTCTCACTTTTATTTATGCAAGACTTATTCCACATTCACCACTTATTTTTATTATGTGGTGTATCTACTACCCATGAATTTATTTGATGATTATTATCCTTAAATTTATTGGTATTTACATATCCATTTTAGTATCTCTCTTTTATGGGGTTTATGGTTTTGAAGTTACCAAATCAGTAATGTCTTTTTATCACAATTTTCTTTCTTTGAGACATTTGTTATTTTATACACCTATCTTCTTTTACAAGGTGTATATACTTCTCATTTGACATTATATATAATGAATCTACTTATTATCATGATATTATAAGTTTCATTTAATGTTATTCCTTCACAGGGATTATGATTCAAATGTTTCAAGGTGGTATGAGACACTTTGGAATGTTTAAAGATTATTTTCCCCATGAATGTTTTTAATGACCTTTTAAGGGAATTTCCATTCATCAAATTCAAAAACCCTTGTTGTTACTTATCCTCCACTAGGGATATTTTTTATTGATACCATCCCCATCATTTTTTAGATGGATTAAGATTGTTTTAAAGAGATTTTTATTAAACCCATTCATTTTCCATGGGTTAATCATGTTTCAAAAATATTGTTATGAAACCCATTTCTTTTCCATGGGTTAATCATGTTACGAAGAGATTTTTATTGAACCCATTTATTTTCCATGGGTTAATAATGTTTCAAAGAGATTTTTATTGAACCCATTTTTTCCATGGGTTAATAATGTTTCGAAGAAATTTTTATTGAAACCATTTCATTTACATGGGTTATTCATGTTTCAAAGAGATTGTTGTGGAACCCATTTACTTTACATGGGTTAATCATGTTTGAAAGAAATTTTTATTGAACCCATTTCTTTCCCATGGGTTAATCATGTTTCAAAGAGATTGTTATAGAACCCGTTTCTTTTCCATGGGTCAATCAAGTTGTGAAAGGGGTTATTGGTTTCCCTAATGAGTTTATGAAAGCTTTTATCTGTGATGATTTTTCAATGGTACTTGGAAATTTGATAGGTGATTATGTGATATACCAATGATGAGTGGTTCCGTGATATTCCAAGGATGGGTGGGTCCATGATAGCCCTTTGATGAATTGGGTATAGAAGTTGGCCATATGACTATTCCATTTGTAAGAGTGACATGTATGGAAGTCAACCGCATGGTTATTCCATTTCTAAGAGTGAAAAGTATAATTATGTACCAAGATACCTTTATGTGTTTCTTTATGCCTTCTATAGTTTTACAATGTTTCTAATAATCAAGATTGATATCACATGGCTCATGATTATTAATTCTAATGGCTCTTTCCTTTTCCATGTTTTCATATTTGATCACTACTGGAATTTGAGGTATTTGCGATGAGATACTGTCACAAATGCTCTTTTTGCAACGGTATCCCTTCGCAAATTCTCTTTTGCGATGAAGTCCTGTCGCAAATAGATCATTGCAGAAAACAACGTCGTAAATAGTTTTTTTGCGACGGGATGATTTTCTGTCGCAAATAGTTCACCGATTATATATATTATATATATAAAATCCTATTGCGACGGTCCCATCACAAAAAGTTATTTATGACTGTCCCGTTTTCCTATCACAAATAGTTTTTTCGATTATATATATTATATATATAAAAACCTATTGCGATGGGCCCGTTGCAAAAATATATTTGCGACAGGCCTAGTTTTTCCATCGCAAATAGTTATTTAAAAAATATAAAAACCATTTGTGATGAAACCCATCACAAAAGGTCTCATCACAAATACTTAATAAGAAAAAAAATTCAAAAAAATTATGATAAATTAATATTATAAAATAATAATAATAATAATACTATTAATATAAATAATATAATATAATATAATAATAATACTAATATCAATAATATAAAAAAATTATATTATTATAATATTAATAATAAAATATTAATAATAATATAATAATGTTATTATTATTATTATTAATATTTATGAAAAAATAATATTAATATTATTAAAATAATTTTTTTTATAAAATATCAAAATTCTCAATATTCACAAAAAAATAAAAATAAAAATAATATTATTATTAGTAAAATAAAAAAACATTAAAAAATATAATATTAATAATAAATAATAAAATAATAAAATATTAAAAATAAAAAAAAATAAAAAAACTAAATTATGCAATATTTGCACCAATATAAAAGACAAAAACTGTAAATAGTTAATATTTCAAAAAACTTTGAATTAAAATGTTTTTAACATTAAAAAAAAGTCACTATAAGCTCACTCTGAGCTTGTAGCTGCTCTTGATACTGTGATCCAGAAGATGATGCCTCTCCATGAGCTCCTCTCGAGCTGGACGTCAACATCGCATCAGTACCATAATAAGTCCCATGAGTCAAATGAGAGCCAATACCAACTACTCGGCCCTTCTCGAAGCCATACTGGGTTGTCTGCATCCATGCCGCCTCATCGAAATGGTGGGAACTAGTCTGATCAGCCATTTTGGCCTGACTCTCAGCCTATTTCTGAGAGGTAGTGGCATCATATGACTCCTTCAGTTCCAATTTAAAATTAAAATAGTGAAAATATTATATGCAATTAATTTTCAAACTAAAAAAGAAATAATACAGACCACAATTCGACGCTAGTGATCACCTCTAATCTCTCCAATGGATGGATCACTGTATATCCTCTGATAAATGTTGTACTTCGTAATATCAGACTTCTCGACTACCTATATGAATATAAAATAAACTATTTATATTTAAAGTTATATAAAATATTTAAAAAAAGTACTTACTAGATGCTCTCTATGCATACTGAATGTACGACTACTGGCTCAATGCGTCACGTCCTATCTCCCTCTGTTCTGTCATCCCAATAAAGATCTCCTCTGAAATCCACCACCCATCCAGTTTGAACACAATCCATCCCAAACGTGAGATGAAATGTACTCTGGTTGGTGGGATCTACACGACTCATCAAACACCGCCACTCCTTCTTTCTTCATGGTCATCTTTCTTAAATTGTGAAAAAACTGACGGAAACGATCACACATAGATACCTCCCATGCTGCGTGGATAACGTCATGCATGCTATCATAAATGAGATACCATAAACCCTACAAATAATTTATAATATTACATACGAGCCAATGATCAAACATGCTGAGATGCACATCAACGTGAATCTATTCCCATGTGATCCATGGTTGAGAAAAATAATTGTGCAAGATAGCACTCCCCTATCCAATAGATATATGCGCAAAACTGTGAGAAAAGAAAAAATAATCAAACAATTAGTATATAAATAAATTAATGAAAGATAACTAATATAAACAGGTTACCATACCTCCAAGTGCATGGATCAAAGCCAAGACGTGGATGTCGCTCAGGGATAGGGTCAAGAATCATCACTCATGCAAGAACACACCCCCTTCCCATACCTCTTGAACCGCTAGTAGGCTGAGGTTCAGATGATCTCAAATCCTCCTCATCCAAAGGTAGCTCACCCTCCCGCAACTGACGAAATAGATCATCGTCCATTTGAAACACAAAATGATTGTTGTTAGAAAATAATTAAAAATAACTATTATATATAGATATATATTATTTATGATTATAACCAACATTTACCTTTGTCAATATTCACCTTCATTATCATATTAAAATTTGACGACGTCAATATCTTCATATTCCTCCTCGACATCATCAATATCCATATGAGTTTCAGTTTCATCATCTCTTTCCATTTAAAATTCATTTTTAACATCATTAACATCATCTTCATCATCGACTCTTAATTGTGGGTTGTTATCATCGATATTCATGTCTCTTTGTGGAAAACATGGATTTTGAGTAGTCTCTTGAAAAATTTCAACTTCTTGCACTTCAGCGGAACCATATTCACTTTGAGTAAACTTATTTTCTCGAGATTTATTTTTTATTATGCTCCACTAATCACTCAGGTATCTTGAAGTAGCACAGTACTTTGCGTAATAAATTTGATGTGCTTGTTGATCTAGTAAAAATGGATCATTTACTGCAAGGAGACTTTTATATTTAATATCAATGATTCCAGGAGTCGGATGAACATGCGAGCCTCTCTTAGTATCCAATTAATGAAATTTAAACATCATTATGTAATTTTTTTCTAGATAACACAGTTCAATAATTTCATACACCATGCCATAAAAGTCAACTTCAATTTCTCTATGATGAGATCCTCTCAAGAAAACTCTACTATTCATTATTTTTTTGATTCCCCATATACACGTGTATGAAATTGAAAACCATTCACCACATATACATTATAAGATTTAACCATTTTGAATGGTGGGTTACTCAATATACACAGTGGCTTATCAATTTTATCAGCATGTTTAGACACCTAATTTTTTTTAAAAAATTTATCTATATAATAAATAATAAATTGAATTGATATTTTAAACCATCAATAATTTATGTTACCATTTTTTAAAACCATTGAGAATTTTTTTTCCGGCGTTCTTCAAGAGCAACAGCTATAATTTGTAGAAGCTATTTCTTGATATGATTATTATATAACCTACAAATAAAATAAGTTTACTTACTGTAACATAAATTATAGAATAAGTGATAGAAGAACTCACAGTAAAAATGATGTTATTTCTTCACAATTGAGCATAACATATGTATGAACTCTGTGATGTTCATCATCTGAAATACATCATTCATGAACTCCACCAAAGCCAAGATCTGTCTGATTAAAAATTGATAATTGATTGTCCACTTCATCATCAAAATTCCCCTTGTTCTATCCCATTCATTTGTGTTTTGAGGCAGTTTCAAAATAATTAGAGTATAAAAAAGCAATTTCCTCTTGCAAATAAGCTTTAGCAATTGAGCCTTCAACTGATGCTTTGTTACGTACTTTTTTCTTCAATTTCTGTATGCATCTCTTGAATGGGTAAATCCATCAAAACTATACTGGACCTCCATATTTTTCTTCATGTATAAAATGTAATATCAAATGTTCCATTTAGTCAAAGAAAGCTGGTGGGAATATTTTTTCCAGTTTACATATAATTACAACAACATCTTCTTCCAGTTTTCTTAGTGTACCGTATTCTGTTATCACCACAAAAATGTTTCAAAAAAAATGATATTTCTATTATCTAATCTCAAATCATAGAATTCAACAAACCTCTTAATCAAATCGGCATATGTATTTCCATTATAACATGAAAATCATGACTTTTTAATCCGGTAATATGACCATTATTAACACATCTACCCAAATTAGAAGCATAGACATCTGTAAGTCTTAAATCTACAATCCACTGACAAAATAATAAGTGACTCTCTTTGGATAGTGTATAAGATGATTTTGGATTCATTAACCTCTGTGATATGAAATTTTCAAACAGTTTAAGTTATGGTCGCATGCAAATTTAGGAAAGATCTAATCGTGCCTTTATATTATCTTTGTTCTTACCTGGTGTATCTAAAATTGTATGAAATAAATTATCAAAATAGTTCTTCTCAATATGCATGACATCCAACATGCGGTAGACCAAAAAATCAGACCAATATGAAAGATCCCAAAAAATGACATGTTTTATCCAATTGTGTTCTTTCCCAAAGCCATGAATTTTCTATTGGTTTATTTTTGGTCCAAATGTGATGGAAGGTAATGAAAATACAACTGATTTTAACTCTGTACCTGAGATCATTTTTGGAGTTCTACCCCTTTTAATTGTTCCTTTTCTAAAATGAGATTTGTTCCTCCGAAAAGGATTATTGGTTGGAAGAAATCTGTGATGACAGTCAAAATAGCAAGGTTTTTTCCCATTGACGAGCATAAATTCTTTGTTGTATTTCATATAGTAAGGACATGATTTCAGACTATGTGTAATCCATTCAGATAACACACCATATACCAAGAAGTCACTAATTATCCACATCAATGCAACTTTTAGTCGGAAATTTTGTTTCGCAACAACATCATATGTACTAACACCATTAATCCACAATGAATTTAACTCATCAATTAATAGTTTCAAATAAACATCAATATTTTTTTTGGATGTCTTGGGATTAATAAGGTCAAAAAGATATAAGGCTAATTCATCAACATCCATGGAGGTAAATTGTACAAAGTTATAAAGACAGGCCAACATGAATACTGATTACCATAAGAACGAAACGGATAGAAACTATCATTAGAAAGACCCAATCGCATGTTTCGAGCTTCTAAAGAAAAAGACGGATTCACTCAGTCAAAATGTTTCCATGAATCACCATCAGACACATGATTCAAGATTTTACCGGTTGAAATCTTGGTTTTGTGACATAACATCATTGTTAATATGTTCCGAGACATAAATAAATGTTGCAACCTGAGTGTAAGCGGGAAATATCTCAACTATTTTATAGGAATCAATCCTGACTTCTTTGGTTGAGCTTCTTTATACCTTGATTTTCTACATGTGGGATAACTTTCCAATGACTCATTTTCACCAGAATATAAGATAAAATCATTTTCACATGCACGAATCTTCTGATAACTAAGGCCTAGATTACGAACCAACCTCTTTCTCTCATATTAATTTACAGGCAACATATTTTCTTCAGGTAACGGTGTTTTAACCAAAGAAAATATCTGATCAAAATAGTTTTTTTACATTCCATTATTCGATTTAATAACTATAAATTTTGAAACTGCTTCTAATTTACTTTTCTTACAACTAGGATATAATGCATCCATAGCAGATCTCAAAAACTCATAAAATTCAGATGGTTCCAACTCAGGAGTTAAATCAATATTATGAAAACCCTGCTTTTTATTACACACTTAAACATGATTTATTACATAAAATTCACTTGATACAACATAGAATATTGATAGGTTTAGTGTATTTGGGGCTTAGGATCCTTACATAACAACTTAAAACATGAAAAAAAACATCCTTATTGAAAAATTCCTTTACATGACCACTACATTCCCTCGTACTTAGCATTGCATGGGATAACCTGAGGACATGCATAAGATAAGAGTGAGCTATAAAGCCCAATAAGGGAATAAAAATGGAATAACATGAAAAATAAAATACATGTTAGACAATAGGCATCTCAATAGATCAAAAAGGAAGCATAAATTTAAAGGCATGATAAAACATGATAATCATAACATGGAAATGTGGTAACAACACTTAACATGGAATTAGCATGAGCCAAGGATCATTGCACATAGAGTATGAGTAAACCCTCATTGCACATGAAGCACGAGTAAACCCTTGTTGCACTTGTATTAGCATGAGTAAACACCCATTACACATAATGTATCATGATACTATACTTTACCCAATGCATTGGAGTGCTATCAGGGTGTACCCTTCTTAAACATTTTATTTCATGCATAAGTGTGCCACATGGATCATAAAACATTGAATCATTCAACATAATTGTTTATTACATGATAAATGAATTATGAAATACATAATTGAAACTCTTTAAATAATATGTAAATGTGCATAAAGGTGAATACCCTTGATAGAGAAATGGACATGGTATTCACTACATAATGACTTTGGCTTGGAAAAACGCGGTGCAATTTCGGCAGCATAACGACGTGACATAAGAACTCATAAAAATTATTGATGAGAGATAAAGGGTTGTCTCATCATATTTACATGACATGGACAGTAAGGGGGGTCATTTAGATACATTTCCAACAAATTTAATGGAATTTAGATTCATGATACAAAAGAATTTCTTGAATGTAAATGAGGAGAGGGAAATTCCTTTCAGAATTTTGGCATAGTAACGGGTGTACATTGGAGGAATTTAATGAGAGAGAAAGGGGTTTCCCATCATTAAAAAATAAATAGGGAAGTATAGGTGAGGTTAAAAACCATATCTTAACATTTATAATTGAAACTAAAAGGGCATAACAACTTAAGAAAATTGGAAAAAAAAAGAGAAAGGAAGAAAAACCCTTACTTGGAAGTGTGCTTCCAAAGGCTTGAGAGAGGCTTGAGAGAGGTTTCTTGGGAGCTTGGGGAACCTTGGGAGAATTATAGAGAGAGGAGGGAAGAGTTTGTAAGAACTAAAAAGGCTTTGAGTGAGGAGGAAGTGGGAGATTTGGTGGGTTTATATAGGAAAGGTGAGAGAATTCTTTATTATTTAGGTTTGGGACCCTCACATTAAACTAATCCAAACCACAAACCATCCCATGGTTTTTGCCCATGGTTTTTGGAAAATAGAAGTGGAAAACAATATTTTATAAGTCCAAATTCCAAACTTCTTAAAATAATTGGGTTTCTTATGTGGAGGTGAGTCACACTCCCAAGGAAAACAATTTAAAAAGATAAGATGTTTAATAAGTCTTGAAGGGCCCATTAATGATTTTTAAAATAAGTCAAACAAACCCAAAATTACATTATTTTAATGTTAAAACATATATTTGCTGAACATAAGGCTTATATTATTTTATTACATCACTATTGGGTCATTACGATGCCATAAAACATATTATATATTTAAACGGTATTTAATTTTTACCCAAAAATTTGACTGTCTCAGAAAATTATGAAAAATTAACCATTGGATAATTTCGATGTCCTGATTCTAGAAATAATATTCATTTTATCTAAATAATTTTCTAAATATGTTAATTTTCACTTTTAAAATAAAAATCGACATTTATAAAAAATTCATGGGTTTTGACAAAAATAGATTTCAAAAATTAATAAAAATTACCATTGCATTCATAAAATTATACGATCATTTATATTTAATAAAAATTAATTTAATAATAATAATAATAATATTTTATTAAAATATTATTTAATTTAAAAATCCATTAATTCATCAAAATAGATTTCTTAGTTGAACATTAACTAAAAATACTATTTGTGCTTTAAAAACTATTTACAAGGTAACAATAATAAAATGAGAGTATATCCATTATTATATAAAAAAATAATGTACATAAACATAGTACTATATTATTGTTAAATAACCCCTTAAAACACCTGCATAAGACCGAAGGGTGAGGTGCGCGATGATGACAGACTCTTGGGGTGGCTCGGATAACATTGCACGCGTGGTGATCTATCAACTTCCACTTCTCTTATAGATATTTCTGTTCGAACTTAACCTATTAAAGATCGTCTTGGGCTTGGTCAAGAGTGAAGCCCAATGATGCCACCTCCTTTCTGAGCTCCAAGAAATGGGATTCGTATGGAGCAATTCTACTAGATGAGGCCATCACTTCCTTTGTCTGAGTAAATTAGATTGTTAAAGCCCATATTTATACTAATAATGTGATCATTATTCAACGACTATATTAGTAATGGTCACATTTATTAATGGTATTTTAAAATACAAAAACATAAAACAAAAGAAGTGCATATGTTGTATGACCATTTCACATATTAAGGTATTTAATTAGATCAAGAGGGATTTTCATTAACCAAAGTTTGGGTCGTTACAATCTTCCCCCCTTAAGAAATTTCACCCTCGAAATTTCATTATAAATTCTAGGACAAAAACAGTTGCATGTACTTTTCTTTCAATGGTTCCTCCAGTTCCCATGTTTCTTCTTCGTACTTATGGTTTTCCCAAAGTACCTTGACCAGATGAGTAGTCTTGTTACGTAGAACTTTGTCTTTACAATCCAAGATCTTCATTGGATGCTCCTCATAGGAAAGATCATCCTCCAACTGTACCACCTCAGAAGAGAGTACATGTTAAGGGTCCGGTATGTACTTCCTTAAGAGGGATACATGAAATACATCATGTACTTTGTCTACGATAGGTGGAAGTGCTAGTCGATAGGCCACAACCCCAACACGATCAAGAATCTCGAAGGGGCCGATGTACCTTGGACTTAAATTCCCTTTATTTTCAAACCTCATAACCTTCTTCCACGGAGATATGCATAGAAATACCATGTCTCCAACTTTAAACTCAAGGTCTCATTGACAGTTATCTGCATAACTCTTTTGTCGATTCTGGGCTGCCTTGATTTTATGCTGAATGGTTTTCACCTTCTCCACCATTTCTTCAACCATTTCTGGTCCAAGTAGCTTACGATCACTGACCTCATCCCAACACGCCAATGTTCTGCAACTTTTCCCATAAAGGGCTTCATATGGTGCCATTTGGATGCTCGAGTGGAAACTGTTGTTGTATGAGAACTCAACCAGAGGAAGATTGTAACGCCCCAACCCCAGCTACCCAGAGTCGGTGCATTACTTCGTAACATTGGCATGATCACAAAAGATCAAGTCTTGAAAGACCGATTAGTTTAGTAGCCTTGGAAACACTAGATACATTCATAAATGTTACATTACATCACAAAGTGAAAAACTAATAACAAAGTCTTCATAGTCCACACTCATATACTCTTTTGACTATCCCTGCAGGTCATTCATAAAATACTTCTTCACATCCTGGAAAATATTAAAACATTGAAAGGGGTGAGGTCAGATGCTCAGTAAGGATAACAATATTGCAGAATCTTTCATAAATAAACATAAACATTTAAGGCAATGTATAACTAAAACAAAAGCCTTTTAAACTTGAACATCAACATAATATGGAAAAAGTAAAATGAGATAATGCCATTTACTTCTTCACATGGATATTCTACTGGTCGAATAATCACATGCAATATCAATAACCACTTTCATAATGATGGAATGCATAATTCCAGACATTCTGAAACATTTTGTCAAGGCCTCGGCCAAGACTTCTAAAATGATTAAGGCCTCGGCCAAAACCATAAATCAAATTGGTAAAGGGCCTCGGCCAATTCCACGTCTAGTTGTCTCATGAGACCTACCGATGCATCAAGGAGCTATAGCGGGCTCCACCCGTCACTTATTAAGTCCAATACATTCCTCATATGAATAGGTTTAAACATATCATAAACCATAACATAATCGTATCACATAAAACATGCATAAAGGAAACATAACATTTCCACATTTCAATCACAAGATATCAATACAACACATTGATATAATAAAAACGCTTTCAAAACCATTTTCAATACCAAAATAAAAGAAAGTTAAAACTTTGTATTTATTTTTCATTAAAAAAATGATGGCTTGTAGAGGAAGTCGAAACTCAAATAATGGTCACGGCGGCAGAGAAGTCGTTGTCGCCGCATAAGTACGAAAAAAAAAACATTCCCTTTTATCGTTTAGCAAAACGCTTCGTATAAAAAAGATTCCTTTTGAATAAACGTAAAAGTCAAAGGGGTTTATACACCGTATAAAATAAAGCTGTGTATAAAACCAAATATGCCTCAATGAAAGGGGATTGAGATGAAGTCCTTAAAAAGATCATTTTTTTTATAAAGTAGGTCTATTATGTGTATTCACTATAAGTACACATAAATAATGTAAAAATACAAGATAGGACATAATAATATCATGACATAATTTGAAAGTAGGAGATTAACCCAAAGAATAGAAATTGGGTTAAGAAGTTCCCTTACAAAGGTCATTTTTCCAAATAAAATAAATCCATTATGTGTATTAAATATAATTACACATAAAGAAAGTACAAATACAAGATAAGACATAATAATATCATGACATAATTTGAAAGTAGGAGATTAACCCAAATAATGGAAATTGGGTTAAGAAATTCCCTTACAAAGATCATTTTTCTAAATAAAATAAATCCATTATGTGTATTAAATATAATTACACATAAAGAAAGTAAAAATACAAGATAAGACATAATAATATCATGACATAATTTGAAAGTAGGAGATTAACCCAAAGAATAAAAATTGGGTTAAGAAATTCCCTTACAAAGATCATTTTTCTAAATAAAATAAATCCATTATGTGTATTAAATATAATTACACATAAAGAGAGTACAAATACAAGATAAGACATAATAATATCATGACATAATTTGAAAGTAGAAGATTAACCCAAAGAATGGAAATTGGGTTAAGAAATTCCCTTACAAAGATCATTTTTCTAAATAAAATAAATCCATTATGTGTATTAAATATAATTACACATAAATAAAGTAAAAATACAAGATAAGACATAATAATATCATGACATAATTTGAAAGTAGGAGATTAACCCAAAGAATGGAAATTGGGTTAAGAAATTCCCTTACCTCGTGTCTGACTTGACTCAACCGTTCTTTAACCTCCTGAATAATAAACTAGAGTTAATATATACCTTATTAAGAACCATTTTTAATTTCATTATCCTTTTTATATCACTTATTACAATTTTATGAACATTATTTAATTATTTAAGTTAATAACGGTCGTTTTGTCGATCTTTGGTACTTGAGTCAACAATAAACTTCTTATAATTACAAGTTGTTTATGTGGTAGAATATCCATTATCTCCAGAATTATATTCATGATTTAGATGTCATATATATCATATATATCCAGTATATACATTCATTTATAATATTACATAATATTTAGAGGTAAGAAATGAAATGCACCGTTCATGGAGACGGTAAGCCGTACGTACGCATGAACGCTACTTTCATTTCTATTTCGTATTTAATGGAATGAAATCATAATGATATAAATGTATAATATAATTCCAGTATAATATAGTGTATAATACCATTTACTCCATCCTTTATACATCCCACATATGGCATTAATGATTCAAATCACTTTGAGGGGGCGGTAGTCCGCACTTCCTAAAATGAAATTATCGCATTTTACCCATAATGGAAATCATAAAGTATGACATAAATGAGAAATACAGAAGCATAAGTAAAACATAAACATATTATATATCATATATAAATATATTGACATCTTAATGTCCACCTTTGAAGGTGTTATATGAGTGTTGAACAATCATCGTTTCGTGAGGCAGAAATTCGCCATCCACAGAAACCATATGTTCTTTAACCATTAGATGTAGGTGTGTGTAAGTGTAGCTCGAATACTTCTTATAACAACATACTAGTATATTGAGGATACTTGTGTTGTTACAAAATAAATGAATAAAAATATTTTAGGGGGTTGGAGAAGAAAAATAAAACAAAACAACATTAGAGGAGACATTACCTCAAAATCGGGTAACTCTTTTTGATTTGAGCCAAAGGCTTCCTTGGGAAGAGTTATTCCCAAAGTGAGGCTTCTAGGAGTAAGAGGGGGAAGTTGGGAGAGTATTTGGGCAGAGGTTGTCCGAGCCAAATGGCTTGAAAGTGTGAATGAGGTGGTAGAGGTGGGGGCCTTTTATAAGTGGAGAGGAGGGGCACTCTTGGAAGGTAAGGAAATGTTACATTATTATACAATGATTTTCAGATTCCAAAGGTCCCACACTCATATAATTATAGTATAAGGTGATAAGGGTTCTAAATATACCCATAAAATAGTCTTTGGACAAGTGTAAGCCTTGGATTGTACATTATCTTTTCATTTTATTAAAATCGTTAAATAATGAGGTCATCGCTGCATCATAATGATGTCATAAATAATTTAATTTATTTAATGTCTAAAAATTATAAAAAAAATACTATGATGTAGGAAATCTTTTTAGATTTACAATGACTATTTATAGTCAAAAATATGACTTGTATAACCCCATGTAAACATTGTTTTAGTAAAACATTCCATGTTTGTGTCATTTTTTACTTTAACATTAAATAAAAGGTATTTATGTCATTTTCCAACTAAAGTGGCTCCATGGGGTCCCCAAGTTGACCCATGGATTTTCTTGGTCGTCCATGGCACATCCAATGAGGGTAGGACATGTTTTAAGCTCATCTCATATTATTAAAACATTATTTTTACCTTAAACTACACTAATTACCTCTAATCGCGATTAAGAACTTAAAAATTACTATTCACCAAAAATTATTTTAATCTCATTGAACCACATTTTACTTCTTAATGACAACCATGTATGTCGGATTTTTGAAAATCAAAACACAGAAGTGGTAATATTTCATTTAAACGAAAAATCAGTTATTTAACTACCACTTAGTGGTTTCACTATTCATAAAAAATTGAAGTTTTTCAGAACAATGTCAAAATTTCACCCTAAGCTATAATTGATATTCCGAATTCAAAAATGATGTCTATTTTAAAAAATTCCAAACATATAAGTTTCATTAATTAATTTTATAATTAATTCCCGCTATCACAACAAATAGCGTGTTTTTAAGAAACAATTTATATCAAAACATTGGCAATTGTTTATGTCCAATTTCAATGTTAAATTAATTATAATGACCACCATTGGATAAAATGGTAAAAATATATTCTAATTATACTTTAAAACCACTAAATAGTATAATTTATCACTATAAATTATTTTGATTAAAAAAGTTGTTTTTAAGTATTTTTCACTATTCATAAAAAATTAGAAGTTCTCAGAAAAATACCAAAAATTCAACATAGGCTAATTTCGATATTCCGAATCCAAAAATGAAGTCCATTTTAAAATATAAAATTTCTATAATTTTAAAAATTGGGTATTACTATTCATAATGGCTACTTTGATTAGTCGCGGTGTGTTAGAACTCGAACTTGCGTACAACACACGCTACTGTATTATTGAATGAGAAGCGTATCGTGGAAGCTCGAGGTGTTACAAAGATGTTGATCCCATCCTCCTTTGAATTCCATTGAGCATGCTCTCAACATGTCCTCAAGTTTTTGGATAGTCCGCTCAGATTGGACATCAGTTTGAGGATGATAGGTCGTACTGAAGTTCAGTTCAGTAATCAGAGCATGTTGAAGACTCTTCCAAAACTTAAAGGTGATTCTTGTATCTCGATCGGACACGATAGATAGTGGTACTCCATGCAGCTTTACCACTTCCCTGATATATATCTGTGCCAATTTATCCAATGAGAAATCCTCCCGAATAGTAATGAAGTGTGCAACTTTTGTAAGACGATCCACAACAACCCATATTGCATTGTTGCCCTTCGATGTCTTCGGAAGTCTAGTGACAAAGTCCATGGTGATGTTCTCTCATTTCCATTCTGGTGTGGGCAATGATTGCATCATCCCCTTAGACTTCTGATTCTCTGCCTTCACTTGCTGACATACTAGACACTTTGATGTATATTCGGCAATCTTCCTTTTCATATCGTCCCACCAAAAGTTTTCTCAGAGATCTCGGTAAATATTTGTGCTCCCTGGGTGGATAGAGAAGGTCGAGCTATGTGCATCATTCAATAGCTTCTTCTTTATCTATGGATCAGATGGTACATATAATCGCATCCCAAATCTTACAACTCCTTCATCATTAACTTTGAAATCAAAGGATTTCCCATTTCTAATAGATCCCACCCTTTTCTGAATTTCCACGTCTTTTCTTTGAGCATCCTTTATTCTCTCCAATAGGGATAGTTGAACAATCATTTGAGAAAGAATTGATGATATTCCTCCCTTAATGATTCCCATGTCCATCCTTTGCAAATCTAAGAAGATCAGATCCTTTTCAATTCTCATCATTGATAAACATGCAGGATCCTTTCTACTTAGAGAATCTACCACCTTGTTTGCCTTTCCAGGATGGCAGTGGATTGAGAAATCATAGTCTTTGATCAGCTCTAACCATCTTCTTTGGTGCATGTTCAACTCTTTCTGTGTGAATATATACTTGAGGATTTTTTGGTCTATATATATTTCACACTTCTCCCCAAAGAGATAATGCCGCCAAATTTTCAAAGCAAATATCACTACAGCCAACTCGAGGTCATGTGTTGGATAGTTCTATTCATGGACTTTCAATTGCCTTGAAGCATAGGAAATGACTTTTCCATTTTGAATCAACACACATCCCAGGCCCTTCTTCAAAGAATCACTAAATACCACAAAAAGTTCTCCACTTGTGGGTAAAGTGAGCACAGGTGTAGTGATAAGCCTCCTTTTTAAATCTTTGAAGCTTTCTTCACATTCATAACTCCAAGAAAACTTCACTACCTTCCGAGTTAGCTTGTTAAGAGGGTTGGACAATAGTGATAAGTTTCTCACAAATCGCCAATATCCTGTTAACCCCAAGAAGCTACGGATATCCGTTACCAATGTTGGCCTCAACCATCCCTATATTGCAGCTGTCTTTGAGGGATCCATAGATATCCCATTTCTTGTGATGATATGACCCAAGAATGAGACTTAATTCAACTAGAACTCACACTTGCTGTACTTTGCATAGAGCTTCTCCTTCCGCAAGGTCACTAGTACAGTTCCTAGATGCTCCTCATGATCCTCCTTGGTTTTGGAGTATATCAGAATATCATCTATAAATACTACCACAAATTTGTCAAGGTAATCTCTAAAGACTCTATTCATCAAGTACATGAAGATTTCTGGAGAATTAGTGAGTCCAAAAGGCATTACTATGAATTCATAGTGCCCGTATCTTGTACGAAAAGCAGTCTTGGGGACATCTTCCTTCTTCACCCTTACTTGATAATATCCCGACCGCAAATCTACCTTGGAGAAGTATTGTGCTCCACACATCTGATCGAACAAGTCATCAATATACAGTAGAGGATACTTGTTATTTATTGTGATTTTTTTTAGATCACAATAATCAATGCATAGGTGCATTGATCCATCCTTCTTCTTGAAGAAGAGGACCGGCACACCCCATGATGATGTAATCGGGTGTATAAAACCCTTCTCCATATTATCTTGTAACTACTTCTTCAACTCTTCTAGCTCTATGGTGGCAATTCTATAAGGTGTCTTTGAGATTGGTAGAGATCCAGGGATAAGTTCAATTGAGAACTCAACCTCTCGGTCCGGAGGAATACCAGGCAACTCTTCAGGGAATACGTCAGTGTAATACCTCACGATGGGCATGTATTCAAGAATGATTCTATCCTTTGTCTTAATCATTTGACCTAGATATGCTTGATCATAAGGCAGCAATATCCATACTTGAGAAGATGATTCAAAAGGATATTCATCTTCCTCCTTGCATTTGTAAAGAATTGGAGGATTCTTCGGGATGTGAAGAGTGATATCCCTTTCCTGGAAGTTGATATTGGATTTGTATAAAGATATCCAATCCATGCCCAAGATAGAGTCAAACTCCACTAAGGGAAGTATGACGAGATTTTATGGGAGGTTCAGTCCACAAACACTAACAGGGGAGGAATTATGAACCATGGACGCAACGATTTCCCCATTCGCTGTTCTCATAGATAAATTTTCCACAAAATTTTGAGGGGGTGTTTGAATTGTTCTACTAAATTTGTAGGATATGAAAGAATGCGTAGAACCATAATCAAATAGTACATTTTCTATTCTTGAATGAATAACTAGCATACCTATCACCACATTGTTTTCCGACTCTACCTCCATGGTAGTGATATCATAAGCCCTTCCTTGTTGCCTCAGAGGTTATTTTTGGTTACCTCTGACAACCCTCGGCTTAGGGAAATTGTTTTCATAATTCCCAAGCTCCCTGAAATTGTAACACTGCACTGCTTGCTAAGTGTTGATCTGAACCTTCCTTCCAACATTATCAGGATTTGTCATATCCCTTCGGTAGTTCTTGGCCATATGACCAAACTTTCCGCATTTGAAGCAATTCATGGTTCCCTTGATATAATTATCAGGATGTTTCTTCCCACAATTTTTACAAGGGAAAAAGTCATGCTTCTTTCCATCATGGTATTTGTTTGATGGACCACCCATGTTGTTCTCTATTTCCACTTATTTTCATTGGGCTCACGAGACCACCGAGAGTCTCCAATCTCCATTTCAACCGTGAGGGAAAAATGAACAATATCCTCATAACTGTCGAAGTATCTAATTTCCAATTTTTTTCGTAGACTAGGCTTTAGTCCGCTAAATAAGTGATCCACCTTACTTTCGGTGTTCATGAAAAAGCTAGAGGTGTACCTTGAAAGCCTTGTGAAGTTTGATTTATATGCCCCGATGGACTCATCTTACTTATGCTTGATTCCGAGGAACTCTCTTTCCATCTTGAGATGGAGGGTTCGAGGAAAATATTTGTTGAAAAAATCCTCTTGAATTCCTCCAAATTCATGGAATCAATTTCCTCTAGGGAATTTGTATTCTTGACCAGTGTCCACCACTGATCAGCTTCCCCATCAAAACGATAAAATTCCAGTACAACTTTTTTCTCTTCGGAGCACTGGATGATGGAGAATATCTTCTCAATGGAGTTAATCCATTGTTCCACAAGGAGGGGATCAGAAGATCTGCTAAACATGGTAGGCCTTTTCCGCATGAAGGATTCTACGACAACTTTCTCTTTCCATGGAGGAGGAAGGAGTTCCTCCTGATTCAAGTTATTATTCATAACTCGAGCTATCTGAGCAAGTACTGTCATGAAGTTTTGATAACCCGATCCCATCATATCAGGAATATCATTAGGGAAATATTTACATTTCCTATCACATTGGTTGTTGTAACGTCTCCTTCTATTTACCTCCATTTACTAAGAAAAAGGGTGTATAATTATAGGTCTTTTTACTTAGCAAAAAAAAAGAAACTATTAACATAAAAGTATAAACTTATAATGAAGAAGTATATCCTATCTTGTGATCTATGTTACCCTCAATGTATTTCTTAACTTATATTCTTATGGGGGTTTTTTATCCCTCAATAAGAGTTTGTACTAAGCTCGTGAATCTACCAAAGCATATCCCCCAGGAGTTTTGTAACCAAGATTGCAGCAAGTCCTGTTTTCATGCACCAGTTCCCGTTCGAGTCTAGCTCAAAGCGGTGTTTTCGAGTTTTACCCCTAGGATACATCTGTGATAGAGCCGCCTCTACCTGATCGTATCCAGACAGGGATGTATTTTCTTGATAAACCACTTACTCAATACTCACCAAAACATAGGGATGTTTTTACTAGTCTTGTCTCTAATGATTTCCTAGGGTTTTCTAACCCAAATCCAAAAAATAACTAAACCTATCCTCTGATACCAACTATGACAACCCTGATTTTTATTACACACTTAAACATGATTTATTACATGAAATTAACTTGATAAAACATAGAAGATCGAGAGGTTTAGTGTCTTTGGGGATTAGGATCATTACATAACAACTTAAAACATGAAATAAAACATCCTTATTGAAAACTTCCTTTACATGACCACTGCATTCTCTTGTACTTAACATTACATGAGATAACCTGAGGACATGCATAAGAAAAGGGTGAGATATAAAGCCCAGTAAGGGAATAAACATGGAATAACATGAGGATTACAATACATGTTAGACAATAGGAATCTCAATAGAGCACAAGGGAAGCATAAATTTAAAGGAATGATAAAGCATGATAATCATAACATAGAAATGTGGCAACAACACTTAACATGGAATTAGTATGAGCCAAGACTCATTACACATAGAGCATGAGTAAACACCCATTTCATATAACGTATCATGATACTATACTTTACCGAATGCATTAGAGCGCTATTAGGGCACACCCTTCTTAAACATTTCATTTCATGCATAAGTGCGCCACATCGATCATAAAACATTGAATCATTCAACATAATTTTTTATTCCATGATAAAATAATTGTGGAATACATACATGAAACTCTTTAAAAAATACATAAATATGCATAAAGGTGAATACCCTTGATAGAGAAATGGACATGGTATTCACTAGACAATGACTTTGGCTTGGAAAAACATGGTGCAATTTCGACAGTATAACGACGTGACATAAAAACTCATAAAAATGGTTGATGAGAGAGAAAGGGGTGTCTCATCATATTTACCTAACATGAAAATTAATTGGGGTAATTTAGATACATTTCCATCAAATTTAATGGAATTTAGATTCATGATACAAAAAAATTGCTTGAATGTAAATGAGGATAGGGAAATTCCTTTCGGAATTTCAGCATAGTAACAGGTTTACATGAGAGACATTTAATGAGAGAGAAAAGGGTCTCACATAATTAAAAAATAAAGAGGGTATTATAGGGGAGGTGAAAAACCATACCCAACATTTATAATCGAAATTAAAAGGGTATAACAACTTAAAGAAAATTGGACAAAAAATGAGAAAGGAAGAAAACCCCTTACTTGGAAGTGTGCTTCCAAAGGCTTGAGATAGGCTTGAGAGAGGATTATTGGGAGCTTGGGGCACCTTGGGAGAATTATAGAGAGAGTAGGGTAGAGGTTGGATGAACTCCAAAGGCTTTGAGTGATAAGGAAGTGGGATCTTGGGTGGGTTTATATAGGAAAGGTGAGAGAATTCTTTATTATTTAGGTTTGGGACCCTCACATTAAAATAATCCAAACCACAAACCATACCATGGTTTTTGCCCATGGTTTTTTGAAAAGGTAAGTGGAAAAAAATATTTTTTAAGGCCAAAGTCCGAACTTCTTAAAATAATGGGGTTGCTTATGTGGAGGTGAGTCACACTCCCAAGTAAAACAATTTAAAAAGACAAGATGTTTAATAAGTCTTGAAGGGTCCATTAATGCTATGTAAAATAAGTCAAAAAACCCAAAATCACATTATTTTAATGATAAAACATATATTGATCGAACTTAAGGCTTATAGTATTTTATTACATCACTATTGGGTCATTATGATGTCATAAAACATATTATATATTTAAACGGTATTTAATTTTTACCCAAAAATTTGACTGTCTCAGAAAATTATGAAAAATTCACCATTGGATAATTTTGACATCCTAATTCTAGAAATAATATTAATTTTATCTAAATAATTTTCTAAATATGTTAGTTTTCACTTTTAAATTAAAAACCGACATTTATCGAAAATTCATGGGTTTTGACAAAAATGGATTTCAAACCTTAA
Source organism: Viscum album (assembly GCA_963277665.1). NCBI lineage: Eukaryota > Viridiplantae > Streptophyta > Magnoliopsida > Santalales > Viscaceae > Viscum > Viscum album. The sequence continues at coordinate 1,308,677,749 of OY728159.1, forward strand.
TAAAAATTACCATTGCATTCATAAAATTATACGATCATTTATATTTAATAAAAATTAATTTAATAATAATAATAATAATTTATTAAAATATTATTTAATTAAAAAATCCATTAATTCATCAAAATAGATTTCTTAGTTGAACATTAACTAAAAAAACTATTTGTGCTTTAAAACCTATTTACAAGGTAACAATAATAAAATGAGTGTATATTCATTATTATATAAAAAAATAATGTACATAAACATAGTACTAGGGTATTGTTAAATAACCCCTTAAAACACCTGCATAAGACTGAAGGGTGAGGTGCGCGATGGTGACCGACTCTTGGGGTGGCTTAGATAACATTGCACGTGTGGTGATCTCTATCAACTTCTTCTTCTCCCGTAGATGGTTCTGTTTGAGCTTAACCTGTTGAAGCTTGGCTTGGGTTTGGTCAATAGCGAAGCCCAATGATGCCACCTCCTTTCCGAGCTCCGACAAATGGGCTTCGTATGGAGCAATTCTACTGGATGAGACCATCGTTTCCTTTGTCTGAGTAAATTAGATTGTTAAAGCCCATATTTATACTAATCATGTGATTATTGTTCAACAGATATATTAGCAACGGTCACAATTATTAATGGTATTTTAAAATCCAAAAACATAAAACAAAAGAAGTGCATATGTTGTATGACCATTTCACATATTAAGGCATTTAATTAGATCAAGAGGGATTTTCATTAACCAAAGTTTGGGTTGTTACAAATATCATCCTGAGTTTCAGTTTGTTGAAAATATGAACTTGCAACATCATGTACTAAATTTTGAAATCGGGATGGATCTATAATCAAATTATTAGTATCTTATCTGGAATTGTGTTTACCATGTTAATACTAAAAAACATAATCTAGTTGAAAACCAAAACACAAGAGATGTCCCCCAACGTTGTCACATGTATCAAACATTATTAAATCACATTTTTTACAAGGACACTTAATTGTGACTTCTGAAACAAATTCTGGTTTTGATGATGAAAATGATAAAATGGCTTCAACACCCTCAATATATACAAGATTTAAACTAGAACTATTTGTATTTCTACACTGATTTATCCAAGAATGATCATCTAATAATGACTGTTTTCGACTTCCTTGTTCCATATTTTTTTTATAAAATATAAAATCATTAATGTTTTTGAATAATTTTAAATAAGAAAAACACTATCTAAAAAAGAGAAGATAAATAATTACAGCTACTTCTTATTAATTACCACTAATTACATGCGACACAATTTCAAGTGGATTGGTAGCTGCTCTTTTGTCCGACAACGCATTTACTTGCAACTTTCACACACTAAAATCACAATGAAGAATTTTCTTAGAGGTACACATATTCATTCCTGTGCATACGAGAATGCATAAGCGTATCTCTGACTAGATTCTTCATTGTGATTTCAGTGTGAGAAAGATGCAAGTAAATGAGCCTTCAGACAAAAGAGCTCCCTTTTCATCGATGAATCATCTTCTTCCAACTGTCACTGCCTGAAAAAATTATGACAAAAGTGGTCCTATGAATTCTTATCCAATCTCGTGCATACGAGATTGGATTTTCATATGTAGAATCATATTTTTCAAAATGTTTTGAGTTGGTGAGAGTTGAAAGGAGAAAAGTCATCGAGAAAAAGGAGTGTTGCCAATCCAATGGAAATTGGTCCAAGTTCTTATAATTTATTACAATTATCTATAACTACCCATAATTATCCCTAATTATCCCAAATTATCCCAAATTATTGCTAATTGTTGCTAATTATTGCTAATTATTGCTAATTATTGCTAAGTATTGCTAACTATTGCTAAATATTGCTAACTATTACTAACTATTGCTAACTGTTGGTAAGTATTGCTAACTATTTCTAATTATTTCTAATTATTGCTAATTATTGATAATTATTGATAATTATTGCTAATTATTACTAATTAATACTAATTATTCCAAATTAATACTAATTAATACTAATTAATACTGATTATTTTTAATTATTGCTAATTATTCCTAATTATTGCTAATTATTGCTAATTATTGCTAATTATTCCTAATTATTGCTAATTGTTGCTAATTATTGCTAATTATTCCTAATTATTACTAATTATTGCTAATTATTACAAATTATTACAAATTATCAGTATTTATTTCTAATTATTCTAAATTATTGATAATTACCGCTAATTACTACTAATTATTGCTAATTATTGCTAATTATTGCTAATTATTGCTAATTATTACTAATTAATGCTAATTAATACTAATTATTGCTAATTAATACTAATTAATACTAATTAATACTAATTAATACTAATTAATACTAATTAATACTAATTAATACTAATTAATACTAATTAATATTAATTAATACTAATTTATACTAATTAATACTAATTAATACTAATTAATACTAATTATTACTATTTATTACTATTTATTAGTAATTATTAGTAATTATTAGTAATTATTAGTAATTATTAGCAATTATTAGTAATTATTAGTAATTATTAGTAAGTATTAGTACTTATTACTAATTAATAGTATTTATTAGTATTTATTACTAATTATTAGTATTTATTAGTATTTATTACTAATTATTAATATTTATTACTATTTTTTACTAATTATTTCTATTTATTCCTAATTTTTAGTATTTATTACTATTTTTTACTAATTATTACTATTTATTCACAATTATTACTAATTACTGCTAATTATTACTAATTAGCGTTAATTACTATTAATTACTGCAAATTGCTGTAAATTAGCGCTACTAATAACTAATTACCGCTAATTATTTATATTCATTACTAATTATCGTTAATAATTCCTAATTACTACTAATTATTAATAATTAGTACTAATAATTTCAATTTATTATTACAAATAAATACTGATGACAAAAACAATCTAAATCTAATTTAATTACAACTAATTAACAATAATTAAAATTAATATAAAAAATGAATTACATATTAAATTAAATAAAACATAAATATATTTAAACTTGATCTTTTATAGGTGTAGACGGCTTCAAAACTTGTTCATAAAAAAAATTCAACTCAGAGAAATTTTAACTCTAAAATTAGAGTTTAGAGAGAGAGAGAGTAGTAATTGAGAGGAAGAGTGAAAAAAACGGATGGGGGGTATATATAGATTAGATTATTTGCGACGATACTATTTGCGATGAGACCCGTTGCAAATACCTTCGGGCGCATTAATTAATGTTGGCAGTTAAAAGGGTATTTGCAATGGGACCTGTCACAAATAGTGATCTGTCGACACACTATTTGTGACGGGGGAAGATCCCGTCGCAAATAGTATTTACCATCACCGGGTATTTGCGACGGGGGGGGGGGGGGGGCTTCCCGTCGCCAATAGTATTTATCGACGCTAGGTATTTGCAACGGGGAGCCCCCCCCCCCTCGTCGCAAAAAACCTTCCCGCGGTTTGGCACACAATCCGCGCCAAACCTTTTGCGACTGGACCGCTAATCCCATCCCAAAAAACTAATTATTTGCGACGGGATTAGGGGCCCGTCGCAAATAATCTCTTCGATGGACTATTTACGACGAGAATATATCTCGTCGCAAAATGACATTTTTCCTGTAGTGGATGGTCTAGGTATCGATGGGTATGAGTTCTTTTATGATTCTCTCATTCACTTTGATTATGTCTGTTGACACTCCATTCCGTCACAGAGTTTAAAAAATGACAGAGGGAAATACCTTAGAAAAAAGAGGAGAAAACACATGAAGAAAATCAAGACTTTCAAAGGATTGAACATTGAATCGCCTTAGTCTATCCAAAACACCGTTGGCACGCAAGCCACTTGCGTACCCAATCTCTTTTCACCCAGGGTCCTATTTTTGCCTATAAATAGACCCTTGGGGCCTTCATTTGTAT